>JAYESD010000007.1:20272174-20872174 GCA_036927565.1 Tuctoria greenei | reverse complement strand
GCGACTCGATCAAATGTCAAGGGTCAGTGGTCTTCTTCGGGGACTCCACCAAGTAACTTCACGACGGCCACCCTGGCCTCCTTCTCCAAGCGAAGCTCTTCGTCGATTACCTATTATCATGTTCCTATCAACATGAAATACATATAAGTAATGAAGGTAACTTAATAATAGACTCTAAGAGGTGGTGTAAACTTTGAGAACAAGGAGTTTGAGTAGGAAGGACAGGTATGCCTCTATTGTGTGGGTAATCAGAGGATGAGTCAAGGTGGACATAGTAGTGTTGGTATGAACGGAAAGGTACAATGTAAGGCTACATTGCAACTTAGTAGACAACACTTGAAGCTATGGCACTTATGAGGTATAAGATTGAAGGATAAAGAAGTACCGGACTGAGTGATGTAAGGAGGACTAAGCGATCAAGGTGGAACATTGAAAGCTTACGGCATGAGTGAACTGTGCAACAAGAGGTTGTGACTCAGAAGTCGACCAATGAAGTTACACAAAATCATAAAGGAGTAAACCTAGTTAAGTGATAAGTGTGGTCGCACGATTCTGATAAGGAGGAATCAAAGTGAAACCCTAGCAACACTTGGGAGTGAAGTGAGATTGGCATTGCTTGGACTCAAAGAGTTATCACAAGAACTGCTAACCTAACATGAGTACCAAGACAACATTCAAATGACCTTTAGGTAAATCAGTCGTTACGACAATCTTCGCAAGCATCGTCCAAGTTCTTACATGACACTATTGTAGTGTCCTTTGCAAGATTGTCCAGATGAGCTCGGTGAACTCCTGGAACTAGAACATAAGGCATTACTATGTAGTGACGACGTGCTTTTCCATCTCGGGAAGATCATCTCATCGACGTTCACATAGACCCGGACTCGTCCATGGTGATGAGCGGAATCCCGAACACCACCTTATGAGTCTCAAGGTTAGCGATGTCGACTCGATCGTTGGCAAGCGACTCAACAAACCTGTCGTCGATGAAATGACACACCTAGTTAAGCAATTATGCAGACGTTTAGGAAACATCATCGACATGAACAAGAAACTCTTATCCAAGGTTCCCCTTGGTCTAGTTTTCCTTGTCAGACGCAACGTTCTTGCATTACTCAACCACAGGTCATCTGTGATCACCAACATCCATGGTTTGACCTAGAAGGCATTTTATCGAGCACCTGGCTACACCTAGGACTCGATCGCTCTCACAACGACTAAAACCTAATTTGGCTTGACCTCTATTGTCCGACGAGTCGTGCTTGTGTTTCAGTACCACACAAATCACAGGTATACTTCATCTCGATGCCACGGCACGATGACAGCTCGGAACGTCACGACAACGTCATGTGGTCAACGACGTCGACGCGGCTCATGGTGGAGCACCACGAGCACGCGTGGACAAGCCAATGCGATACAAAAGACGGAGAAGGTCAACTTGAAGATTTCTATAGGAATGATATCAATGCTGAACATGGACGTATGACTTGACGACACATGAGTACAATTAGCGGTCACCACGAACAGACTTCAGTGGCGTCAAACAAGGCATTTTAGTGCAAGGCTCACCTTGTAGGCATTTCACTGGATATCTTGGGTGTGTACTTGATTCCGTAACTTCATCACCATTCAAAGAGTATTTTGGCACTTAGGCTTGTCGGTTGCAATATCATCCTACCCCTCCATCACAGACCAGCTCTGAACATCAACAAAGATGGTTCTTCCCTCGTAAACATTTCATCGAATACCTTAGCTGCAGTCACTGATCTAATCAACCTTGCACAATCGGAGCTAACCTTGGACTAGTCGTCGATACCCTTGTGTCCTTGACGTGTTCCAGCATTTCATCCATCACACGCATTACTCTCCTTGCTGTTTGGGTGCAGCCATGGCGTGGAACGCCCCGATGATGCAAGGACAATGACGGTGTTGGGGCAGCACAATGCGTAATGCCACATCATGTGAACGGGACTGGACGGTAAGTATTTGAGCCACACACAAAGGATGGAGGTGGCTGGTACGTGCTGCAATGAAGGCAGTGAGTTGGAGATGTGCCGCGACGGTGAGAACGGGCGGCGTTATGGACGGCGATCACCACGATGACCATGGCGTGTAGGCAGCTGTGACCGTGAGCGAGAAGGCCGACGGCCGGCGAGCAGCGGAGTCGGGCACGGCCAGGGCGTGCAGCAGAGCGCAGCAAGGAGCAGCATAGAAGGCGCGGCAGAGCAGAGACGCAGGGCCGTGGCGGCAAGGGCGCAGTTGGTGTGGTGCGGCGCGACGGTTGTCGCTGTGGCGACTTGGCGCAGCACGGCCGATGCTGACGAGGGCGAGGCACCGGCGGACAGCAAGGAGACAGACGACGGGTGTGCTTTACGCGATGGCGACGAGGCATGGCCATGGCGAGCCGAGCTGGTATGGGCGCAGGGAAACACGGCGCACGGCGGTGACGGGGCATAGGGGGTGTGCGGCGGTGGTATGGGGCGCATGTGAAGCGCGGCCAGCGCCGTGGCGGCTCGGGTGCGACGCGCGGAACCCGGGGCGTCGGCGAGCGAGATGGAGGAGAGGAGCACGGGCCAAGCCACTCACCTTGAGGACGAGGGCGACGGAGCAGAGCGCCATGGCGCGCACAGCGTCAGCGGCGCATGGGGACGGCGCTGGTGAGGAGCTAGGCGAGGCGGGCTGGTGCCTGAGCCATCACCGGTGAGGAGACTCGGCGGTGGTGAGCAGGGACGGTTGGGCACGGCGAGGTGCAGACGGCGGCCGGCGAGTGGGGCAGTGCCTTGGACTGAAAGGGGAGGCGCGTGCGACCGGCGTGGGCGCCATGGTGGGACGGCTGGGCAGTTGGGACGCGGCCAGGCGAGGCGCGCTGGCCGGCGGCCGGTATTGGGCGCCGGAGGGAGGAGTGCGCAGCCGGCAGTGAGTAGATGCGGTAAAGCTCGGCTAGGAGATGGAGCGCGTGGCTGGCGGTGAGCAGACGTGGTCGCAGGGAGGCGAGCCTATGCCGGCGTGGGGCGTAGGAGCAGAGGCGGCCGGTGGCCAGGCGAGGAGGCGAGCACGAGCTAATGCAGTGGCTTGCAGAGGAGAGAACGAGATTTCATTTAGCTGACTTGATTCATGGCATGAAGATAAGGGCATAAATTTTCATCAAGGTGGCACATGCAGTGCTGTCTGCGTGGAGGCAGGGGAAGAAAGAGAGAACAGGGGCCGACTTGACATATGGGATCCACAAAGCCTCCTTATCCCATTCTCTGATTTGATCAATTAAACTGCAATGGTTCTTTACAATTACATATAATTGGTAGTCAAGTTAATCTGATGATGACACTAGAAAAGAACTCAAATTTGAGTTTTTGAAATTTTGAATGTGAATTTTAAAGTCAAATTTGAATTTGAAGCCTTTATTATGGCTTGATTTAATTAACATGATAATTAATGCCCAAGAACAGTCAAGAATTACAGGGCAGATCTTTAAAACATAATAAATCCATTTGAGCATTTTAATTTGTCATTTGACTATTTTATATATTGAATTCTAAATTTGAGTTTGAACATCTATTATTAGGGTTTGATTTAATTTCTCATCATTTGAGCATTTATTTTATTTTATTCTTTCAATAATACATTGAATTGAGCTAAACACCATTTTATTTTGTATATAACATTTTTTAATTTTTAAGTTCGTATTTTCACGTTTTTGTTCATCTCAAATGCGGGCTTTTACAATAAATACAAGATGATATGAATGAAATTTCTATATTGAACAATACTTTACATTTTCATGAAGTTAAATATTGTTCCAATTGCAAATTAAAAGGAAAAACTTCATGTGAAAATTGCCTTGATCTGTCCAATAAACTTAATGAGATGCATAGGTCATTATATCAATTTTGTAATGGGAATAAGAACCTAAACTTGCTGCTGAATTCTTCCAAGTCTCGCCATGATAAAACTGGTTTAGGTTTTGATTCTCATGCTCATGCTAAGGCACATCCCCCTAAAATTGTAAAGTCATTAGGAAGTGGTTTGATTCAAACAGTTCCTAAACAAAAAGAAGTGGTTTTCAAATATGCAGGAGTGTTGCCTCATTCGGTTTCAAATAAAAATGTTGCTTGCTCATTTAGACATGAACACAAAGTTAAATTTCATTGTAACTACTGTGGTAGAGATGGTCATGTCATAGATTTTTGTTATATACTAGCTGAACAATAGAAAAAGGAAAGAATGATTGCTAGATCTCATAACTTTCATGCAAAATTTGCTGCACTTGCTAAACCGAATGATAGGAACATGCAATCTGCTGTAATGAGTCGAAAACATGCAAAGTTTGCTCCCAAGCCTCCTTTTTTTTGTTCTGCACATGTAACATCTCGTAGGACAGTAGTTGGGTACAAAAATCCTCAAGCTTTTGCTCATAAACCTGTTGTTTTATCTTAGCTTTCGCGTGTTATTCCTGCTGGATGTCATGTGACTCAGTACTGGATTCCTAAATGCCTTTTGACTAACCCCAATATTGAGTCATCGATGTATTGTGCTTCTATGTAGGCTACCCATTTGTGTGGCAATGGATGTGCGAAGATAGAGAGAGAGGTGGTTGATGGTCGTGTGACGGAGAAGCGAGAGAAGTTTGGAGGCTACGATCGATGGAGTTGTGGGGCGGAGAAGCAAGAGGACAGTGTGCCTTTATCGAGGGTCGTTGTCTAAGCGCGAGCATGGAGATGATCGGACACTTCGAACTGTGCGTTCGAACCGGTGGGTGGGTTAGAGTTACTCAAAACCGTGGTTTGCCTCCTCTAGGTTATCGCAACAGCTCGATGCGTCCCATCTCAGCTTCACAGGTTGTTTTTTAATTTGACACACAAAGGGTCTAGGGTATCAATTGCCCTCCTAGCATACTTCATCGGTCCGTCCCGTGGTGTTTCAGTTTTTCAGTTCCAGTTTTTAAGTTTGACATGGAAAGTGCCCAGGGTATGCATGTCACTGTCGAAGTGTCAAAAATGACACTTCCCCAGGTACTACTAAAGCGTAGTCCACGGAGGTTCGTATTCGGACGGGTGCGTAAGATCAAGAACAAGATGATGACACTGGAGTTTTTACGTGGTTCGGGCCGCTTGAGCGTAATACCCTACTCCATGGGGTGATTGTTGATCGAGTCTGTGTGTTTGTGGCGAGTCTCAGTGGTTGCTTGTATGCATGTGAGCTTTTTTCTCCTCTATTGTGCGGCCAACCCTTTTATATTCTAAGGGTTGACCGTTGTAGTATTTGCCTACCCTGACAGGTGGCCCAAACTGTAATAATCTACCTATACATGATCTACATGCATAATCATTATTAACAATGTAATAACGCGCATTAATGGTGGTGTTATCAGTCCTGATGGTCCTCTGATCGTGCGCCATTAATGCTAAATTAATGACACATTAATCAGGTTTGTAACAGCTTATTTAATAGTCTCTTGAATGTCCGTTCCGTTAGATATTTTGTAGTCTTCCTGTTGAGGGCTTAGGTCCAGAGGTCCAACACTTGGTAGCTCCGGAGCTTCCCTCTATGGGGATGCGGGTCTAGAGCTTCTTGACATGTGGCAGCACCGGTGAATGTAGGCCTAGAGGGGGGGTGAATAGGCCTTCTTGAATTTCTCGGTTCCTGTAGCACTTCAACAAAAAGGTCAAATCCAGATATATCGGACTAGTCCGGTAAAGTGCGGACTAGTCCGGATTTCACGGGCTAGGTTGATCAAGTTAGGTCAATTTGATTGTTTCGTTGTCGTTTGCAGCGGAAATATAAACTTTAATGACAGTTCAATAGTTGTATGTTAAGTTTTATTGCAAGTATGATTCTTGTTCAACTATTTAACTTCAATTCAACAAAATGAATCAAACCCTAGATAATGTTGATCAACTAGAATGATGAACACAAACGAACAAGACACAAGATTTATCCCGTGGTTCGGTTACCACGAAGGCAGCCTACGTCCACGTTGAGGAGCCCACAAAAGGACCGGGTCTTCACCAACCCTTCCCTCGTCGGGTCGCCACGAAGGCCAATCCTCTTCCACTAATCACACAGGGGTAAATCACCAAGTTGAAGGGGCGATCTCACAAGTTGAGAGCTCCCTTGATTACAAGTTTCAAAACCACCAATAACACACTTCGAAATATACAAATTGAGATGCAAGAGTGTGTTAGAGATTCAAACCAAGAGCTCAATCATGTGCAAAGTGCCTCTCCAATGATCTACAAGTGATCTTCAAAGAATTGATCGATTTTGCACTTAATTTCGTGGAGAGAGATGGTTTTTGAGTCTCTTGGGAGGTGTGACGGCGCTAGGGTTCGAGAGAGATCAAAAGTGGGCCGTGCACCTCTATTTATATGGGGTTTCTAGAAATTACCGTTAGGGTTCAGAAAGATCGGACTAGTCCGTGGTGGAGACCGGACTAGTCCGGTGTGCTGTGTGAAGCAAACCCTAAGTGTCCAGGAATATCGGACTAGTCCGATTGAAAAACGGACTTGTCCGATTTCGCTGCTGGAAATCTTCGGACTTGTCCGGTTGCCATCGGACTTGTCCGGACCTGTGAAACCCTAAGTGTTTAGAACGACAAGTCCGCACTTGGAGTACTTGTCCGATTTAGATCAGAGTGTATATCGGACTAGTCCGTGTAGTCACCGGACTTGTCCGAAGTGGATCAGAAAGGGTATCGGACTAGTCCGGTGGTGACCGGACTTGTCCGATCTAGTGACTTGTGCATTGTGTTGAGGACTAGTCCGCACTGGGGAGGACTAGTCCGAAGTTGAACAGAAAGATATCTGACTAGTCCGGTGGAGACCGGACTTGTCCGATCTTGTGCAGAATGTGATATCGGACTAGTCCGGTTGATAGCGGACTAGTACGGTCCTGTATAGTTTTGTGCATTGTGTGTGTGTGATTAAGTGAGATTGAGCTCTTGGGTGTGTTTCCTTAACACACTCCATACATACTAAACAACTAATTTCTTCTTCTTGAGCTCAAATTCATTCTCCTTCTTAATTTCCCTCTTTTTGGCATTTTGCTCATTTTTCATCATTTTCCTGCATTCATCTCAACAAAAGGATTAGGATCCCAACTGCTTGTCATAAATCATCCAAAACCCACAAGAGAGTCCTAGATGCACTTTCAATCTCCCCCTTTTTGGTGATTGATGACAACCAATTGAGATTTCACAAAATGAGGTATAAAATGAGATTTTCATAAAGTATGCACATATGACTCAAAAATGCATCAGTCAACAAGATAATTATTCATATGTGCATTCTTTATGGTGGGATGCATACTAAGAGCATGAAAGCATTAAGAATGACAGAATTTTCATTTACCAACTAATATCAAGTGAATATGGCACTTCAGGAGCAAAAACTCAGATTTCATCACACACTTGCAAATTAATTGAGCAATTCATCACAGGACCAAACATGATATGAAAAGAGAGTTAAGCAAATACAACCACAATTAAAAAACATAGAGAGCTCTCTCCTCGCATCCTATTCAGCAAAAGCTTAGACTAGAGACTCCCCCTCAATCTCTCCCCCTTTGGCATCAAGACACCAAAAAGAGAGAGAGGAAGGTCCTAGGGCTTCACTCTTCGCTGTCAGTCCTCTCGTCGTCTTCATCGTCTTCATCGCTTTCGGCTTGACGAGGTTGAGAGGTAGGAGGAGGAGCGGAGCTGCTCGAGCCCCCAATGCCAAAATAGGCAAGCTCGGAAGGAGTCAAGGGGCTGAGCTCGGTGATGTTTGGATCAGAATCTTCAGAAAGTACTGGAGATCCAATTGGATTGATCTCCAGCTTCTCACTCAGCTGCTTCACATTGGCTTTTATGTATCTCATGTCCTCCTTCCTCTTCTGATTTAGCTTGTGAAGCTTCACTTCAGTTTTCTTGCAGGAGGAGAAGATTGCAGCCAAGTACTTGAGGATCCCACTGGCGGATCCTTTCTGAGGGGCTTCCCTGGAGGGAGGAGTAGCCCTAGCAGCTTCTTCTTGCCTTGCCGGCGCCTCGGGGCTTGAGGCCGGCGATGGAGCAGCCTGGACACTCACGGACTGAGGCTTCTGAGGCCTCAGTGGAGTGTGCTCCACATCCTTCACAAACTCGATTCCTGTGACCTTCTCAATCATGAACATCAAGTAAGGGGCATAGCCACAGGATCGGTTGGGGGTACTTGAGATATTGACCATATCATTCCAGATATAGTCTGCAACATCGAATTGACTTTTCTTGCTGATGACCCTCATCAGGGTCCGGGGGTAGCCTTGCACACTCCCTGCATCACCATCCTTGGGAGCAATCGTCTTCCTGAGGACTCTGTTGAGGACCACAAAGAAAGGCTTCATGTTCTTTGTGGAGGGAGGGAGAAACTTGGAGGTGGGCTCATACATGAACTTCATTCCATCCCTCTCAATGACCCCAATGTTGTGGATAATGAGGTGGTCATCTCCCTCAGAGTCAAGATGCAGCAGGTGGGCAAACTCTTCTTGAGTGATGGAATACTTGGATCCATGAGTCATCCAAGTCACACTTTCTTCGTCTTCACTTGAGAAGTGGCACGTTGCATAGAATTGTGCAATCACTTCATCATTCCAATTATATATGAAGGCAAACAAATCCTTCAGCCCATGTCCCTCTGCAGCTTGTATCACTTCATCAAAAGCTGCACATTTCCTCTTCTCAAGGTGGGCCCAGTCAATCCATTGACTGCGCACCACCGGGGTCTTCATCGGCAAGTAGACCAGCTTGTAGAAGTCAGCATGGAAATTTGACCAAAATCTGCCATCAGCTGCTTGCTTGAGCCTTGCATAGTAATCCACACTTCTCAGCTTCATGGCCACATCGCTGCCCATGCCATTGAATCTTTCCTCATTGGGGTTCCGGACCCCTTCTCTGGGAGTATGCAGCTTTAGGGGCCCAACAGGCCCTGTGGCAACCCCCTTGCCCTTCCCTTTAGCTTGGCGAGGGCCACTTGACGGAGGAGCAGCCTTCGAGGCGGCCTTCTTGACACACACCTTCCTCCGAACCTGGGGAGGTGAGGGAGCAGGCTCGGAGGGTCTCTCTTGGCGTTTCTTGCCAAGACCTGTCGAGGACCGAGGTGCCACCTCGTGGTCCAACTCGGCCTCGAAATCGGATATTTCATTGTCGGAGCTCGACATGATCTGAGAATGAGTGATCAAGAGAAAAGACAAGTTATACAAGGTATTGGTGAGGTAAGATGGCAATGGAAGGCAGTAGGGAATTAAAGAATTAGGTTTTGGTTCAGAAACAACGGACTTGTCCGGTGCTCAGGCACGGACTAGTCCGGGGGACCGGACTTGTCCGTACCTGGACCGGACTAGTCCGGTGTTCATCTGCAAAAACCTAACAAAATGGATAAAAATTGATCCCGAATGAAATAACTAGTCTAGCATACACATAGTACATCAACTGGACATGCAACTAGTGAAGAATGCTAGGCCAAACGATAAGCAATGAAGAAATTTGTGATTTCTTAGGGTTTTGAGGAAAATTTACCAAGAAATCCAAGGAAGCTTGAAAATGTGGGGGTTGGAGGCCGGACTTGTCCGCTAACTTCAATCCCCGAGTCTTCAAGCTTGATCTCCGCCCAAGATTGAGGCTTTTCGACGGAGGAATCAAGGATTCGCCTTGGGAGCTCGAGCGCAAGAGAGAGAAAGCTTGGGGGCGAGTGTGGGGTGAAGGGATTAGGGTTTAGTGGCGGCTAGGGTTATGGACACGAAAAATCGGACAAGTCCGGACAGGACCGGACTAGTCCGAAGTCCTCCAGAAACCTAAATCGGACTAGTTCGTGGTCTGTCGGACTAGTCCGGCCTAACCGGCACACTGCGGATTAGTCTGCAATGGCGGACTAGTCCGGGTAACCACGGACTTGTCCGTGGTCACCAGGGGAGAATTGCATAGCCCATTCATATATATTTGAAGGTCCAATAATTGAGGGTAGAGAGGCAAAACAATTCAAATAATCCTGATGAATTTGATCAGTAAGCAAACAACAATCATACTATGATCAAAAATTCATCAAGATCTAATAATTGACATAGTTTTTCGAGAGAAAAATGGGGAGGAATTATTTTCACAATTCAATCAATATTTTGAAGCAATCATACAGGTATGCAACTTTTCAAGCCACACTCCGAGAATCAAGGATGTTTAGCTCATTTCGGAGTTCGCAAAAACATTTTTCATCAAGTGGCTTGGTGAATATGTCGGCCAATTGTTTTTGGGTGTTGACATGAGAGATGGATATGTCTCCTTTCATGGAATGGTCTCTCAAGAAATGGTGTCTTATGTCAATGTGTTTAGTTCCAGAGTGCTCAACTGGATTGTGGGCTATTTTAATGGCACTCTCATTGTCACAAAGAAGAGGAATACGGTTCATATTGTAACCGTAATCCCTTAGAGTTTGTCGCATCCAAAGGAGTTGTGCACAACAACTCCCGGCTGCAACATACTCCGCTTCGGCTGTGGATAATGCAATGGAATTCTGTTTCTTGGATGACCAAGAAACTAAGGATCTTCCTAGGAATTGGCAAGTGCCAGAAGTGCTTTTTCTATCAACTTTGCACCCGGCATAATCTGCATCGGAATACCCAATGAGATTGAATTTTGAGCCTTTTGGGTACCAAAGACCAAGGTTGGGTGTATGAACTAAATATCTTAGGATTCTCTTTACGGCTGTCAAATGACATTCCTTAGGGTTGGCTTGAAATCTTGCACACAAACATACACTCAACATAATATCTGGCCTAGATGCACATAAGTAAAGTAAAGATCCAATCATGGAGCGATATACCTTTTGGTCGACGCTCGGTCCATCTTCATTGAGATCCAAGTGACCATTCGTTGCCATGGGAGTCTTAATGGGCTTTGCCTTGTCCATGCCAAACTTCTTGAGGATGTCCTGTGTGTACTTGGTTTGGCTTATGAATGTTCCTTCCCTTTGTTGCCGCACTTGGAATCCCAAGAAGTACTTCAATTCTCCCATCATTGACATTTCAAATCTGTCTGTCATAATTTTACTAAACTCCTCACAGAAAGATTGATTAGTTGATCCAACAATTATATCATCAACATAGATTTGGCAAATGAAAAGATCATTATTCAGACTTTTCGTGAATAGTGTATAATCTACTTTGCCAATTTGAAAGCCATTATCAATTAAAAAATCTCTAAGACACTCATACCAAGCTCTGGGAGCTTGTTTGAGGCCATAGAGAGCCTTACGCAGTTTATACACGTGGTCGGGGAACTCTTCGTCTTCAAATCCGGGTGGTTGCTCCACGTACACCTCTTCCTTGATCGGTCCGTTGAGGAAGGCGCTTTTTACGTCCATTTGGTACAGCTTGAAATCATGGTGAGTAGCATATGCAAGTAATATTCTAATTGATTCCAGCCTAGCTACTGGGGCAAAAGTTTCATCGAAATCCAAACCTTCGACTTGTGAGTAACCTTTGGCCACAAGTCGTGCCTTGTTTCTTGTCACCACTCCGTGTTCGTCTTGCTTGTTGCGGAAGACCCACTTGGTGCCCACAATATTTGCATTGGGTCTTTCCACAAGTTCCCAAACCTCGTTTCTCTTGAAATTGTTCAACTCTTCTTGCATTGCCACCACCCAGTCAGGATCCTTTAATGCATCCTCTGTCCTGCGGGGTTCCAAAAAGGAGACAAACGAGTAATGTTCACAAAAATTTGCTATACGAGATCTAGTGGTTACTCCTTTTTGGATGTCGCCGATGATGTTGTCGATTGGATGATCCCTTTGAATGCATTGGTGTATTCTTGGGTGTGGCACTTGGGGGGTCGTATGTTGGTGTTCATCTTCTTCTCCCCCTGAGTTGTTGTCCTCGTTGATTTGTTGATCATGTTCATATTCTTGTGATTGATCTTGTATCGAGGCTCCCCCTTGATTGTTGATCTCCTCTTGTGGTTCACTTTCCTCTTGTATTTGTGCCGATGACTCTTGTGGTCGTACTTCGCCTAGAGCCATCCTCTTTATTGCTTGATAGGGGGCTTCCTCTTTACCTAATTCACATTGATCAACTTGCTCCTTTTGGGAGCCATTAGTTTCATCGAACACTACGTCACGTGCCACTTCAACAAGTCCGGAGGCCTTGTTGAAAACACGATAGGCGTAAGTGTTCGAATCATAACCAAGCAAGAAACCTTCATCGGACTTCGAAGCGAACTTTGAAGTCCTGGGCTTCTTGTTCAAAATATAGCAAGGAGAACCGAAAACTCGAAAATATGAAATGTTCGGTTTGTTACCGGTGAGTAGCTCATAGGGGGTCTTCTTTAGTAGTCGATGAAGATAGAGTCGATTTGTGGCATGGCAGGCGGTGTTGATTGCTTCCGCCCAATATCGATCCGAAGTCTTGTATTCATCGAGCATTGTTCTTGCCATCTCTATGAGCGTTCGGTTCTTCCTTTCGGCAACTCCGTTTTGTTGTGGAGAGTATGGCGCTGAGAATTCGTGCTTGATTCCTTCCTCATCAAGGTACTCCTCCACTTGTATGTTCTTGAACTCCGTGCCATTGTCGCTCCGAATACTCTTGATTGATAGTGAGAACTTGTTTTGCGCTCGCTTGAAGAATTTCTTGAGTGTTCCTTGTGTTTCTGACTTGTCATGCAAAAAGAACACCCAAGTGAAGCGGGAAAAATCATCAATAATGACTAAAACGTATTTGTTACCGCCTATGCTTATGTAAGCAATTGGACCGAAGAGGTCCATATGAAGTAGTTCGAGCGGTCTTGTCGTGGTCATGATGTTCTTTGCGGGATGTTGTGCTCCAACTTGCTTTCCTGCTTGGCACGCGCTACAAGGCGTGTCTTTCTCAAACACAACATCTTTCAAACCTCGGATGTGATCGCCCTTGAGGAGTTTTTGAAGGTTCCTCATACCAACATGTGCTAGCCGTCTATGCCACAGCCAACCCATGTTGGTTTTTGCAATCAAGCATGTGTCGAGTTCGGCTTTATCCTTGTTGAAGTCAACAAGATAAAGCTTTCCCTTTAACATACCCTTGAATGCAATGGAACCATCACTTCTCCGGTACCGAGGACCCTTCCTTGACTGTTATCCCCAAAGTAGATGCCTTCGTTTGGGTCCTGGTTCACTTCATACTCCACAAACAT
This sequence comes from Tuctoria greenei, assembly GCA_036927565.1. Classification (NCBI taxonomy): domain Eukaryota; kingdom Viridiplantae; phylum Streptophyta; class Magnoliopsida; order Poales; family Poaceae; genus Tuctoria; species Tuctoria greenei. The sequence continues at coordinate 20,859,012 of JAYESD010000007.1, read as the reverse complement.
CCTCCTTTCTCCGGTCATGTGGTTGGTGCATCCACTGTCTAGCACCCATTTGGATCCACCGGAGGAGTAGGCCTGCAAAAACAAATTACGCCTTGGTTTTAGGTACCCAAGCTTGCTTGGGTCCTTGGAGGTTAGTAACGATACATTTGGGCACCCACACATGGGATTTTGTGTTCCCATGGCGTGGCCCAGCATAATAAGCATACACTTTACCAACATTATTTTTCATTAAAACATAGGAGGCATCAAATGTTTTAAACAGAAGTTGCTGTTGGTTATGGGTCGGACTAGTCTGTGTGACCGGACTTGTCCGGATGACCGGACTTGTCCGGACCACAACCGGACTAGTCCGATTTTCATGAGAGTTCAGATTTTTAGTTTTCGAGTTACCAGGTTGTGAGGGTCCTCCCTTCACAAAGGTGATCCTTCCCTTGTTATTCTTATGATTTCCAGCTCTTTGCTTTCCATCACAAGAGTAACCAATGCCATACTTGACATTTGGAGGTCTTTGGACCAAATATGCACTACGTGCATAGTTGATCCTCTCCTTGTCAAATATTACACATTGGGTAGGATTTTTGTCCTTCGTGGAGGTAGGATTTTCCTTCAACCTGGTGTTAGTTTTATCACATTTGCAAACATGAGCGATATTAGTTAAAGTGGGTTGAGAAGGTGGGGTTGAAGAGGAGGAAGGTTCACTAAGCTTGAGTGACTCAACCTGCACTTCAAGGATCTTGTTGACCTTGATTTGGTCATCAAGCTGATTCTTGATTGCAACATTTGAGTTGGTTAGCTCCAAGCAAGTTTTCTTGCTTGAAGCTAGCTCAAGCTCTAGTGAGTGATTTTTCTCCTTTTCAAGAACTAGAAGATTGTCAAGTTCGACATGCTTCTCCTTTTGGGAGATAATCATGTCTTCTTGACGATCAATTAGCTCTTCCTTCTCAATAAGTTGGTTAAGCAAGAATTTCATTTTTGCAGCAGTTTTTCTATCTAAACCAATTAGCATATCTTCATCACCACTATCTAGATCATCATCACTTGAGTAAGAATGCGAGGAAGGAGTTTTGATGTTTACCTTGCGTTTACCTTCCTTAGCCATGAGGCAAGTTCCATTTGCCTTCTTTGCACCGAGCGTGGGGAAGAGTGTGAGTTTCTTGGGCATGCTTTCAATGGCTATGCTAGCCATTTCTTCTTCATCGGACGATGAGGACTCATCGTTTGAGTCCCACTCCTTTCCGATGTGTGCTTGTTCAGCTTGTTTCTTCTTCTTGAAGAACGTTTTCGGTTGAGGCTTGGATTCTTTACTCTTCTTCTTGTTGTCCTCATATGGGCAATCAACTATGAAGTGATTGTACTCACCACAATTATAGCATGCCCGCCTCATCTTCGGCTTTGTCTTCTCCTTGTATTTTCCTTCACTCGATTTTGCTCCTTGTCTTTTCTTCATAATTCTTTTGAATTTCTTCATGAACAGAATCATATCTTCTTCGTCCAGCTCGCTGCTTTCATCATCGCTGTCCTCCTCAAACTGAGCTTCTTTTGCTTCTTTGGATAGAGGTTTGAGTGTGGATTTTAAGGCAACTCCCTTCTTCTTGGCCGATGTGAGGTCAGCTATTTCTTTGACGTGCTTGGCTTGCTTCTCCATCATCTCAAAGTTGATGATTTTGCCAAGCAGTTCATCCGGAGTCATTTTCTTGTACCCGGGACTTTCTCGGATCATAGAACAGAGTGTGACGTTGCGAGGCATAAAGGCTCTAAGGATGAGCTTTACAACCTCGTGGTCATTCCACTTTTTGCTACCATACGATCGAACCTTGTTCACAAGAGTCTTTAGTCTGTTGTACATGTCCTGGGGAGATTCATCTTCCTCAATCGCGAACCTTCCTAGTTCGCCTTCAATCATTTCAATCTTTGCCTCCCGCACATGCCGGTCACCTTCATGTGCTGTCTGTAGTGTGTCCCAGATTTCTTTGGCAATTTCCAATCTGTCCACCTTTGTGAATTCATCTCTACTTAGAGATGAGGTGATAACGGCTGCGGCTTGGGCATTCCTGTGGATGGCTTGCTCTTGACTTGGCGTGAGTTCTTCATCGTCATCAGGGATGTTTATTCCTGTGCACACAATATGCCATAAACTTGGGTTAAGGGAAATCAAGTGCATCTTCATGTTTTGCCTCCACATGGAGTAATCACTCCCATCGAAGTGTGGGGCTTTTCTGAGAGGAATAGATAGATAATGACTGCTGTTAGAATTTAAACGGTCATAATTAAAAGGATATCGGGAGTAGTCGGTGTGACTACTCCCCCTCTTCTTTTCTTCAACTTTAGCTTTCCCTTTGGAAAGTGCTTTCTTTCGGAGCAGTGCTTTCAGTTCCAATGTCTCCTCATCATCATCATCGAAGTCTTGAATGGCTTCGAGATACCTTTCGAGCTTTTGGTGCTTGTCATTGTTCATTTCTTCCTGGTTGTTGATTTTCTGGACTTCCTTCATGTCCGACATGATCTCTTCGAGTGGTTGCACTCTTTCTTGAAGAACCTGCTCTGATACCAATTGAATGTAGGCCTAGAGGGGGGGTGAATAGGCCTTCTTGAATTTCTCGGTTCCTGTAGCACTTCAACAAAAAGGTCAAATCCAGATATATCGGACTAGTCCGGTAAAGTGCGGACTAGTCCGGATTTCACGGGCTAGGTTGATCAAGTTAGGTCAATTTGATTGTTTCGTTGTCGTTTGCAGCGGAAATATAAACTTTAATGACAGTTCAATAGTTGTATGTTAAGTTTTATTGCAAGTATGATTCTTGTTCAACTATTTAACTTCAATTCAACAAAATGAATCAAACCCTAGATAATGTTGATCAACTAGAATGATGAACACAAACGAACAAGACACAAGATTTATCCCGTGGTTCGGTTACCACGAAGGCAGCCTACGTCCACGTTGAGGAGCCCACAAAAGGACCGGGTCTTCACCAACCCTTCCCTCGTCGGATCGCCACGAAGGCCAATCCTCTTCCACTAATCACACAGGGGTAAATCACCAAGTTGAAGGGGCGATCTCACAAGTTGAGAGCTCCCTTGATTACAAGTTTCAAAACCACCAATAACACACTTCGAAATATACAAATTGAGATGCAAGAGTGTGTTAGAGATTCAAACCAAGAGCTCAATCGTGTGCAAAGTGCCTCTCCAATGATCTACAAGTGATCTTCAAAGAATTGATCGATTTTGCACTTAATTTCGTGGAGAGAGATGGTTTTTGAGTCTCTTGGGAGGTGTGACGGCGCTAGGGTTCGAGAGAGATCAAAAGTGGGCCGTGCACCTCTATTTATATGGGGTTTCTAGAAATTACCGTTAGGGTTCAGAAAGATCGGACTAGTCCGTGGTGGAGACCGGACTAGTCCGGTGTGCTGTGTGAAGCAAACCCTAAGTGTCCAGGAATATCGGACTAGTCCGATTGAAAAACGGACTTGTCCGATTTCGCTGCTGGAAATCTTCGGACTTGTCCGGTTGCCATCGGACTTGTCCGGACCTGTGAAACCCTAAGTGTTTAGAACGACAAGTCCGCACTTGGAGGACTTGTCCGATTTAGATCAGAGTGTATATCGGACTAGTCCGTGTAGTCACCGGACTTGTCCGAAGTGGATCAGAAAGGGTATCGGACTAGTCCGGTGGTGACCGGACTTGTCCGATCTAGAGACTTGTGCATTGTGTTGAGGACTAGTCCGCACTGGGGAGGACTAGTCCGAAGTTGAACAGAAAGATATCGGACTAGTCCGGTGGAGACCGGACTTGTCTGATCTTGTGCAGAATGTGATATCGGACTAGTCCGGTTGATAGCGGACTAGTCCGGTCCTGTATAGTTTTGTGCATTGTGTGTGTGTGATTAAGTGAGATTGAGCTCTTGGGTGTGTTTCCTTAACACACTCCATACATACTAAACAACTAATTTCTTCTTCTTGAGCTCAAATTCATTCTCCTTCTTAATTTCCCTCTTTTTGGCATTTTGCTCATTTTTCATCATTTTCCAGCATTCATCTCAACAAAAGGATTAGGATCCCAATTGCTTGTCATAAATCATCCAAAACCCACAAGAGAGTCCTAGATGCACTTTCAACCGGAGCTTCCCTCTTCTGGGGGTTAGGTCCGGGGTGGTTGGACACATCGCGGGACCAGAGCTTCCCTATGAAGGGAGGTAGGTCCGGTCTCGTAGGACACGATGTAGCATTGGAGCTACCCAACCGAGGGATGCGGGCCCAGTGCTATCCGATGTGTGTTTCCTTCGTATGTCTTCAACTCGGACATAGGAACTCCTTGGTTTTAAGTGGGTATCGGGCGGTTCCTGGTATCCAAGGTATCGACAGTCACGTAAAAGACCTCGATCATGTTTCATGACGTTACTTGTTTTCTATTTTTGTTGACAGATCATCATATATTGTTGAAAGATCGTCACAAAACACAAGAAAAAACTACAAGCACATACAAGAAAAGAAAAAAAAGAAAACCTAAATCATCCTCCTCCTCCTTAGAGACAACACATCACTGAACATATAGCACTTCACATGGTAACTAAATAATTCATTTATTCAAAAAAAAAATCCAATCCTTCCTTATTAATTGTCATTCCTGAGGAACACGGTGAACACACCACACATTCATTCATTAACACGATGTATATATCAAAAACCCTCGATCATGTTTTTTAGTTTGACACGCAAAAGTCCTCGATCATGCATGCTTGATGACGTTAGGTGTTTTCTCTTTTTGTTGAAAGATCGTTATATATATATATATATATATATATATATATATATATATATATATATAGATATATATATATATATATATATATATATAGAGAGAGAGAGAGAGAGGGAGAGAGAGAGAAAGAGAGAGAGAGAGTTTGAGGCTCCTTGATCATATGTTTGGGTCGTACGATCATGGACAACTAGCATGCATGTGAGAGAGACATCGACGATCATGTATGATGATGTTACGCGTGTCTTCTCTCTTTTTGTTGAAAGACTGTCATGTTTGAGGCTCGTTGATCATGTTTAGGGGGTAGCAAGCATGGAAAAGTAACATGCACTTGAAAGACCTCGCGATCATGTTTGATGACGATGTTTGTAGGATCGAAGAGCATGTGAAAAGCTACAGAAGGGCGGTGAATGGTAGATTAATACTTTTTTAGTGGAAGCAACAAAAACCTCTAGGTAAAAAATCAATCTGTTAAGAAATCGTGTGTGCGACTAATCTAAATGTGATCAATAATGAAAAAACCAGTATAGATTGTGGAGAATCAAGTCATGAAGACACTACAACAAGAATCACAAAAATACCGTCAAGAAAAACTCAAGTTACGATCGAAATATTGAATGAAGGTCAATCTGTTCTATCCTAGAAACACCAGATCTACAACACTGCAATGAAACTCGTGTAGATAAAAAACCACAAATTCAATGACCGTGAAATTTTTACAGATGATAGATAATCAAGTTGTCAAGACAACCCAGAAAGAACAAAGTCAATTGGATCTGTAGAACTCGAGTTATGATAAAACCACCGAATTAAGATAGTATTGTGCAGAAACTTGACGAGAAAGACTTGACGTAAACAAGTTGGACGAACAAGGCACAACTGTTCCTTAAAACTATGAATTTTATTGATCAAACCACAAGAGGAACAGTTCTAAAGTCATGCACAACGAACTCTGACCTCCCTTCCTTATATAACGAGCCCTTAGGCCAACCTAAGACTTTTTTATACGTAGATAGAAGCAATCTTAAGACTTCCAAATAACTTAGGAACATATCCCACATTCCTAAAACAACCCAACTTCATTACCCACACGAAATCCTAACATAACCAACTCAAATCTTTCCATATTTGAGTCAAACATGACTTAGCCACAGCCTGGTTCTATATCCTAGTCTGTTGGACCTTTCCGACCAATTCCTTACGTCCACATCTCTTCATCACGCCTTAGAACCTTGTAGCCACGTCCATGCACTCCTTGCACATGTGCAAACATCTTCCACGACGTCCACGATACCTTCTTATGCATTGTTCTTGATTGAAACATGTTGCGCAACCTCCCGATCAACTCAACCACAATTCCTCCCAAGCTTGGTTGTTGAACATCATCTTCTCCCTAAGACTATGTCACACCTGGTATTAAGAAAACAACCAGATGCTTTCCACATGTATGCCAGGATCAGTTCAACTCATACATGTGTAGACGAAAGTGAAATACCAAATATAATACCATGTTCGAGTACATCACCTTATTACATAAATGACCATCCAGGTCTAAAATAAAAGTACACAAGCAGCGGAATAACATAACAAGGGCTCCAAACACAGGCGTTGCACGGGGGAGCGCTAGCCTAGAACATCTCTTCGGGATCTCCGTAGAAGTCCTGGTTCTCCACCTCTGAGTCTTCATAGGCTGGGGGAGAAAAATATGCAACTAACAAGTTTGAGTACCAACGGTACTCGCAAGTTGGGAAGTCATGTCATGTGTGGTTCACGACAAGGTAGGCAATTATTAAGTTAAGCACTATTGCAGTAACAACCTAATCTTAATTGTTTAATAAGCACCTACAACTAGGTGAAATCCCAACCAATATCCCAAAATTAAACCAGCTAAGACCCAACCCAACCATCCGTTTAGTAACCATGTGCTAATTATGAATTTGGTTTCCAAGCCGCTCGTGTCCGTGAGCACGGCTGTCTAGACAGTTTGACAAAACTCTGCAGAGTGTGTATCCTTTACCCACAGTTCGTGATTTTGTCCCCTGTTGCCAGGTGGACTAAGGTAATCCTCCCTGATGCCCGTGGTAGCCAACCACAATACACACTTCCGTAGGTGTGTGGCCAGGAGATCACTACGAGGTGTTTCCGATGGTTCTCCCGACTTGCAATGGGTACTCTAAGGTTTCACCGCTCCGGCACCTGGAGTCTATTTTCCCTCCGCCAGGAGAAGCCCCCTCTTGAGCCATGCGGATCACAAGGCAAAGCCCATTCCCCGCCCGATCAATTACCTATGCTACATCGGGAGGAACCAAATTACTAAACCAAGTTGTCCCATATACAATTCTGTGGTGATACTAAATGGCTTAGCAACTTCTTCCATAAACCGGTCCTTAGAATCCGATAGGTGTCAAGCCCCAAACCAAGGTCTTGTGCACGCATGCACCAATCCATACAAAACCCCCTATCAGATTCCTATCTATTAATTTCCGTTTAGCCACCAATTCATGAATCAAAATACTTCAAATGTAAACTTGTAAGTTAATAGATCATATTTCAATTAAGCATGGCTAAGCGTATTCTAAATACTAAAAAAATGCCCAAATCATGTTGACAAGGAATACTGTGGAAAATCTAGGAAAACATAACATAGTATTCATATTTTAATTTAGCATGCAACTAACTAAAACTTAACAAAAAGGGTGCAAGATGGTCAAGGAACTTGCCTCCAAATTGTGTCTCGGGGTCGTCGGGAAACTGCTGCTCTTGAAGGTTAAGGATGGGTTCTGGCCCCGACTCTAAATTACGACGATGCACGAAAAAATAACATACCATAAGAACATAGTAAAATGCACAATACTCAAATAAACGCAAATTCCTACGCAAAAGTGATTTTAGGGTTGATTTTTATTATAGACATACATTTGTTGATGAGAATTTAAAGTTTAAATGAAATTTAGTGAGTAAAACATATTTTTATAGATTTTTATACCATTTTTATACTTATTAGAACCCTAAAATTACTTTCTAGAAGTTTTATCTTTCGAAATAAGCTTAAAACAGATTTATAATCAATAATATAAATTTTACAATTTTTACATTATTTTTACTAATTATTTCTAATTGTGTAAAACAATTTTTATGAATTAACTATACTAAAAAGTATTTTTATGACCATTTCAGCAATTTAAATAAATTTATAAAAATAATACAGAAATAAAAATAAATAAAACATAATTAAATCTGTTTTTATAATTATTTTATACAATTTAAGGACTTTTATTTAATTTTTAGAACTAACAGGGGTTTTTCTGCAAATACAGAACTGTTCCAGAGGTTGAAAATAATTTTTATTAAGTCCAGGGATTATTCTACAATTTTTCCAGATTTTATTTGCTATTTTATAATTTTCTAGGGGCTTAGAAACACTTTTTATTCAATTTACCAGTATTTTTCTAATTTCCAAAAGGTCCAGGGGCTAGTCTGATAATTCTAGGGGTTAGATTTGAATTCCCAGAAAACCCAGGGGGGTAGCCCGCAAGTTTCCAGGGGCCTGAGTGAAATCCCGGCGGCGGGAAAACTAGTTTTAACGTGGGCCGTTGATTTTGAATTGGATGGCTCAGATTTTATTAACCGAAGCGGTACGCTCGGTTTTAATCTTAGCCGTTGAAACATAATGGACGACGGGCATTGAGCCACGTCGCCCCGATTAGGGTCAGGCGGCGGTGTGCGGCGGCGGCGACGCAAGTGCGGCGGCGACCTCGCCGGAGTTGAATGAAAACACGCTACAAACGCTTAGGGGCTCATCTGACTAGCGCAAAACATTGAGGAGGGCACGGGGGTCTCACCAGAGGTTGTCGCACGGCCGGAAATTGGATGGAGGGTGGTCGGCGACGATGGACGGGGGAGGAGCTCGTCGGCGACGATGGAAACGGTGAAGCAGCGACGTTCCACCCCAACGATGATGTCCGACAGACTCCTAACAACACAGGAAAGATGTTAGACAAACTCCCGAGGAGTGGAAGTGGGTGGAAAGTCGGGAACAGCGGCGCCATTACCGAGCTCATCGAAGCTAGGGTTTTGATCGCCGGGGTGAGAAACTTGAGGGGAATGGCCGGCTTTTATAGGCGTTCGGGGTAGAAACTGAAGGCGTCCATGATGAGCATGATGCGCCCCTTGATTGAGATGGAAACGGTCAACATTGAAGGGGGGGGGGGGGGTGAGTGGGGCGGCGCGGTATTATCGCATGTGGCCGTTACGGCGCGGGCGCGACGAGAGGTGGGCGACGGGCCTGACAGGCGGGTTCGGCTGGCAGCGAGGGGGAGAGAGGGTGCAGCACAGGGTGAGGCTGGCGCGCGGGGCCCGTCTGGCAGAGAGAGAGAGGGGAGAGGAGGCGCGGGCCAGCGCGGGGGAAGAGGGGAAAGTTGGGCCGGATTGGGGAATTCGGCCCAGGGGCATTTTTCCTTTTTCTTTTCCCTTTTCTTTTTCTTTTCTGTTTTCTTTTTCTTTTGTTTTATGTTTGAAATTTGTAAACCAAATTTCTAGCGAATTTGAATTTTCAAAAAAAAATTCACACAATCATTCAAATATGATGCACCTTGCCTTATATGAATTTTATTTCCAATAAAAATGATTTTACTTCTTGAAAAATTCACTTTACAATTTTTTTTTCCTCTCTAAAATAGTGGGTGTTACAATTCTACCCCCCTAAAAAGAAATCTCGCCATCGAGATTTGGACGTCCTAAGAGAATAGACTGGGAAACTCTGCCTTGAGGTCTTCCTCTCTTTCCCATGTTGCCTCTTCTTCTGAGTGATGCTTCCATTGGACTTTACACATCCGAGTAACTTTATTCCTCGTAACTCGTTCTGACGTCTCGAGAATCCTAACAGGTTGTTCTGCATAGGTCAAGTCCTCTTGCACGTCTATTGCTTCCAAGGGCAATTGTTCTTCTGGTACTCTTAAGCATTTCTTTAATTGTGACACGTGGAATACATCGTGCACATCTGGTAAATGAGATGGAAGCTCGAGCCGATAGGCTACTTCTCCTCTTTTCTCCAGTATTTTGAAGGGACCAATGTATCGGGGTGATAACTTACCCTTCACCTTGAATCGTCTTAACCCTCTCACAGGTGACACCTTGAGATACACAAAATCACCAACCTCAAATGACAAATCTCGTCGTCGAGTATCTGCATAACTCTTTTGCCTTGACTGAGCCGTCTTCAAATTCTTCCAAATTTCTTGTACTTGTCTCTCAGCATCTCTTAATACTTCGGGCCCAAATACTTGGCTTTCCCCAGTTTGATTCCAAAACAACGGTGTTCTGCACTTTTGTCCATACAAAGCTTCAAACGGAGACATCTTCAAACTGGCTTGATAACTATTTTTATAGGAGAACTCAGCATATGGTAGGTTCTTATCCCAACTCCTACTGTTTTTCAAAGCACATGCTCTTAACATGTCTTCAAGAATTTGGTTAGTACGCTCTGTTTGACCGTCAGTTTGCGGATGATATGCCGAGCTGAAATTGAGTCGGGTATCCATAGACTCATGCAAATTTTGCCAAAATCTGGAAGTGAACTGAGTACCTCTGTCTGATATTATCTTCTTCAGCACTCCATGCAGGCATACAATTCTTGTCATATATAGTTCTGCCAACCTTGAACCAGAATAGCTTTCTTATACTGGAATAAAGTGAGCCACTTTGGTTAAACGATCCACTATGACCCATATAGAGTCGTACCCTGACTGAGTTCTCGGCAATCCCACAATAAAGTCCATACTTATTTCTTCCCATTTCTATTCAGGAATTTTAATGGGTTGAAGTAATCCTGCGGGTCTTTGATGTTTTGCTTTAACCTTCTGACATGTGTCACACAGAGCTACGTACTCCGCCACATCTCGTTTCATTCCATGCCACCAATATCGATCCTTTAGATCCTGATACATCTTTGTGCTCCCCGGATGAATAGAGTATGAAAATCATGGGCTTCTCTCAGTATCAGCTCTCGAATCTCCTTGATATCAGGTACACATATTTTCTTCCCTAGCCATAAAGTTCCCTGTTCATCTTCTCTAAAGTCCGGTGCTTTTCCTTCTTTTATTAGTTGCTTAGTCTTCTGGATCCACTTATCATTCCTTTGCCCTTCACGAATATCCTTTTCCAAAGTAGAATCTACTTCCATAGACACTACCTCAGTATTAGTTACGATACTAAGGTTTGGCCTTGCTAATTCCTCACATAATTGCGGTTGTTGACCTTGCAGTGCCAAGCTATTGCATTGAGCTAATCTGGTTAATGCATCTGCGACCACATTAGCTTTCCCATGATGGTAGTTGATTCCGACATCAAAATCATTGATAAGTTCCAACCATCTGCGTTGTCTGAGATTTAGATCTGGTTGGGTGAAGATATACTTCAAACTCTTGTGGTCCGTATAAATTTCAGTTCTTTTTCCTATAAGATAATGTCTCCATAACTTCAATGCATGAACCACTGCTGCTAACTCCAAGTCATGAGTAGGGTAATTTCTTTCATGCTTTCTGAGTTGACGTGATGCATAAGCCACTACGTGCCCCTCTTGCATTAGTACACATCCCAGTCCTTGTCCGGATGCATCACAGTAAACTGCAAATTCTTTTTGCATATCCGACATAATCAACACTGGAGCAGTAGTCAACCTTTTCTTTAGCTCTGTAAAACTAGCTTCACACTTTGGTGTCCATTTGTACGCAACTCCCTTCTCAAGTAACTTGGTTAACGGACGCGATATTTTTGAGAATCCTTCGATAAACCGGCAATAATAGCCAGCCATGCCCAAGAAACTTCTGATTTCCCCAACATTTTCTGGTGTTTTCCAATTCAAAACATTTTTCACTTTACTGGGGTCTACTGCTATTCCTCCCTGTGATATAACATGTCCCAGAAATGACACTTCCTTTAACCAGAACTCACATTTACTTAGCTTTGCATACAACTAATGTTCCCGAAGTTTTTGTAAAGCCAATCTTAGGTGCTCCTCATGTTCCTCTTCACTTTTGGAGAATATCAAAATATCGTCAATAAACACCACGACAAACTTATCAAGATATTCCATAAATACCTTATTCATAAGGTACATGAAATAATCCGGGGCATTAGTTAATCCAAAAGACATGACTGTATACTCATATAATCCATATCTTGAAACAAATGCCGTCTTTGGTATATCCGAGGGTCGTATCTTCTATTGGTGATACCCTGATCGCAAATCAATTTTCGAGAACACACATGCACCTCGCAACTGGTCAAACAAATCCTCAATCCTTGGTAAAGGATATTTGTTCTTGATAGTTACGGCATTGAGTGCTCGATAATCCACACACAACCTCTGTGTACCATCTTTCTTGGGGACAAATATCACTGGAGCTCCCCAAGGTGAGGAACTAGGACGAATGTATCCTTTTGCTAACAACTCATTAATATGATCCTTCAATTCTGCCAATTGTTTAGCATCCATCCGGTATGGTCGCTTGTAAATTGGTGTTGTACCAGGTACTAATTCAATGATAAACTCAATTTCTCTGTCTGGGGGCATACCCGGTAGTTCATCAGGAAACACATCTGGAAAGTCACAAACAACTTTGATCTTTTGTTCTCCTTCAATCTGGTTGAGTCGTATTTTCTGAACCGGTGCTTGATCAGGATGAAACTCCACGTTTGTGCCATCCGTATGAGTCAGACATACTGTTCTCGTGGCACAATGGATCACTCCTTTGTACTTGGTTAACCAATCCATTCCGAGAATAATATCTATTCCTTGTGACTCCAGCACTATAAGGTTTGCTAAGAATGCTACCCCCCTAATGCTTATATTAACATTAGGGCATACTTGCCTTGTCAACATCCCTCCTCCAGGAGAGTTGACTACTAATACTTGTTTCATTAATGTAGCATTCATTCCATGTCTTATTATGAATTCTTTTGCTATGAACGAATGTGTTGCACCAGAATCAAACAATACTGTAGAAGGATGGGAATCAGCAGGGAACGTACCAATCACCACATCTGATGCGTCTTGAGCTTCCTCCAGAACAACATGATTGACCCTTCCTCTTGACTGGTTCTGCTGCGAATGTTTTTTTGGGCAGTTGTTGGAGTAATGCCCCTTGTCACCACATATATAACAAGCTCCCCGAGTACTGGTGTCTTGAGCCTTCTTTCTTTGTTGATTTTGCTGTGGTTGCCCAGTTGGTTGAGGGTTTGAAGTCATAGGACGTTGCTGATACATTTGAGGGCGTTGTGATGGCATCTGCTGGTACTGGGGCCGCGCATACTGAGATTGAGGTATGAATGAGGAGTTATTAGGGTATCGCTGTCCTTGATTACTGCCCATGGGACGACTCAGGTGTCCCGATTGCTGTGGGTTAAAGCGAGGACGATTGCTACTTGAAGTCTGCCCCATCATCATCTTCCTTTTGCGGTCTTCTCCTTCACACTCCTTCTTCTTTCGTTCTACCGTGAAAGCTTTATCCACCAGATGTTGGAAACTAGCATAGTCACTGGAAGACATCATCAACTGTATTTCTTTATACAGTCCCTCTTTGAAACAGAATTGTTTCTTGGCATCAGTGTCAACATCTCCAGGGGCGTACCGAGATAATTGTGTAAACTTGTTCAAATACCCCCTTATGTTCATGTTCCCCTGCTTCAGTGCTAGGAACTCCATACGCTTGGCTTGAATTTCTCCTGCCGGTACATGATGATTGCGGAAGTTTTCTCTAAACTCTTCCCAGGTGATATTGTCTGGGATGCCATGAGCAGCAGTAAAGGCGGTCCACCAATCAGCCGCAGGTCCATGGAGTTGGTGTGATGCCAATAACACCCTTTCCCCTCCTTCACATTGTGCAATCCTTAGTTTACTTTCAATAGTATTGATCCAATCATCTGCATCCATGGGTTCCGTGGCGTTGGAGAAGCGTGGGGGTTGAGTGTTCATGAAGTCTCTTAAGCAAAATCTTGGAGGTGGGGGTGGTGGTGGTGGTGCCGGAGGGGGTGGTGGTGCTTGATGAACCTGTTGCATATTGTTCACAATTTGTGTAAAGTTTTGCATCATTTGAAGTTGCATAGCCATCATATGCTGCATTTGGTTTGCAGCTGGTGCCCCACGAGCACCTCTTCCATTCCACTGAGGTAGTGGGACTTCATTATCTTGATTGGGTGGCACACCACGTCCACGTCCTCTTCCTCTTCCTGCCATCTGAGATTGGGGGTGTTGCTTTAGAACAAAAAGATAAGATAGAAACTATTCTATACGTCTTTCCCACTATATGCATCAATAAGGAGATAGAGAAATAAAGATCACTTTCAATAAGCAAACACAAACATGGATAATCGAGTTCTCAAAACAAAATCATACAACTCAAGATTACACAAATTGTCACTACATCGCTCTTATTACAACACATGGGTAAGTGTCTTAATCTTGAGTTGTAGGGCAGGCCAGAGTCTACTCTCGCTCCTCGGGGTCCTCCTCCTCGTCTGGGTCTTCATCGTCATCTCCATCATATCCCGAGTTGCTGCCACGGGACTCGTTGCCATGCGGAGGAGAGTTGGCCGGCTGCTGCGGCACAGAAGGCTCCCCTGAGTCTGGCTCCTCGTCTGAAGAGTAGTCCATCGAGTCGGTGTCGCCACGACCAACACGACGGTCAGGAGAGTCCGGAATCCAAGTGGAGGTGTCTGAAGCATACCCATCTGGGTCCTCGTCGGTGATCCGACGGTACCTCCTCACTTGCCTCTCATAATGTGCTGCCAGGTCACGAACATCCTGAATTTCTTGCTGAGCCTTGTGGAGGCGAATGCTGAGGCGCTCCACGTCATCAACTGTCTGGTGAGTCTATGGAAGGGTCAGGGGCCCCTCCACGTACCGGGTGACGAAGTTGCCAGTGCTGCTGGGATGTTGGGGAGTGTAGGCGTGTACTGAGTTCCGTAGTTGGTAACGGTAAGTGTGGCTCCAATAGGTGATGGCCTCCCAGCTGACATCCTGCTCAGCGTGGCGTCGGTAGCTTCTTGCAGCAGGGGTACAGTGCACCTTGAGTAGTTCATCCCCATAGTAGACAAATAGCTTGCATGACCACTCGATCCGGTAGGGACGCTGCATCCCAATAGAGTGGTAGGTGAGTGCCAGTCTCTCATGTCGGTAGCCGGCGCCGAGTAGTATGGCTTGAAGTCGTCGTCGAAGTCGGCCTGCAGCTCTTCCATCGGTACGAATCACCACCGCACGTCGAGGATCATTGAGTGGGGTACGGCGGGCAGCAATCCTTCGGTTGGGAACATAGCGTCCAGTTGACATGCGAGCGGTTCTCCTGACGTTGGCCATCTAAGATTTTGAAACAGGAGAGTGTCAGTAATAAATCAAATTAAAGAATAAGTGAAATAAGTGCAAGGTAAAGAACAAAGAAATTTTACAATTATTAATATTTGTAAAAAGTAAAGTCCTTAAATCGTCCTTTTCTATCTAGGCTTGCGTCCTACGGGCAACACGGCTCTGATACCACTTTGTCACACCTGGTATTAAGAAAACAACCAGATACTTTCCACATGTATGCCAGGATCAGTTCAACTCATACATGTGTAGACGAAAGTGAAATACCATATATAATACCATGTTCGAGTACATCACCTTGTTACATAAATGACCATCCAGGTCTAAAATAAAAGTACACAAGCAGCGGAATAACATAACAAGGGCTCCAAACACAGGCGTTGCACGGGGGAGCGCTAGCCTAGAACATCTCTTCGGGATCTCCGTAGAAGTCCTGGTTCTCCACCTCTGAGTCTTCATAGGCTGGGGGAGAAAAATATGCAACTAACAAGTTTGAGTACCAACGGTACTCACAAGTTGGGAAGTCATGTCATGTGTGGTTCACGACAAGGTAGGCAATTATTAAGTTAAGCACTATTGCAGTAACAATCTACTCTTAATTGTTTAATAAGCACCTACAACTAGGTGAAATCCCAACCAATATCCCAAAATTAAACCAGCTAAGACCCACCCAAACCATCCGTTTAGTAACCATGTTCTAATTATGAATTTGGATTCCAAGCCGCTCGTGTCCGTGAGCACGGCTGTCTAGACAGTTTGACAAAACTCTACAGAGTGTGTATCCTTTACCCACAGTTCGTGATTTTGTCCCCTGTTGCCAGGTGGACTAAGGTAATCCTCCCTGATGCCCGTGGTAGCCAACCACAATACACACTTCCGTAGGTGTGTGGCCAGGAGATCACTACGAGGTGTTTCCGATGGTTCTCCCGACTTGCAATGGGTACTCTAAGGTTTCACCGCTCCGGCACCTGGAGTCTATTTTCCCTCCGCCAGGAGAAGCCCCCTCTTGAGCCATGCGGATCCCAAGGCAAAGCCCAATCCCCGCCCGATCAATTACCTATGCTACATCGGGAGGAACCAAATTACTAAACCAAGTTGTCCCATATACAATTCTGTGGTGATACTAAATGACTTAGCAACTTCTTCCATAAACCGGTCCTTAGAATCCGATAGGTGTCAAGCCCCAAACCAAGGTCTTGTGCACGCATGCACCAATCCATACAAAACCCCCTATCAGATTCCTATCTACTAATTTCCGTTTAGCCACCAATTCATGAATCAAAATACTTCAAATGTAAACTTGTAAGTTAATAGATCATATTTCAATTAAGCACGGCTAAGCGTATTCTAAATACTAATAAAATGCCCAAATCATGTTGACAAGGAATACTGTGGAAAATCTAGGAAAACATAACATAGGATTCATATTTTAATTTAGCATGCAACTAACTAAAACTTAACAAAAAGGGTGCAAGATGGTCAAGGAACTTGCCTCCAAATGTGTCTCGGGGTCGTCGAGAAACTGCTGCTCTTGAAGGTTAAGGATGGGTTCTGGCCCCGACTCTATATTACGGCGATGCACGAAAAAATAACATACCATAAGAACATAGTAAAATGCACAATACTCAAATAAACGCAAATTCCTACGCAAAAGTGATTTTAGGGTTGATTTTTATTATAGACATACATTTGTTGATGAGAATTTAAAGTTTAAATGAAATTTAGTGAGTAAAACATATTTTTATAGATTTTTATACCATTTTTATACTTATTAGAACCCTAAAATTACTTTCTAGAAGTTTTATCTTTCAAAATAAGCTTAAAACAGATTTATAATCAATAATATAAATTTTACAATTTTTACATTATTTTTACTAATTATTTCTAAGTGTGTAAAACAATTTTTATGAATTAATTATACTAAAAAGTATTTTTATGACCATTTTAGCAATTTAAATAAATTTATAAAATAATACAGAAATAAAAATAAATAAAACATAATTAAATCTGTTTTTATAATTATTTTATAGAATTTAAGGACTTTTATTTAATTTTTAGAACTAACATGGATTTTTCTGCAAATACAGAACTGTTCCAGAGGTTGAAAATAATTTTTATTAAGTCTAGGGATTATTCTACAATTTTTCCAGATTTTATTTTCTATTTTATAATTTTCCAGGGGCTTAGAAACACTTTTTATTCAATTTACCAGTATTTTTCTAATTTCCAAAAGGTCCAGGGGCTAGTCTGATAATTCTAGGGGTTAGATTTGAATTCCCGGAAAATCCAGGGGGTAGCTCGCAAGTTTCCAGGGGCCTGAGTGAAATCCCGGCGGCGGGAAAACTAGTTTTAACGTGGGCCGTTGATTTTGAATTGGATGGCTCAGATTTTATTAACCGAAGCGGTACGCTCGGTTTTAATCTTAGCCGTTGAAACATAATGGACGACGGGCATTGAGCCACGTCGCCCCGATTAGGGTCAGGCGGCGGTGTGCGGCGGCGGCGACCTCGCCGGAGTTGAATGAAAACACGCTACAAACGCTTAGGGGCTCATCTGACTAGCGCAAAACGTTGAGGAGGGCACGGGGGTCTCACCAGAGGTCGTCGCACAGCCGGAAATTGGATGGAGGGTGGTCGGCGACGATGGACGGCGGAGGAGCTCGTCGGCGACGATGGAAACGGTGAAGCAGCAACGTTCCACCCCAACGATGATGTCCGGCAGACTCCTAACAACACGGGAAAGATGTTAGACAAACTCCCGAGGAGTGGAAGTGGGTGGAAAGTCGGGAACAGCGGTGCCATTACCGAGCTCGTCGAAGCTAGGGTTTTGATCGCCGGGGTGAGAAACTTGAGGGGAATGGCCGGCTTTTATAGGCGTTCGGGGTAGAAACTGAAGGCGGCGATGATGAGCATGACGCGCCCCTTGATTGAGATGGAAACGGTCGACATTGAAGGGGGGGTGAGTGGGGCGGGGCGGTATTATCGCATGTGGTCGTTACGGCGCGGGCGCGACGAGAGGTGGGCGACGGGCCTGACAGGCGGGTCCGGCTGGCAGCGAGGGGGAGAGAGGGTGCGGCACAGGGTGAGGCTGGCGCGCGGGGCCCGTCTGGCAGAGAGAGAGAGGGGAGAGGAGGCGCGGGCTGGCGCGGGGGAAGAGGGGAAGTTGGGCCGGATTGGGGAATTCAGCCCAGGGGCGTTTTTCCTTTTTCTTTTCCCTTTTCTTTTTCTTTTCTGTTTTCTTTTTCTTTTGTTTTATGTTTGAAATTTGTAAACCAAATTTCTAGCGAATTTGAATTTTCAAAAAAAATTCACAAAATCATTCAAATATGTTGCACCTTGCCTTATATGAATTTTATTTCCAATAAAAATGATTTTACTTCTTGAAAAATTCACTTTACAATTTTTTTTTCCTCTCTAAAATAGTGGGTGTTACAGACTAGTTCAATAGATCCTGTCATCAGCCATGTCTTAAACTCAAGCAACACTTGAACATGAATAAACAACCGATACTTCCAAGCATAAGTCCTCAACTTGACTCATGTTAGTTCTTAAACCACAACACCTTACGTGAGCACCTCACATAAGCATGTTGCAAACTGTACCAAAATGATATCAGACATAACCACCAAAACACATCAAAAACTTAATAAAAGAATACTAATAATACTTTGATGTAAAGAAAGTTCGAAACATTCCAAGGTAAAAGCAAAACCATTGCAATCTAGCACCAGACCTTGCCAAAGCTAACTGGACCTTGAGCCGGAGCTTACTAAAGCTAGCAGGACATAGCGCTAGAGCTTACCAAAGCTAGTCGAACCTAGCGCCGAGGCTTACCAAAGCTTAGTCGGACCTTTCCAAAACAAGTCAGACCTAGACAAAGAAGTCAGATCTAGCCAAAGTAATTGAACCTAGATAAAGAAGTCAGACCTAGCCAAAGTAAGTCGGACCTATATAAAGCAAGTCGGACCTTACGTCGAACCTTGTCGAAGCTACCAAAACAAGTCAGCCCTATTGTCGGACCCTGCTGGAGCTCGGATATAGAGTTGGACCTTGTTGAAAAATGTATTTTGGAAGTATTCAAAACTTTTATCGACAAAGCCAATGTATTCATCACACATAGGTCCCACAATCTCCACCTTGATGAATGCATTGGCAACACCACTTAAAATACGAACATTGGCTTATTCACATGAAAAGTTTTGAAAAACAAAATTCTCCCCTTATGCATATTTCTCCCCTTTTGTAAATCATAAATAAAATGAGAAGAAAAAATACAAAAATTCTCCTCCTGAGAAGAATCGTGCCAAAAACACTTGTGAATGTGTGCAATGTGCAATGTATTCAGTAAGGTACGAAAGAGAAATTTTAATTGGTCATGAGCATATTATAACATATACATATAAAACAAAGCTCATACTGGTCATACTATCAAGTAATTTATACTATCACGTCAATGAAATACATAAAGTAGTGTAAGCCATGCTAGAGATCAAATGTAATTTTTAATTGAAGCAAGTCATGATGTCACAAACTTAACTATTTCAAAACCTGAAAGCATGACACTTGTTGCTGCAATTTTCATTTTTCAATATTATTTAAAGAACAAATTCCGATCATATAACATTTGCAAGTTATTATATTAAGCATATGCCTTATTCTAACCAACCAAACCAAGCCTATGTCATTTGACAATCAGAAACTTAAGGTCATGGTTTTAGTCATACACAACTTCTTCTAAGTTCATATCAAAGTGCAATAATAAGCCATCTCAAAAGAAGAAGTGTGATGCATGCATATTCTCTTGATCTTTTCTCATTTTCATGTGATCATAAAAGCTCAACATGTGGATAGTTGATTGATCAATTTTTCATTATTAAAAGCACTTGTGAGCATGCAAGAAGTTCAAAACAACAAAAAAGTTCGATCATGATCAGATTTAGTGTAAGTAATTATTCCAAATACTAGTCATGGAAAAAACTACAAAATGTATAACATGAGTAATGTAGTAAGAACTTTCAGCATGTAAAAGGAATCACAAATTCATATATGTATGAAATACTATGCTCATATCATTTTAAATTCAGATTCACACATAGACTTCTCAAGTTTCAAAACTCCCCCTCAATTTAATCCATGAGGATGCATAACACCTATTTCACTACGAATGAAACAAAAATGTGTGAAATCAAAAGGTTTTGTAAAAATGTCAGCCAATTGTTGTTCGGTATCTACATGGTGAAACACAATGTTTCCTTTTTCAACATTATCAGGGAGAAAGTGATACCTAATGTGAATGTGCTTTGTTATAGAATGTTGCACGAGGTTTATAGAAATATATATGGAACTCATGTTATCAAAAAACAATGGAACACTATCTAGATCAACCTCATAGTCCTTAAGAGTTTGAACAATCTAAAGAATTTGTGAACAAGCGCTAGCAGCAGCTACATATACAGATTTGGCTTTGGATTGTGCAACCGAGCTCTGTTTTCTAGAGGACCAAGAAACAAGTGAATTACCAAGAAAATGACAAGCACCCAAAGTACTTTTCCTATCAATCCTACAACCCCCAAAATTAGCATCCTAAAAAGCTTTCAAAGTAATGATTGAGGAAGAAGGAAGAAAAATGCCAAATTCTTGAGTTCCATGTAAGTATATGAGAATTCTTTTGACGGCTTGATGATGTGAAGTACGTGGGGAAGCTTGAAATTGTGCACAAAGATATACACTGAATTGTATGTCCGGCTTGATGTCGTGAGGTACAAAAGTGATCTGATCATGCTTCTATATTCTTTTTGATCCACAGGTTCGCCATCTTCATCAAGTTCAAGTGTTGTTGTTCTACCCATTGGTTCGGAAGAGGCTTTCATTTGTCCATGTTGAAGCGCTTGAGAAGGTGTCTTGTATCCTTCGTTTGATGCAGAAAGGTACCTTTCGTGGTTTGCTTGATTTGCAGCCCCGAAAAGTACGTGAGTTCTCCCATCATACTCATCTCAAATTATGAACTCATCATAGCTGAAAACCTGGAAACAAGATAATAATAAGCACAACCAAAGATAATATCATCCACATACACTTGAACGAAGAATAAGTCATTGCCATGCTTAAGTACAAAAAGAGTTTTATCAACCTTGCCCATGGTAAACCCCTTTTCAAGTAAGAATGTTTTTAACCTATTATACCATGCTCTAGAGTCTTATTTGAGACCGTACAAGGCTTTGGACAGTTTGAAAACATGATTGGGAAAATATGGATTTTCAAAACCCGGTGGTTGCTTGACATAAACCTCCTCCCCTATGTAGCCATTAAGAAAAGCACTTTTAACATCCATTTGATATAACTTGAAAACTTTAGATGAAGCAAAAGCTAACAAAATTCTTATGGCTTCTAATCTAGCAACACGAGCAAAAGTTTCATCAAAATCTAGACCTTCAATTTGTGTGAAACCTTGAGCAACAAATCTAGCCTTATTCATAACAACAACCCCATACTCACTTTCATTATTTTTAAACACCCATTTAGTTCCATCTAAGGTGTGACCTTGAGGTGGAGGTAGAAGTTTCCAAACATTATTTCTTTAAAAATTTTATAACTCTTCTTGCATGGAAAGAATCTAAGACTCATTAGTGAGTGCATGTGATATACCTTTGGGTTCAAAAGAAGCAACAAAAGCAGAATGAGCATGAGAGTTTGGATCGTAAAACCTAGACCGTGTGACTCGTTCGTGCGAGCTTCCAATAATTTGTTATGGATGATGACTTTTGAGAATCCGGAGGGGAGTGGACATTTCACAAGATTCTTCTTCATGATCATCACATATCGATGAGGTTGTGACTTGAATACGATCGGGAGCAGCAACGGTGGTCGTCGTTGTTGGTTGAGAATCAAAATCAGGAGCTGGAATAATGTCATTAGCTGCTGAATTTTCGGGCAGCAGCACGACTTCTTCCTCATCTTCAACCAAAATACTCTCCCCCTGCAGATATGGGTCCGGATCTGCGATATTTGAGCTAGTACATGGGCTAGCTTCATCAAAAGACACCTCACAAGTCTCCACAATTTTGTTAGTGTCAAGTAAAAGCACACGGTATGCTCTAGTATGAGATGGATAACCAAGAAACATGCCATCAACAGGGTTCAAATTTATCAATATTACCATGTTTCTTAACAAAGCATTTGCAACCAAAGACCCGAAAGTGTGTAACACTAGGCCTATGTCGAAACCAGAGCTCATATGGTGTTTTACCTTGCTTAGTACGCAGAGAACACAATTTGAGACATAACATGCAGTTGCAATTGCATCAGCCCAAAATTTCCTAGGAGTTTGATATTCATCAAGCATAGTCCTAGCCATATCAACTAAGGTTCTGTTCTTTCTTTCTACAACACCATTTTGTTGAGGTACATATGGTGAAGAAAATTGATGATTTATTTTATTTTCAGCACAAAAGTGATCAAAAGATTGATTTTTAAATTTGGTTCCATTATCACTTCTAATTGCTTTTAAAGATCCAGGGTCATCAAATGATAATCTAAGAAATAAAGTTCCAAAGTGACTAAAAGCTTCATTCTTAGATGCCATAAAGTAAACCCAAGAGTAACTAGAATAATAATCAACAATAACAAGAACATACCATTTACCTCCTAAGGATTGAACACGTGAAGGTCCTACGGTGTCAAGGTGCAAAAGTTGACCCGGTTCAGTTGTCATGATCATTGTGAGAGGAGCATGTGAACTTGCAACCATCTTAGCATGTCTACAAGAAGAGCACACAATTTCTTTGTCCCCTTTAAGCTTAGGCAACCCACGTATGCGATTAAGAGCACTAACACGAGTTAGATGATCAAAGCCTATGTGACCAAGTCTACGATGCAAAAAATATAAGTCCTTTGAATCATTAGCAACTACACACCTATGTTTAGAGGATGCCATATCAAAAATCAGCTTTAAAAACTCTTCCAAACCAAGACATGTTAAAAATAAGCTTACTGTTTGAATCTACAACCTTGCAGCAATTTTTAGTGAAAATAATTTCCAAATTTTCATCTAGCAATTGAGAAACAGAAAGCAGGTCGTTATTCAAATTTTTAGCATGTGCCACATCCTTCAAAGTGTAGTGACTATTTACTCTAACCGAACCTTTAGCAATAAAGGAGTTGAAGAAATATCGCCAAAAGGAGCATTCTCTACACATGACACAAAAGAGAGGGAGGAGAACCATTCTTTGTTACCGGTCATGTGGCGTGAGTAACTTGAATCCACAATCCAAATGGTCTCCTTCCTCAAACGTGTAATCTACATAGAAGCACAATACATCAATGACTCAATACTGGGTTAGTCAAAAGGCATTTAGGAATCCAGTACTGAGTCACACGACGTCCAGCAGGAATAACACACGAAATCTGAGATAAAATAGTAGGTTTATGAGCCAAAGCTTGAGGATTTTTGTACCCAACTACTGACCTACGAGGTGTTACATGTGTAGTACAAAAAATAGTAGGTTTGGGAGGAAACTTTGCATGTTTTTGACTCATTACAGCAGCTTGTATGTTCCTATAATTCTGTTTAGCATATGCAGCAAATTTTGCATGAAAGTTATAAGGTCTATTAATCATTCTTTCATTTTATATTGTTTAGATAGTCTATAACAAAAATCAATGACATAACCATCTCTACCACGGTAGATACACTGAAATTTAACTTTGTGTACATGTCTAGATGAGCAAGCAACATTTTTATTTGAAACCGAATGAGACAACACTCCTGAAAATGTGAAAACCACTTCTTTTTGTTTAGGAATTGTTTGAATCAAACCACTTCCTAATGACTTTACAATTTTATTTGGATGTTCCTTAGCATGAGCATGAGAATCAAAACCTAAACCAGTTTTATCATCGCAAGATTTCGATGAATTCAACATCAAGTTTAGATTTCTTGTTCCCTATATTAAAACTGTTCTAGTGTCATATTCATGTCATCAAGTTTTTTAGACAATTCTATGCAGATTTCACATGAAGTTTTTCCTTTTAGATTGTAACTAGAACAATATTTAACTTCATGAGAACGTAAAACATTGTTCAATATAGAAATCTCATTCATAGCATCGTGTAGTTTCTTAACAAAATCATCACAAGTTGAACAATGTGAGTCAATTGTAGAACAACAAGGATCTTTCATGTTTTTATCATTAAGTGAAACAAGCTCTCTGTTCTTTCCAATTTCTAACTCATGTTTATCAAGTGTGGATGTGTGCGCACTTCTTAGAGAGCACAATTGTTTATATATTAAATCACATGAGGAACAAGAATCATCACTAGGAATCAAAGATTTTAAATGA
Organism: Tuctoria greenei; assembly: GCA_036927565.1. NCBI lineage: Eukaryota > Viridiplantae > Streptophyta > Magnoliopsida > Poales > Poaceae > Tuctoria > Tuctoria greenei. The sequence continues at coordinate 20,834,560 of JAYESD010000007.1, read as the reverse complement.
TCAATTACATATCCTAGTGACTCAATTTTAACAGCATTGTCCCTAATCTTTTTGTCCTTTATCTTAACTATAATAGTGGCATGAGAAATAGCATCACACATTTCTTCGCAAGTAGTACATACCTCTTCATTGTCGCTATTGTGTTCTGCCTCCTCCATACTTGATCTTGATTTGCCCGCCATGAAGCACAAGTTTGCCAAATCATCTTCATCTTCATCACTCCCAACGTCCATGTCGCTTGAGCCAAGTTCCTAAAGCGCGGAGATAAAATTGTTCACCAGTTGGTGACTTGTAGAACCCTTCTTCTTCTTTTTATTGTTAGCGGATGAGTGCCTTGTCCTTGTTTGTTTTTCTTCCACGGAAGTAGGACCTGAAAGGTTAGGACATTTTACCACAATCAAAACATCTTTGAGGTCCAGAGCTTCCTCTCCTTCTAGTTCTCACATTTTGCATTGCTTTTGAGAACCGAGTAGAGATGAGTGCCAGTTCTTCCTCTGGAAACTATTCAATCTGTTCAAGGGTTAGAGATGACAACAAAGCAAGTGTTCCACAAGATGAAGATTGGCTGGAGCTAGGCATGTCACTGTGACACCTGGTCCTGAAAAATGAACCAAGTGCATTATATGTGTGCCTAGGATGTTTAACACACATACACAAGTTATTCACAAATGATAAATAGATGATTAACACAACTCAAATTATTGAATAAGTACTTTTATTACAATATTCAAATAATCCTCATATTACAGCTCTAATGAACATTAATGATATTACTATTGCAGAGGAAATAATCTCATTAAGCAAACTAAGCATAAGTGACAGCGAGGCTCCAAGCAACACCATAGGCAAGTCGACGGCAGCACAAAGCATAGTACTCCACATTATCACCATGATTCTCTCCACTAACACCTGAAACTTTTGGTGGGGGAATTGCAAGAGTGAGTACATGTTGTACTCAGCAAGTGTGGAAAGTATGACATGTAGCTTACACAAAGCATGATAATAAACAATGGCTAATTGCTGAAAAGTACATTTAATACATGTAGAAAAGAATTATATTGTATACATGTGATGTAATCCTATCATATCCCACATAATTAACACAATACAAAACCATAATCAATTATTGATCCATGTACCAGATTATTACCATCATCATCATCCATGTCCATTTATCATAACCCAATTCATAACCATAACCATATCCCAACAATAACCTTCCCAAATCCCAAGTTCCCTCTAATTATGTACGTCATCCATGTGCTCTTAACCGGGAGCATGACTATCATGATAGTTTTTAACACTCTGCAGAGGTTGTACCACTTTACCCACAAGTTCATGATTTCATCACCCGTAGGTTTCTAAAGAAACCTCCCTTATGCCAATTACACTTCCTTAGGTGTATGGCCAAGAGATTACAAAATAGCCTTTACAAAGGGACTACAAGCATATTCAAACCCACTGAGGTTTCACTAGTGGCGATGCCTCCAACTGAGCACATCCTAAACCAAGGGCCCCCTCTTGTGTCGTACGGATCCCATGGCCGTCTCACCAATATTGCAAACCTAACCAACTCCCATTCCTCGCTCCTCCAAATGATCCGAATCAATGCTGTTAATACTCCTAATTATTTGGCTAAGCCGCACCCATACTTGGCCTTGTGGTGGCACTGTTGTCCAGGCTTATTATCGCATGAACCAGTCCTTATATCCAAGTCAAGAAACCACCATAACATCCAACCCAATCCACAAACCATGCTTGCCTGGATCTCTATAGTCCCATATTACCAATTAACCATATTCATCAATTCTCATCATCCATAACTTCATTAATTCACAATTAAGCCATTTGGTTGTTTTCCCAACCCAATTAATTTGAGTGAAGCAAAAAGGTAAAAATCCCTTCTCGACTCTCTACAATGTATCCCAAGTGACAAGGATGGTCAAACAAGACTAGTAAACACCTATAAATGGGTCTCCCATCAAATTGACACGAGCATGCAATTTTTCAAACAAAAGATTTAAAAATTGGATCAATATGGTGAAGGATACTTGTCTTGCTCCTGGGATTGATTAGGGTTGAAAGCTTCAAAGTTCAGGTACTGGAGGTCATCAACAGCACCCTCTAGCACAACTCCTTCTATTCCGAGCGGCAAACATGCAAAACACACAATTCAATCAAATAATGCTCATATAGTACTCAATATGAGATGTCATGGCATGATTAATGCAATTATGAGGTAAAACTTGTAATGAGTTGCTATTAATGTTTACTAACTTGTTATAAAGGTTTCTAACATGTTTGAACAGGTTTGGAATTATTAGAGTCAATTTGGAATTAATTTAGCACAATTCTGATTCAGGGGCCAGACAAGTCCGGTACCAGGGTCGTACTAGTCTGTCGTGCGCAGAACAAGCGAGTTAGGGTTTTCTTGATCTACAAGAATTTTGGAGAATTGGGGTTGAATTTTCCTGGGAAAGAGAAAGTATAAGGTGTACCACGTGTTTAGAACTCCAAGGATCGAGAATCAAAGACAATACTTGGATTTTGATGATATAGGGTTTATGATGAAGAGTTGATGGTGAATTGATGACAAAGAACGAAAACACGATGAAGATCTTGATTGCTTGATCCTCTTTCGTTTCCTCCCATCTTGCTACTAGATCTCCTCTTGATGGCGGCTCCCATGAACTATGGTTCGGTGGTCTTTCAAAAGTGGCAAAGAGATGAGAATTGGGGTATTAGGTTGTTTATATAGGGGTGGAGGTGGTATGGTTTAATGGATTCATGAACACTGGACAAGTCCGCACAAGATCGTACTGGTCCGATACTAGACAGAGACGAAAACGGTTAAGTCTGGCCAAAATTGGACAAGTCTGATTTCAGCCAGAGAGCAAAACGGATAAGTCTGGGGACTCGGTGAAATTTTTGAAGGATGGGATGAACGGACTAGTCCGCACTAGACCGGACAAGTCAGAAACAGGACAGAGAGAAAAATGGACTAGTCTGCAGCAAAAACGGACATGTACGAAGAGAGGTGAGAGAGAATATCGAACTAGTCTGCACCAAAAATGGACAAGTCCGAAATTCTCAGAACTTTTGAGTGTGGTTTTTGCTTCTAATACATTTTAAACTTGTTCCTTTTTATGTGGGTTTATGTTAAACATATTTAATGATGTATGCAATGCATGATGGATGAAAATGAGGGTGTTACAAACCTACGACCCATAAATGAATCTCGCCCTCGAGATTTGACACTAAGGGAAAGAGATAGGGAAAATCCTTCTTGAGATCATCTTCTAGCTCCAAGGTTGCTTCCGATTCTGCATGATGCTTCCATTGTACTTTACACCTACGAATCACCTTGTTCCTTGTGACCCTCTCCTTGGTTTCCAAGATATTGACCGGTTGCTCGGCATAAGTCAAATATGTCTCTAATTCCAATTCTTCCATTTGAACTTGTTCTTTCGGTACCCTCAAGCTCTTCTTGAGCCGTGAAACATGAAACACCTCATGGACATGTGAGAGGTGTGTTGTCATTTCCAGTTTATATGCTACTTCTCCTCGTTTGTCCAAAATCTTGAATGGTCCAATATAGCGAGGTGCTAACTTGACTCTTACGTTAATCCTCTTATGACCTCGCATTTGTGACACTTTGAAGTAACGAAGTCTCCCACTTCAAAGGCTAGGTTTCTCCTCCTATCCGCATATCCTCTTTGTCTTGATTGGGCAGCCCTCAAATTTTCGTGGATGATCTGAACATGTTTTTTAGCTTCATGTAACATATGAGGTCCAAATACCTAGTTCTCTCCTGTCTCACTACAAAACAAAGGTGTCCTACACCTCCTTCCATATAATGCTTCATATGGTGACATCTTCAAACATGCTTGTTAGCTATTGTAAAATAAGAATTCTGCATATGGCAAACTTTTTTCCCAACTTCTTCCATGCTTTAAGGCACAGGCTTTAAACAAGTCCTCTAAAATCTGATTCGTTCTCTCGGTTCGTCTATAAGTTTGAGGGTGATATGTCGAACTAAAATTTGACCTTGTACCCAATGCTTCATGCAATATCTGCCAAAACGTCGAGGTGAATTGAGAACCTCTATCGGACACTATCTTCTTTGGTACCCCATGTCGGCACACAATATGCTCCGTATACAACCCTGCCAGCCTCGCGGTGGTATATGTGGTCTGGACGGGAATAAAATGAGTTGATTTGGTTAACTGATCCACAATAATCCTTATGGAATCATAACCAGTCTGAGTTCGCAGTAATCCAACTATGAAGTCCATACCAATTTCTTCCCACTTCCACTCTGGAATATTTAGTGGCTGCATTAATCCAGCTGTCCTTTGATGTTCCGCCTTGACTCGTTAGCACACATCACATAAGGCAACTTATTCAGCTATGTCCTTTTTCATGCTAGCCCACCAATGGCATGTCTTTAAGTGTTTGTACATCTTTGTACAGCCGGTATGAATTGAGTAAGGTGATTCATGTGCCTCCTTCAATATCGTTTCTCAGATATGCTTATCATTGGGCCCAACAATCCTCTTTCCAAGACATAAAGTACCATGTTTGTCCTCATCAAATCTGAATTCTCCCCCTTCTTGTGTCCTTTCTTTGATTTCTTGAATCTCCTCATCCTTGGTCTGACCTCCTCAAATTTCTTGCTCCAAGGTTGGATTTAATTCCGTTATTCCCATCTCACTCAAAAATCCAAGATTCAATCGTTCAAACTCCTTGCATAGCTCAAATGGCAGCTCTTGAACCACGAGTTGGTTGCTTACTCCATTCCGACCCAAGGCATCGGCCACTACATTATCCTTCCCCGAGTGATAATTAATTCCCACATCATAATCTTTGATGAGCTCCAACCATCTTCGTTGTCTCAATTCAGATCCGTTTGGGTGAATATGTACATGAGACTCTTGTGGTCCGTGTAAATCTCACACCTATGACCAAGATTTTATGTCTCTAAATCTTCAAGGCATGTACTACGGCTGCAAGTTCGAGATCATGTGTTGGATAATATTGCTCATGTTTCTTCAATTTCCTCGATGCATAGGCTACCACTTGACTTCTTTCATGATCAGACATCTAATTCTCCGCCTTGAGGCATCACAAAAAATATCGAAACTTTTGCTCACATCTGGCAAAACCAAGACAGGTGTTGTTGTCAACCTCTTCTTAAGCTCTTCAAAGCTGTATTGACAAGCTTGGGTCCATTGAAATGCTTTCCCCTTCATTAATAATTCAGTCATGGGCTTGGCTATTTTGGAAAAGTCCTTGATGAATCGATAGTAATATCCAGCTATTCCAAGGAAACTGCTTATTTCCTTGACATTATGCGGTGGTTCCCACTTTAGAACATCCCTCACTTTTCCGGGGTCAGCCAATACTCCTCCTCCGGAGATGATATGGCCCAAAAACGACACTTCCCTTAACCAAAACTGGCACTTACTGAATTTGGCATACAATTGATGCTCCCTCAATTTCTGCAACGTGAGCCTCAAATGTTCCTCATACTCCTCCTTGCTTATCGAGTAGATCATAATGTCACTAATGAACACCACAACAAATTTAATCCATGTACTCCATGAAGACCTTATTCATAAGGTACATAAAGTATGCAGGTGCATTCGTCAAGCCAAAAGACAAAAAGGTGTACTCATAAGACCCATATGATGTCTGAAAGTTGTTTTGGGTGTGTCCAATGGTCTAATCTTCATTTGGAAGTAACCCAACCTCAAGTAAATATTGGATAAAACACAGGCACCCTTCACTTGATTAAACAAATCCTCTATGTGGGGCAATGTGTACTTCTTGATTGTCACCTCATTGAGGGCTCGGTAGTCCACACAAATCCTTTGGGATCCATCCTTCTTGTCCAGGAAAAGTACGGGCGCTCCCTAAGGTGAAGAGCTCGGGCAAATAAAATCCTTCTATAGTTGCTCTTGAATCTACTTCTTGAGCTCCGCTAACTCCTTAGGAGGCATCCTATATTGTCTATTAGCTATAGATGCAGTTCCAGGTATTAATTCAATAGCAAATTCTATGTCTCCATTAGGTGGCATACCTGGCAACTCTTCTAGAAACACATCCAAGAATTCACGCTCCATTGGAATCTCCTCAATTGTGGCACCGTCCATGTGATTTAGCTCCAATTGCTTCAGTGCATGTTGAGATGCTTCAAATTATATGGCGATCCCTTCCTCATTGGTCAACTTCACCATCCTTGTGGCACATTGTATAACTCCATTGTGCTTCCTCAACTAGTCCATACAAAGTACAATGTCCAGTCCTTGAGAATCCAAAACAATGAGGTTGGCAAATGAGTCTACCCCCTCATTCTAAGGCTTTCTTTTGGAGATATTATATTCGTCCTCATATGTCCTCCAAGAGAATTAACCAACAAAGTATACTTCATATGAGAGATAGGCAAACTATACTTGGCAACATACTTCAATGCAATGAATGAATGTGATGCTCCAGAATCAAATAACATAGTCGTCGGGTTGGAGTTTGCGAGAAACATACCAATCACCACGTCATCCGCTTGTTGCGCTTTCTCCATATAGACATGGTTCACATCGCCACGAGCAAAATTCTGCTGTGTGTGGTTGCCTTGTGGCGCTCCTCCATTTGGTCTTGGGTTTTGTCTTGGAGCATCGCTTCCTTTACCAAGGCCTGACTTAGGACATTGAGATGAAAAGTGTCCTACCTCACCACAAGTATAGCACAACCATGCTGCACCAGAATTGTTAGGGCGAACTTGATTTTGGGCATTGGCAGGAAAGTTGGCGCTTGAGGCATTGGAAGATGAGGTGCTTGCATAGCGGGGTGTTGTTGCATTGGTTGAGCTGGGCACGGAGGATAAGGACGGCCATGAGCAGGTGCAGAGGGGTTGTAGTATGGCACATTTTGTGGTGCAAAGCGGGGGCGCACATTGCTTCCTTGTGGCTGTCCTTGATATGGCGTCTTCCTCTTATTATCCTGCTCCATCTCATGAACTTTGTTCTCAACCACAATTGCTTTTTCCATAAGCTTCTGAAAGTTGGCATAATCCTAGTTGAGAAATTGCAATTGGATTCCATTGTTAAGGCCCCTCATAAACAAATATTTCTTCTGGCTATCCCGGCGTCATCTTCCAGTGCATACCTTGAAAGTTGAGTGAATTTGCATAGATATTCGCTCACTCTTAATCTTCCTTGCCTCAAGTTCTAAAATTATTGCCTCTTTAGGATCATAACACCTTTCGGCACATAATGAGAACGGAAGCTCTCCTTGAATTCAGCCCAAGTGATCGTCTCCTGATTCTCATTGGCATTGCATAAAGAATCCCACCAATATGCAACTGCTCCAACTAGTTGATGAGAAGCAAATAGGACCTTTTCTTGGTCGCTGCGTTAGAAAACAACAATCTTCTTCTCCAGGGACTTCAACCAATCATCTGCATCCATAGGATCAATAGCTTGAGCAAAGGTGGGTGGCCTGGTTCTCATAAACTCTCCCAACCAGTTATGAGGTGGTGGGGATGGCAGCGGCGGAGGCATGTGGGGCTGATTGTTGTTGCCAGTTTGAAGCTGTTGCATAGTATGTATAAGGGTGTGCATGAGCTCGTTTTGCATAGCCAATAGCTGCTCAAGGTTGATAGCTCCCTGAGATGGTCTCTGGTTTTTCTGAGGTGCTCCATTGTTCTCCTCCTCATCATGGGCATCATATTGGTTGCGAGTCCACACCATCTGAAGAAAAGCAAGAGATAAGAATTTAGAAAACGTCCCCAACTACATGCATCAGGGGATATAAAACTAAAAACTACCTATGCATTCCTATATGGACATGGCAATGCCAAAGCATCCCACAATCCTCTACTAAGCACACGAGCAAAGTATATATAGCAATCAGCACAACAAACAATCCACAACGCTTCCTGAGTGCTTTTATGTGCTCTAAAGTGTCCATTTTATCTAGGTTGTGTCCTACGGTCAACCTGTGGCTATGATACCAATTTGTGACACTCGGTCCTGAAAAATGAACCAAGTGTAGTATAATCTAATTAAGCAAACTAAGCATAAGGGATAGTGCGGCTCCAAGCAACACCACATGCAAGTCGACGGCAGCACATAGTCTAGTACTCCGCATTATCATTAAGATACTCCCAAACATCATCTGAAACTGTTGGTGGGGGAATTGCAAGAGTGAGTACATGTCGTACTCAGCAAGTGTAGAAAGTATGACATGTAGCTTAAACAAGGCATGATAATAAATAATGGCTACTTGCTTAAAAGTACATTTAAAACATGTAGAAAAGCATTATGTTGTATACATATGAAGTAATCCCATCATATCCCACATAATTAACATAATACAAAACCATAATAAATTATTCGTCCATATACCAGATTATTACCATCATCATCATCATCCATGTCCATTTATCATAACCCGATCCATAATCATAACCACAACCAACCATAACCATCCCAAATCCCAAGTTTCCTCTAATCATGTAGGTCATGCATGTGCTCTTAACCAGGAGCATGACTATCATGATAGTTTTTAACACTCTACAGAGGTTGTACCACTTTACCCACAAGATCGTGATTTCATCACCTGTCAGCGACTAAAGAAACCTCCCTTATGCCAATTACACTTCCTTAGGTTTATGGTTAAAAGATCACAAAATAGCCTTTACAAAAGCACTACCAGCATAATGAGAATCACTGAGGTTTCACAGGTGGCGATGCCTCCAACTGAGCACATCCTAAACCAAGAGCCCCCTCTTGTGCCATTCGGATCCCAAGGCAGTCTCGCCACTATTGCAAACCCAACCAACTCCCATTTCCCGCTCCTCCAAATGATCTGAATCAATGATGGTAATACTCCTAATTAATTGGCTAAGACGCACCCATACTTGGGCTTATGGTGGCACTGTTGTCCTGGCTTATTCTTGCATGAACCGGTCCTTATATCCAAGTCAATCAAACCACCATAACATCCAACCCAATCCACAAACCGTGCTTTCTTAGATCTCCCAAGTCTCATATTACCAATTAACCATATTCATCAATTCTCATCATCCATAACTTCCTTAATTCACAATTAAGCAATTTTGTTGTTTTCCCATCCCAATTTATTTGAGCGAAGAAAAAAGGTAAAACACCCTTCCCGACTCTCTACAATGTATCCCAAGCGACAAGGATGGTGATATGCACCGAATTTGGTTCGGCGAAGGGTGGCCCGATCTTCACGACAGGAGGTTCAAGAAAAAGATAACTTGCTGTAGAAACAGCGCGGATAACTAGCTTTATACCTGACCAAGGTTGGATGCGACCAAGCGACGGGGAGAGAGACACCGAAACCGTGAAGACTTCGACTCGATCTCCGAACGACCGCAGAACCACAACCAGAGCTAATCCACACAAGACGGGGCAGCCGTACTGGAACCCGCAGAGCACGAATTAGTGGATCTCAGAGAGATCTCCCCACAAGTTCAAGAAGAACAAGGAAGAACAAGGGTTGAGTAAGACACTCAAGCAGCTCGGCTGCAAATTTCACTTGAATAATCTTAATTCATCAAAGAGTTTCCCTTGGCTTACAAAAGAGGGATATTTATACCAACAACTAGTCTAAGAATAGATGTGAACTGAAAAATCCACGTGGGAAGGTGGAAGGCCAACTGGCTTGATCATTCATGCAGTGGTCATCAATTTCCCGCATGTCTTCTGGCCTTCTGGGTGGTCTTCAGTGTTTTAATCATAACTCCACCTAGAGACATCCAAAAGACATGGGACCAGATGCGTTGGAAAGATAATTTGATAACCTTTCACACAATGTGTAGCATGCTTCACGAAATATTGTAGAGTGATACAGTTTCTCACGGAAACTTGGATATCAGGCTGACTGTTGATCTTCTGAACAGTCTGCACCAAAAGCACTCGGCTGCCAAGCTGGAACCTCTAAAGCACTCGGCACTTAGTGGCATTTGAAAGTTGACTTCAACACCTTTCCAACAAGTACTCATGGACCTTCACAGCTTCTATGAATCAAGAGATATGACTGTTTCTTCATGACAGTTCTGCCAGGCCGAACTGGTTCGACGTAGTTCTCCTCTCTGGTTCAGTCTTGGCGTGTCCTTGTCATCCTCCTTGGTGAACCTGAGTAATAGAAACATGTACGATTTAGGAAGTATATAATTCTCATTAATAAATGGAATTTCACAAAGTAGCGCGTGCACCTCTTGTTGTAGCTGTTTAACTCGGCTACGAGTAATTGGTCCATCGACAACATGAGCTGGTGCAGCTTGACTTGATGATTGTTCCATCTTGCTTGATGTAATCGGTATACTTGATGGTATGGTCGGTGTGGGCATATCATCCTCCCCCCTTGAAAAAGAGTCGTCCTCGACTCTTCCAATCCAAAGAATGGAGAGAGGTCGGACACATTGAAACTGGTACTTACACCATAAGTACTTGGCAGATCAATTTCATAAGCGTTGTCATTGATCTTGCGCAGAACTTTGAATGGTCCGTCAGCCCGGGGTTGCAACTTGTTCTTGCGCAGCTCTGGAAAACGATCCTTTCGAAGGTGCACCCAAACCAAGTCCCCTGGTTCGAACAACACCTTCTTGCGACCCTTGTTAGCGTGCTTCTCATACTTCTTGGTCATCTTTTCAATATTGGCCCGAGCCCTATCATGAATGTTCTTGACAAATTCAGCTCGCTTGCTTGCATCAAAGTTCACACGTTCCTGCATGGGTTGAGACAAAAGATCTATGGGAGCAGTGGGTGTGAATCCATATACAATTTCAAATGGACAAAATTTAGTGGTTGAGTGTACTGCCCTATTGTATGCAAACTCAACGTGTGGCAAGCTTTCTTCCCATAGTTTCAGATTCTTCTTAAGGACAGCTCGGAGCAACATTGATAGTGTTCGATTCACAACTTCAGTTTGGCCGTCCGTTTGCGGATGACATGTTGTGGAGAACAACAGTTTTGTCCCAAGTTTGCCCCACAATGTCTTCCAAAAGTAGCTCAAGAACTTGGTGTCACGATCCGACACAATGGTACGTGGCATTCCATGTAGTCGCACGATTTCCCTGAAAAATAATTCAGCAATACGGGAAGCATCGTCGCTCTTGTGGCAAGGAATAAAATGTGCCATTTTGCTGAAACGATCAACCACAACAAAAATTGAATCCCTTCCCCCTTTGGTTCGTGGTAACCCAAGAACAAAATCCATTGAAATATCCTCCCAAGGTGCATTAGGAATAGGAAGGGGAGTATATAAACCATGAGGGTTCAGACGAGACTTAGCTTTGTGACAGTTTTCGCAGCGAAGAACATGTCTCTCTACATCTCGTCGCATTTTTGGCCAAAAGAAATGGTCGGCCAGCACTTGCTCCGTCTTCTTGGCTCCAAAATGGCCCATAAGTCCACCTGCATGAGCTTCCTGCACGAGTAAAAGTCGAACAGAGCAATCTGGAATACAAAGTTTGATAGTGCGAAATAAAAATCCATCATGCACATGGTACTTTTCCCATCCTTTTCCAATACGGCACTTGGCATATGGTTCAGCAAAGTACGAATCAGTGGCATATAATTCCTTTATACTTTCCAATCCAAGAATTTTAGCATCAAGTTGTGTGAGCAAAGCATGACGTCGAGATAAAGCATCAGCTACAATATTGTCTTGACCTTTCTTATACTTGACAATATAAGGGAAGGACTCAATAAATTCACTCCACTTAGCATGTCGTTTATTCAGTTTTAGTTGTCCCTTAATATGTTTCAATGATTCATGGTCTGAATGTATTATAAATTCTTTAGAATAAAGGTAGTGTTGCCAAGTTTCCAAACTCCGAACGAGAGCATATAATTCTTTATCATAAACTGAATAATTCAAAGTCGGGCCACTTAGCTTTTCACTGAAGAATGCAATTGGTCTCTTTTCTTGCATCAGCACGCCTCCAATCCCAACTCCACTTGCATCACATTCAATTTCAAATGTCTTGTTGAAATCAGGAAGTGCAAGGACTGGGGATGTTGTGAGCTTCCTCTTTAATTCTTCAAAAGCATTTGTTGTGCTTCTCCCCATTTGAATGGTATGTCTTTCTTGGACAGCTCATTGATTGGAGCAGCGATCGTGCTGAAATCTTTCACGAAGCGCCGGTAGAAACCAACAAGTCCAAGGAAGCTTCTCACTTGGCTCACGTTCTGTGGGGGCCTCCATTCGTGTATAGCCTTGACTTTCTCAACATCCACCTCCACGCCTTGTCCTGAAACAACAAAACCAAGAAAAACTACCTTGTCGGTGCAGAAGGTGCACTTCTCAAGGTTAGCGTACAATTTTTGTTTACGCAGGACAACAAGTACGCTCTGGATATGTGCAACATGTTCTTCAAGTGTCTTGCTGTAGATTAGGATGTCATCAAAATAAACCACAACAAATTTACCAATGAAAGTTCTAAGCACATGATTCATTAATCTCATAAATGTACTAGGTGCATTGGTTAAACCGAAGGGCATCACTAACCATTCATACAATCCAAATTTTGTTTTGAAGGCTGTTTTCCACTCATCTCCTTCTTTCATACGAATCTGATGATAGCCACTTCTTAAGTCAATTTTAGTGAAAAATTTAGCACCACTAAGTTCATCAAGCATGTCATCTAAGCGAGGAATGGGATGCCTATATCTTACTGTGATGTTGTTAATTGCACGACAATCCACACATAGTCTCCAAGACCCATCTTTCTTAGGCACTAAAAGAACAGGGACAGCACAAGGGGAAAGACTTTCCTGTACATACCCTTTTTTCATCAATTCCTCCACTTGTCGCTGAATTTCTTTTGTCCCCTCTGGGTTGGTGCGGTATGCAGCCCTGTTCGGAAGTGACGCACCAGGAACCAAGTCAATTTGATGCTCGATCCCTCTCTTAGGTGGCAGTCCTGGTGGTACTTCGTCCGGAAAGACATCTTCATATTCCTGCAAAACATTCAAAAGAGTACTCGGCAGGGTAGAGGGTAAGGCATTAGTAGAAAGAAAAGTGTCCTTGTACATAAGTACAAAGAACATGGCATTGGGTTCACTCAATGCTTTGATATCCCCCTTCCTAGCCATCATTACTAAACCCTCTTTTCCCAGTTTCTGGGTTCCTTGCAGCTGTGGGGTTTGATTTGGCTGTGGACACTCTTCCTTACTATTTTTGTGGCTCACTCGCAAGTGGTGCTCGCTCTCGCGCTGTTTCTTCCTGATATCATCCTTCAAAATTTCTTCCGGTGTCAAAGGAAGCAAGGAAATTCGCTCTCCTTTGTACACAAAAGACAGCTTGTTGGTCCTTCCAAAAATCTGGACATCACGATCATATAGCCATGGTCGACCGAGCAGAAGCTGGCAGGCTTGCATAGGCACCACGTCGCACTCCACATGATCATTATATTTACCAACAGAGAATGGTACAGTCACAGTATGACTGACACGTAGCGCACCACAATCATTAAGCCACTGCATCTTGTATGGACTAGGATGACGCCGTGGTTTCAGTCCCAATCTGTCCACCAATTCTTGGCTAGCAATATTGTTGCAGCTACCATTATCAACGATGATGCGACACACCTTATCTTTGATTATTCCACGGGTATGGAACAAATTATGTCGCTGCCCGTTGTCTTCCTTTTCTGCTGTTACACTAAGCACTCGTAGAGAAATAAAGCAATTATGTTCTCCTTCTTCAGGCTGGATCTCATTCCCTTCCTCCTCAATTTCTTCATCACATATCTGTCCAGCATCCTCCGGATCACTCTCGGATTCCCATTCACCTTTCTCATTCAACAACATGGTCCTCTTGCTTGGGCATTGGGCAGCAATGTGCCCACGGCCGTGGCATTTATGGCATACAATTTCTCTGCTTCGAAAAGAAGATGTAGCTCCCGAGGCATTGCTGTGGGCTGCTGAACTTGCAGCGGGTCGCTGCTGAGTTGTTGGTGATGACGCGGTGGAGGCTGCCATCTTCGATGGAACAAATGATTGAGAAGACCTGGCTGCAGCCCCTTGAGATCGTCCACCACCATAGGAAGTACTTGACTGCTGTTTGCGCCATGGGGCAGAAATAGAATAACTTCCATAAGATTTTCCACGTGACTCTTGCTGAATCTTTTTCTCTGTTCGCATAGCTTGATCAACAAGATCCTGCAATGTACGATATGGAAACATCTCCACAAAACCAGAAATTTATTCATTAAGACCTCCTAGAAATCTTGCCATTGTTGACTCTGCATCTTCTCTTATTCCTGCCCGCACCAACAGCAGCTCCATCTCCTTGAAATACTCATCAACTGATCTCTTCCCTTGCTTTAACATTTGCAACCGGTTCCTGAGATCACGCTGATAGCTAGATGGCACGAATCGCCTTCTCATCACTTGCTTCATCTCCTCCCATGTATTGATGTATCCACGTCCCAAATCACGTTGATTCTCCTGCACTTGGTTCCACCAAGTGAGAGCGTATCCAGAGAATTCCACCGAAGCAAGATTCACACGGCGCTGAGCCGAAAGATTATGTACTCGGAATATTTGATCACACTGCTCAACCCATTCAAGAAATTCATCAGGATTCTCCTTTCCAGTAAAGTTTGGAATACTCAATTTGACACGAGCGATGTTATCTGGGTTGTCATGAGGACGTCGACCACGATGGTATTCCCTTTCTTCAAAATCAGCAGGCCGGCGATGATGACGCCGAACAAACCTGCCACGTCGACCGAAAGGATTTTCATCATCATGAGATCCTTCTTCATGATCTTGATCTTCAAACTCATCGTCTTCAAAATGCACGCGGCGACCATCAGCATTGCGCCTATGTGCGCGACGCCCACCATGGTAATTATTAAAATCAGCATGGCGACCACCACCAGATCCGTCAGGGCCATGTCCGAAGCGATTGAATTCATGGCTGAAACCAGAATTCTCATCACCGGACTCCTCTCGGTGACGGTCCTCTTGATCACGACATGCTCGACGTCCTCCAGCCGCGGGAAGACGCTCATCGAGGAGCCTGCCCATGGCCTCCATTAGTGAATCAGCCATGCGACGCATCTCATCCCGTGAGACAGGGGGTTCCCTATCACCATGGTGTCCACCATGAACACTTGAATCTGAGCCTGCCATGTTAGGAGCAGCAAGAAAAAAAATATATATGTGGACACACTCGATCTCACCTCTTACTTACCCAAGTTCTTGCCTGATCTCAAGAACTGTGATGGTGCTGGTGTGACAGCTTCAACGGAGGTGGTAAAGAGGCCGTAAGGAGTACAAATCGAAAGTCCCGGTTTATGTTTTTAGTGGAGCTATAGGTGGCTGAACAAGGCAGGCTACGGTACTGCCAATCAAGTGAAAAAATGATGTGCTCAAAAGATAATTTTTTTTTTTGCTGCTATCAAGATTACCACCAACTTGGATTTGAAAACTGAAAATTTCAACACCCAACCGTAACACAAAATTCTTCACAATCTTTTCACTTGTGCTCTCTTTTTTTTTACTGTATTCTTTTTTTTTATATAACACTAACAGGGGTGCTGATTACAAAAGATATAGGTAACCGGTGGTGACGAGCAACTGGAAGAAAACAAACACAAGATAACAGTACCATCAAAGGGCTATAGGTATATTTTTTTTTAGGCTTTGGACTATAGGACAAACAAATATATGTAAAAGATAAACACTGGAATGAATATGTGGATGGTGAAAACTGTAACGGAGTGAAAAAGGGTGGGAGGGTGGGTGATAAAAAAAATGAACCTACCGTGACAACGATAGCTCTGATTACCACATGATATGCACCGAATTTGGTTCGGCGAAGGGTGGCCCGATCTTCACGACAGGAGGTTCAAGAAAAAGATAACTTGCTGTAGAAACAGCGCGGATAACTAGCTTTATACCTGACCAAGGTTGGATGCGACCAAGCGACGGGGAGAGAGACACCGAAACCGTGAAGACTTCGACTCGATCTCCGAACGACCGCAGAACCACAACCAGAGCTAATCCACACAAGACGGGGCAGCCGTACTGGAACCCGCAGAGCACGAATTAGTGGATCTCAGAGAGATCTCCCCACAAGTTCAAGAAGAACAAGGAAGAACAAGGGTTGAGTAAGACACTCAAGCAGCTCGGCTGCAAATTTCACTTGAATAATCTTAATTCATCAAAGAGTTTCCCTTGGCTTACAAAAGAGGGATATTTATACCAACAACTAGTCTAAGAATAGATGTGAACTGAAAAATCCACGTGGGAAGGTGGAAGGCCAACTGGCTTGATCATTCATGCAGTGGTCATCAATTTCCCGCATGTCTTCTGGCCTTCTGGGTGGTCTTCAGTGTTTTAATCATAACTCCACCTAGAGACATCCAAAAGACATGGGACCAGATGCGTTGGAAAGATAATTTGATAACCTTTCACACAATGTGTAGCATGCTTCACGAAATATTGTAGAGTGATACAGTTTCTCACGGAAACTTGGATATCAGGCTGACTGTTGATCTTCTGAACAGTCTGCACCAAAAGCACTCGGCTGCCAAGCTGGAACCTCTAAAGCACACGGCACTTAGTGGCATTTGAAAGTTGACTTCAACACCTTTCCAACAAGTACTCATGGACCTTCACAGCTTCTATGAATCAAGAGATATGACTGTTTCTTCATGACAGTTCTGCCAGGCCGAACTGGTTCGACGTAGTTCTCCTCTCTGGTTCAGTCTTGGCGTGTCCTTGTCATCCTCCTTGGTGAACCTGAGTAATAGAAACATGTACGATTTAGGAAGTATATAATTCTCATTAATAAATGGAATTTCACAAAGTAGCGCGTGCACCTCTTGTTGTAGCTGTTTAACTCGGCTACGAGTAATTGGTCCATCGACAACATGAGCTGGTGCAGCTTGACTTGATGATTGTTCCATCTTGCTTGATGTAATCGGTATACTTGATGGTATGGTCGGTGTGGGCATATCAGATGGTCAAACAAGACTAGTAAACACCTATAAATAGGTCTCCCATCAAATTGACACAAGTATGCAGTTTTTCAAACAAAACACATAAAACTGGATCAATATGGTTAATTACACTTGCCTTGCTACTGGGATTGATTAGGGTTGAAAGCTTCAAAGTTCTGGTACTGGAGGTCCTCAACAGCACCCTCTAGCGCAGCTCCTTCTATTCTGAGCGGCAAACATGCAAAATAAACAATTCAATCAAATAATGCTCATATAGCACTAGATATGACATTTCATGGCATGATTAATGAAAATATGAGCTAAAACTTTTTAATGAGTTCTATTAAGGTTTACTAACTAGTTACAAAAGTTTCTAACAAGTTTGAATTGGCATGGAATTGATTCGAGTCAACTTAGAATTAATTCAACACAATTCGGATTCAGGGACCGGTCAAGTTTGGTACGAGGGCCAGACTAGTCCACCCTTCGCAGAACCAGCGAGTTAGGGTTTTCTTGATCTATGAGAATTTGGATAATTGGGGTTGAATTCTCGTGGGAATGAGAAAGTGGAAGATGTACCACGCATTTAGAACTCCAAGGATTGAAAATCGAAGACAACACTTGGATCTTGACGATCTACGATTGATGATGAAGAGTGGAGGGTGAATTGGTGATGAAGAATGAAAACTCAATGAAGATCTTGATTTCTTGATCCTCTTTTGTTTCCTCCTCTTCTTCTTGTTGTTGGATCTCCTCTTGATGGCGGCTCCCACAAACTATGGTTTGGTGATCATTCAAATGTGGCAAAGGGATGAAAAATTGGGGAATTGGGTTGTTTATATAGGGGTGGGGGTGGTAGGGTTTGATGTAACTTGTGTTTTATACTCAAACCCTTACGGGAACATCCTTCCTGTGAAACATGCATGCTGGGGACCGCCCCCGCAGTCAGTTTCTCATTCAGAAACTTGCATGCCGCTCATCACCGAGGCTCTACTGTATTGTCTCGTGGTGAACCACCTAAGTCATCGGAAACCTAGATGGAGTTGGAGGACACGAGCCGAAGTATATCTCCAAGGCTCTTCCCAAACATCATCGGGGACGCACGATGGGGGTTAAGGTACACCGGCACACCCAAACCGTACATGTACCCGGCAAGCCGTGTAGCTTCCTTCAAACCTTGAACTGGCTGCCTAGACGATGGTGTATACCTTTTGTCCTCAAACCCTCGAGGGAACATCCTTCCTGCCAAACATGCATGTCGAGGGCCGCCCACACAGTCAGTTTCTCATCAAGAAACTTGCATGCCGCTCATCATCGGGGATATGCTGGTTTGTCTGGTGGTGATCTACCTGCGTCATCGGAAACATAGATGGAGTTGGAGGACAGGAATTGGAGCATACCTGCAAGGCTCTTCCGAACCACCACTGGGGATGCATGACGGGGGTTAAGGTACATCAGCACACCTGAACCACACGTGTACTCGGCCAGCAGTGTAGCTTCCTTCGAACCTCCGGCTGGCTACCTAGATGGTGGTGCATACCTTTTAACTCAAACCCTTAAGGGAACATCCTTTCTGCGAAACATGCATGCTGGGGACTGCCCCCGCATTCAGTTTCTCATCAAGAAACTTGCATGCCGCTAATCACGGAGGCTTTGCTGGTTTGTTTGGTTGTGAACTGCCTGTGTCATTGGAAACCTAGATGGAGTTGGAGGATAGGAATCGGAGCATACCTGCAAGGCTCTTAACAACCACCACCAGGGACACACGAAGGAGGTTAAGGTACACCAGCACACCCAGACCGTATGTGTACCCGACCAGTCGTGTGGCTTCCATCGAACCTCCGGCTGGCTACCTAGACGATGCTATACCTTTTATCCTCAAACCCTTGAGGGAACATCCTTCCTACCAAACATGCATGTCGGGGGCCGCTCCCGCAGTCAGTTTCTCTTCAAGAAACTTGAATGCTGCTCATCATCGAGGCTTTGCTGGTTTGTCTTGTGGTGAACCGCCTGCATCATTAGAAACATATATGGAGTTGGAGGACAAGAATCAGAGCATACCTGCAAGGCTCTTCCCAACCACCACCGGGGACGCACGACAGGGGTTAAGGTACACCAGCACACCTAGACCATACGTGTACCCGGTCAGCTTTGTAGCTTCCTTCGAACCACCGTTTGGCTTCCAACACGATGGTGTATACCTTTTATCCTCAAAACCTCAAGGGAACATCCTTCCTGCCAAACATTCATGCAGGGGGCCGCCCTCGCAGCCAGTTTCTCATCAAGAAACTTGCATGTCGCTCATAATCGAGGCCTTGCTGGTTTGTCCGGTGGTGAACCGCCTGCATCATCATGAACCTATACGGAGTTGGAGGATAGGAATCAGAGCATACCTGCAAGGCTCTTCCCAACGACCACTGGGGTCGCATGTCGGGTGTTAAGGCACAACGGCACACTCGGACCGTATGTGTACCTGACCAGCCATGTAGCTTCTTTCGAACCTCCAGCTGGATGCCTAGACAATGGTATACCTTTTATCATCAGACCCTCGACGGAGCATCCTTCCTGCCAAACATGCATGTCGGGGGCCGCCCCTGCAGTCAGTTTCTCATCAGGAAACATGCATCCCGCTCATCACCAAGGCTTTGTTGGTTTGTCTCGTGGTGAACCACCTATGTCATCAAAAACCTAGATGGAGTTCGAGGACAGGAATTTGAGCATACCTGCAAGGCTCTTCCGAACCACCACCGGGGACGCACGACAGGGGTCAAGGTACATCGGCACGCCCGAACCGCACGTGTACCCGGCCAGCATTGTAGCTTCCTTCGAACCTCAGGCTGGCTGCCTAGACGATGGTGTATATCTTTTATACTCAAACCCTTAAGGGAACATCCTTCCTGCGAAACATGCATGCCAGGGACCGCCCCAGCAGTCAGTTTCTCATCAAGAAACTTGCATGCCGCTCATCACGGAGGCTTTGTTGGTTTGTCTCGTGGTGAACTGCCTATGTCATCGGAAACCTAGATGGAGTTGGAGGACACGAATCGGAGCATACCTCCAAGGCTCTTCCCAACCACCACTAGGGACACACGATGGGGGTTAAGGTACACCGACTCACCCGGACCGTACATGTACTCGGCAAGCCATGTAGCTTCCTTCAAACCTCGGACTGGCTTCCTAGACGATGGTGTATACCTTTTATCCTTAAACTCTTGAGGGAGCATCCTTCCTGCCAAACATGCATGCCGGGGGCCGCACCCACAGTCAGTTTCTCATTAAGAAACTTCCATTCCGCTCATCACCAAGGATTTGGTGCTTTGTCTGGTGGTGATCCGTCTGTGTCATCGGAAACATAGATGAAGTTGTAGGACATGAATTTGAGCATACCTGCAAGGCTCTTCCAAACCACCACCGGGGACCCACGACGGGGGTTAAGGTACATAGGCACACCCGAATCGCACGTGTACCCGGCCAGTAGTGTAGCTTCCTTTTAACCTCCGGCTGGCTGCCTAGCCAATGATGTATACCTTTTATACTCAAAACCTTAAGGGAACATCCTTCCTACGAAACATGCATGCCGGGGACCGCACCAGCAGTCAGTTTCTAATCAAGAAACTTGCATGCTGCTCATCACCGAGGCTTTGCTGGTTTGTTTGGTGGTGAACCGCCTGTGTCATCGGAAACCTAGATGGAGTTGGAGGACAGGAATCAGAGCATACTTGCAAGGCTCTTACCAACCACCACCGGAGACGCACGACGTGGGTTAAGGTACACCAGCATACCCAGACTGTACGTGTACCCGACCAGCCGTGTAGCTTCCTTCGAACCTCCGGCTGGCTACCTAGATGATGCTATACCTTTTATCCTCAAACCCTCAAGGGAACATCCTTCCTGCCAAACATTCATGCAGCGGGTCGCCCCCGCAGTCAGTATCTCATCAAGAAACTTGCATGCTCCTCATCGTCGAGGCTTTGCTGGTTTATCTGGTGGTGAACTGCATGCATCATCGGATACCTAGATGGAGTTGGAGGATAGGAATCGGAGCATACCTGCAAGGCTCTTCCCAACCACCACTGGGGTCGCACGTCAGGTTTTAGGGTACAACGGCACACCTGGACCGTACGTGTACCTGACCAGCCATGTAGCTTCCTTCGAACCTCCAGCTGGCTGCCTAGACAATGGTATACCTTTTATCACCAGACCCTCGACGGAACATCCTTCCTACCAAACATGCATGTCAGGGGCCGTCCCTGAAGTCAGTTTCTCATTAAGAAGCATGCATGCCGCTCATCACTGAGGCTTTGCTGGTTTGTCTCGTGGTGAACCGCCTATGTCATCGGAAAGCTAGATGGAGTTGGAGGACAGGAATTGGAGCATACCTGCAAGGCTCTTCCGAACCACCACCGGGGACGCATGACGGGGGTTAAGGTACATCGGCACGCCCGAACGGCACGTGTACCCAGCCAGCAGTGTAGCTTCCTTTGAACCTCCGGCTGGCTGCCTAGACGATGGTGTATATCTTTTACACTCAAACCCTTAAGGGAACATCCTTCCCGTGAAACAAGCATGCCGGAGACCGCCCTCGCAGTCAGTTTCTCATCAAGAAACTTGCATGCTGCTCATCACCGAGGCTTTGCTTGTTTGTCTCGTGGTGAACCGCCTATGTCATCGGAAACCTAGATGGAGTTGGAGGACACGAATCGGAGCATACCTCCAAGGCTCTTCCCAAACACCATCGGGATGCACGATCGGGGTTAAGGTACACAAGCACACCCGTACCGTACATGTACCCGGCAAGCCGTGTAGCTTTCTTCAAACCTCGGACTGGCTGCCTAGACGAAGGTGTATACCTCTTATCCTTAAACCCTCGAGGGAACATCCTTCCACCCAAACAAAGCATGCTGGGGGCCGCACCCACAGTCAGTTTCTCATTAAGAAACTTGCATGCCGCTCATCACCGCAGATTTCCTGGTTTGTCTGGTAGTGATCCGCCTGCATCATCGGAAACATAGATGAATTTGGAGGACAGGAATTGGAGCATACCTGCAAGGCTCTACCGAACCACTACCGGGGACGCACGACGGAGGTTAAGGTACATCGGCACACCCGAACCGCACATGTACTCGGCCAGCAGTGTAGCTTCCTTCGAACCTCCGGCTGGCTGCGTAGACGATGATGTATACCATTTATACTCAGACCCTTAAGGGAACATCCTTCCTGCAAAACATGCATGCCGTGGACCGCCCCCGCAGTCAGTTTCTCATCAAGAAACTTGCATGCCTCTCATCACCGCGGCTTTGCTGGTTTGTTTGCTGGTGAACCGCCTTTGTCATCAGAAACCTAGATGGAGTTGGAGGATAGGAATCGGAGCATACCTGCAAGGCTCTTACCAACAACCACCGGAGACGCACGACGTGGGTTAAGGTACACAAGCATACCCGGACCGTACGTGTACCCGACCAGCCGTGTAGCTTCCTTCGAACCTCCGGCTGGCTACCTAGATGATTCTATACCTTTTATCCTCAAACCCTAGAGGGAACATCTTTCCTGCCAAATATTCATGCAGGGGGCCGCCCCCGCAGTCAGTTTCTCATCAAGAAACTTGCATGCTCCTCATCATCGAGGCTTTGCTGGTTTGTCTGGTGGTGAACTGCCTGCATCATCGGAAACCAAGATGGGGTTGGCGGATAGGAATCGGAGCATACCTGCAAGGCTCTTCCCAACCACCATCGGGGAAATATGATGAGGGTTATGGTACACCGGCACACCTAGACCGTATGTGTACCTAGCCAGCCATGTAGCTTCCTTCGAACATCCAACTGGCTGCCTAGATGATGGTATACCTTTTATCCTCAAACCCTTGAGGGAACATCCTTCCTGCCAAACATGCATGTCGGGGGCCGGCCCCGTAGTCATTTTCTCATCAAGAAACATGCATGTCGCTCATCACTGAGGCTTTGCTAGTTTTTCTGGTGGTGAACAGCATATGTCATTGGAAACCTAGATGGAGTTGGAGGACACGAATCAGAGCATACCTCCAAGGCTCTTCCCAACCACCACCGGGGATGCACGATGGGGGTTAAGGTACACCGACACACACTGAAAGTGCATCTAGGACTCCCTTGTGTGTTTTGGATGATTTATGACAAGCAATTGGGATCCTAATCCTTTTGTTGAGATGAATGCAAGCAAAAGATGAAAAATGAGCAAAATGCCAAAAAGAAGGGAAATGAGAAGCAAAGTGAATTTGAGCTCAAGAAGAAGAAAATAGTAGATTATTATGTATAGAGTGTGTTAAGGAAACACACCCAAGAGCTCAATCACTTTCAAGCACACACATACAATGCACAAAGTTATACAGGACCGGACTAGTCCGATATCAGCCGGACTAGTCCGATATCACATTCTGCACTAGATCGGACAAGTCCGGTCTCCACCGGACTAGTCCGATATCTTTCTGATCCACTTCGGACTAGTCCTCCCCAATGCGGACTAGTCCTCAACACAATGCACAAGTCACACAAAATCGGACAAGTCTGTTGTGATCCGGACTAGTCCGATATTCATTCTGATCCACTTCGGACAAGTCCGGTGTCTACACGGACTAGTCCGATATACACACTGATCTAAATCGGACAAGTCTTCCAAGTGCGTACTTGTCATCCTAAACACTTAGGGTTTCATATGACCGGACAAGTCCGATGTCAATCGGACTAGTCCGAAGATTTCCAGTAGTGAAATCGGACAAGTCCGTTGTCAACCGGACTAGTCCGATATTCCTAGACACTTAGGGTTTGCTACACACAGCACACCGGACTAGTCTGGTGACCACCACGGACTAGTCCGATCTTTCTTAACCCTAACGGTCACTTTTAGAAACCCCATATAAATAGAGGTGCACGGCCCACTTTTAACTCTCTCGAACCCTAGCGCCGTCACACCTCCCAAGGGACTCAAAAACCATCTCTCTCCATGAAATTAAGTGCAAAATCAATCAATCCATTGAAGATCACTTCTAGATCATTGGAGAGACACTTGGCACACATCATTGAGCTCTTGGTTTGATTCTCTAACACACTCTTACGTTTCAATTTGTAATTTTCAAGTGTGTTATTGGTGTCATTATGAGTTGTAATCAAGGGAGCTCTCAACGTGTGAGAACGCCCCTTCAACTTGGTTATTTACCCTTTGTGATTAGTGGAAGAGGATTGGCCTTCGTGGCGATCCGACGAGGAAAGGGTTGGAGAAGACCCGGTCCTTTTGTGGGCTCCTCAACGTGGATGTAGGTTGCCTTCGTGGTAGCCGAACCACGGGATAAATCGTGTGTCTTGCCCTTTTTGTGTTCTTCATCTAATTTGATCAACTTAATCTAGGGTTTGATTCACTTTATTCAATTTAAGTCTAATTGTTGATCAAGAGCTTTAACTACAATTGAATCTGACATACAACTATTAAATTGAGATTCAAGTTTATATTTCCGCTGCAAACATTAACGAATCAATCAAATTGTCTGAACTTGATCAACCTAGCCTGTGAAAACCGGACTAGTCCGCACATTATCGGACTAATCCGATATCTCTGGTATTAACCTTGTTGTTGAGTGTTACAGGAACCGAGAAAAATCAAGAAGGCCTATTCACCCCCCCCTCTAGGCCTACATTCAATTGGTATCAGAGCAGGTTCTTCAAGAAAGAGTGCAACCACTCGAAGAGATCATGTCGGACATGAAAGATGTTCAGAAAATCAACAACCAGGAAGAAGTAAACAAAGACAAGAACCAAAAGCTGGAAAAGTATCTCGAAGCAATTCAAGACTTCGATGATGATGACGAGGAGACGCTGGAGCTGAAAGCACTACTCTGAAAGAAAGCACTTTCCAAAGGGAAAGCTAAAGTTGAAGAAAAGAAGAAGGGGAGTAGTCACACCGACTACTCCCGATATCCTTTCAACTATGATCGTTTAAATTCAAACAACAGCCATTACCTATCTATTCCTTTTGGAAAAGCCCCACACTTCGATGGGAGTGATTACTCCATGTGGAGGCAAAATATGAAGATGCACTTGATTTCCCTTAACCCATGTTTATGGCATATTGTGTGCACAGGAATAGACATCCCAGATGACGACGAAGACCTCACTGCAAGTCAAGAGCAAGCCATCCACAGAAACGCTCAAGCCGCAGCCGTGATCACCTCCTCTCTAAGTCGAGATGAATTCACAAAGGTGGACGGACTGGAGATTGCCAAGGAAATATGGGACACACTACAAACAGCCCATGAAGGTGACCGGCATGTGCGGGAGGCCAAAATTGAAATGATTGAGGGCGAACTAGGAAGGTTCGCAATTGAGGAAGACGAGTCTCCCGAGGACATGTACAACCGATTGAAGACACTTGTAAACAAGGTTCGATCATATGGGAGCAAGAAGTGGAATGACCACGAGGTTGTAAAGCTCATCCTTAGAGCATTTATGCCTCGCAATGTCACACTATGCTCTATGATCAGAGAAAGTCCCGGGTACAAGAGGATGACTCCAGATGAATTGCTTGGCAAAATCATCAATTTTGAAATGATGGAGAAACAAGCCAAGCACGTCAAAGAAATAGCCGACCTCACATCGGCCAAGAAGAAGGGAGTTGCCTTAAAGTCCACACTCAAGCCTCTAACTAAAGAAGCAAGAGAAGCACAGTTTGAGGAGGATAGCGATGACGAAAGCAGTGAGCTGGACGAAGAGGATATGATTTTGTTCATGAAAAAGTTCAAAACAATAATGAAGAAATGACATGGAACAAAATCAGGTGAAGGCAAGTACAAGGAAAGGACAAAGCCGAAGATGAGGCGGGCGTGCTATAATTGTGGTGAGTATAACCACTTTATAGTCGATTGCCCGTATGAGAACAACAAGAAGAAGAATAAAGAAACCAAGCCTCAACCGAAGAAATTCTTCAAAAAGAAGAAACAAGCTGAGCAAGCACACATTGGAAAGGAGTGGGACTCAAACGATGAGTCCTCATCATCCGATGAAGAAGAGATGGCTAGCATAGCCATTGAAAGCTCGTCCAAGAAACCCACACTCTTTCCCACGCTCAGTGCAAAGAAGGGACATGGCACTTGCCTCATGGCAAAGGAAGGTAAACGCAAGGTAAACATCAAAACTCCTTCCATGCATTCGTACTTAAGTAATGATGAACTAGATAGTGATGATGAAGATATGTTAACTGGATTAGATAGAAAAACTGCTGCTAAAATGAAATTTTTACATGTCCAACTTGTTGAGAAGGAATCGCTAATTGATCATCAAGAAGACATGATTATCTCCCAAAAGGAGAGGTATGTCGAACTTGACAATCTTCTAGTTCTTGATAGGAGAAAAACAACTCACTAGAGCTTGAGCTAGCTTCAAGCAAGAAAACTTGTTTGGAATTAACCAACTCAAATGTTGCAATCAAGGATCAACTTGATGACCTGATCAAGGTCAACAAGATCCTTGAAGTGCAAGTTGAGTCACTCAAGTTAAGTGAACCTTCCTCCTCTTCAAGTCTACCTTCTCAACACACTTCAACTAATCCTGTTCATATGTGCAAATGTGGTAAAGTCGACATCAGCTTGAAGGAAAAGTCTACCTCTGCAAAGGATAAAAATCCTACCCAATGTGGAATATTTGACAAGGAGAGGATCAACTATGCACGTAGTGCATACTTGGTCCAAAGACCTCCAAACGTCAAGTATGGCATTGGTTACTCTTACGATGGAAAGCAAAATGCTGGAAATCATAAGAATAACAAGGGAAGGATTACCTTTGTGAAGGGAGGACCCTCACAACCTGGTAAGTCAAAAATTAAGAATCTGAACTCTCATAAACGCTGGACTAGTCCGGTGGAGGTCCGGACAAGTCCGGTCATTCGGACAAGTCCGGTTACCCAGACTAGTCCGATCCATAAACAACAGCAACTCCTGTTCAAAACCATTGATGCCTCTTATGTATTAATGAGAAACAATATTGGTAAAGTTTATGCTTATTATGCTGGGCCACGCCATGGGAACACAAAATCCCATGTGTGGGTGCCCAAATGTATTGTAACTAACCTCCAAGGACCCAAGCAAGCTTGGGTACCTAAAACCAAGGCATAATTTATTTCTGCAGGCCTATTCCTCCGGTGGATCCAAATGGGTGCTAGATAGTGGATGCACCAACCACATGACCGGAGAAAAGAGGATGTTCGTGGAATATGAAGAAAACGAGGACCCAAACGAAGGCATCTACTTCGGAGATAATAGTCAAGGAAGGGTGCTCGGTACCAGTAAAATAGCAATATCCTCTGAACACACTCTTTCTCATGTTCTACATGTTGAATCTTTAGATTATAACCTGCTGTCCATATCTCAATTATGTGACAAAGGTTATAATTGCTTGTTTACTAACGAGGGTGTGACCGTCTCAAGGAGGAGTGATGGTTCCGTTGCATTCAAGGGTATGTTAAAGGGAAAGCTTTACCTTGTTGATTCAACAAGGATAAAGCCGAACTCGACACATGCTTGATTGCAAAAAACAACATGGGTTGGCTGTGGCATAGACGGCTAGCACATGTTGGTATGAGGAATCTTCAAAAACTCCTCAAGGGCGATCACATCCGAGGTTTGAAAGATGTTGTTTTTGAGAAAGACAGGCCTTGTAGCGCGTGCCAAGCCGGGAAGCAAGTAGGAGCACATCATCCTGCAAAGAACGTTATGACTACGACAAGACCGCTCGAACTACTTCATATGGACTTGTTTGGTCCAATAGCTTACATGAGCATCGGCGGTAATAAATACGGTTTAGTCATTATTGATGATTTTTCCCGCTTCACTTAGGTGTTCTTTTTGCATGACAAGTCAGAAACACAAGGAACGCTCAAGAAATTCTTCAAGCGAGCTCAAAACGAGTTCTCACTATCGATCAAGAGTATTCGGAGCGGCAACGGCACGGAGTTCAAGAACATACAAGTGGAGGAGTACCTTGATGAGGAGGGAATCAAGCACGAATTTTCAGCACCATACTCTCCAAAAAAAAATGGAGTCGCCGAAAGGAAGAACCGAATGCTCATAGATATGGCAAGAACAATGCTCGATGAATACAAGACTTCGGATCGATTTTGGGCGGAAGCGATTAACACCGCTTGCCACGCCGCAAATCGACTCTACCTTCATCGACTACTCAAGAAGACTCCTTATGAGCTACTCACCGGTAACAAACCCAACATTTCATATTTTCGAGTTTTCGGCTCTCCATGTTATATCTTGAACAAGAAGTCCAGGACTTCAAAGTTCGCTTCGAAGTCCGATGAAGGTTTCCTTCTTGGCTATGATTCGAACACTTACGCCTATCGTGTTTTCAACAAGGCCTCCTGACTTGTTGAAGTGGCACGTGACGTAGTGTTCGATGAAACTTCCCAAAAGGAGCAAGTTGATCAATGTGAATTAGGTAAAGAAGAAGCTCCTTAACAAGCATTGAAGAGAATGGCTCTAGGCGAAGTTCGTCCACAAGAGTAATCATCACAAATACAAGAGGAAAGTGAACCACAAGAGGAGATCAACAATCAAGGGGGAGTCTCGATACAAGATCAATCACAAGAATATGAAGATGATCAACAAATCAACGAGGGCAACCACTCAGGGGGAGAAGAAAATGATCACCAACACTCAACTCCTCAAGTGCCACACCCAAGAGTACACCAACGCACTCAAAGGGATCACCCAATCGACAACATCATCAGTGATATCCAAAAGGGAGTAACCACTAGATCTCGTATAGCTAATTTTTGTGAGCATTACTCGTTTGTCTCCTTTTTGGAACCACGCAGGACTGAGGATGCATTGAAGGATCCGGACTGGGTGGTGGCAATGCAAGAAGAGTTGAACAACTTCAAGAGAAACGAGGTTTGGGAACTTGTGGCAAGACCCAATGCAAACATAGTGGGCACCAAGTGGGTCTTCCGCAACAAGCAAGACGAACACGGGGTGGTGACAAGAAACAAGGCACGACTTGTGGCCAAAGGTTACTCACAAGTCGAAGGTTTGTATTTCGATGAGACTTTTGCTCCAGTAGCTAGGCTTGAATCAATTAGAATATTACTTGCATATGCTACTCACCATGATTTGAAGCTGTACCAAATGGACGTGAAAAGCGCCTTCCTCAACGGACCGATCAAGGAAGAGGTGTACGTGGAGCAACCACCCGGATTTGAAGATGAAGAGTTCCCCGACCACGTGTATAAACTGCGTAAGGCTCTCTATGGCCTCAAACAAGCTCCTAGAGCTTGGTATGAGTGTCTTAGAGATTTTTTAATTGATAATGGCTTTCAGATTGGCAAAGTAGATTATACATTATTCACGAGAAATCTAGATAATGATCTTTTTATTTGCCAAATCTATGTTGATGACATAATTTTTGGGTCAACTAACCAATCTTTCTCTGAAGAATTTAGTAGAATTATGATAGACAGGTTTGAAATGTCAATGATGGGAGAATTGAAGTACTTCTTGGGATTCCAATTGCGGCAACAAAAGGAAGGAACATTCATAAGCCAAACCAAGTACACGCAGGACATACTCAAGAAGTTTGGCATGGACAAGGCAAAGCCCATAAAGACTCCCATGGCTACGAATGGCCACTTGGATCTCAATGAAGATGGACCAAGCGTCGACCAAAAGGTATATCGCTTCATGATTGGATCTTTACTTTACTTATGTGCATCTAGGCCAGATATTATGTTGAGTGTATGTTTGTGTGCAAGATTTCAAGCCAACCCTAAGGAATGTCACTTGACAGCCGTAAAAAGAATCTTGAGATATTTAGTTCATACACCCAACCTTGGTCTTTGGTACCCAAAAGGCTCCAAATTCAATCTCATTGGTTACTCCAATGCAGATTATGCTGGGTGCAAAGTTGATAGAAAAAAGCACCTCTGGCACATGCCAATTCCTAGGAAGATCTTTGGTTTCTTGGTCATCTAAGAAACAAAATTCCATTGCTTTATCCACAGCCGAAGCAGAGTATGTTGCAGCCGGGAGTTGTTGTGCACAACTTCTTTGGATGCGACAAACTCTAGGGGATTACGGTTACAATATGAACCATATTCCTCTCCTTTGTGACAATGAGAGTGCCATTAAAATAGCCCACAATCCAGTTGAGCACTCTAGGACTAAACACATAGACATAAGACATCATTTCTTGAGAGACCATTCCATGAAAGGAGACATAACCATCTCATATGTCAACACACAAAAACAATTGGCCGACATATTCACCAAGCCACTTGATGAAAAGCGTTTTTGCGAACTCCGAAATGAGCTAAATATTCTTGATTCTCGGAGTGTGGCTTGAAAAGTTGCATACCTGTATGATTACTTCAAAAATGTTGATTGATTCGTGAAAATTACCCTTCCCTATTTTTCTCTCGAAAAACTATGTCAATTATTAGATCTTTATGAATTTAGATCATTGTATGATTGTTGTATGCTTACTGGTCAAATTCATCAATATTGCTTGAATTGTTTTGCCTCTCTATTCTCTATTATTGAACCTTCAAATATATATGAATGGGCTATGCAATTCTTTCCTGGTAACCACGGACTAGTCCGTGGTTATCCGGACTAGTCCGCCTATGCAGACTAGTCCGCAGAGTGCCGGTTAGGCCGGACTAGTCCGACGGACCACGGACTAGTCTGATATAGGTCTCTGGATGATTTCGGACTAGTCCGGTCAGGTCCGGACTTGTCCGATTTCTCGTACCCATAACCCTAGCCGCCACCAAACCCTAATCTACTCATCCCCACATTTGCTCACGCCTTTCTTTCTCTTGCGCTCGAGCTCCCAAAGCAATCTCTTGTGTCCTCCGTCGAAAAGCCACAAGTTTGGGCGGAGATCAAGCTTGAAGACTTGGGGATTGATTCCACCGGACTAGTCCGGCCTCGAACCCCCAAAACTTCAAGTCTCCAACAATTTCTTCGGTAAAAACCTTCAAAACCCAAGAAATCGTATTTTTCTCGATCATTGATCGTTTGGCCTAGCACCATGCACTAGTTACATGTTTAGCTGATGTACTACGTGTATGCTAGACTAGAACTGCATTAGGGATTGTGTCCAGTTCAATCTGTTAGGTTTTTGAGGATGAACACCGGACTAGTCCGTGCCTAGGCACCGGACAAGTCCGATGTTTCTGAACCTGAACCTAATTCCTTAATTCCCTAATGCCATCCATTACTATCATGTCTTACCTATGCCTTGCATAACTTGTCATTTTTCTTGCTCATTCATTCTCAGATCATGTCGAGCTCCGACAACGAGATCTCCGACTTTGAGGCCGAGTTGGACCACGAGGTGGCCCCTCGGTCCTCAGCGGGTCTTGGCAAGAAACGCCAAGAAAGACCTTTCGAGCCTGCTACTTCCCCTCCCCAGGTTCGGAGGAAGGTCTGTGTCAAGAAGCCCGACTCGAAGGCTGCTCCGTCTACAAGCGGCCTTCGTCAAGCAAAAGGAAAGAGCAAGGGAGTAGCAACGGGGCCAGTTGGGCCCTTGAAGCTACATGCTCCCAGGGAAGGGGTCCGGGACCCCAATGAAGAGAAATTCAATGGGAAAGGCAGTGATGTGGCAGCCAAGCTCAGAAGCATTGATTGCTATGGGAGGCCAAAGCAGGCAGCTGATGGAAGGTTTTGGACAAACTTCCATGCAGATTTCTACAGGCTGGTTTACCTGCCGATGAAGACTCCGGTGGTGCGCAGTCAGTGGATTGACTGGGCCTACCTAGAGAAGAAGAAGTGCTCAGCTTTTGATGAAGTCATTGCAGCAGTTGAGAGGCATGGCCTGAAGGAGTTGTTTGCCTTCAGACACAATTGGAATGATGAAGTGATTGCTCAATTCTATGCAACGTGCCACTTCTTGAGTGAAGATGAAGAGAGTGTGACTTGGATGACCCATGGATCCAAGTACTCCATCACTCAGGAGGATTTTGCAAACCTGCTCCATTTAGACTCTGCTGGAAATGACCACCTGATCATCCACAACATAGGGGTCATTGAGAGGGACGGAATGAAGTTCATGTATGAGCCCAACTCTAAGTATGTTCCTCCCTCCACAAAGAACATGAAGCCCTTCTTTGTGGTCCTGAACAGAGTTCTCCGGAAGACCATTGCCCCCAAGGATGGAGATGTTGGGAGCGTGCAGGGTTACCTCAGAACCCTAATGAGAGTCATAAGCAGGGACTGCCCATTTGATGTAGCGGAGTACATTTGGAATGATATGGTCAACATATCCTGTACGCCTAACAGGTCATGTGGCTATGCTCCCTACCTCATGTATGTGATTGAGAAAGTCACAGGTATTGAGTTCATGAAGGATGTGGAGCACACCCCCTTGAGGCCTTAGAAGCCTCAACCAGTGAGCATCCAGGCTGCTCCCTCACCGGTCTCCAGTCCCGAGGCACCGACAAGAGCAAGAAGCAGTGTTAGGGAGGTCCCTACCTCTAGGGAAGCCCCTCAGAGAGGATCCGCCAGTGGGATCCTCAAATACTTGTCAGCAATCTTCTCCTCCTGCAAAAAGACCGAAGTGAAGGTCCACAAACTCAACAAGAAAAGAAAGGAGGACATGAAGTATATAAAGGCAAATGTGGAGCAAATCTGTCGGAAGCTGGAGATCGACCCCATTGGATCTCCAGTGATATCTGAGGAGTCTGACCCGGATTTCACCGAGCTCGGGCCCTTGTCCCCTTCCGATCTTGCCTATTTTGGCATTGGGGGCTCGAGCAGCTCCGCTCCTCCTCCTCCCTCTCCTCCTCGTCAAGTAGAAAGCGAAGAAGATGAAGACGATGACGAGAGGACCGACAGTGAAGAGTGAAGACCCTAGGACCCTCCTCTCCTTCTTTTTGGTGTCTTGATGCCAAAGGGGTAGAGATTGAGGGGGAGTCTTAGCTTTAGCTGTGATAGGATGCGAGGAGAGAGTTCTCTTTATCTTTTATTTGTGGTTGTAATAGTTTAACTCTATTTTCATATTAAGTTTGGTCCTGTGATGAATTGCTTAATTTATTTGGAGTGTGTGATGAAAACTGTGTTTTTGCCCCTGGAATGTCATATGAATTTGATATCGGTTGGTTAATGCAAATTCTGTCATTCTCAATGTATTCATGCACTTAGTATGCATCCCACAATAAAGAATGCACATATGGATAATTCTCTTGTTGCTTGATGTATTTTTGAGTCATATGTGCATACTTTATGAAAATCTCATTTTTTGCCTTATTTTGTGAAATCTCAATTGGTTGTCATCAATCACCAAAAAGGGGGAGATTGAAAGTGCATCTAGGACTCCCTTGTGGGTTTTGGATGATTTATGACAAGCAATTGGGATCCTAATCCTTTTGTTGAGATGAATGCAGGCAAATGATGAAAAATGAGCAAAATGCCAAAAAGAAGGGAAATGAGAAGCAAAGTCAATTTGAGCTCGAGAAGAAGAAAATAGTAGATTATTATGTATAGAGTGTGTTAAGGAAACACACCCAAGAGCTCAATCACTTTCAAGCACACACATACAATGCACAAAGTTATACAGGACCAGACTAGTCCGATATCAGCCGGACTAGTCCGATATCACATTCTGCACTAGATCGGACAAGTCCGGTCTCCACCGGACTAGTCCGATATCTTTCTGATCCACTTCGTACTAGTCCTCCCCAATGCGGACTAGTCCTCAACACAATGCACAAGTCACACAAAATCGAACAAGTCCGTTGTGATCCGGACTAGTCCGATATTCATTCTGATCCACTTCGGACAAGTCCGGTGTCTACACGGACTAGTCCGATATACACACTGATCTAAATCGGACAAGTCTTCCAAGTGCGGACTTGTCATCCTAAACACTTAGGGTTTCATATGACCGGACAAGTCCGATGTCAATCGGACTAGTCCGAAGATTTCCAGTAGTGAAATCGGACAAGTCCGTTGTCAACCGGACTAGTCCGATATTCCTAGACACTTAGGGTTTGCTACACACAGCACACCGGACTAGTCCGGTGACCACCACGGACTAGTCCGATCTTTCTGAACCCTTACGGTCACTTTTAGAAACCCCATATAAATAGAGGTGCACGGCCCACTTTTAACTCTCTCGAACCCTAGCGCCGTCACACCTCCCAAGAGACTCAAAAACCATCTCTCTCCACGAAATTAAGTGCAAAATCAATCAATCCATTGAAGATCACTTCTAGATCATTGGAGAGACACTTGGCACACATCATTGAGCTCTTGGTTTGATTCTCTAACACACTCTTACGTTTCAATTTGTAATTTTCGAGTGTGTTATTGGTGTCATTGTGAGTTGTAATCAAGGAGCTCTCAGCGTGTGAGAACGCCCCTTCAACTTGGTTATTTACCCTTTGTGATTAGTGGAAGAGGATTGGCCTTCGTGGCGATCCGACGAGGAAAGGGTTGGAGAAGACTCGATCCTTTTGTGGGCTCCTCAACGTGGATGTAGGTTGCCTTCGTGGTAGCCGAACCATGGGATAAATCGTGTGTCTTGCCCTTTTTGTGTTCTTCATCTAATTTGATCAACTTAATCTAGGGTTTAATTCACTTTATTCAATTTAAGTCTAATTGTTGATCAAGAGCTTTAACTACAATAGAATCCGACATACAACTATTAAATTGAGATTCAAGTTTATATTTCCGCTGCAAACATTAACGAATCAATCAAATTGTCTGAACTTGATCAACCTAGCCCGTGAAAACCGGACTAGTCCGCACATTACCGGACTAGTCCGATATCTCTGGTATTAACCTTGTTGTTGAGTGTTACAGGAACCGAGAAAAATCAAGAAGGCCTATTCACCCCCCTCCCCTCTAGGCCTACATTCACACAAAGACCGTACGTGTACCCGACAGGCCATGTAGCTTCCTTCAAACCTCGAACTCGCTGCTTAGACGATGGTGTATACCTTTTATCCTCAAACCCTCGAGGGAACATCCTTCCTGCCAAACATGCATGCCGGAGGCTGCCCCCATAGTCAGTTTCTCATCAAGAAAGTTGCATGCCGCTCATCACCGAGGATTTGTTGGTTTGTCTGGTGGTGATCTGCCTGTGTCATCAGAAACCTAGATGGAGTTGGAGGATAGGAATCAGAGCATACCCGCAAGGCTCTTCCGAACCACCACCGGGGACACACAACGGATGTTAAGGTACACCGGCACACCCGGACCGTACGTGTACCCGACCAGCCGTGTATCTTCCTTTGAACCTCCAACTAGCTGCCTAGACGATGGTATACCTTTTATCCTCAAAACCTCGAGGGAACATCCTTCCTGCCAAACATGCATGTCGGGGGCTGCCCCCGTAATTAGTTTCTCATCAAGAAACATGCATGCTGCTCATCACTTTGGCTTTGCTGGTTTGTCCGATGGTGAACCACCTGCGTCATTGGAAAGCTAGATGGAGTTGGAGGACAGGACTTGGAGCATACCTACATCGCTTATCCCAACCACCACGGGACACACGACGGGGGCTATGGTACACCAGTACACCCAGACCGTACATGTACCCGACCAGCTATTTAGCTTCCTTCGAACCTCTTGCTGGCTACCTAGACGATGGTGTACACCTTTTATCCTCAAACCTCGAAGGAACATCCTTCCTGCGAAACATGCATGTCGGGGGTCGTCACTGCAGTCAGTTTCTCATCAAGGAACTTGCATTCGCTCATCATCGAAGCTTCTCTGGTTTGTCTGGTGGTGAACAGCCTGCGTCATAGAAAACCTAGATGGAGTTGGAGGACAAGAATGGGAGCATACCTGCAAGACTGTTACCAACCACCACCGGGGACCCATGACGGGGGTTAAGGTACACCATCACACCCGTATGTGTACCCGACCAGCCGTGTGGCTTCCTTCGAACCTCCGGCTGGCTACCTAGATGATGATATACCTTTTATCCTCAAACCCTCGAGGGAACATCCTTCCTGCCAAACATGCATGCGAGGGGCCGCTCCTGCAGTCAGTTTCTCATTAAGAAACTTGCATGTTGCTCATCATCGAGGCTTTGCTGGTTTGTCTTGTGGTGAACCACCTGCATCATCAAAACCTAGATGGAGTTGGTGGACAGGAATCGGAGCATACCTACAAGGCCCTCCCCAACCACCACCCGGGACGCATGACGGGGTTAAGGTACACCGGCACACCTAGACCGTATGTGTACCCGACCAGATGTGTAGCTTCCTTCGATCCTCCGGCTGGCTACTTAGACGATACCTTTTATCCTCAAACCCTCAAGGGAACAACCTTCCTGCCAAACATGCACGCAGGGGGCCACACCCGCTATCAGTTTCTCATCAAGAAACTTGCATGCCGCTCATAATCGAGGCTTTGCTGGTATGTCCAGTGGTGAACCGCCTGCATCATTAGAAACCTATACGGAGTTGGAGGCCAGGAATTGGAGCATACTCGCAAGGCTCTTCCCAAACACCAATGGTGTCGCACGTCGGGGGTTAAGGTACAATGGCACACCCGGACCGTACGTGTACCTGACCAGCCATGTAGCTTCCTTCGAACCTCTAGCTGGCTACCTAGACAATCGTATAGCTTTTATCCTCAGACCCTCGATGGAACATCCTTCCTATCCAACATGCATGTCAGAGGCCGCCCTCGCAGTCAGTTTCTCATCAAGAAACATGCATGCCGCTCATCACCGAGGCTTTGCTGGTTTGTCTCGTGGTGAACCGCCTATGTCATCGGAAACCTAGATGGAGTTGGAGGACAGGAATTCGAGCATACCTGCAAGGCTCATCCGAACCACCATCGGGGACGCACGATGGGGGTTAAGGTACATCGGCACACATGAACCGCTTGTGTACCCGGCCAGCAGTGTTGCTTCCTTCGAACCTCCGGTTGGCTGCCTAGACAATGGTGTATACCTTTTATACTCAAACCCTTAAGGGAACATCCTTCCTATGAAAGATTCATGCCGGGGACCGCCCCCACAGTCAGTTTCTCAACAAGAAACTTGCATGCTTCTCATCACTGAGGCTTTGCTAGTTTGTCCTGTGGTGAACCGCCTATGTCATCGGAAACCTAGATGGAGTTGGAGGACACGAATCGGAGCATACCTCCAAGGCTCTTCACAACCACCACCGGGGACGCACGATGGGGGTTAAGGTACACTGGCACACCCGGACCGTACATGTACACGGCAAGCCGTGTAGCTTCCTTCAAACCTCGGACTGGCTGCCTAGACGATTGTGTATACCACTTATCCTCAAACCCTCGAGGTAACATCATTCCATCCAAACATGCATGCCAGGGGCCGCACCCACAGTCAGTTTCTCATCAAGAAACTTGCATGCCGCTCATCACCGAGGATTTGCTGGTTTGTCTGGTGGTTATCCACCTGCGTCGAAAACATAGATGGAGTTGGAGTACCAGAATTGGAGCATACCTTCAAGACTCTCTCGAACCACCACCGGGGACGCACGACGGGGGTTAAGGTAAATCGGCACACTCGAATCGCACGTGTACCCAACTAGCAGTGTAGCTTCCTTCAAACCTCCGGCTGGTTGCCTAGACGATGGTGTATACCTTTTATACTCAAACCATTAACGGAACATCCTTCCTACGAAAAATGCATGCCGGGGACCGCCCCCGCACTCAGTTTCTCATCAAGAAACATGCATGTCGCTCATCAACGAGGCTTTGCTGGTTTGTTTGGTGGTGAATTGCCTGTGTCATTGGAAACCTAGATGGAGTTAGAGGACAGGAATTGGAGCATACCTGCAGGGTTCTTACCAACCACCATCAGAGACGCATGACGGGGATTAAGGTACACCAGCACACCCGGACCGTACATGTACCCGACAAGCCGTGTAGCTTCCTTCGAACCTCGGGCTGGCTACCTAGATGATGCTATAACTTTTATCCTCAAACCCTTGAGAGAACATCCTTCCTGCCAAGCATGCATGCCGGGGCCGCCCCCCGCAGTTAGTTTCTCATCAAGAAACTTGCATGCTACTCATCATCGAGGCTTTGCTAGTTTTTCTGGTGGTGAACTACCTGCATCATCTCAAACCAAGATGGAGTTGGAGGACAGGAATCGGAGCATACCTGCAAGGCTCTTCCCAACCACCATCGGGGACACACGACGAGGGTCAAGGTACACCGGCACACCTAGACCATACTTGTACCCGGCCAGCCATGTAGCTTCCTTCGAACGTCCAACTGGCTGCCTAGACGATGCTATACCTTTTATCCTCAAACCCTCGAGGGAACATCCTTCCTATTAAACATTCATGTTGGGGGCCAGCCCCGCAGTCAGTTTCTCATGAAGAAACATGCATGCCGCTCTTCAGCGTGGTTTTGCTGGTTTGTCTGGTGGTGAACATCATATGTCATCAGAAAACTAGATGGAGTTGGAGGACACGAATTGGAGCATACCTCCAATGCTCTTCCCAACCACCACCCGGAACGCACGATGGGGGTTATGGTGCACCGGCACACCTGGAACGTACGTGTACCTGACTGGTCGTGTAGCTTCCTGTGAACCTCGAACTTGCTGGTTAGACGATGGTGTATATATTTTATCCTCAAACCCTCGAGAGAACATCCTTCTTGCCAAACATGCAAGCCGGGGGCCGCCCCCATAGTTAGTTTCTCATCAAGGAACTTGCATGCTACTCATCATCGA
Organism: Tuctoria greenei; assembly: GCA_036927565.1. Lineage (NCBI taxonomy): Eukaryota > Viridiplantae > Streptophyta > Magnoliopsida > Poales > Poaceae > Tuctoria > Tuctoria greenei. Next base: position 20,795,881 of record JAYESD010000007.1, on the reverse strand, counting down.
GACTTTGCTGGTTTTTCTGGGGGTGAGCCGTCTGCATCATCAGAAACCAAGATGGAGTTGGAGGACAGGAATCGGAGCATACCTGCAAGGCTCTTCCCAACCACCAGAGGGGACACAGGATGGGGGTTAAGGTACACCGGCACACCCGGACCGTACATGTACCCGGGAAGCCGTGTAGCTTCCTTCAAACCTTGGACTGGCTTCCTAGACGATGGTGTATACCTTTTATCCTCGAATCCTCGAGGGAACATCCTTCCTGCCAAACATGCATGTAGGGGGCCGCCCCCACAGTCAATTTCTCATCAAGAAACTTGCATGCCGCTTGTCACCGAGGATTTGCTGGTTTGTCTGGTGGTGATCCGTCTGCGTCATCGGAAACATAGATGGAGTTGGAGGACAGGAATTGGAGCATACTTGCAAGGCTCTTCCGAACCACCACCGGGGATGCACGACGAGGGTTAAGGTTCATCGGCGCACCCGAACCGCACGTGTACCCGGCCTCTAGTGTAGCTTCCTTCGAACCTCCGGCTGGCTGCCTAGACGATGGTGTATAACTTTTATACTCAAACCCTTAAGGGAACATCCTTCCTCTAGAACATGCATGTCGTGGACAACCCCCGTAGTCAGTTTCTCATCAAAAAATTTTCATGCCGCTCATCACCGAAGCTTTGCTGGTTTGTTTGGTGGTCAACCGCCTATGTTATCAGAAACCTAGATGGAGTTGGAGGACAGGAATCGGAGCATAGCTGCAAGTCTCTTACCAACCACCACCGGGGATGCACGACGGGGGTTAAGGTACACCAGCACACCAGGACCACACGTGTACCCAACCAGCCGTGTAGCTTCCTTCGAACCTCTGGCTGGCTACCTAGACGATGCTATACCTTTTATCCTCAAACCCTCGAGGGAACATCCTTCCTGCGAAACATGCATGCCGGGGGCCACCCCCGCAGTCAGTTTCTTATGAAGAAACTTGCATGCCGCTCATCATCGAGGCTTTGCTGGTTTGTCTGGTGGTGAACCGCTTGTGTCATTGGAAACCTAGATGGAGTTGGAGGACATGAATTGGAGCATACCTGCAAAGCTCATCCCAACCACCACCGGGGACGCACGACGGGGGTTAAGGTACACCAGCACACCCGAACCGTATGTGTACGCGTCTAGATATGTAGCTTCCTTCGAACCTCCGGCCGGCTGCCTAGAGTATGGTGTATACCTTTTATCCTCAAACCTTCAGGGAACATCCTTCCTGCCAAACATTCATGTCGGGGCCGCCCCTGTAGTGAGTCTCTCATCAAGAAACATGCATCTGCTCATCATTGAGGCTTTGTTGGTTTGTCTGGTGATGAACCAATTGAGTAATCGGAAACCTAGATGTAGTTGGAGGACAGGAATTGAAGCATAACTGCATGGCTCTTACCAACCTTCACCGGGGACGCACGACGGGGGTCAAGGTACACCAGCACACCCGGACTATACGTGTACCCGACAAGCCTTTAGCTTCCTTCGAACCTCCGGCTGCCTACAAGATGATGTTATACTTTTTATACTCAAACCCTCGAGGGAACATACTTTCTACCAAACATGCATGCCGGAGGCCGCCCCCCGCAGTCAGTTTCTCATCAAGAAACTTGCATGTCGCTCATCATCAAGGCTTTGTTGGTTTGTCTCGTGGTGAACCGCCTGCATCATCGGAAACCTAGATGGAGTTTGATGACAAGAATCAAAGAATATCTACAAGGCTCTTCCCATCCACCACCGGGGACGCACGGCGGGGGTTATGGTACACTGGCACACCTAGACCGTATGTGTACCCGAGCAGCTGTGTAGCTTCCTTCAAACCTCCGGCTGGCTGCCTAGACCATGGTGTATACCTTTTATCCTCAATCCCTGAAGGGTACATCCTTCCTGCCAGACATGCATGCAGGGGGCCGCCCCCGTAGTCAATTTCTCATCAAGAAACTTGCATGCCGCTCATAATCGAGGCTTTGCTGGTTTATCCGGTGGTGAACTACCTGCATGATCAGAAACCTATACGATGTGGGAGGACAGGAATCAGAGCATACCTTCAAGGCTCTTCCCAACCACCATTGGGGTCGCACGTCGGAGGTTAAGGTGCAACGGCACACCCGGACCGTACGTGTACCCAGCGACAATGTAGCTTCCTTCGAACCTCCGACTGGCTACCTTGACGATGGTGTATACTTTTATCCTCAAAACCATCAGGGAACATCCTTCCTGCCAAAATTGCATGTTGGGGCTTCCCTAGCATTCAGTTTCTCATCAAGAAACTTGCATGTTGCTCATCATCGAGACATTGCTGTGTTGTCTGGTGGTGAACCGCCTGCGTCATCGGAAACCTAGATGAAGTTGGAGCACAAGAATCGGAGCATACCTACAAGGCTCTTCCCAACCACCACCACGGTTGCACGACGCGGGTTAAGGTACAGCAGCACACCTGGATTTTACGTGTACACAGTCAGCCGTGTAGCTTCCTTCGAACCTCCGGCTGGCTACCTAGACAATGGTGTATACCTTTTATCCTTAAACCCTCGAGGGAGCATCCTTCCTGCCAAACATGCATGCTGATGACCGCCCCCGCAATCATTTTGTCTTCAAAAACTTGCATGCCTCACATCACCGAGGCTTTGCTGCTTTTCGCGTCAACGCCATGGTAGAACAAAGCGGAAGCTTGTAGGGAAAGATTATTGTGGTCTCGTGATACCATATGGAGAATGGTTACTAGACTATTCTTGATGGTGTATGTTTGTTGTGTATTCATCAGGGAACACAGGTACACTTTATATAGGCTAGCTAGCGTAGTGTGAAACCAAAACTAATCCTTTCGCACTACACAAATTCAAAGGCTAGTGTTAATGACTAAATGCAGACCAATGCAGCAAAAAAATGACTATAAATGTAGACAACCGTAGTCAACCATTAGTGACTGTTACATGTGTGCATGCTTATCCTTTCTACAGTCTCGTGGTGAACCGCCTACGTCATTGGAACCCTAGATGCAGTTGGAGGACAGGAATGGGAGCATATCTGCAAGGGTCATCCCAACAACCAACAGGGACGCACGATGGGGGTTATATTAAGGTGCACCGGCACACCGGCCCAGATCGTACGTGTACCCGGCCAGCCGTGTAGCTTCGTTTTATATTTTACTCCCTAGGCTTAAAATTTGCTCTTCCTCTCTTTTTGCTCTATTTGCTCTTCCCTAGGCTTGAATGTATTATATTTTACAATATTTTTATACATGTACTATGACATAGGATATATCACTTGATAGTTTTGCAAAAGAATGGAGGAGAAATCTGTATATCCCATGCAACTACGTAAATCCACCCCAAGTAATTAGCTAGTTATTTTTAAGATGATAATAAATTATTATCTTTTTCTAAGTTAGGTGGCTGGGATACATGATGTGACATAATAGCTTATGTGGCATTGCCAATGTGGATGTCCAACTTAGACTAAGATGAAAGTGAAACAGTTGTGTGAAGTTGAGGGACTAAATAATTGACCCATTTGAATGTTCAAGGACCAAACTGAGTTTTCATTGAAAGTTTGAGGATGAATTTGAGTATTGTGCCAATTCTAAATGAGCCAAGCTTGAGCTTCCGAGCTTGATGAGCTCAAGCTCGAAAATCTCTAGTAAGCTCATTTATTGTTGTCATCTATGATATGTACATCTGATTAACTAAACATTATATTTCTATTAAAAAATTTTATAGGACACAATTTTTATATATGATAGAAACAAAAAATGTGCAACATCGTCCACTTCCTACACCATTAGTTGTGAACCTAAATTTAGTAGATTCTATTATATATACAAGAATTCTTGGCTCGACTCGAGATCGACTCGGTGTTTTATCAAACTGAAGCTTAGAAAGACGAGCTCGCTCAAGTTCGACTCGTTGACAACACTAAATACAATTAATGTTTTGGTGCAATTGTGTAATCAAAGATTTTGATCAGTTGGGTCTACATCTTACGGCTATTACATCTTTTCATTTAACCCCTTCCACCCCTTCACTTGGTTAACGGGGTTAAATAAAAAGATTCAACGACCGTAATGTAGATAAATCCAATGGTGGGAGATGGTTGAGTGTACGATGGCACCAATCATATGATTACATTCTAGTTGAACCCAACAATAAAACAGGAAATCTTTTAACACAGATTAATCTAGCCATGATGTTTTTCTCTTCTTGTTTTCTGATGTTTTATTTTTTCTTATTTTGTGATGTTGTTTTTTTTTTGTTTTGTACTCCCACCTTCCCATGTTACTTGTTGTTTAATTAGGATAAGTTTTCTAGTTAAAAAAGGAATTAAAAAACTTGTACTAACGACAAGTAATATAGGAAGGAGGGATTAATGTTTTATGATAATGAACTAAATGTTGTTTGTCTGTTCCATATGTTATTTTGTTTTCTATCTGCTTTTTAGTGAACTATCTGTTCTATCTCTATTCTCTGTTGATGAACAACCCTCCACATCGCCGGTGGCCTCTAAAGTGGCATGTACGATACTTTAGCCGCTGGAGGTGCCAGGAGAATGCCCGTAGGGGGGCCTGCAAAGCGGCTTGTAATATACAGTACTAGTACGTAGTAACAGGAAAACGCAACAAGTAGCGACGACTAGAAAGAAAAGTGGAGACAATGAACAGAGATAAAAGAAAATAATGGACAAGAAAAATGTTAGAAAAAGATAGGTAGGACTCCAACGTACCGCTGGTCCTATGCCCCTATACGCGGTGTCATCATTACCACTACAACTATACGCGGCCAGAAGTTATTACCACTGCTTGAACGGAAGTGCTGCGGACTAGATGTGCCGATTAGTTTATTTTATGTTTATTGGAGATTATGTAACAGCTAGTTCTGTCGATTAACAACAAGTGGAATGAAATATGGAGACAATGAGCAGAGAGAAAAGAAAAGAAAGAACGAGAAAAATGTCAGAAAAATATAGGTAGTACATATGAATTATTGTGAAAGAGCGTGGAGAACCAAAATGTAAAATAGGAAATGTTTGGCGCAGATTATTGTCAAACATAGTATGTTATCTCTGTTAATGACATGATATTATTCTTTTGCTGATGTTGAAAACAGAGCGGTTCCATTACTTCGCGCATCCCATCAGTGCATGCAAGTGGCATGGGTCCCATAGGCTGTGGTGTTCACATGTCAGCCACTCATAATGCACCTAAAGTACTGCAGAGGATGTGAATTTGCCACCGCCGAAAGTCGAACCATCACTACGCGCGACCCCCATCAGTATTCATGGAGAAGACGGTGGTGTGTGTCATTATATAATATAGCCATTTTCTTCTCCGTGCCTACTCTATAAAGACACACCACCGTCTTCTCCTCACGTACTCTAGCTTCCTCTTTGTCTCCTCCGCGCGTACCCTCATTGGTTTCCTTCGCAGCACGGTGACGGCGAAGCCTACGGAGTTGCTGTTCACGCACGATATTGCGGTCAAGATCGCGGGGCGCGTCACTGAAAGATCCCTGCGACCCATGGAAGACCTCTCTTGTCTGCGTGCCACCTGCAGGGACATGCATGCGGTGTGTCGGGATGGCACTGTGGGCAGGCGCGTGGCGCTGGAGCGGGTGACTAGGTGGATGTGGTGGGTCCCGAGACACTACAAAGCCCGCATGGAGAACCTTGCCATCATCGGCCACCCTCATGCATGCTATCTCACCGGGCTCAAGCTCGTCTTCGCGGTCGATCGCACGCAGCAGGGCACCCAGTTTCTCGCCTGGGCGGCCGGGGCCGGCCACATGTAGGCGGCCTACATCCTTGGCCTCCTCCGCTACGACGCTAACCGCGGGGCCTGCGATGCCGTCGATTATATCCAGCGGGTCAAAGGCGAGGTCGACGTCGGCGAGAAAGTGGTCGGGTCCATTGCTATCATGAGGACCAGCAATGAGTGCAGGCGGTGTCAGATTCAAACCGTGGCTGAAATTGGTAATCTGAGGTGGGCGCATCCGCGCCCGCCTTCGAGACCGCCAATGGTGTCGCTGCCCAACAAGGAGGTTGACCCGTGCATGTCTGCCTGCTGGAGGAAGCAAGGGTGGAGCAGCTGCATGGTCTTCTGTAGTGAAGACTGTAGGTTTAGACACGACCATTTCGCATTCTATCATGATGTGTTATCTGGTATAGGCTATATACTTATATGTTGTGATGTTGTTTTGCTTGTTTCATGATGTCGTTTTTCTTGTTTTGTAATAATATTTTATGTTGATGAACTCAATGTTGTTCACCTGTTCCAACTGTTATTTTGTTTTCTATCTATTTGTTTTGTGAACTATCTGTTCTATCTGTATTCTCTATTAATGAATGACCCTCCACACCACCGGTTGCCTCTAAATTGGCTGGTACGGTACTTTAGCTGCTGGAGGTGCCAGAGGAGATCGCATGTAGCGGGGTCTGCAAAGCGGTCTGTAAAGTAGTATACAATACTAGTACGGAGTAACAGGAAAACAACCAGGTAGCGACGACTAGAAAGAAAAGTGAAGACCATGAACAGAGATAAAAGAAAAGAAAAGATTAGAAAAATGTCAGAAAAACATAGGTAGAACTCCAACGTACCACTGGCCCTATGCCCCTATACGCGCTGTCATCATTACCACTACTACTATATGTGGCCAGAATTATTACCACTTCTTGAAGGGATGTGCTGCGGACTAGATGTGTTGATTTGTTTATCTTGTGTTTTTGGGGATTATGTAAAAGCTAGTTCTATCGATTAATTTGTTGCCTGGAATGGTACTTTGAACACTACTGTTTGGTTTCGTCGATGCTTATATCTAGTATTTAATACTTGTGTTATATCACTATGTTGCTGCGATTCAAGAGATTTTATGCGTATGCTTTATTTTGATCGGAATACCACCCCCATTGCTACATTAACTTATTTAGATAACCAATTGCCAGAGCCAGACGCGCGCCCGTAGATGTGCTCACACATCATAGGGATGAACACCAAGCGCCCTAGTGCAGTTTCGGCCCACAAATACAAAGTGACTCAGCGCAGTTTCAGCCCACGAATAACAAGCAGCCCAACGCAGTGTTGGGCCTACTCTAATAGCTTCATGTACGCTTTCTCCTGGCTGCCTGGCCGCGGGACCCTTCGATCCACAATGACCCCTCTCTCGACTCTATGAAATGCGCTTGGAGGAGCATTCGTCGGCCACCATGATCTTGGAGGAGCATCCGCCGACTACCATGCTGTTGGATGAGCATCCGCAAGCCGCCACGCTCTTGGCAGAGCATCGGCCAGCCACCTCCCATGGAGGAGGATTCGCTGGCTGCCGCATGTGGAGGAGCAACATCGCTAGGCACAATTGCTCACATAATGATATTTTAGTTGTATCCTCTTATGGATACACTAATTCAATTGTAGGAAGCAATGTCAGAAGTAAGACATGGATGAGAAAGACAGGTGTACGAAGGAGTGGCAGGATGAAATGAAGTCATTTTTAAATGTTGCATTCCAGGTCACTCATGAAGAAGAAACTATGCCTTGTCCTTGCACGAAAAGTAATAATATTTGCCACAGGACAGGCAAGGAAGTACATCTCCACTTGCTTCGTAATGGGATGTCATTGGATTATACTTGTTGGGTACACCACGGAGAAAGGTGAGTTGAGAAAAATATTGCTGAGCAATCAACAAATAATGAAGAGATAATTTCTGATGATGCTGCTTTGGAAAATATGTTGTTAAGTCTACTTAGAGGCACTGATCATGGTGGTATGTCAACAGATGTTGATTATCTAGAAAATGCTATAAACCAGCAGGAGCCCCTTGGATGTGCAAAGGCATTCTATGACTTATTAAATGATGCCAAAAGTAGTTGTATCCAGGTTGTGAGAAGGTGACCCAATTATCCTTCATTGTCAGGTTGTACCAGATAAAGTGTTTAACTGGTTTGAGTAAAAAAGCATGTGAGTTGATCCTTGAACTATTCTCATATGTGCTTCCAGAGGGCCACTACATTCCTAACACACTTGATAAAGTTCAGAAGGTTGTTTGTGACCTCGAGCTTGTCTACCAAAAGATCGATGCATGTGTCAATGACTGTGTGTTATTCTAGAAGGACTATTCTCTGCTGGATCGATGTCCAAAATGTGGTGAATTAAGATGGAAAAATAGTACTGGTGGGGATGCAATAGAGGCTTTACCTTGTGGAAAAAGCCAAGAAGCTTGTAGCACGCAAGATTCTACGATACTTCTCTCTTATTCGCCATCTTCAAAGGTTTTATATGGCAGAATCAACGGCATCAAACATGCGCTGGCACCAAGAAGAACATATTTATGATGGAATATTACACCATCCTGCAGATTCAAAAGCATGGAAGCATTTTGATAGCATTCACCCAAATTTCTCATCTGATCCTCGCAACATAAGACTTGGACTAGCATCTTATGGTTTCAATCCTTTTGGAATAATGAATGTTTCTTACAATACATGCCCCGTGATTCTAATCCATTATAATCTACCACCTTGGTTGTGTATGAAGTCGCCTTATTAGTTGATGTAAATGATAATTCCTGGGCCAAAGTCAATTGGAAACATCATTGATTTGTATCTGCAGCCTATGATTGATGAGATACTGAAATTATGGTCTGTTGGTGTTGAAACATACGACAGTTCAATGAAAGAGACACTTCTCATGCGATCATCTATATTGTGGACAATAAATGATTTTCCAGCATATGCAATGCTATGTGGATGGAGCACAAAAGATAAACTAGCATGTCCATACTTACATTTAAACAGTAAAGCCTTGGGGTTGAAACATGGATGAAAGTATTGCTACATGGGTCATCGTCGTTTCCTACCTCAGAATCACAGGTGTGATCGAGATAAAGCTTCTTTTAACAGCAAGATAGAGAATAGAGAGGCTCGGACATCACTCTCTGGTGACAATGTACTCCAACAATACGAGAGTTTTAATCAAGTGAGTTTTGGAAAGATGAATCATAACAGAAAGCGCATTGAGGAAAATAGGCGGCATAGTTGGAAGAAGAAAAGTATATCTTTCCAGCTCCCGTATTGGAAGACATTGCTAATAAGGCATAACTTGGATGTCATGCACATTGAGAAAAACATTTGTGATAGCATATTGGCAACATTGCTTAATATGGATGGTAAAACAAAAGATAGTCTACAAGCTCATCTTGATATGCAGGCTATAGGTATACGGCCACAGCAACATCCGGTGGCTATAAATGAGAAGTATGATTGTCCATCAGCATCATATACTTTGCATAAAGATGACAAGACCACCTTGTGCATGATTTTGGGGGATGTTAAGATGCCCGATGGTTATGCCTCAAACATCAAGAGATGTGTGGACATAAAACCACATAAGGTATCAGGTCTAAAAACTCATGACTGCCATATTATATTTTAGAAGCTCCTTCCGATTGCCTGAAAAGGTCATTGCACCTTTAATTGAGTTTAGCATATTCTTTTCTGGAATTTGTTCTAAAGAATTGGCGGAACCAGATTTGGATAAGAAGATGAAACAATTTTCTGAAACAATTTGTAAGCTTGAGATAATGCTTCCTCCCGCTTTCTTTGATATAATGGTAGATCTTCCAACCCATCTTGCCGAAGAAGCTCGCTTGGGTGGACCTGTTTCTCACTGATGGATGTATCCAATTGAGAGGTACCTTGGTACATTGAAGAGGTATGTACGTAACAGAGCTCAACAGGTGGGTCCTATAGCTGAGGGATATATTATGGAAGAGTGTATGACTTTTTGTAGTCAATTTTTGGATAACATCATCACCAAGCTTAGTAGGCTAGAACGTCATGAAGCTGCAACTAGGAATGAACCTTCTCATGATTCTAATATATTTACAAAAGTTGATCATTCTAAAAAAGGGTTTAAATGGGGCCAACTTACTATGGTGGAACAACATAACATTAGGCATTATATTATTTCTAATGTTGAAGAGGCTGCTCCATAGATCAAGTACATATAACTCAGATGTTCTATACTATATTGGATCATGCTTATTGCAGATGACTAATTTAATTTTGTACCCTTTTCAGTGAGCATTTTGAAGAGCTGAAAAAGATTCATTCTCGTGATGTTCAAAAACACCATAGAGATGATTTTTTTATTGGTTTCAGAAACAAGTAAGTACATGCAAGTTTTTACTTTGATAAAATATTAAACAAATATGTTTTTTGTAGTTGGTTTATCGATGACCCTTTTATTCAAATGTGTACAGATTACGATATTACACAAAGAAGGCAAAGTAACTGATTATTATATGCATTATGTAGAGGACCTGATCGTCAGGCACGTTTTTTTAGTAGATCACTCATAGATGGCTTCCTCTTTCAAACTATAAAGGTCGAAAAAGATTTACTGACGAAAAACAGTGGTGTTGTTGTTTGGGATGCTGATCATGAGTGGATTGGAGTAATCAAGAAAATGATTTCCATTGATTTTTAAATAAATCAAGAGTTTCTGTTATTTGAATGTGACAGGTTTGATCGGCATTGTTCCGGTTAGAGCCAAAGCAAAGGCTACGAAACGAAGCAATACAGAATGATAGATATTGACACAACTCTTTCTCAAATTACGTATGAGCCTTACATTCTAGCCACCCAAGCATAACATGTTTTTCACGTTCAAAGTGTGAAGCAACCTAAATGGGCTATAGTTGTTAAAACGAGGCCACGAAACCTTTTTGACGTGGCCCCTAGACACAGTGAAAATAATGTCACAAAGACGATGGAGGCTGAGGCATTTGATGATCAATGACTTACTGATATCAATATGCCACACATAAATGAGGATAGGACCGCATGCGCTAGTAATGACATTGAGCGAGCAACCGGTGATGCTCCCGATCTTCTAATGAGAACATGTGATCTGTTTGAGGCACATGGAGTTCCATCAGAAAATGAAGATGATGACGACGTTGATAATGACGACAATGATGATACATATATCAATGATGGTCTTGTAGCTCCATTGTTGCGGGGGGGGGGGGGGGCAACAGCGAAGATGATGATTTTTTTATATAAGTATTGTGTGAGCTAGTCGATATTGAATAATCCCACCTCTTTTGAAGATATCCATATATTGAATTGATGCTCCTGCAGAAATTCCTAATGCAACGAACTAGTGATTCCTGGCAATAGATACTAATACAATTAGTGTCTTCCGTGGCGATAGATCCTAAGGCCACGAACTAGTACAATAGTGGCAAAATATCCTAACCCAACGATTGTGTTTCGCGGCGATACATAACAGTTGAACACACAAAATTATTCATCACATAGATGAACACAGATAACACATTCATTCATTAACAAATATATTACAAAACACAAGAAAAAAGTACAAGACACAAAAAAATAACATCAAAATTAAAAAACAACAAAATAAAACCTAAATCCTACTCCTCCTCCCTCAACTCCTCCTTCGGCTGCTCCGCTAGTAGCTCCGGCTCCTCCGACTCCTTCGGTTGCTCTGGCTAGTCCGGATCTGGCGGTGCAGTCTCACGACCGAGGTTCCTCGCTATCGCTGCCACCAGGATATTGTGGCTGTAGGTACCGAGCACCTCGGCCATCGTCTTGAGCAGCCACTGGAACCGCTCGAACAGCCTGTCGAACAGCATCTCGACCAGCTCGTTGTTGAGTCTCTTGGGGGAGCGGCATCACTGTTTCTAGCAGGGTGGCTGCCTCGGCGGGCTTGGCAGTGGAACGTTAGCCTTGGTGGGTTGTCTGCGCAGACAAGACGAACAAAGATAGAAGAGGAGAGTCCGATGGCGCCTTAGTCTGTGCAGAGAAGCAAAATGGGGATGCACTTAGCAGCAAAGCGCATTTCTTATATTAAAGGTGTGTCTTCCCCCACGTCTCCTTTAGCTTTGTGATTTTCTCCATTTTGGCTTTGGTTCACTACTGTTGATATCACACATTAATGAACATAGAGCACATTCACCCGATACCTAAATCATCCACTTGTCCAGAAAATAAACAAATCCTTCCTTATGATTCCTGAGAAACAAGATGAACACACCACACACATTTAGTCGTTCACACAGTTGCCAACATTTTGTAATATATCGTGAGGACAATGATTGTGTTCTGTGGCGATAGATCGTAACGCCACAAACTATTACAATCGTGGCAACAATCCTAATGCAACGATCGTGTTCCGTGGCGATATATTCTAATGCCACAAATTGGTGAACCGTGGCAACAGATCCGAATGCAACGATTGTGTTCCGTGGCGATAGATCCTAACGCCAGAACTGGTGAATCATGGCAACAAAGCCTAATGCAATGCTTGTATTTCGTGGAGATAGATCCTAATGCCACAAATTGGTTAATCGTGTGAAAAGTTCCTAATGCAACGATTGTGTTCTGTGGTGACAGATCTTAATGCCATGAAATAGTGAATTGTGGAACCAAATCCTAATGCAACGATTGTGTTTTGTGGCGATAGATCCTAACGCCACGAACTAGTGAATCGTGGCAACAGATCCTAATGCAACGACTATATTTCATGGCAATAGATCTTAACACCATGAACTAGTGAATCGTGGCAAAAAATCCTAATGCAGTGATTGTGTTTCATGGCGATAGATCCTAACGCCACGAACTAGTGAATCATGGCAATAGATCCTAATACAACGAGTGTGTTCTATGTTGATAGATCCTAACGCCATGAACTAGTGAATCATCGCATCACTATCGTCATCTACGGCTCTACGCTATGCCTCCGTTCCATGATCATCCAGACTAGACGCGCACACGGTAGGTATTACGGTTTATATCTAAACAACTATTTTAATTCTAATACTGGAACTGAATTATATGTAGGACATATTTTATTTTGAGCGGTCTTTAATCATCACATAATTATCATAAATCAATCTGAATCTTGCAAGTTAGATCAATCCAATAAAGATCAATATGTTATTTTGGATTTAACCAAATTTATATTTTTGTATTATTTAATCTGTTTTTTAGATTTAATAAGTAGGATTTAAGGCTAATTAACTCATAAAGTATCAAATTAAGTTCATAAAAATTCCAGAAAAATTAGAATAAATTCAATTATGTTATTAATAAAATTTTAAGTATATTTAATATTCTTAAATAAATACTTTTCTCTGAAATTAAATGAACTTAATTCCAAACATGCTCAAACAAATTGAAAATCATTAAGGAAAATTATTTAAAAGCCGTAGAAAATTCAGAATAAATTATAGGAAGTATTTTATGATATTTTCAACCTAATTCTTCTCATAGGATAATTATTTCAATTCTGAGTCAATAGTGATTAATCCAAAAACTTACTTAAATAATCTGTAATAAATATGAAACCCATGTAATGAGTTATTAATCATCATAACAAATTATTCACATGCATTCATGTCATTTCATATTTGTTAGTGTTGAATGTAATGCATTTATTGTGTATGTTTGTATGTGTATGTGGTTAATTACAAATAGACGGGTAAGCTCAAGAGGTTATGATCGAGAAGCGAATATCCGAGGATATTTTGTACAAGACTTTGATTGATTGAGCATCGAATTGAGGATATTAAGGCAAGTGTCCTTGACCATATTGAACCTATGTTTTAAATGTTTTGTTTGTAAAATTGCATGCTTTTGTCATCTTGATGGAAAACCTATTCGTAGGAGTTTACCAGTATTGCTTGCCACCCCTTGTTGTCGGGTACATGATGAGCCGATTTGGGTGTTTCTCTTTCGAGTCGCATTGCTTTACGTGGTAATGGGAAACAAAATAAACTTGCTTAACAACTCTAATAATGTGTATTAATGAATATGCAAAAATGATATATGATTTTGGTCATATGGAATTTGGGTGATCTAAGCCAACATGGTTTGTGGTTGGGTTGGATGGTACGGTGGTTTTGCTTGTCTTAGATCTAAAGACAGGTTCATGCGAGTATATGCCAGGACAACAGTGCCACCACAATGTCAAGTATGGGTGCGGCGTAGCTGAATAATTAGGTGTGATGCTAGTACTGCATGGACCATTGAATGGCACGGGGAATGGGAGTCGAGTAGGGCTACCCTGAGATCTGCATGGCACACGAGGGAGCCCATGGGTGGGAGAATTGAGATTCAAGCCTGTTGGTGAAACCTTAGTGTGTCCATACATACTAGTAGTCCCTTTTGAAAGGTTATTTTGTGATCTCTTGGCCACACATCTACGGAAGTGTGAGACGGCATAATGGAGGTTCCTTAGTCACCGAAAGGTGATGAAATCAAGAACCTGTGGGTAAAGTTGTACAACCTCTGCAGAGTGTAAAACTATCATGATAGTCGTGCTCCAGGTTAAGAGCACATAGATGGCCTAAATGATTAGAATTTTACTTGGGTTTTAGGATGGTTTGATATGGGATTGGTTATGTCATATGAGTTGGTCGGTTATGAGAACAGATGAAATTGGTGTATGGTGAAGATATTAATTGATAGATAGTTATAGATGAATTATGATGCTAAATGAGAATGTTTGATGTGGATTATGATAATTGTTTGGGTTATGATGGGATTTGAACTCACATAGACATTGTATGCTTCTTTTACAAGTTTATGAAATATACTTTTATGCAATTAGCCATTTATTATCATCCTTGTTTTTAGCTACATGTCATACTTTCCCACACATGCTGAGTATGACATGTACTCACTCTTGCTATTCCCATAATTCAGCTACAAGAGACATTTGGAAGACAACATAGAGTACTAGGCGTGCATACTACCGTTAGATTGCATGTGGAGTTGGAGTCGCCTACGCTAGTTTATTTTCCACTGTAATAGAATCAAGGTATTTATATTACTCGTGACATGGTTAAATTTTGAATATCATTTGTGATGTTGATGTGTATGTGTGATAAACATCATGGGAACACATACACTACACTTGGTTCGTTTGCCAGAACCGGTTTTCACAACAATGACTGTGTTCCGTGGCGACAGATCCTAACACCACGAACTGGTGAATTGTGGCAACAGATCCTAATGCAACGAATGTGTTATGTGGCAATAGATCCTAACGCCATGAACTTGTGAATCGTGGCAACAGACCAAGCTTACTGCAGTGATTTAGTATTCATTGTAGTACAATTATTGCAACAGGGCGGAATCCTTGTGGAATTTAAATGCTCATAGTTAAAAGGATATTAAGAATAGTCTTATTGACTACTCTTTAGCTTCTTCTTTATTTTTAGTATCTTCCCCCTTTTGGCTTCATCTTCCTTAGCTTTGCGAGTCGGATCACTTCTTCATCTTCATCCGCACTCACTACATTGAATGATGGAAGTGGTGCTGGTGGTTGTTGCTGACTCTCTTTGGGTCGATCTCGCATATCTTGGTGGCATCATGGAGTGCCGCATCCCTATCGCTGCTTTCTCCCATCTTCTCAACAAGCGGTTATGCTTTTGTGGAGAGTTAGGATCTCATACAAATTTAATGTTGCCTAGAGGGGGTGAATAGGCTAATAAAAAATGAAATTATTTAAGCAAGTGACGTCAAACTTCATAGAATGGACTAGCTCGATTTGAGGGCGGACTAGTCCGGACTAGGTACAGGAAATAGCCGAAGGTGGATTTTTGTGAGTTTTTCTTCGAGTTTGTTAAAGCGAAAGTTGTCTAAATAAGCTTCCAACCTAATTGAACAAGTAGAACACTAAGAACAAGTTGGATTGAAAGATTCACTTGATGAACTATAGGAACGTGATATGCAAGCTAAGATCAATATTAAACCCTAACAAGCAATTCTAGTGATGAACTGAAAGTAAAGGGACAAGAGACACAAATTTTATCGCGAGGTCTGATTCCACACTAGAATCTACGTCCTCCTTGAGAAGTCCATGAAGGGTCGGTTCTCTTTCAACCCTAGCATCTCCAAATTGTCACAAAGGCCAATCCGATTCCTACTAAGTCACAAGGGGTATATGCAAGATCTATGGGGCAGCTCACAACTTGAAGCTCCCACAACAACCTAGCAAGTCAAGGAATCAAAATACAACAGCAACAAACTCAGATCAACAACTCAAAAGTGAGAGAACCAAATTGAGAGCTCAAAACCGGTTAACCATCCTTCTCTCCTCTCCCAAAACCCATGAACCCTCAAGAATCACTCCTAGGGGTCTAGAAAGTAAGGAGGAAGGCTTAGAGGAGCTTTAGGTTTGCTATTGCGGTTCTATGGTGTAGGGGAGGTTTAAAAGAGGTCAGGAATCCCTTTTTATAGGGGTCCCGACATTTTATCATTGCCATCGAGCATCCAAAACCCACGGGGATAACCAAGATGCACTTTCATGTAGATATAAATCATGTAAAGATAACATCCCATCTGATTCCTCGCGAAAAAATGTCATCTGATTAAACTTGTTTAATCTCATAACCACACACAAAAACAAAAATCATAGTATATGTAAGAAAACATAGTGAATTCGAAGCAAGCTATTCCCTTTGTCACTATATGTATAGGTCGCCACTGGAGGCACACAGTCAAACATTAACCATTTTTAAGCGAAAATGTTGTGGTTTCGAAAAAAATGCGGAAATGCTAAATCTCAGGTGCCTGATTTCCAAGAACAATTCATGCAACGTTCCACTCGTTTGGATGTGCTTTGATTTTTGTGTGCCCTTCCTAACTCTATCTCTTCTTTCGACCGATCGGGATCAAGCGGGGTGGCAGCAATGGAATGAGGACACTGGTGGCGGCGCATTGAGATAGTCGGCGGTATGTGTGCATATGTAGGTGCGCGATGGCGGTCGCGGCTTATAGGTGCATGGAGGCATGTGAAGGTGGCACGTGGGGCTCATGACATATCAGCATTTCGTAAACTGAGTAGTACAGACGTATTGAATCACATTCGTCTCCATCAAGAGATTTATCTTGGTTCGAGCAAAAAAAGCCCTACGTCCAGTGGCAGTCTTCTGTGATCTTTGTTAGCTCAAAGGGTGAGAGAACAGATTACCAGCGGGCCTTGCTCGAGTATATGAACCCTAAGAATGTAAGAACATCTAATAAAGTAATGCGTAAACGTAAACGCACACGGGTGTAAAAAAGTAAAACACGAACGCGTAAGTGCGTCAAAGGAAAAAGTTTGGAAATGCACCAAAAGGAAAAATGTGTAAGTAAATGCGTAAGGTAATGTGGAAAGTAAAATGCATATAGTAACCGCGAATAAGGAGTGAATACGCACCCAACGCTGAAGGCCTTGGGGGTCCTTTTATAGGGTTGCGAGGCAGCTCTATCTATCCGTTATTCCTTATAGTCGGGCCGGTTTTACATTGTTCGCTCTATGTAACCAGTCCAACGGAAGCTTCACTCTTGGATTCCTCATGAACTCCAAGGCACCGTCTTTGGGGTGAAGTTACTTCCCTTCTGACAACGGATGGGGTGGATGTCAGGCTTCTCCTGCAACGGGTCACATCGCGGTGCTCCCCCTGCCGAAGTTTTCGCGCCCAACATCTATCAGAAATGCACCCAACTACCTGCCTCTACTGGGCTCAAGGCAGGGAGGAATTGTTCGCCCGACCTCTCGGTTAGGACTTGGGTGGGTTAAATAGCCAAACCTCGTGCGGCCATGGTGTTGGTGGCAGGTCCCTCCTCGATCTAAGAGTAGTTTCAGTCCGTAGCCGTGTAGTGGTCAAGTACTCTCGGGTCCCGTATGTTTGGTACCCCAGGTACAAAACTCTGTCACGACATAGGTGCCTGAAGCTCACGTCGGCGAAGGCGTCGCCTGCTGGAACCAAAGAAGATGAGGTAAGTTTTTTAATTGTTAATAAGTAATTATAATTTGTAATTATTAATCCATCATTGTAGGGGTTATGTTAATTGTAAAATAATAAAACAAAAAATTTGTGATTAATTAACCTATAGAATTAATGTTTAATGGTTAATTACAAGGTTAGTGGTTAATGACAATAAATAGCTGCTAATTACACGATGCCTGATATCTTCTCAAATTTCAGGCACCTGACAAATAGATAGACAATTTTTCATGTTAATGTGTAAAAGTACATCAAACTACCATATGAAATAATATTTAAGTCAAAAACAGTATATTCAGTGACTAGTGACTATATACAGTGTATGGAAACAGAAATAACTAAGCAAACCAAGCGTAACCACATCTTCTGCCAGACATCTTTCTATCCCTTGCGTTGTTTTCAGGATTTTTTTCAAAAGTATTATTCTTTTAATTGAAATTCATAAAATGGGGTGCTTGTTCGAAACAATGACAAAAATAAGTGTCTCTCGCCCCCTTAATGGTGAGACTAGAAAAAATAAAGGTTATTTTAGCCCGGCAGAGCCCAAAATGCAAAATTTACTAAGATCTCGCCCTGCCACGGGGCAAGATCTGGCCAGAGGGCTAGAATAAAGGTTATTTTGACTCGGAGGTGTCGAAATGCAATTTTCCTCAAGTTCTAGCCACCACCATGCAAGGTCTACATTATATTAAAAAATGTAATATATTTATCCTTAGTGTAACGGTTAGCACATTCAACTTCAATCTAGGAGTTTGGCTTCAAATCCCAGTATCACCAACATTTTTTGATAGATTTTGTAGACATATTTGTGCATTTACCTATTTCAAATTTTCTTTCATTCTAATTCAATTTAAGTTTGAAAATTAAGATTTGTAAATTTGAAGACAAATTAGATGAAATCTGAAATATGAATTTGAATTTAATTTCAAACATCAAATCTGATCTGTTTTCAAACTCGATCCAAATTTTAAATCTAAAGTTTCAAGTTTCAAATCATCTCTAAATTTCATATTGAATTTTAGATTTCATAATATTTAAATTTAAAATTGAATTTATTTTAAACATCAAATTTTAAATCGTCTTTGAATTTGAAAATTACAAACTTGAAGAAAACTCATATTGAAATTCCATTTTGAAATTTGATGAAATTTCAATTTCAAAGTTCCACGTTTGATGAAATCTCATATTCAATTTAATGTTTTAAATTAAATTCAAATTATTATTTGAGCTTCCAACTTTCAAATTTCACAAATTTATCAATCGTAATTTTCAAACCTAAATAGAATTGAAATGAAAGAAATTTGAAATACAGAAATGAACAGAAAGAATGTCTATAATATCTGATAAAAGTTGGTGGTATTCAGATTTGTATCCAGGTTTCTTAGGTTTAAGTTGAATGTGCTAGCCACTACACTAAAGATTCATTGCTGTGTTCCTTTTATTTTATGTTTAATAAAACATATAATTCACCCTGTGGGGACCAGAACTTGACGAAAATACCTGTGTTTTAGTGCCCCGCCCCCGGCCAGATCTCACGCTGTTGGGGCGAGAACCCTTCATTTTTATTTCGCGGCCAGATCTTGCCCCACCGCAGGCTAGATTTTTGTCTTGCCCGAATGGGTCGAGAGGCACCTATTTTGCGCCATTGTTTCAAACGAGCACACCATTTTATAAATTTCAGTAAAATAATACTATTTTTGAAAAAAAAATTTGTTTTCAACATCTCAGAAGCTGTTCGGACAAGTCGTTTGTCTTCATTTTTAAACATAGACTAAAAAATATTATCTTTTTTTGAAACAAAAAGAAACAGCAAGGTGAGCCCCACTGTTATATGTATTACACAAGGAAATGAGTACATGAAACTTGATCTCTTTCTGATCAATGACTGCCCTTTCATAGCTCGAGATTAGCTGATGAATGTCAGAGCTTTAATCAGTAGGCACAGAAAGCAAGAATGTACAGCATAGAAGATGTCAAGTTCTAAATATATCGTACAAAATTATGAGAGCAGAAAATAATCAGGCTTGAGATGTCCAATGCTAGGAAGATAGCTTTCGGAGTTGGAAAGGATGAGCCATTATTGTATCGATGCCGACCAAGAGATGATCTGCGAGCTGATTGGAGCCATCATGTGTGTTGCCTGGACTGAACACTCTGATTGAAAAAGTTTAAGCTAAAGTGCATGAGACAGAGCAATGCGCTCAAAAATTTTCCAATTACGAACACCCCAAATCGTCCAACAAGCAACAATGAAGGCATCCATGAAGAAACGATACGGAAAGCTTTTTACAGCCATGATGATAATGCTGAAGAAGTGGAGATCATAGTCCCGGATAAATCCAAGGTGTTGCCAACAACTTTTGCAAAGTGGCATTCAAAAAATAGATACATGGCAGTTTCTTGATGACATTTATTACAGAGTTCACAGCAATCGGAATCCCGACCTCCAAGGATCTCATTGGGTGGTGTCATGCGATGCGACACCCAACAATATACAAGAATAGAACGAGAATAAATTTACAATACCAAGTCTTTATTCAAAAGCACAGCGGAAGTTTTTAAAATACTAGCGGAAGAGAAAAGAACTATACATCATAGCTACGCTCTCAGCACCAGCTATGCAAAAGCAAAGTCATCCATGTCCAGGATGTTTCGCACTAGCAACACACAATTCACGACAGCGTGCAGAGTTCCCACTCAGCTGTAAACCCTGGATGGGGTGCAGTCTCGTCATCAAACCCGTCATCAGTTGTATCTACAAAAACTTGTTAGCTGCAAACGTGAGCATAAGGCTCAGCAAGACTAAGCCGTCTCACTAGACATATGCAAGGGTGGATACTAAGCATAGGTAAGTAAAGCATCAGGACTCTCCTACATCTGGATCCTTATAGTCATGTTTTAATTAGCACATGCCAATCCTCAGGCACGGCACATCAAACAAGAAACGCTTTGCCGATGATTGACGTGCAAAAAGCACATAATGCTATTACACGTAAAGTATGGGGAAACTGTAAACTTCTAATTGTACTATTTCTAAGCCAAACAAGGTTGTCCAAGCAATTTTTAAACCAATATATCATATTCTCCTGACTTCTTTAGTATTTACTACGTCATGACGCATTGAACAAGTGTTACTCTATTACCGCTAGGGACGGTGATTGCAATCAGGACATACCCGGACAACACGACACATACGCACTTTCGTAAATGCCAGCGAGTACTTTCGGCAGTACCTACATAACAATTCAGTACTAGTCGTATATGGCCACCTTTTACTAAACACTCGAATGTCGAACCGGTCGATCCATCATGAGCAGGAGGTCACTGCGTGGGCTGTACTCTGACGTGCCCACCAGCTGATTTACACCTTGTTGCCCTCAACCCATGCCTATAAAACACAACGGAATGCCTCGACAAACCAGTATCAAGCTACATCAGTTTACTGGAGCCCATTCCTCCAGTATGTAGTATGTCGCCGATACAATTCAAGCTTGTCCAGCAGGACCGCACACGAAATGGTCCCCAATCGACACAAGCAGGGCTACGCACGTGAGACCACGTCTCGCTGCATCCTACTCACTGCTCGGTCTTAATATCATATTCATAAACCATTTTCTTATTCCAGAATCTCCCATGTGTCAAAATTCCTATCTCGCGGGTAGATTCCAACTACTCGACTTCTACCTAATTCCTATGATCATAAGCATAGCAGTGTCTACTCAACGGGCCGTAGACCTAACCAAGACTACATAGGATTTGTGGGCCATGCAAGTGGATGTCAAACACCTTAAACGTAATGCACAATCATCTAAAGACGTAAGGTGAAATAAAACTGCAAAACACTGTAAGGAACTTAAATGCAAACCGGGGCTTGCCTGAATGCGAGTCTGAGCCTATGTTAGTTTCTGGCAGCTGGACCTCCAAGGCTTCCGGCTGCTCCTTGACTTCAGCTACTACACGATATGTATATACTAGGTATAAATGATTTTGTGAATAATTAATATGCTTAAGGTGGTGTGAGTATATTAGGATAAAATAAGATAATTATCTTAATTGACTTTGGGATTTTTATGGTGGATACTAGAGATTATAGAGAAGACTCTTGCAAATAATAGGAGATGATAGGGGATGTTTGTATTCTTAACAATTATGGTAAGCAATAAGCTTCTCTAAATTTTGGTAGAAATTTTTGCAGATGTATCATGGCTACCAAGGGTTGTATCATGTATAGGGGGTCTCACCGGTTCTAGGAAATTTTGTTTCACAATTTTCTGAGCTTCCTATAGGGAGAAACATATTTTTAAAGTTTGGGTAAACTCGGAGTCCCAGTCACGTTGAAGGAGGAGGCCGTAGTTGAGGGTGTCGTGCAGGTACCGAAGGATCCGATTCATAGCGGTGAGGTACGGCTCCCGGGGGTCATGCATGTGAAGGCACATCCGCGGAACCGTGTAGTAGATGTATGACCTTGTGAAGGTGAGGTATTGAAGTGCTCCTGCAAGAATCCTATAGGCGTTCGAGTCACTGACGGGTGTCGTGTTTGCAGAGGAGATCATTGCCTAGGTATTGTAACACCCTCAATTTTTGCATCATGCATTGCATACATGTTCATGAATTAAACATTATAAGGATAAAGGAAAAATATTAAAACATAAAACATACATATACAAGATATGTGTAGCAAAAGAAGAAAAAGGAAATAATAATTTTAAACATGTATTAGGAAACAAATATAAAAATAATAATAATATATATAGGAAACAATATATATATATATATGAAACTTAAAGAAAAAAAGATTTCGGAAACTTTCGGAAGTTTCCGGGGTAAGCTTTGCTTCACCCCTAGAAGTTTCCGGGGTAAGCTTTGATTCACCCCCAGAAGTTTCCGGGCAAATAGTGCCCCAACCGGCACTTGCCAGGCCGCCCGAGCCGGCCCACCAGTGCGCCTGCTCCCTCGCCTAGCGCGACCCCGCGCTCCTAGCCAAACGGCCTCAGTCCAGTGTGCCCGAGCCAGTCTCTGGACCGCTCGCACCTATATAAGGAGCCAGGCTCCGTTGTTTTCATAGACATAAGCGTTGCAGCCCCAAAACCAAAGCCGCCAGAAGTCCTAGCGCCGGTAGAAAAAAAGAGGAGACCAGAGACGCCGCTAGGAGAGAAAGAAGAAGAAAAGGAGGAAGAAATCGTCGTCTGCCGGAGATCGTCGTGCCGCCGATGGACCGCTGCACCATCCACTTCGTCTATGCGTCATCTTCGTCCCACGATCTTCGAAGCCGTCACATCTACGGTATGATTCATTGTTCTGGTGCGAATTTTAGCGACGTATTAAATCTAATAGACATAATTTGATCATAGTCGCACCATCTTTTTATTTTCAACAGCTTTAGTTCTCACTAAAACCCCGGCAAACTCGTATGAACACGTATGAACTAGTTGCATCTAATCAATAAACAACCATAGTTAATTAATAATTGAACTTTGCATGCATGCATGTCGTTGCATGTTGATTAGTGTATGTGCATCATGTTGATTTGTATGTATTCTCTTTTATGTGTGATCACGAGTAGAGGTAAGTGCTCAAGAGGTCGTGTACGAGGATTTCCAGAACCAAGACTTCGAAGCGCTTGAGCAAACCTATCCGTCGGAGCAAGGAAAGTGTCCTTGAAGCATATTGATCCTGTTTTAAAATAAATGTTTTGTTTGTAAAAGTGCACGCTTGTGTCAATTTTGATGGGAAATCCTATGATATGAAGTTTACTAGATTGTTTTTACCACCCTTGTCACCTGGAATATATGGTAGAGAGTCGAGATGGGATTTTTACCTTTTTGGTTCGCTTAATTAATTGGGATGGGAAAACAACACTACACATTTAATTATTCATTAATGATATTCTGGTTAATGTGAACTGGTCAATATGATATGGTAAGGGGTGATCTAAGCAAGCCTAGTATGTGGATGGGTTGGATGTCATGGTGGTTTGCTTGCTTTAGATCTAAGGACCAGTTCATGCAAGAATAAGCCAGGACTATAGTGCCACCACAAGGCCAAGTATGGGTGCGGCGTAGCTGATTAATTAGAGCTTTGCTAGTGCTATTTGGACCATTAAAGATGCTCGGGTAAGGGGTAGTTGGATTGGGTTTGTTGATGATTGGTGGGACTACCCTGGGATCCGAATGGCTCACGAGGGGGCATCGCCCTGGTGAAACCTCATTGGGGTCTAAATAGGCTAGTAATGCCTTTGTAAAGGCTATTTTGTGATCTCTTGGCCACACACCAACGGAAGTGTGTAATGTGACTGACGGGTCATGGGTATGAGAGAGGTTCTTAGTCGCCGGAGGGTGATGAAATCACGAACACGTGGGTAAAGTGGTACAAACTCTGCAGTGTCTAATAAAACTATCATGATAGTTGTGCTCCCGGTTACGAGTACCTGGACAACATCCATGATTAGAGGGAACCTGATATTGGGATGGTTTTTGACAAGGTTATGGTTTGGTACTAGTTATGGGATGGTATTATGGTTTATGGCAATGGTTATGGTTATTGGTAATGGTTGAATATGGTATAATGGTGATGGATATGGATTATGGACTTATACTATAATAATCGTTGCGGGGTGTGATGGGTTTACTTCACATACATAATACATATTGCTTTTCAAATGTTTTAATGTACTTTTCAGCACTTAGCAATTATTACATTCGTCATTTGTATCAGCTACATATCATACTTTCCACACTTGCTGAGTACGAAATGTACTCACCCTTGCAATCCCCCCCCCCCCCAACAGTTTCAGGTGATGTTTGGGAGTAAAACGATGATTATGCGGAGTTCTATGCCGTGTCTACCGTCAGCTTTTCATGTGGTGTTATTGGTGCTGCGCTATCCCTTATGGTTAGTTTGCTTTGTTGCTTAGTTGACCAATTAGTTTATTTCCGCTGCATTAGTTCAAACTTGTCATAAATATTCATTAGAGTTTGTATTCGAGAATATTATGAATTTATAATGAAAGTGGTTAATAAATCTTGTTCTATGGTAATTATCTGTATATCCTTTGTGAATCAATTTTACATGTGTGTTGAACATCCTGCGCACACATATACTGCACTTGGTTCATTTTTCGGAACCGGTGTCACAAATTAGTATCAGACCCACAGGTTGACCGTAGGATACAACCTAGATAGAATGGACACTATAGAGCAGATAGGAGCACTTAGGAATCGATGTGTTTTTGCTTGGAGTGTTGTTTGTTATATATATTGTTTGCTTGTGTGCTTAATAGAGGATTTTGGGATGCTTTAGCATTGCCATGTCCACCTTGGCTAGTGTAGCGAGTTGGTTAGTTTCATATCCCTTGATGCATATAGTTGGGGACGTTTTTTAGACTCTTATCTCTTGCTTTTTTTTAGATGGTGAGGACTCGCAACCAGAGGGATGTCAATGATGAGGAGGAGAACAATGAAGTGCCTCAGAACAACATTGGACAATGATATGCCCACGAAGCTATCAATATTGAGCACCTATTGGCTATGCAGAACCAGCTCACGCAGACCATGATACAAATTATGGGACAGCTGTAGGCTGGTAACATCAATAATCAGCCCCACATGCCTCCATTGCCACCCCCGCCTCCTCATAGCTGATTGGGAGAGTTTATGAGGACTAGGCCGCCAACTTTTGCTCAAGCTGCTGACCCTATGGATACCGATGATTGGCTCAAATCCATAGAGAAGAAACTTGCTATTGTCCAATGGAGTAACTGAGATAAGGTGCTATTTGCTTCTCATCAACTCGTTGGAGGAGCTGCGGATTGGTGGGATGCTTATTGCAGTGCTCATGAGTACCAAGAGACGATCACTTGGGCATAATTCAAGGAGAACTTCCATTCTCATTATGTGCCCGAGGGAGTTATGATCTTGAAGAGGCAAAAATTTGAGAACTTGTGGCAAGGAAGATCGAGCATGGGTGAATATCTCAATAAATTCACTCAACTCTCAAGGTATGCGCCTGAGGATGTGAGTCGGGACAGCCGGAAACAATACTTGTTCATGAGGGGCTTGAACAATGAAATCCAAGTGCAACTACTCAACTGCGATTATACCAACTTTTAGAAGCTTGTAGACAAAGCAATTATGGTTGAGAACAAGGTCCGTCAGATGGAGCAAGACAACAAGAGGAAAGCGTCATATCAAGGACAACAACAAGGAAGTAATGTGCACCCCCGTCTTGCGCCTCCTAATGCACCATACAACAGCTCCTCTCCTCCTGTACAGCACCCTGGTTATGCACCACACCCAACCCAGTTTGTGCAGCAGCGCACTGTTATGCAGGCATCTAGGCCTCCAATGTCTTATGCACCTCGTGCCAAGTATCCTTTTGCCAATGCTCAGAACCAAGCTCGTCCCAATAATTCTGGTGGAGTTAAGAAGTGCTATACTTGTGGAGAAGCTGGACACTTTGTATCAGTGCCCTAAGTCAGGACTTGGTCAAGGAAGCAATGCGCCGAGGCAAAACCCAAGACCCAATGGAGGACAACCACAAGGTAATCGTGGACAATAGAATTTTGCTCGTGGCAACGTGAACCATGTCTCTATGGAGGATGCTCAACAAGTGTATGACGTGGTCATTGGTATGTTTCTCGCCAACTCCAACCCCGCGACTATGTTGTTTGATTCTGGAGCATCGCATTCATTCATTGCATCAAAATATGTTGCCAAGTATATTTTGCCTATCTCTCATATGAAGTTTACTCTATTGGTTAAGTCTCCCCTGGAGTAGAGATGAGGACAAATATAGTATGTCCAAAAGTAAGCCTTAGAATACGCGGGGGGGGGGGGGGGGTTAGACTTCTTCGCCAACCTCATTGTTTTGGATTCCCAAGGATTAGACATTATACTTGGTATGGACTGGTTGAGGAAGCACAATGGAGTTATTGAGTGTGCCACGAAGACGGTGAAGTTGACCAATAAAGAAGGGATCACCGTAGAATTTGAAGCATCTCAAACCGCACCAAAGCGATTTGAGCTGAATCATATGGACAGTGCCGCAATTGAGGAGATTCTGGTGTTATGTGAATTTTTGGACGTGTTCCCAGACGAGTTGCCAGGTATGCCACCCGATCGAGACATTGAGTTTGTTATTGATTTAATACCTGGAACTGCACCTATAGTCAAGAGGCCATATAGGATGTCTCCTATGGAACTAGCGAAACTCAAGAAGCAGATTCAAGAGCAACTAGAGAAGGGTTTCAGTCGGCCCACCTCTTCACCTTGGGGAGCGCCCGTTCTATTTGTGGACAAGAAGGATGGGTCGCAAAGGATGTGTGTAGACTACCGAGCCCTCAACGAGGTGAGCATCAAGAACAAGTACATCTTGCCACACATAGAATACTTGTTTGATCATATGAAGGGTGCTTGTGTCTTCTCTAAGATTGATTTGAGGTCGGGACACATTCAAATGAAGATTAGACCATCGGACATACCCAAGACAGCTTTTAGGACACGGTATGGATATTATGAGTACACTGATGTCTTTTGGATTGTCAAATGATCCTTCCTACTTTATGTACCTCATGAATAAGGTCTCCATGGAGTACTTGGATAGGTTTGTAGTGGTGTTCATAGACGACATTATGATCTACTCGAAGGATGAGAAGGAACATGAGGAACACTTGAGGCTTACGCTGCAGAAACTAAGGGAGCATCAATTGTATGCCAAGTTCAATAAGTGTTATTTTTGGTTGAAAGAGGTGTATTTTTTGGGTCATATAATCTCAGGAGGAGGAGTATCGGTTGACCCAGTAAAGGTGATAGACGTGTTGAAATGGGAACCCCCGCAAAACATAAAGGAAATAAGGAGTTTTCTTGGGGTGGCTGGATATTACCGCAGATTCATCAAGGACTTTTCCAAGATAGCCAAGCCAATGACGGAATTTCTAATTAAGGGAAAGGCTTTCTAATGGACTCAAGCTTGTCAAAACAATTTTGAGGAGTTGATAAAGAGGTTGAAAACAGCCCCAGTTTTGGTGCTGCTAGATATGAGCAAGAGTTTTGATATTTATTGCGACGCATCGAGGGAAGGACTTGGATGTGTTTTGATGCGAGAATGACAAGTGGTCGCCTATGCATCGAGACAATTGAAGAAACATGAGCAAAATTATCCAACGCATGATTTGGAACTTGCAGCCGTGGTACATGCATTGAAGATTTGGAGACACTATATCCTTGGACATAGGTGTGAAATATATATGGATCACAAGAGTCTTAAATATATTTTCACACAAGCAGATCTGAATTTGAGGCAACGAAGATGGTTGGAGCTTATCAAGGATTATGATTTGGGAATCAATTATCACCCTGGAAAAGCCAATGTAGTGGTCGATGCTTAAGTCGGAAAGGAGTAAGTAATCAACTCACGGTTCGGGAGCTGCCATCTGAGTTATGCAAGGATTTTGAACGGTTAAATCTTGGATTTGTGAATGAGATGGGAATAATGGAGTTAAATCCAACCTTGGAGCAAGAAATTCGAGAAGAACAAACCACGGATGAGGAGATCAAAGAAATCAAGGAAAGGACCGAATAAGAGAGAGAATTTAGATTTGATGAAGACGGACACGGTACCTTATGGCTTGTAAATAGAATCGTTGTGCCTAATGTAAGGCATATTCAGAAGACAATATTGAGGGAGGCACATGACTCGCCGCACTCAATTCATTCTGGTTGTACAAAGATGTACAAGTACTTGAAGACATGCTATTGGTGGGCCAGCATGAAAAGGGACATAGCCGAATATGTAGCTCTATGCGACGTGTGCCAACGAGTCAAGGCTGAACACCAAAGGCCAGCGGGATTATTGCAGCCATTAAAGATTCCGGAGTGGATGTGGGAAGAGATTGGTATGGACTTTATAATTGGTTTACCGGGCACCCAGTACGGGTACGACTCAATTTGGATAATTGTGGATCACTTAACCAAGTCAGCTCATTTTGTGCCTGTGAAGACCAAATATACACCTGCACAATTGGCCAAAATATACATGGAGCATATTGTGTGTCGACATGGAGTCCCAAACAAGATAGTCTTGGATAGAGGTTCTCAATTTACCTCCAAATTTTTGCAGAAATTGCATGAAGCGTTGGGTACAAGGTTGAACTTCAGTTCGGCATATCACCCTCAAACGGATGGACAAACCGAGAGAACCAATCAAATTTTGGAGGACATGTTAAGAGCTTGTGCTTTAAAGCATGGGAAAAGGTTGGACAAGAGCTTGCCATATGCAGAATTTTCATACAACAATAGTTACCAAGCAAGTTTGAAAATGTCACCCTACAAAGCACAATACAGAAGGAAGTGTAGAACATCTTTGTTTTGGAATGAAACAGGAGAGAACCAAGTATTTGGTCCTAATGTGTTACAAGAAGCTGAAAGTCAAGTTAAAATAATTTGTGAAAACCTAAGGGTTGCTCAGTCACGGCAAAAAGGCTATGCAGATAATAGGCAAAGGAATCTGGCATTTGAAGTTGGAGATTTCGTATACCTCAAAGTGTCACCTATCCAAGGGCAACGCCGGTTTAACGTCAAAGAAAAACTGGCACCTTGCTATATCGGACCATTCAAGATTTTGGACAAGTGAGGAGAGGTAGCTTATCGACTTGATCTGCCGGTGTATCTCTCTGATGTACACATCGTGCTTCACGTGTCTCAACTCAAGAAGTGTCTGAGGGTGCCGGAAGAACAGGTGTCGAGGGATGAGTTAGAACTTCAGGAGGATTTGTCCTATGTCGAGCAACCAATCAAGATCTTGGACGTGAAGGAAAGGGTCACGAGGAATAATAGGGTCCGTTGGTGCAAAGTGCAATGGCATCACCATACCGAAGCCGAAGCTACGTGGGAACGTGAAGAAGACCTGAAGGCTGAATTCCCTCATCTTTTCTCCACGCTATCGAATCTCGAGGGCAAAATTCACTTTAAGGGGGTTTGGTTTGTAACACCATCAATTTTTGCATCATGCATTGCATAAAGGTTCATGCATTAAACATTGTTAGGATAAAGGAAAAATAATAAAACATAAAACATACATATACAAGATATGTGTAGCAAAAGAAGAAAAAGGAAGTAATAATTTAAAACATGTATTTGGAAACAAATATAAAAATAATAATAATATATATAGGAAAATATATATATATGAAACTTAAAGAAAAAAAGATTCCAAAAACTTCCGAAAGTTTCTGGGGGTAGCTTTGCTTCACCCCCGGATGTTTCTGGGCAAATAATGCCCCAACCGGCACTTGCCAGGCCGCCCGAGCCAGCCCACCAGCACACCTACTCCCGCACCCAGCGCGCCTCCATGATCTTGGCCGAGCGGCCTCTGTCCTGCGCGCCCGAGCCGGTCTCTGGACCACTCGCACCTATATAAGGAGCCATGCTCCATTGTTTTCATCGACGGAAGCACTGCAGCCCCAAAACACTAGCCGCCAGAAGCCCTAATGCCAGTAGAAAAAAAGAGGAGACCAGAGGCGCCGCTAGGAGAGGAAGAAGAAGAAAAGGAGGAAGAAATCGTTGTCCGCCGGAGATCGTCGCGTTGCCGTCGTGTGCCGGTGAAGGACCGCTACGCCATCCACTTCATCTTCGCGTCATCTTTGTCCCGCGATCTTCGAAGCCATCGCATCTATGATAGGATTCGTTGTTCCGATGCAAATTTTAGCGACGTATTACATCTATTAGACATAATTTGATTGTAGTCACACCATCTTTTTATTTTTAGCAGCATTAGTTCTCGCTAAAACCCGCGTAAACTCGTATGAACACATATGAACTAGTTGCATCTAATCAATAAACAACCATAGTTAATGAATAATTGAACTTTACATGCATGCATGTCATCGCATGTTGATTAGTATGTGTGCATCGTGTTGATTTGTATGTATTCTGTTGTATGTGTGATCACGAGTAGAGGGAAGTGCTCAAGGAGGTCGTGTACAGGGATTTCAAGAACCAAGACTTCGAAGCACTTGATCAACCCTATCCGTTGGATCAAGGCAACTGTCCTTGAAGCATATTGATCCTGCTTTAAAATAAATGTTTTGTTTTCAAAATTGCATGCTTGTGTCAATTTTATGGGAAATCCTGTGATAGGAAGTTTACTAGATTTGTTTGACCACCCTTGTCACCTGTAATATATGGTAGAGAGTCAAGATGGGATTTTTACTTTTTTGCTTTGCTTAATTAATTGGGATGGGAAAACAACACTACACATTTAATTATGCATTAATGATATTCTAGTTAATGTAAACTGGTCAATATGATATGGTAAGGGGTGATCTAAGGAAGCTTGGTATGTGGATGGGTTGGATGTCATGGTGGTTTGCTTGCTTTAGATCTAAGGACCGGTTTGTGCGGGAAAAAGCCAGGACTACAGTGCCACCACGAGGCCAAGTATGGGTGCGGCATAGCTGATTAATTAGGGCTTTGCCAGTGCTATTTGGACCATTAAGGAAGCTCGGGGGTGGAGTAGTCGGATTGGGTTTGTTGATGATTAGTGGGATTACCCTGGGATCAAATGGCTCAAGAGGGGGCCCTTGGTTAAAGATGTGCTAAGTTGGAGGCATTGCCACTAGTGAAACCTCAGTGGGATCTAAATAGGCTAGTAATCCCTTTGTAAAAGCTATTATGTGATGTCTTGGCCACACACCAACGGAAGTGTGTAATATGACCGACGGGTCATGGGCATGATAGAGGTTCTTAGTCGCCGAAGGGTGATGAAATCACGAACAGGGTGGTAAAGTGGTACAAAACCTGCAGAGTCTAATAAAACTATCATGATGGCCGTGCTCCCGGTTATGAGCACCTGGACAACTTCCATGATTAGACGGAACCTGGTATTGGGATGGTTCTTGGGAAGGTTATGGTTTGGTACTAGTTATGGGATGGTATTATGGTTTATGGCAATGGTTATGGTTATTGGTAATGGTTAAATATGGTATAATGGTGATGGATATGGATTATGGTCTTATACTATAATAATCTTTGTGGGATATGATGGGTTTCCTTCACATACATAATACATATTGCTTTTCAAATGTTGTAATGTACTTTTCAGCACTTAGCCATTATTACATTCGTCATTTGTATCAGCTACTTGTCATACATTCCATACTTGCTGAGTACGACATGTACTCACCCTTGCAATCCCCCCACCAACACATTCAGGTGATGTTTGGGAGTATAACGATGATGATGCGGAGTTCTAGGCCGTGTCTACCATCAGCCTTGCCTATGGTGTTATTATAGCTGCACTGTCCCTTATGCTTAGATTGCTTTG
The DNA here is from genome assembly GCA_036927565.1 of Tuctoria greenei. Taxonomy (NCBI): domain Eukaryota; kingdom Viridiplantae; phylum Streptophyta; class Magnoliopsida; order Poales; family Poaceae; genus Tuctoria; species Tuctoria greenei. The sequence continues at coordinate 20,763,748 of JAYESD010000007.1, read as the reverse complement.
TTGCTTAGTTGCTTAATTAGTTTATTTCTACTGCATTAGTTCAAACTTGTCCTTAATATTAATTAGAGTTTGTATCTGAGTATATTCTGAATTTGTAATAAAAGTGGTTAATAAATCTTATTCTGTGGTAATTATCTGTATATCCTTTTGTGAATCACTTGTATATGTGTGTTGAACATACTGGGCACACATATACTGCACTTGGTTCATTTTTTGGAACCGGGTGTCACAGGTATCCACAGGCGTAAAGCAAGGCTTACACTAAGCAATGTCCGCTCGCTCAAGGTGTGCATACAGTACTGTCGCTGCTGAAGGAATACGCCATCTGGTTGGTCCTTGACCACAACATCTAGGAAGTGGTGGAGCTGGTCCAAATCCTTAATAGCAAACTCCTGCTGTAGGGCAGAGATAGTATGCTGAAGGAATGCAAGGCTGGATGCTGTCAGCACAATTTCATCGATGTAAAGAAGAAGGTAGACAGTGTCACCCTCTCATCGATAGACAAACAACAAATGTTTGAATTGGCCTCCACGAAGCCCAACGAGACCAGGAGCCTGCTACAGACTGTACAAGGACTTGTTCATCTTGCAGACCATATTTAGATGAGTTGAATCAACGAACCCTATTGGTTGGTTGCAGTATAGTGTTTCCATCAGAGTATCGTGGAGGAAGGTGTTCTTCACATCCAGATGGTGGACGTGCCATGAACGCGAGAGAGCCAGTGATAGCACGGTGCGAACCATCACTGGCTTCACCACCGGACTAAAGGTCTCGTCCTAGTCCACTTCAGAGCGTTGAGTAAAGCCCCAAAGTACCAATCGAGCTTTATATCTCTCCAGGGACCCATCTACCTTCCTCTTATGCGTGAACACCCACTTGTCTATGACAAAATTGCCACGAGTAGGACGAGGAACAAGGACCCAGGTCCGACTGGCAAGTAGGACCGCATACTCTTCGTCCATAGTGTGACGCCAGTGAGGTTTAGCGAGAGTGCTACGGACAGAAGATGGTATAGGCGATACTGAATGGGAGGCAGACGGTGGAGGCATCGTGGACGAGAGGCCGATCCCGGAAAAACTCTCAACATGCCGGAGGACCCTAGCTGCACGGTGAGTCACCATCTGGTGAACGTGCCCTGGGTCCCAGTGGAGCAAAGTCGGGTGGTACACCGGGGGCTCAGCATCAGCAGGCGTCGGGTCACCAACTAGCTCTCTTTGCTAGTAGACAAGAGTAGGATTGGCAAACCATTGTACCATGGTCGCACATGGCGCAGCTGTGGAGGTCGGAGACAGCGATGCCTCGCATGAATCTGCAGTAGAGGTCGGAGACGCCGGGGCCGCGTGTGGCGCGGCCGAGGGGGTTAGAGACATCGTCTTTGCACCTGGTGCTGCTGGGTACCCCGAGAGCAAAGGGGATGCAGGAGCCTGAGCACCAACCCGTTGTCATTGCTGGTAGATGAGAGCTGGGTAAATGAACCGAGATGCCGGGGCCACAGGACGCAGAACCGGTGGCGCCTGAGGTGTTGGTACTGCGCGATCTGCAGCAATCGACGACGGCATTGCTGAGGTCGCATTTGGTTCAGCGGGTGACGTTGGTGATGCCGAGGCTACACGCGGTGTGGCTTCAACGTCAAGGAGATCGGGGCCACCCGTGGCGCAGTGAGTGTCGTACCCACAGAAAAAAGGCCAAGGCAGCTGTGGTGTAGCAGCCTTAGTGTGAGTAGAAAACAGGGAGTCCAACTCTGCCATTCAAACAGGGGAGGAAGTGGAGAAAGGAAAAGAAGACTCATCGAAGACAATGTGTCGAGAGATCAAAATACGGTAAGTAGTGAGATCCAGACACCGGTACCCCTTATGATCAAGGGAATACCCAAGAAAAACACACCAAGTAGAGTGAGGCCCAAGCTTATGTGGAGATGTGGTGGAAAGTTTAGGGTAGCAAGCACACTCGAAAACTCGAAGGTGGTCATAAAGAGGGGTGGTGTCATACAAGGCATAATAGGGGTAGGTGCCCAAATTACCTTGGTGGGAAGGTGATTAATGAGGAAAGTGGAGGTGTGGAGGGCCTCTACGCTGTATCGAGCGGGAATATAGGCCTGAAACGTCAGGGAGTGCATGATATAATTAGTGGTGTAAATCAAGCACTCTGCATTGCCATTTTGAGGAGAGGTGTGTGGACAAGACATGTGCAACTGGACGCCATGTGCGAGTAGAAAATTACGAAGCGTCAAGTTCTCATACTCGCATCCGTTATCACATTGGAGAGCACATACAGTGCGTCCAAACTGAGTAGACATCCAATCGAAGAAGTGAGAGAGAGTGACATGTGTATCAGACTTCAAACATAAGAAAAATAAATGTGAGAAATCATCAATAACCACCAAGTAGTATTTAAAACCAGAAACACTAATAATAGGAGAGGTCCAAAAATCCCTATGAATGAGATCAAAAATATGCTCAACATGAGTCACGGACGTAGGAAATTGAAAGCGCATCTAGATATCCCTTGTGGGTTTTGGTTGATTAATGACAAACAAATGAGATCCTAACAAAATTTTTGAGCTGAGCATAGGTTTTAAAGAGATTGGAAGGAAATCACAAAAACAAAGGAGAATCAGGATCCAAAAGGAAAACTAATCAAGACTTGAAAAAAAATAGATTTTTTGTAAGGAATGTGTTTTAGAAACACACCCTAAGCACTCAAGTGAAAAAAGATTGCACTCACTGGAAGAGCGGACTAGGTCGATATCCACTGGACTAGTCCGATTTCTCTCTGTACAGAAAACAGACAAGTCCTCCAAGTGCGGACTTGTTTAAAGCTCTTCATATTTGCACGACACCGAACTAGTCCAATATCCACCGGACTAGATCGAAAACCTTCTGAGTAAAAATTGGACAGGTCCTCCAAGTGCAGACTTGTCCTTAGTTCTACACTTTTCACCACACCGAACAAGTCAAATCTACTGGACTAGTCCAAAAACATTCTGAGTCAGGATCGGATTAGTCTGCACCATAACGGACTAGTCAAGTATCCATCAACACTTATAGTTTTTCAGACACGCACACCGGACTAGTCTGGTGTCCATCACGAACTAGTCCGGATATCGAAAACCCTAACAGTAACTTTTGGAAACCCTTGTATAAAAAGAGGTGCACGACCAAACAACAAACTCTCTCTACTCCCTGTACTGTCACACCTTCTAAGTGTCCAAAATACTTTTCTCCACTCATTCTAAACCGAAAAAGATCAAATATTTGAAGATCAGGGATTGGAGAATAGAGAGAACTTGTTCTACATGATCTTGAGCTCATGGGTTTGATCTCTCACACACTCTCATTGTTTAGTGTACATCTTTTAAGTGTGTTTGGTGGTGTTTGTTCATTGTAATCTTTGGTGTGCCCTCAACTTATGAGAAGGCCCTTTTGAATAGAGTTAGTGAGTGAAAATGGGCCTCCGCAGCGATTACCCCGAGGAAAGGGTTAGTGAAAACCCGATCCTCCGTGGACTCCTAAACCTGTGTGGAATTGAACCTCGGGATAAATCCAGCTCGCGTGTTCTTGCTTTACCTTTTATCATATTCTAGGGTTTGCATAGTCTTGTGTAATTCACATTGAAACATTGGATTAAACTTGATAAGTGTAATATCTTATTTCATTGTCATAATACACTTAAATTGTCAATTGCTTTCTGCTGCATAGACTACTAGAAGTAAAATTAAAGATCTACTTTGATTTTAAAGTACGCGTAGGCTAGTCCGGCCTCCTTGTATTTGACCTCTGTTTTAAGTGTTTCAGTGATTGATAAAAGTTCAAAAAGCCCATTCACCCCCACCCCCCCTGTGACGCCCGGTTCTGAAAAATGAACCAAGCTAACACATATGTGTGCCCAGGATGTTCAACACACATATACGAGTGCATTCACAAAAGAGTATACAGAAAATTACCACAAGACAAGATTAATTAACCAAATTTTATTAAACGAACCATATTATACTCGAATACAAACTCTAATGAATATTTATGACAAGTTCAACTAATGCAGCGGAAATAAACTAATTAAGCAAACTAAACAAACTAAGCATAAGGGATAACGCAGCTCCAATAAACACCACAGGCAAAGCTGACGGTAGACACGGCCTAGAACTCCCAATCCTGACCTGCAACTATTGGGGGGGATTGCAGGAGTGAGTACATGCCGTACTCAGCTAGTGTGGAAAGTATGACATGTGGCTGATTCAAATGACGACAATAATAATGGCAAAGTGCTAAAAAGTACATTAAAACATTTGAAAAGCAATATATTATATGTATGTGAAGTAAACCCATCATAATCATAAGTAATACCATAATACCAGTCCACAATTCACCATCCTCATCAATGATTCCAGATTTCACCATTTGCCAATAACCATATTCAATACCAGAAATAAATCCATAACCATCCATAACCATTACCAAACCATAACCATCCCAAATACCATCCCAATACCAAGTACCCTCCAATCATGGAAGTTGTCCAGGTGCTCATAACCGGGAGCACGGCTATCATGATAGTTTTAGACATACTCTGCAGAGTTTGTACCACTTTACCCACGTGTTTGTGATTTCATCACCTTTCAATGACTAAAACCTCTATTACGCCGTCTCACACTTCCATCGGTGTGCGGCCAAGAGATCACAAAACAGCCTTTACAAAGGGATTACTAGCCTATTTAGACCCCACTGAGGTTTCACCGGTGGCGATGTCTCCAACTGAGCACATCTTCAACCAAGGGCCCCCTCTTAAGCCATTCGGATCCTAGGGTAGTCCCACCAATCATCAACAAACCCGATCCGACTACCCCTTCCCCGAGCATCCACAATGGTCCAAACAGCATTTGCAAAGCCATAATTAATCAGCTACGCCGCACCCATACTTGGCCTCGTGGTGGCATTGTAGTCCTGGCTTATTCTCCGATGAACCGGTCCTTAGATCTAAAGCAAGCAAACCACCATAACATCCAACCCATCCACATATTAGGCTTTCTTAGATCACCCATTACCATATCATGTTATCCAGTTCATGTTGATCATAATCTCATCCATGCATAATTAAATTGAGTGATATAGTTGTTTTCCATCCCATTTGATTAAGTGGGGCAAAAAGGTAAAAAGTTCATCCTGACTCTCTACCATATAATCCAGGTGAAAAGGGTGGTCAACAAAACTAGTAAACTTCCTATCATAGGATTCCCATCAATTTGACACAAGCATGCAGTTTTGCAACCAAAACATTTATTTTAAAACGGGATCAATATGCTTCAAGGACACTTGCCTTGCTCTTGCTGTTGATTAGGGTCAAAGCCTTCAAACTCTTGGTGCTGTAGATCCTCCGCGGCACTCTCTAGGGCCAATCCGTCTAATCTGCACAATAAACATACAAGATAGGAACACAATCAAAGAGTGCACAAATATTACTCAATATGACATGACATGCATGATTGATGCAAATGCAAGGTAGAACTTGTTAATAGATTGCTTTTAATGATCACTAACTAGTTCTAATAGATTTTAACAAGTTTATACAGGTTTGGAGTTGATTAGATCAAATTTTAGAATTAATTCAACACAATTTAACCAAAAAGATCGGACTAGTCCGCTAGGGACCGGGCAAGTCCGCACTCTGCGAGATCAGCGGATTAGGGTTTTCTAGATTGACGCAAATTCAGAGATTAGGGATTGAATTCACGTAAGGAAAAGAGAATAGAAGGTATATCAGGTGTTTAGAACTCCAATGAATCAAGAAACTTGGAGGTAACACTTGGATCTTGGTGATCTAGGGTTGGTGATGAAATTTGAGGTGAATTGGTGATGAGGAACGAAACTTGATGGAGATCTTGATCCTCTTTCGTTTCCTCCTCCTCTTCTTCTTGCTTGGGAGCTTCTCCTCCCTCCTTGATGGTGGATCCCCACGAACTAGGGTTTGGGTGGGGTGGAAAAGTGGCAAATAGATGTCAAACCAAGCGGTGGGGCTGTTTATATAGAGGTGGAGGCTAGGGTTAGATGGATTTCGAGTTTGGGATGAATAGAGGCCAGTTTAGAGTCCCTCATGGGCTCTAAAAGGGTTAGGCACGACGTCCCTAGGCTCACTTAACATGAAACCCAAGAAACAAGTCATAAAACAAAAGATCAACTCAGAGTCGCGAAATATCGGACAAGTCCGAAAAGGACCGGACTAGTCCGAAGCCGTACAGAGAGAAAATCGGACAAGTCTGGCAAAAAATCAGACATGTCCAACTTTAAAGAGAGAGGAAATCGCACAAGTCCGCTGGAACACCGGACTAGTCTGAAAAAGTCAAAGGACTTAGCAATTTTTCAAGGATTCTTGGAATATCGGACTAGTCCGCACAAAATCAGACAAGTTCGAAGGTTTCCAGAGGCAAAATAGGACTAGTCCGCGGCAAAAACGGACAAGTCCATTTTTAGTCAGAGAGAAATCGGACTAGTCCTCAGCAAAATTGGACTAGTTCGCACTTCCTACATTTTAAGTGCGGTTTTGCTCCAAATAAATTTTAAACTCGTTCCTCTTGTTGTGGGTTAATGTTAAATACGTATATGAGTGTATGTAGGGCATGATGCATGAAAATGAGGGTGTTACAAACCTACCCCCCTTAAAATGAATCTCGCCCTCGAGATTCAACGTGGAAGAGAAGAGATAGGGAAATTCCTTCTTGAGATCATCCTCCAATTCCCACGTCACTTCTTTTTCTGTGTGGTGCTTCCATTCAACTTTACACCATCGAATCACCTTGTTCCTTGTGACTCTCTCCTTGGATTCCAAGATTTTGATCGGTTGCTCGGCATAAGTCAAGTCTTCCTCTAGTTCCAGTTCTTCCATTGGCACTTGTTCTTCCGGTACTCTCAAACACTTCTTGAGCTGGGAAACATGAAAGACATCATGTACGTCTGAAAGATGAGTTGGCATCTCCAACTTATATGCTACTTCTCCTCTTTTGTCCAAAATTTTGAATGGTCCAATATAACGAGGTGCTAGCTTTCCTCTTATGTTAAACCTCTTATGACCTCTCATTGGTGACACCTTGAGGTAAACAAAATCTCCCACTTCAAAGGCTAGTTTCCTTCTTCTATTGTCCGCATAGCATTTTGCCTTGATTGGGCAGCCCTCAAGTTTTCACGAATTATTTGGACTTGCTTTTCGGCTTCTTGCAACACATCCGGACCAAATACTTGAGTTTCTCCTGCCTCATTCCAGAATAAAGGTGTCCTACACTTCCTTCCATAAAGTGCTTCATACAGTGACATTTTCAAGCTTGCTTGGTAACTATTGTTGTATGAAAATTCCCCGTATGGCAAGCTTTTGTCCCAACACTTCCCATGCTTTAAAGCACAAGCTCTTAACATGTCCTCCAAAATTTGATTGGTCCTCTCGGTTTGTCCATCCGTTTTAGGATGATATGCTAAACTAAAATTCAACCTCGTTCCTAATGCTTCATGCAATTTTTGCCAAAATCTAGATGTAAATTGAGAACCTCTATCCGAGACTATCTTCTTAGGGACTCCATGTCGACACACAATATGCTCCATGCATATTTCGGCCAATTGTGCAGCTGTATATTTGGTCTTCACAGGGACAAAATGAGCTGACTTGGTTAAGCGATCCACAATTACCCAAATTGAGTCATACCCGGACTGAGTACGTGGTAACCCAATTATGAAATCCATTCTGATTTCTTCCCACTTCCATTCCGAGATATTCAATGGTTGCAATAATCCAGCTGGCCTTTGATGTTCCGCCTTGACTCGTTGACACACATCACACAATGCCACATATTCAGCTATGTCCATCTTCATGCTATCCCACCAATAGCTAGTCTACAATTATTTGTACATCTTTGTACAACCGGGGTGAATCGAGTATGGCAAGTCATGTGCCTCCTTTAATATTATCTACCGAATATGCTTCACCTTAGGCACAACGATTCTCTTTCCAAGCCATAAGGTACCATGTTCGTCTTCATCAAATCTGAATTCTCTCCCTTCTTCGGTCCTTTCCTTGATTTCCTTGATCTCTTCGTCTGTGGTTTGTGCTTCTCGAATTTCTTGCTCCAAGTTCAGATTTAACTCCATCATCTCCATCTCGTTTACAAATCCGAGGTTCAACCGTTCAAACTCCTTGCATAACTCAGATGGTAACTCTCGAACTGCAAGTTGATGACTTACTCCCTTTCTACTCAAAGCATCGACCACTACATTGGCCTTTCCCGGATGATAGTTGATCCCCAAATCATAATCATTGATGACCTCCAACCATCTTTGTTGCCTCAAGTTCAGATCCGTTTGTGTGAAAATATACTTCAAACTCTTATGATCCGTATAAATTTCACACCTATATCCAAGGATATAGTGTCTCCAAATCTTCAATGTGTGTACCACGGCCACGAGTTCCAAATCGTGCATGGGGTAATTCTGCTCATGTTTCTTCAATCGTCTTGATGCATAGGCGACCACTTGACCTTCTTGCATCAATACACATCCAAGTCCTTGTCTCGATGCGTCTCAATAAATATCAAAACTCTTGCTTACATCCGGCAATACCAAAACTGGGACTGTTGTCAACCTCTTCTTCAACTCCTCAAAAGTATTTTGACAAGATTGAGTCCATTGGAAAACCTTTCCCTTCATTAGCAACTCCGTCATGGGCTTGGCTATCTTGGAAAAGTCCTTGATGAACCTACGGTAATATCCAGCCATCCCATGAAAACTCCTTATTTCCTTGACAGTTTGCGGTGGTTACCATTTCAACACGTCTCTCACTTTTCAAGGGTCAACCGATACTCCTCCTCCTGAGATTATATGACCTAAAAACGACACCTCCTTCAACCAAAACTGACACTTGTTGAACTTGGCATACAATTGATGCTCCCTCAATTTCTGCAACGTAAGCCTCAAGTGTTCCTCGTGTTCCTTCTCATCCTTCGAGTAGATCATAATGTCATCAATGAACACCACGACAAATCTATCCAAGTACTCCATGAAAACCATATTCATGAGGTACATAAAGTAGGCAGGCGCATTTTTCAATCCAAAAGACATCACGTTGTACTCATAAGATCCATACCGTGTTCTAAAAGCTGTATTGGGTATATCCGATGGTCTAATCTTCATTTGAAAATATCTCGATCTCAAATCAATCATAGAGAAGACACAAGCACCCTTCATCTGATCAAACAAGTCTTCTATGCGTGGCAAGGTATACTTGTTCTTGATTGTTACCTCGTTGAGAGCTCGGTAATCCACACACATCCTTTGGGATCCATCCTTCTTGTGCACAAATAGAACGGGCGCTCCCCAAGGCGAAGAGCTAGGGCGAATAAAACCCTTCTCTAGTTGCTCTTGAATTTGCTTCTTGAGCTCCGCTAATTCCAAAGGAGGCATCCTATACGACCTCTTAGCTATAGGTGCAGTTTCAGGTATTAAATCAATAACAAACTCAATGTCTCGATCAGGTGGCATACCTGGCAACTCGTCCGAAAAAACATCCAAAAATTCACACACCACGGGAATCTCCTCAAATGGCGGCACCGTCCATATGATTCAACTCCAATTGCTTTGGTGCGGCTTGAGATGCTTCAAATTCTACGGTGATCCCTTCTTCATTGGTCAACTTCACCGTCTTCGTGGCACACTCAATAACTCCATTGTGCTTCCTCAACCAGTCCATACCAAGTATAATGTGCAATCCTTGAGATTCCAAAACAATGAGGTTGGCGGAGAAGTCTACCCCCCTTATTCTAAGGCTTACTTTTGGACATACTATATTTTTCCTCATCTCCCCTCCATGAGACTTAACCAATAGAGTAAACTTCATATGAGAGACAGGAAAACTATACTTGGCAACATACTTTGATGCAATGAATGAATACGATGCTCCAGAATCAAATAACATAGTCGCGGGGTTGGAGTTGGCGAGAAAAATACCAATGACCACGTCATCCGCTTGTTGAGCATCCTCTGTAGAGACACGGTTCACGTTGCCACGAGCAAAATTTTGCTGTCCACCTTTCCCTTGTGGCTGTCCTCCATTGGGTCTTGGGTTTTGCCTCGGTGCATTGCTTCCTTGACCAAGGCCTGACTTAGGACATTGATGCGCAAAGTGTCCAGCTTCTCCACTAGTATAACACTTCTTAACTCCACCAGAATTATTGGGACGAGCTTGGTTTTGAACATTAGCAGCAGGAAAATTAGCGCGAGGTGCATAAGGTATTGGAGGCCTAGGTGCTTGCATGAAAGGGCGATGCTGCACAAACTGAGTTGGGTGTGGTGCATAATCGGGGCGTTGAGCAGGAATAGAGGAGTTGTAATAGGGCGCGTTGGGTGGTGCAAGGCGAGGGCGCACATTACTTCCTTGTTGCTGTCCTTGATATGGCGCCTTCCTCTTGATTTCTTGCTCCATCTCACGGATCTTGTTCTCAACAACAATTTCTTTGTCCACAAGCTTCTGGAAATTGGAATAATTGCAGTTGAGTAGTTGCACTTGAATCTCATTGTTCAAGCCCCTCATGAACAAGTATTGCTTCCGGCTGTCCTGATTAACATCCTCAGGCGCATACCCTGAGAGTTGAGTGAATTTATTGAGATATTCACTCACGCTTGATCTTCCTTGCCTTAAATTCTCAAATTCTTGCCTCTTCAAGATCATAACACCCTCGGGCACATAATGAGAACGAAAATTCTCCTTGGATTCGGCCCATGTAATTCTCTCTTGGTTCTCATGAGCATTGCAATAAGCATCCCACCAATCCACAGCTGCTCAAGAAGCAAACAAGACCTTCTCCCGGTCATTGCATTGGACAATTGCTAGCTTCTTCTCCACGGACTTCAGCCAATCATTCGCATCCATAGGGTCGGCGGCTTGAGCGAAGGTCGGCGGCCTAGTCCTCATAAACTCTCCCAATCGGTTATGAGGAGGCGGGGGTGGCGGTGGAGGCATGTGGGGCTAATTGTTGATGTTGCCAGCCTGCAACTGTCCCGTAGTCTGTATCATAGTCTGCATGAGCTAGTTTGGCATAGCCAAAAGCTGCTCAATGTTGATAGCTCCATGAGCAGGTCCTTGCCCATTGTTGTTCTAAGGTACTCCATTGTTCTCCTCCTCATCATTGCCATCCCTCTGGTTGCGAGTCCTCACCATCTGAAGAAAAGCAATAGGTAATAAATAGAAAACGTCGCCAACTATATACATCAAGGGATATGAAACTAGGCAACTAACTAGCCTATGTGGACATGGCAATGCTAAAGCATCCCAAAAATCCTCTATTTAGCACAAAAGCAAACAATATATATAGCAACCAACACACCAACCAAAATACATCGATTTCTGAGTGCCCCTATGTGCTCTAAAGTGTCCATTCTATCTAGGCTGCATCCTACAGTCAACCTGTGGCTCTGATACCAATCTGTGACGCCCGGTTCCGAAAAATGAACCAAGCTAATGCATATGTGTGCCCAGGATGTTCAACACACATATACGAGTGCATTCACAAAAGAGTATACAGAAAATTACCACAAGACAAGATTAATTAACCAAATTTTATTAAATGAACCATATTATCCTCGAATACAAACTCTAATGAATATTTATGACAAGTTCAACTAATGCAGCGGAAATAAACTAATTAAGCAAACTAAACAAACTAAGCATAAGGAATAACACAGCTCCAATAAACACCACAAGCAAAGCTGACGGTAGACACAGCCTAGAACTCCACATTATCACCATTAAACTCCAAAAATTGACCTGCAACTGTTGGGGGGATTGCAAGAGTGAGTACATGTCGTACTCAGCAAGTGTGGAAAGTATGACATGTGGCTGATTCAAATGACGACAATAATAATGGCAAAGTGCTGAAAAGTACATTAAAACATTTGAAAAGCAATATATTATATGTATGTGAAGTAAACCCATCATAATCATAAGTAATACCATAATACCAGTCCACAATTCACCATCCTCATCAATGATTCCAGATTTCACCATTTGCCAATAACCATATTCAGTACCAAAAATAAATCCATAACCATCCATAACCATTACCAAACCATAACCATCCATAACCATTACCAAACCATAACCATCCCAAATACCATCCCAATACCGAGTACCCACTAATCATGGAAGTTGTCCAGGTGCTCATAACCGGTGAGCATGGCTATCATGATAGTTTTAGACACACTCTGCAGAGTTTGTACCACTTTACCCACGTGTTTGTGATTTCATCACCTTTCGATGACGAAAACCTCTATTACGCCGTCTCACACTTCCATCGGTGTGCGGCCAAGAGATCACAAAATAGCCTTTACAAAGGGGTTACTAGACTATTTAGACCCCACTAAGGTTTCATCGGTGGCGATGTCTCCAACTGAGCACATCATCAACCAAGGGCCCCCTTTTGAGCCATTCGGATCCCAGGGTAGTCCCACCAATCATCAACAAACCCGACCGACTACCCCTTCCCCGAGCATCCAAAATGGTCCAAACAGCACTGGCAAAGCCCTAATTAATCAACTACGCCGCACCCATACTTGGCCTCGTGGTGGCACTGTAGTCCTGGCTTATTCTCGCGTGAACTGGTCCTTAGATCTAAAGCAAGCAAACCACCATAACATCCAACCCATTCACATACCACGCTTGCTTAGATCACCCATTACCATATCATGTTATCCAGTTCATGTTGATCATAATCTCATCCATGCATAATTAAATTGGGTGATATAGTCGTTTTCCATCCCAGTTGATTAAGCGAAGCAAAAAGGTAAAAAGTTCATCCCGACTCTCTACCATATAATCCAGGTGACAAGGGTGGTCAACAAAACTAGTAAACTTCCTATCATAGTATTCCCATCGATTTGACACAAGCATGTAGTTTTGCAACCAAAACATTTATTTTAAAACAGGTTCAATATGCTTCAAGGACACTTTCCTTGCTCTTGCTGTTGATTAGGGTCAAAGCCTTCAAACTCTTGGTGCTGTAGATCCTTCGCGGCACTCTCTAGTGCAAATCCGTCTAATCCACACAATAAACATACAAGATAGGAACACAATCAAAGTGTGCACAAATATTACTCAATATGACATGACATGCATGATTAATGCAAATGCAATGTAGAACTTGTTAATAGATTGCTTTTAATGATCACTAACTAGTTCTAATAGATTTTAACAAGTTTATACAGGTTTGGAGTTGATTCGATCAAATTTTAGAATTAATTCAACACAATTTAACCAGAAAGATCAGACTAGTCCACTCGGGACCGGACAAGTCCGCACTCTGCGAGATCAGCGGATTAGGGTTTTCTAGATTGACGCAAATTCAGAGATTAGGGGTTGAATTCACGTAAGGAAAAGAGAATAGAAGGTATACTAGGTGTTTAGAACACCAATGAATCATGAAACTTGGAGGTAACACTTGGATCTTGGTGATCCAGGGTTGGTGATGAACTTTGATGTGAATGGGTGATGAGGAACGAAACTTGATGGAGGTCTTGATCCTATTTCGTTTCCTCCTCTTCTTATTCTTGCTTGGGAGCTTCTCCTCCCTCCTTGATGGTGGCTCCCTACAAACTAGGGTTTGGGTAGGGTGGAAAAGTTGCAAATAGATGTCAAACCAAGCGGTGGGGCTGTTTATATAGAGGTGGAGGCTAGGGTTAGATGGATTTCGAGTTTGGGATGAATTGAGGCCGGTTTAGAGTCCCTCATGGGCTCTAAAAGGGTTAGGCACAACGTCCCTAGGCTCACTTAACGTGAAACCCAAGAAACAAGTCGTAAAACAAAAGATCAACTCAGAGTCGCGAAATATCGGACAAGTCCGAAAAGGACCAGACGAGTCCGAAGCAGTCCAGAGAGAAAATCGGACAAGTCCGACTTTAAATAGAGAGGAAATCGGACAAGTCCGCTGGAACACCGGACTAGTCCGGAAAAGTCCAAGGACTTAGCAATTTTTCAAGGATTCTTGGAATATCGGACTAGTCCGCACAAAATCGGACAAGTTCGAAGGTTTCCAGGGGCAAAATCGGACTAGTCCGCAGCAAAAACGGACAAGGCCGTTTTTATTCAGAGAGAAATCGGACTAGTCAGCAAAATCGGACTAGTCCGCACTTCCTACATTTTAAGTGCGGTTTTGCTCCAAATAAATTTTAAACTCGTTCCACTTGTTGTGGGTTAATGTTAAACACGTATATGAGTGTATGTAGGGAATGATGCATGAAAATGTGGGTGTTACACCCCCTCTAGGATGCATTAAATTGGTATTAGAGCCGAATTCTTCAAAAGGGCTTCAGCAACGAAAAGGGTGATGATGAAAGGAACCAAAAACTTGAGAAACTTCTTGATACCATTCAAGACTTTGAGGATGATGATAAGGAGATGCTTGACTCAAGGCTCTTATGTGGAAGAAGGCACTCTCTCCAAAAAGGAAGAAGAAGATTGAAGATGAGAAGAAAAAGAGGAGTAGTCACACAGACTACTCCCGATGTCCTTTTAACTATTAGCATCTAAAATCTAATAATAGTCATTACTTGTCAATTCCTTTAGGCAAAGCACCTTACTTTGGTGGAAATGACTATACAATGTGGAGACAAAACATGAAAATGCACCTTATATCTCTTAACTCATGTCTTTGGCATATAGTGTGTACAAGAATAGACATTCCAGATGATGAAGATGAGCTAACTCAAGGTCAAGAGCAAGCTATTCACTAAAATGCTAAAGCCGCAGCTGTGATTACATAATCATTGACCGAGACTAGTTTACCAAGGTTGATGGACTCGAGATTGCCAAGAATATCTGGGATACTCCCAAAACCGCACATGAAGGTGATCGTCATGTACGCGAAGCTAAAATTGAGATGATTGAAGGTGGATTGGGAATATTTGCTATAGAAAAAGGTGAATCACCCCAAGATATGTACAATCGACGGAAGTCTATCATCAACAAAGTCCAAGCTTACGGTAGCAAGAAGTGGGCAGATCATGAAGTGCTGAAACTGATTCTTAGGGCATTCATGCCTCGGAACTTGATACTCCACTCTATGATTAGAGAAAGTCCAGAGTATCAAAAAATGACCCCAGACAAAATTATTGGCAAGATCATCAACTTTGAAATGATGGATAAGGAATCCAAGCATGTCAAGGAACATGCCAACCTTACCTCGGCAAAGAAGAAAGGAGTTGCTCTAAAGGCAACCTGCAAGCCTGCACCAAAAGAAGCTCGAGAAGCTCCTTAAGAAGATGATTATCATGATAAAAGTAGTGATGTTGATGATGAATACATGATCTTGTTCATGAAAAAGTTCAAGAAAATGATGAGAAGAAGCAAGGGTGGTAGCTCAAATGAAGGAAAACATAGGGACAAACAAAGACCCAAGATGAGACATGCATGCTATAATTGTGGAGAGTATGATCATTTCATAGTAAATTGTCCACATGAAGATTATAAGAGGAAGAGGAAAGACAACAATCCTCAACAAAATAAAGTATTTAAGAAAAAGAAGCAATATGGCCAAGCACATCTAGGGAAGGAGTGGGACCCCAATGATGAGCCCTCATCTGAAGAAGAAGAGGAGATAGCCACTATAGCCACCAAGAAGCCTACCAAGAAGTCCACTCTTTTCCCAACCATGGGCGCATGGAAGGACACCGGCCACACATGTCTAATGGCCAATGAAGGAAAAATAAAGGTTATAACTAAATCTTCCTCCTTGATTTCTTTTACTAGTGATATTGATAATTCTAGTGATGATGAAGACATGCTTAGTGGTTTAGATCAAAAGACTGCTGCTAAAATGAAATTTCTAATGGATAAGATTGTTGATAAGGAGGAGCTAGTCAATCGCCAAGAAGATATGATCATCCTCCAAAAGGAGGAGTATATTGAGATTGAGAAGCTCCTTGAGCTTGAAAAGGAGCGAACTAAATCACTAGATCTTGAGTTAGCTTCAAGCAAGGAAGCTTGTTTGAAGTTAAACGACTCAAACATGACTATCAAGGATGAACTTGCTAACTTAAACAAAGTTAACAGGATCCTTGGGACACAAGTTGAGTCACTCAAGCAAGGTGGTTCTTCATCCTCTTCAAGCTCACCTTCTCAACATATCAAATCTGAAATTGCCATTAATTGTACATGTGCTAAAAATAACACCAACTTGAAAGAAAAGTCCAACTTGACAAAAGTCAAGCATCCCTCCCAGAGTGACATATTTGACAAGAAGAAGGTCAAGAATGGACGCAGTGCATACTCGGTCACAAGACCTCCCAATGTTAAATATGGAATTGGGTATTCTTATGGTGAATGGAAAAACACTAGAAGCCACAAGAATGACAAGGATTGCATTGCTTTTGTCAAGGGAAATGCTTCCCAAGTTTGAAAACATGATAACATTGATAAATTGAACATTGTGAACTCATATGGACAACAAATCTCATTTAGAACCTTTGATGCTTCATATGTGCTTACGAAAAATGGTTATAGAAAAGCTTATGCTAAATATGTTGGGACACGCCATGAGAACACCAAGTCTCGTGTGTGGGTGCCCAAATCACTTGTGGCTAACCTCAAAGGACCCATGCAAGCTTGGGTACCTACGACCAAAGCATAATTTCTTTTTGCAGGCTTACTCATCCGGTGAAGCAAAATAGGTACTAGATAGTGTATGCACCAATCACATGACAAGAGAAAGAAAAATTTTCATGGAGTATGAACAAAATGAACACTCAAGCGAAGGCATCTATTTAGGTGATAATAGTCAAGGAAGGGTGCTAGGTACCGATAAAATTGCAATTTCATCACAGCATACACTTTCTCATGTTTTACATGTTGATTCCTTAGATTATAACCTCTTGTCCATATCTCAACTATGTGTCAAAGGTTATTGTAGGATCGAGGAGCACGTGAAAAGCTACAAGAGGGGGTGAACTGTAGATTTAAAACTTTTTCAGCGTAAGCAATGAAAACCACTCGGCAAAAAAACAATCTGTTAAAGAAATCATGTGTGAGACTAATCTATACATGTTTCACCATGACAAGAGTGATAGATATCATAGAGAATCAAGTCATGAATACAACACAACAAAAATCACTCAAAAATGTCAAGAGAAACTGAAGCTACGACCGAAAGATCGAACAAAGATCAATCTGTTCTACCGAATAAAAAACACATCTACAATACTGCAATAAAACTCGTGTATATCAAAAACCGCAAATCCAATAACTGTGAAATTTTGGCAGATGATAGAAAATCAAGTTGTGAAGACAATCGAAAAAGAATAACTTCAATTGGATCTATAAAACTCGAGTTATGATAAAAGCACCGAAGAAGGTAGTGCTGTGTAGAAAACTCGACAAGAAAAACTTGTCCGGAACAAGTCGGACGAACTAGGCATAAAAGTTCCTTTAAACTATGATCTTTATTCAATACAACACAAGAGGAACCAGCCCCAATGTCGTGCACCACGAGTTTTGGCCTCCCTTGCTTATATAACCAGCCCATAGGCCAACCCAAACCTAACTAGTACTCTAATCCTACTCAGCTCACGAATCGAAACTTTCCATAACCTCTCAAGACTCTTCTATACGCAGATAGAAGCAACCTTAAGACTTCCAAACACCTTAGGAACGTATCCCACATTCATAAAACAACTTAAATTTGTGACCCAAACATAATCCTATCATAACCAACTCAATACATTCCATATTTTAGTCAAACACGACTCATCCGCAGCCTGAGTCCATAACCTAGTCGGTTGGACCTTTCCGACCAATTCTTTACGTCCATATCTCTTCATCACGCCTCGGAACCATGTAGCCACATCCATGCACTGTTTGCACACTTGTACACATATTCCAATGACGTCCACGATACCTTCATATGCATTGTTATTGATTCGAACATGCTGCACAACCTCCCGATAAACTCAACTACAATTCCTCCCGAACTTGGTTGTTGAACCTCATCTTCTCCCTAAGACTAGTTCAATGGATCCTGTCACCAGCCATGTCTTGAACTCATTAAACACCTGAATATGAATAAACAACCAATACTTCCGAGCACAAGTCCTCAACTTGACTCTCGTTAGTTCCGAAACCACACCACCTTACGTGAGCACCTCACATAAGCATGTTGCAACCTATAAAAAGAATCAACCATAAGAACCAAAACACAATAAAAACTTAGTAAAATATTACTAAGAAAACTTTCCATCAATGTAAAGCAAGTACGAATCATTGCAATTTAAAAGCAGAACCACTGCAATCAAGCTCCGAGCCTTGCCAAAGCTAACCGGACGTTGAACCGGAGCTTACCAAAGCTAGCAGGACCTAGCGCCGGAGCTTACCAAAGCTAGCAAGACCTAGCACTGGAGCTTACCAAAACTAGTCATACCTAGCGCCGGAGCTTATCAAAGCTAGTCGGACCTAGAGCCGGAGCTAACCAAATCTAGTCAGACCTAGACAAAGAAGTCGGACCTAGACAAAACAAGTCAGACCTTTCGTCAGACCTTGTCGGAGCTACGCAAAACAAGTCAGACCTAGCTGGAGCTTAGACCTTGATGATAAAGGTGTTTTGGTAGTATTCAAGACTTTTATCGCCATAGCCAATGTATTCAACACACATAGGGCTCACAATCTTCCCCTTGATGAATGCATTGGAAACACCACTTAAAATCCGAACATTGGCATGAAAAGTTTTGAAAACAATTTCTCCCCCTTTTTGAAAATCAATTGAGAAAGAAATAAATTTCTCCCCCTATATATATTTCTCCCCCTGAGAAGAATCGTGCAATCGTGCCAAAAAAAACTTGTGAATATGTGCAACATGTGATCAATTTCTCCCCCTTTGACAATGTATTCAACAAGGTACAAAAGAGAAATTTTAATTGTTATGAGCATGTTATAACATATACATATAAAACAAAGCTCATCTAAGTCATACTATCAAGTAAGTTACACTATCACAACAATGAGATACGTAAAGTAGTGTAAGCCATGCTAGAGATCAAATGTAATTTTCAATTTAAGCAAGTCATGATCTCACAAACTTAACTATTTCAACACCTGAAAGCATGACACTTGTTGCTGCTGTTTTCATTTTTTCAATATTATTTGAAGCACAAATTCTGATCAGATTATATGCCGCATCTACCTTACTCTAACCAACCAAGCCAAGCCTATCTCATTTGACAATCTGAAGCTTAAGGACATGATTTTAGTCATACACAACTTCATCCAAGTTCATATCTAAGTGCAATGATAAGCCATCTCAAAAGAAGAAGTGTGGTGCGTGCATTTTCTCTTGATCTTTTTCTTTTTTTTATTTGAACATAAAAACTCAACGTGTGAGTTGATTACTTGATTAATTCTTTATGATTAAATGCACCTATGAGCATGCAACAAGTTCAAAACAGGAAGAAAGTTCGACCATGACCAGATTTAGTGTAAGTAATTATTCCAATTAATAGACATGGCAAAAACTACAAAATGTATAACACGAGTAATGTAGTAAGAACATTTAGCATGTAAAAGGAATCACAAAGTAATATATGTATGAAATACTATGTTCAAATTATTTTAATTTCAGATTCACACATATACTTATCATGTTTCAAAACTCCCCTTCAATTTAAGACATGAGGATGCATAACCCCTATTTCACTACAAATGTAACAAAAACAAGTGGAATTCAAAGGTTTTGTAAAAATCACAGCCAATTGTTGTTCGGTATCTACATGGTGAAGCACAATGTTTCCTTTTTCAACATTCTTACAGAGAAAGTGATATCTAATATCAATGTGCTTAGTTCTAGAATGTTGCACGGGGTTTTAGCAAGGCAAATGACACTACTGTTATCACAAAACAAGGGAACCCTATCTAGATCAACCCCACAGTCCTTAAGTGTTTGAACAATCCAAAGAATCTGTGAGCAAGCACTAGCAGCAGCTACATATTTAGATTTAGTTGTGGATTGTGCAACTGAATTTTATTTTCTAGAGGACCAAGCAACAAGTAAATTACCAAGAAAATGACAAGCACCGAAAGTATTTTTCCTATCAATCCTACAACCTCCAAAATCAGCATCCGAAAAAGCTTTCAAAGTAACGGTTGAGGAAGAAGGAAGGAAAATGTCAAATTCTTGAGTTCCATGTAAGTACCTGAGAACCCTCTTGACAACTTGACGATGTGAAGCTTGTGGGGAGGTGTGAAACCGTGCACAAAGACATACGCTGAATTGTCTGTCCGGTCTTGATGTCGTGAGGTACAAAAGTGATCCGATCATGCTTCTATATTCTTTTTGATCAACGGGTTCACCATCTTCATCAAGTTCAAGTGTTGTTGTTGTTCCCATTGGTGTCCGAAGAGGCTTTATTTTGTCCATGTTGAAGCGCCTTAGGAGGTCTTTTGTATACTTTGTTTGATGCACAAAGGTACCCTCCTTGGTTTGCTTGATTTGCAGCCCCAAAAAGTACGTGAGTTCTCCCATCATACTCATCTCAAATTATGAACTCATCATAGCTGAAAACTTTGACACAAGATCATGAGAAGCACAACCAAAGATAATATCATCCACATACACTTCAATGAATAATGATTCGTCGCCATGCTTAAGCACGAAAAGAGTTTTACCAACCTTGCCAATGGTAAACCCCTTTTCAAGTAAGAATGTTTTTAACCTAACATACCATGCTCTAGGGGCTTGTTTGAGACCGTATAATGCTTTGGACAGTTTGTAAACATGATTAAGAAAATCTGGATTTTCAAACCAGATGGTTGTTTAACGTAAACCTCCTCATCTATGTGGCCATTAAGAAAAGCACCTTTTACATCCATTTGATATAGCTTAAAACCTTTTGATGCAGCAAAAGCTAACAAAATTCTTATGGCTTCTAATCTAGCAAGAGGAGCAAAAGTTTTATCAAAATCTAGACCTTCAACTTGAGTGAAACCTTGAGCAACCAACCTAGCCTTCTTCCTAACCACAACCCCATCCTCACTTTGTTTATTTTTAAACACCCATTTAGTTCCAATTAAAGTGTGACCTTTATGTGGAGGTACAAGTTTCCAAAAATTATTTCTTTCAAAATTTTCTAACTCTTCTTGCATGGAAATAATCCAAGATTCATTAGTTAGTGTGTGTGATATATCTTTTGGTTCAATAGAAGCAACAAAAGCAGAATGAGCATGAGAGTTTGGATCACAAAACCTGGACCGTGTGACTCGTTCGTGCAAGCTTCCAATAATTTGTTGTGGTGGATGACTTTTGAGAACCCGAAGGGGAGTGGACACTTCACAAGCTTCTTCTTCATGTTCATCACAAATCGATGAGCTTGTGAATTGAGGAGGATCTAGACTAGCAAAGGTGGACGCCGGTGCTGGCTGTGAATCAAAATCAAGAGCTGGATCAATTTCATTAGCTGCTGATTTTTTTGGGAAGCAGCACCACTTCTTCCTCATCTTCAACGAAAATGCCCCCCTGCGGATATGGATCCAGACCTGCAATGTTTGAGTTAGTACCTGTGCTAGCTTCATCAAAAGACACCTCACAGGTCTCCACAATTTTGTTAGTGTCATGTAAAAGCACACAATAGCCTCTAGTATGAGATGGATAACCAAGAAAGACATCATCAATGGATCTAGGTTCAAAATTATCAAGATTACCATGTTTTTTAACAAAGCATTTGCAACCAAAGACCCGAAAGTGTGTAACACTAGGCCTACGTCCAAACCGGAGCTCATATGGTTTTTTATCTAGCTTAGCGCACAAGAAAACACGATTTGAGACATAACAAGCGGTTGCAATCACATCAGCCAAACATTTCCATGGAGTTTGATATTCATCAAGCATAGTCCTGGCCATTTCAACTAAGGTTCTGTTCTTTCTTTCTACAACACCATTTTGTTGAGGTACATATGGTGAAGAAAATTGATGATCTATTCCATTTTCAGCACAAAAGTGATCAAAAGATTGATTTTTAAATTCAGTTCCGTTATCACATTTAATTGTTTTTAAAGATCCTGGGTGATCAATTTATAATCTAAGAAATAAAGTTCTAAAGTGACTAAAAGCTTCATTCTTAGATGCCATAAAGTAAACCCAAGAGTATCTAGAATAATCATCAACAATCACAAGAACATACCATTTACCTCTGACGGATTGAACACGTG
Organism: Tuctoria greenei; assembly: GCA_036927565.1. Lineage (NCBI taxonomy): Eukaryota > Viridiplantae > Streptophyta > Magnoliopsida > Poales > Poaceae > Tuctoria > Tuctoria greenei. The sequence goes on along the minus strand of JAYESD010000007.1, from coordinate 20,741,542 downwards.
AAGGTCCTACGGTGTCAAGGTGCAAAAGTTGACCCGGTTCAGTTGTCATGATCATTGTGAGAGGTGTATGTGAACCTGCAACCATCTTATCATGTCTACAAGAAGAGCACAAAATTTCTTTGTCCCCTTTAATCTTAGGCAGCCCACGTATGCGATCAAGAGCACTAACACGGGTTAGATGATCAAAGCCTACGTGACCAAGTCTACAATGCCAAAAATATAAGTCCTTTGAATCATTATCAACTAGACACCTATGCTTCGATGAAGACATATCAAAATTAGCTTTAAAAACTCTTGCAAACCGAGACATGTTAAAAATAAGCTCACTATTTGAACTTACAACTTTGCAGCAGTTTTTACTGAAAATAAATTCCTGATTTTCATATAGCAATTGTGAAACAGAAAGCAAGTTGTATTCCCATTACAGAACCGATCTAATGTCCTATGCATGTCATCAAGTTTATTGGACAGATCAAGGCAATTTTCACACGAAGTTTTTCCTTTTAATTTGCAATTGGAACAATATTTAACTTCATGAGAACGTAAAGCAATGTTCAATATAGAAATTTCATTCATAGAATCTTGTAGTTTCTTATCAAGATCATCACAAGTAGAACAATGCAAATCAATTGTAGAACATCTAGCATCTTTCAAGTTTTTATCATTAAGTGTGGCAAGCTCTTTGTTCTTTTCAATTTCTAACTCAAGTTTATCAAGTGTGGAGGTGTGCGCACTTCTTAATGATGACAATTGTTCATATATTAATTCACATGAGGAACAAGAATCATCACTGGGAATCAAAGATTTCAAATGTTTAATTTCATATTCTAGTGACTCAATTTTAACAGCATTGTCCCTAAGCTTTTTGTCCTTTTTCCTAACTATAACAGTGGCACGAGGAATAGCATCCCACATTTATTCGCATGTAGGACATACCTCTTCATTGTCGCTGTTGTGTTCAGCGTCCTCCATACTTGATCTTGTCTTGCCCGCCATGAAGCACAAGTTTGCCAAATCATCTTCATCTTCATCACTTTCAATGTCCACATCACTTGAGCCAAGTTCTTGAAGTGCAGAGATAAAACTGCCCACCAATTGATGTCCTATAAAACCCTTCTTTTTCTTCGTATCTTTTGCAAAGGAGTGCTTCGTCCTTGTTTGCTTTTCATCCCGGGAATTAGGACCTGAAATGTTAGGGAAATTTGAACGAAAATGTCCTGTCTTACCACATTCCAAACATTGTTGAGGTCCGGAGCTTCCTCTCCTTCTAGTTCTCACATTTTGCAATGCTTTCGAGAACCTAGTAGAGAGAAGTACTAGCTCCTCCTCTGGAAACTCCTCAATTTGTTCAAGGGTTAGAGAGGACAACAAAACGAGTGTACCACAAGATGAAGATTGGCTGGAGCTAGGCATATCACATTAAGAAACAAATGCAAGAGACATGTTGGGGTTCTTACGTGAGATTTTGTCCATTTCATGAGTTTTCAATTTAGAATAAAGAACATCTATTATAAGCGAACTCATGACAGTAGATTCACGAATGGATGCGACTTTCATCTCCCAAATTGACATGTCTAATGCACTTAGTAATTGCCTAGCATTTTCAACATCTGAAAATTTAACATTGACGCTACGCAAGATGCTTAGAATTTTATTAAAACGAGCAAAGAGGTCATCAATGGACTCACCGGGTTGCATCTCAAAATGCATGTATTACATTTTGGACATATCTTGTTTTACCTCCTTGATCATGATGGATCCTTCGTGGTAATTGCAAAGTGCTTTCCACACATCGTATGCAGATCGTAGGTGTGCAACACGGTCGAAGTGACTTTGAGTTAATCCCTGTGTGATCAAGTTCTGTGCCTTGTTGTTGTTGTCGACATCTCTCAGATTTGTAGTTGTAACTTTATTGTTTGACGGCACTTCGTAAGGCTTGTACACCTTCTCCCATACTGTGAAGCCTTGATCCTGGATGAAGGATTTCATACGTGCCTTCCAAACCTTAAAATCAATACCACTAAAGACACAAGGTTTTGTGGAGTATTTCTCCATGATGATTAGTCAAAACACATACAAATCACAAATATTAGAGTATCGTGGCTCTGATACCAATTTTAGGATCGAAGAGCATGTGAAAAGCTACCAGAGGGGGTATATGGTAGATTTAAAACTTTTTCAGTGGAAGAACTAAAAACCCCTCGACAAAAAAACAATCTGCTAAAGAAATTGTGTGTGAGACTAATATAAACATGTTTCACCATGAAAAAAGTGATAGACATCAGAGAGAATCAAGGCACGAAGACTACACAACAAGAATCAATCAAATCTGTCAAGAGGAAACTCAAGTTACATTCGAACGATCGAACAAAGGTCAATCTGTTCTACCGAATAAACAAAGACCTGCAATACTGCAAAGAAACTCGTTTAGATCAAAAACCACAAATCCAATGACTGTGAAATTTTTACAGATGATATATAATCATGTTGTCAAGATAACCCAAAAAGAATAACGTCAATTGGATCTGTAAAACTCGAGTTATGATAAAACCACCAAAGAAAGGTAGTGTTGTGCAGAAAACTCGACGAGAAAAACTTGTCTGGGACAAGTCGGACGAACAAGGCACAAAAGTTCCTTTATACTATGATCTTTATTTAATAGAATACAAGGGGAACTGCCCCAAAGTCGTGCACCACTAGCTCTGGCCTCCCTTGCTTATATAACCAGTCCTTAGGCCAACCCAAACCTAACTAGGACTCTAATCCTACTCAGTTCACGAATCGAAACTTTCCATAACCGCTCAAGACTCTTCTATACGCAGATAGAAGCAATGTTTATACACCTTAGGAACGTATCCCACATTCCTAAAACAACTCAAATTTGTGACCCACACAAAATCCCATCATAACCAACTCAAAACATTCAATATTTGAATCAAACACGACTCAGTCGCAGCCTGAGTCCATAACCTAGTCGGTTGGACCTTTCTGACCAATTCTTTACATCCACATCTCTTCATCATGCCTCAGAACCATGTAGCCACGTCCATGAAATCTTTGCACATGTGTACACATCTTCCAACGATGTCCACGATACCTTCATATGCATTGTTCTTGATTCAAACATGCTGCACAACCTCCCGGTCAACTCAACAACAATTCCTCCCGAACTCTGTTCTTGAACCTCATCTTCTCCCTAAGACTAGTTCAATGTATCTCGTCACCAGCCATGTCTTGAACTCAACCAACACCTGCACATGAATAAATACACAACCAATACGTCCGAGCACAAGTCGTCGACTTGACTCTCGTTAGTTTCGAAACCACAACACCTTACGTGAGCACTTCATATAAGCATGTTGCAGCCCATAAAAAGAATCAACCATAACCACCAAAACACACCAAAAATATAGTAAAAGATTACTAAGAAAACTTTCTGTCAATGCAAAGAAAGTACGAACCATTGCAAGTTAAAAGTAGAACCACTGCGATCAAGCTTCGAACCTTGCCAAAACTAATCGGACGTTGAACTGGAGCTTACCAAAGCTAACAAGACCTAGCGCCGGAGCTTACCAAAGCTAGCAGGACCTAGCATCAGAGCTTACCAAAACTAGTAGGACCTAGCGTCGAAGCTTACCAAAGCTAGTCGGACCTAGAGCCGGAGATAACCAAGGCTAGTCCGACCTAGACAAAGAAGTCGGACCTAGCCAAAACAAGTCGAACCTTTCGTCAGACCTTGTTGGGGCTACCCAAAACAAGTCGAACCTATCGTCGGACCTTGCTGGTGCTCGGACCTAGAGTCGAACCTTGATGATAAAGTTGGTTTGGTAGTATTCAAAACTTTTATCGCCATAGCCAATGTATTCAACACACATAGGTCTCATAGTTATTATTGTTTAATCACTAATAAGGGTGTGACCCTCTCTAGAAGGAGTGATAGCTCTATTGAATTCAAGGGTGTGTTAAAGGGAAAACTTTATCTAGTTGACTTCAACAAATATAAAGCCAAACTTGACACATGCTTGATTGCAAAAACTAACATGGGTTGGCTGTGGCATAGACGGCTAGCACATGGTTGTATGAGGAATCTACGAAAATATCTAAAAGGCAATCACATCTGAGGTTTGAAGGATGTTGTTTTTGAGAAAGATAGGCCTTGTAGCATGTGCCAAGCCGGGAAGCAAGTAGGAGCACCCCATCCTGTGAAGAATGTATTGACTACAACAAGACCGCATGAGCTCCTCCAGATGGACCTCTTCGGTCCAATTGCTTACATCAACATTGACGGTATTAAATATGGTTTAGTCATTGTCGATGATGTTTCACGCTTCACGTGGGTTTTCTTTTTGCATGATAAGACAAAAACTCAAGGAACACTCAAGAAGTTTCTCAGGCAAGATCAAAATGAATTCTCATTGACGATCAAGAACATACGATGTGACAATGGAAAAGAATTCAAGAATACTCAAGTTGAGGAGTATCTAGATGAAGAAGGAATAAAACATGAATTTTCAGCACCCTACTCTCCTCAACTAAACGGGTTAGCTGAAAGGAAGAACCGAACACTCATTGAGATGGCAAGGACAATGCTCGATGAATACAAGACTTCAGACCGGTTTTGGGCTGAAGCGGTTAACACCACTTGTCACGCCGTAAACCGACTATATCTTCATCGTTTACTCAAGAAAACCTCATATCAACTACTCATCGATAACAAACAAAATATTTCATACTTTCGAATTTTTTGGTTCAAAATCTTATATTCTAAACAAGAATCCTAGGGCTTCAAAGTTTGATGAAGGTTTCTTGCTTGGCTACGATTCGAACTCCTATGCTTATCTTGTCTTCAACAAAGCTCTGGACTTGTTGAAGTAGCACGTGACGTAGTGTTCAATGAAACGTTGACCAGTGTGTGCTATATCAAGAAGAAGCTCCATGACAAGCATTGAGAAGAATGGCGTTGGGCGATATTCGACCACAAGCATCACCTCAAAATCCGAATGAGGAAGATGAACCACGAACAGAGGAAAATGATCAAGGGGGGGGGGGGCTCCACACAAGATCAACCTCAAGGAGATCAAGATAATCAAAACATTAATGAGGGAAACTATCCATGGGGAGATGAATGAGATGATAATCATGGGGATTCAAGACCACAAGTGCCACATCCAAGAGTACACCAAAGCACACAAAGAGATCACTTCGTTGACAACATAATTGGTGACATCCAAAAGGGAGTGACAACTCGATCTCGTATAGCTAATTTCTATGAATACTATTCTTTTGTATCATCTATGGAACCATACAGGGTTGAATATGCATCAAGAGATTTTGACTGGGTGATGGCAATGCAAGAAGAATTGAACAACTTCAAGAGGAACAAAGTATCAGAACTTGTTGAAAGACCCAAGTCCAACATCGTTGGCACTAAAAGGGTCTTCCGCAAGAAACAAGACGAACAAGGAGTGGTGACAAGGAACAAGGCATGACTTGTGGCCAAAGGTTACTCACAAGTCAAAGGTTTGGATTTCTACGAGACTTTTGCTCCCGTAGCTAGGCTTGAATCAATTCTTATATTACTTGCATGTTGCTACTCACCATGATTTCAAGCTATATCAAATGGCTGTCAAAAGCGCCTTCCTCAATGGACCAATCAAGGAGGAGGTGTACTTGGAGCAACCCCATGGGTTTGAAGACCTAGAGTACCCCGACCATGCATTCAAACTGCTTAAGGCTCTCAATGGCCTCAAACAAGCTCCTAGAGCTTGTATGGGTGCCTTAGAGCTTTTATAGTTGAAAATGGCTTCAAAATTGGTAAAGTTGATTACACTTTGTTTACCAAGCACATTGATGATGATCTATTCATTTGTCAAATTTATGTTGGTGATATCATATTTGGTTCAAGTATCAAATCTTTTTGTAAAAAAAATAGTAAAATCATGACAGATAGATGCGAGATGTCCATGATGGGAGAGCTGAGATATTTTTTGGGATTCCAAGTGAAACAACTAAAGGAAGGAACGTTCATCAACCAAACAAAGTACAACCAAGACATTCTCGTGAAATTGGCATGGACAAAGCGAAGCCCATAAAGACTCCCATGGCGACATATGGACACTTAGACCTCAACAAAGATGGATCTAACTGGGATCAAAAGGTATATTGTTCCATGATTGGCTCTCTACTTTATTTATGTGCATCTAGGCCAGATATCATGTTGAGTATATGTTTGTGTGCAAGGTTTCAAACCAATCCTAAGGAATGTTATTTGACTGCTGTAAAAAGGATCTTGAGATATTTAGTTCATACACCCAACCTAGGCCTTTGATACCCTAAAGTTCAAAGTTCAATCTCATTGGATACTCTGATGCAGATTATGCTGGATGCAAGGTAGATGTGACATCCAGGCTCAAGGCTTAATAGGATTGATAGAATAACTCATACCACCAAGGTATACCTTCTTTTCCGGAAGCCCACCTGCAAAGAACTCTGAGGTTAAGCGTGCTTGGCCCGGAGCAATTTGTGGATGGGTGACCGACCAGGAAGTTTTCCCGGATGCGGACGAGTGAGGAGAAAATATGCAGAAAAGACTAGTGTTGTTCTGTGGGGCTAGTCTGTGATCCTATAGAGCTGCTAGGAGTAACGATCGCTAGGCCCGTAGTGGCTGGGAAGTTACAGAATGGTATCAGAGCCGACCCTCGAGGTTTCACGGGTGCGTGCGGGTCAGGGACATGGGTATGTAAGCATGACGCGCGGGTCCTCTAGAAGGGACACAATATGGTTCGTATGCCAGTACTGAATGTATGGATGTGGCCAAGAGGGGACTTTCCTGTCTTGGGAGTTGACCGACGAGGACGTCAGTCTTCTAAGGGGGGTGGATTGTGACATCCTGGCTCAATGCTTAATAGGATTGATAAAATAACTCATACCATCAAGGTATACCTTCTTTTACGGAAGCCCACCTGCAAAGAACTCTAAGGTTAAGCGTGCTTGGCCCAGAGCAATTTGTGGATGGGTGACCGACCGGGGAGTTTTCCCAGATGCACACGAGTGAGGACAAATGTGGGGACCAGATTCCACACATTCCAGGAATCGCATTGGGTGGTGCCGTGCGATGCGACACCCAACAACACACATGTAAAGGAACGCGTATTACATAAATCATTTGTTGAAATTTACCAAGGTATTCAGTTTACAAATAGTTTATAAAAATAAACTACAGTGGAAGATAAGATTACAACTCTCGTACTCCAGTCTAATAAGCAAAAGAGAAGCTGTCCAGCCCACGGAGCTCCTCACTAGCCACAAAAACCAAACAGCAGCGGCATGGTTCCCACATGATTATATTACTCGGATAGCCTCGAGTCTCATCGGACAACCGTATTCATAAGCATAGAGGTTAGTACCTGCAAAACAACTTATATAGCAACCGTGAGCATGAAGGCTCAGCAAGACTTAACCGTCTCACCTAAACATGAAACTCTACATGAGACTAAAGACATAAACATAGGATGGCAGATTTGCATAACGGACTGGCCTAAATGTGGGTCCTTATTTTCAGAATTATAGTAGCAGCTTAAACCTTGTGCGGGGCAACATCGTAAATCCACAATCAAATAAGAAACGCTTCATCACGATGCTGTATGCCCAAGGTGGAAATTAAATTTAGTGAGCACTATACTAATACATACAACATAGCAATACCATGATAATATAATGTTCATAATAGCAGCAAATAATTCTCATCTCAAGTGCAAGTATTTAACTACGTCACAACTCAGTGAACAAGTGGTACTCATATCCGCGAGGGACGGTGATTCAAATCAATGATACCCAGAAATACACGATACGTACGCCCGTACCGGAAGTCACCTACGTGCACTCAACAGACGTCGTACGCAGCCACCTTTCTCAATTTCCGCCCAAGTTGAATCGATTCAATCGTCTAGGACAATATCCCCACTCACAGTGCACCCTTCCGCTGTGAAGATGTTGTTAGCGAGTTTCCGCCTACTGTGCTGCGGCCGAAAGCCTGAGGTGATCGAAAAAGTCTCAACAAAAGCTTCCCAAGGTACATCGGTTTCTTGTATCCCATATATCTAGTAAGACTCCGGTACAGTTCAAACTTCCTCAGCGGGGCGGCATACGGATCGGTCCTTAACCAACAAAGGCAAGGCTACGCACCCAAGACCATGTCTTGCTATATCCTACGCCCCTGCCCGGTCTCATTTTCATATTACTACTTCTCTCTTTGAACCAATCCCGTGTGAAAAAATTCCTAGCCATGCGAGTAGATTCCAACTACTCGACTTCTACCGAATCCTATACAATATTTAGCATAGCATAGTCTACACGATGATTGGCAACTAACCAAATGCTCCATAGGTTGTTCTGGTCATGCAAGTGGGTTTTCAATCACCTTAGCCCTAGGCACAATACTTAGCCTAGACATATGTGATACAAAAATCAAAATTTTGTAATAGCGCTTAAATGCAAACTGGGGCTTGCCTGGTTGCGACGGTATCAAAGTTAATATCCAGAGGGATGACTTCAAGTAGCTCCAGGGTCCTCTTGAGCTCGACAGCTAATCGATATGCAAATAATTATGCAAGTCAATCAATATCGATATTATGTTATAGCTCAAAGGAAAGACAGTTAAGTATATTAATTTAAGCCCAATGGTTCTGGAAATTTTACAGGGGAGAGTAGGTACTATGACGAAGATCTGTACCAAAAATTGTAGATGTTCAAGGAAGCTCGTTGTCTATAAAATTCCAACAAGTAAAAGCCTTCTCTGAAGTTTGGTTGTAATTCTGGAGGTGTATCATGGATACCAGTGGTCGTATCATACAGAGGGGGTCTCACTGGTGCAAGAAAAAATTTGTTTCGTAAATTTCTAAGCTTGCTATTGGGAGATATTGAATTTAGAATTTTGGATAAATTTCTGAAATAGTTCTGATGTTTTTAGGCATTGTATGACCTGTTAGGAAAAGTATCCAGATTCAACTAGGTTATTAAAGTCCAATGAAGCTGAAATTTTTATAGGAATTCAGAAACTTACTACAGAACATTTTGGATAAATTTCATAGTTTTCTATGGATTTAATTATGAGATAAAAATCAAACATGATTTTGATTTAAAGGGCTCTACCGGAAAATCTAGGGATTTTCATGAAGATTGGGTTCTAGTTCTGGTGAGTGTGGACAAAGAGCAAACCAACAAAATTGGTTTGACAAATTTTGAATCTTTATACTGAGAGTTATTCAATTTAGAGGTTTGCACAAGTTTCTGTCCAAACTCTAAATGAATTTGACTATTTTTATGTGCATAAAGAATACACAGGTGATCAGACCATGTAAATGAAGTCTAATGACCCTAAAATATTTACTGGAGTTCAAGGATATTCAAATGAAGGCTCTGGAGAAATTTGGTATTTTTCCAAAGAGCAGAACTATAGGAAGTAATTCTATACGCATTTTGTTCAGTTGAATTATGGAGAAATTTCTATGGACTTTCATACAAATACAAGTGCACCACTTGAAAGTACTCTTTATGCTGGTTCTTAAAAAAATTATTTTGGAATTTTTGGACAAGTATCCTAGGAGTTATAGATTTTTCCAAGTTGGGGCAAAATCTAAAATAAATTTCAAATGGGAAATGTTTGAATAAGCCGGGTGGGTCCACGGGTTTAAAATGGACCAATCGCTGGCCTGCAACATGGAGGGTTACTGGGTTAACCGCGTGGTCACAAAAGATCCCCGATCCGCAGCTGATACGGGCGCGCGCTGCACTTCCACAGACGACGGGGCCCCACGGGGTCGTCGTCTACCTCCCGCCGGGCGCGCGACCGCGGCGGTGCCTCGCCGGAGCTCTCGCCGCCCATAGATCCACGGCACGTCTCCTCGCCAAACTCGCGGCATAACCCTATTTCGAGGTGCTGAGCACGCTGGTGAGGTCAGCGCACTCCGGCGATGGCCGGGAAGGCTTGCTCGACGGCGGCGGTGGAGATTAGGGTTTTGGCCATGTCGGTCGAGCCCTACGGTGGGTGAAACTGATAGGGAAGACATTGGGAAGATTCGTGGAAGCATGGGAAACAAGAATCTGGCCATAGGAAGGAGAGAAATGGCTTGGATAATGGTAGCATCGATGGACCGAGGAAGGACAGACCGGCGGTTGGGGAAAAAATGTATTCCGGCGTGAATACTCGATGAAACTCGATGGATTTTTTCGAAGTGATGTGCCTGGCCATATAGATCAACATAGCACAAGTGCACAAGGAATAATTAAATGTATAACAGCAATTTCATGCGCGAAGCAACTCCACTCATAACCGAAGTTCGTCGGGAGAAAAACAAATACGGGGGCTAGGAGGCATGGCATGGGATGAAACTTTATGAGAAGCAAGAACATGAGGATGCAAACCTTTTTCCTTCTAGAATCGAGTCGAGATGATGTCCGTATCGTTGGGTCGACGATGAGCAGAGGCATGGCGAAACAGGAGAGATTTCCGGCGGCCTCGGTTTCGAATATAACAGCTTCGGGGATGGCCTAGCTGTGCAAGAACTTGATCACAAAGCTGTGCAAGAGGTTGGGGAGTGAGGAGAGGCAAAGAAAAGTGCTTAACACGGAGTACCTTTGCTGCAAATCGGCTGGACAGAGAAGGAATCGGGAGAGAAGTGAAAATGGTGTTGGAGACTTCAAGGTGAAGGAAGAGCAAGCCAGGGGCATGGAGGGGGTATAAATAGGAGGCCAGGGCGAGCTGGGGGCAGCTGGAGTCGGCCACAACTGTGCAAGCAGCTGTCTGGACTTTGCATGCAATTTGGTGTCACTTGGAGAGCCCAAACAGCACTTTGCTTTGGATGACAATTGGGTCCCACCTCATCCTCATTCTTTCCCAATCACGTCTACCACCTAATTCATTCCAAAATTTGCTAGATAGTTGTGGGATGGCTGGATTAATCATATAGAATTTGATTTTGAATTCCCATGGTTGATTCCACAAAGTTTCATTTAAATTCAAACTTGAATTTGAATTTGAGTTGAATTCAATGTAGCTATTGAATTAAATAGCAAACTTGCTTCAAAAATTATGAAACTTTGCAGGGATGCTATTTGGAATATTTAGAATCCTTTGCTCAACTAAAATCCTCATGTTAACTTCATTTAAACAGTAGCTAAGTTTATTTTTTTGAATTCCCTCATTTGGACTTTGAATGAATTTGTTTTTCTCAATTCCTTTTTAATTATTTTTAACATTCAAAATTTTTATCCTAACTGAACTTTGAATTTTGAAAATTTGGGCTTTTACAACAAAATGTGCAGAAAAGACTAGTGTTGGTCTGTGAGGCTAGTCTGTGATCCTATAGAGCTGCCAGGTGTAACGATCGCCAGGCCCGTAGTGGCTGGGATGTTACAGTACATAGAAAAAGCACCTCCGATATTTGCCAATTTCTGGGTAGGTCCCTAGTTTCTTGTTCCTCCATGAAAGAAAACTCCATTGCTTTGTCCATATCCAAAGCGGAGTATGTTGTAGCTGGGAGTTATTGTGCACAACTCCTTTGGATGCTACAAACTCTAAGGGACGACGGTTACAATATGAACCGTATTCCACTCCTTTGTGATAATGAGAGTGCCATTAAAATTGCACACAACCCCGTTGAGCACTCTAGAACCAAACACGTTATATCCGACATCACTTTTTGAGAGACCATTCAATAAATGGAGACATTGTCGTTTCCCACGTCAAAACTGAGAAACAACTGGCCGGTATCTTCGACAAGCCACTTGATGAAAAACATTTTTGTGAGCTTTAAAATAAACTAAATATCCTTGATGCTCAATACGTGGCTTGAAATCTTGCATATTTGTCTTCCATCTTCAAAGTCAAGTTCCTTTTGTTGAAAACTCATCTTTCCTTATTTTTCCAAAAACTATGTTAATTATAAGATATTGACGAATTATAGTAATAGATTGATTGTTTTGTGTTTACCGATCATATTCTTCAAAATTATTTGTTTGTCTTTGTCCCCTATTTCTTTAGTAGGCACCTTCGGATATATACAAAAGGTTTTTATATTTTCCTGTCCAGGTGACCACGGACTAGTTCGTGGTTACCCCGGACTAGTCCGCACACTACAGACTAGTCTGCGAAGTGTCAGCTTATCCGGACTAGTCCGGTATGACCACGGAATAGTCTGGTGTATCGACGCCTTAACCCCTTAGGCAGGTGCACACCCTTCCTCTTCCTCCTCACAACTTCCCTCAAGTTCTCTCTCCTCAGTCAAGTGCTCCCAAGGCGATTTTGTGAGTTCTCCCTCAAATCTGCTCAAATCTCCATGGGGATCGAACTACATTGCAAGGACATCGAAGACCACGGGTAATCCGCACCAACAACTCTTCAAACTCCTCGAATTGAAGGATTTCGTATTTTTTCTCACCAAACCCTTACTGTTCCATTTTCCTTGGTATTGCTCAAATAGCTTGATTCCTCTTGCCAATACATGTTTCCTTGATGTATTCCATCTACTCTATTTCACTTTTGCATTGAGAAACTCCAAATTTTCACTTAGCTAGGGTTTGAACAACCGCACGCCGGACTAGTCCGTTATCTGTGCGGACAAGTCCATTGCTCCGGACTAGTCGGCACCGGAACTACAGACAAGTCCGGTATGTACTGATCAAATATCTAGCATATCTCAACTCAATGCAATCCCTTGTCACCAATTATTATCTATGTCCTGTATCTCTTCTTTGTCAGGATAATGTCGACCTCAATCGAGAATCTCTTTGACTTTGAGACCGAAATGGATCAAGAGACATTGCCTCATGCTACGGTGGATCGTACCAAGAAATGGCAAGATTGTGCAGTTGACTCTTCACCCGCTCCACCTCGGGTGCGGTGAAATGTCCCAGCATAGAAACCATCTGCAAACGGTAAATAAGTGGTTGGATCTAGCTCGGCAGCTCCACACATAACTAAGGGCAAAGGAAAGGGAATAGCCTCTGGCCCGATTGGTCCTCTGAAGATCGCACCTCTGAGACAAGGGAATAGAAATTCCTTAGAGGATAGATTCACTGGAAAGGGCAGCGATGTTGCCTGGAAGTTCAGGCAAGTCGACGCTTACAGTAGTGGGAAGGTAGCTGCTGATCCGAGGTTTTGGAGTAATTTCTACTCGGATTACTACAGCAGCATCAACCTCAACATCAATACCCCAGTGCTACAAAGTCAATGGATAGACTGGAACTACTTTGGAAGAAAGAGCTGTGCTGCATTTGATGAGGTAGTGGCCGCTGCAGAGAGGCATGGTCTAAAGGATCTGTTATCTTTTAGATACAACTGGAATGATAAAGTGATAGCCAAATTCTACGCCAGTTGCCACTTTGCCAGTACGGGTGAAGAAAGAGTAACCTGGATGACTCTGGATCTGATTTCTCGGAGCTTCCATCTCTCACCAACTCCGAGCTTGCTTACTTTGGCCTTAGGGGCACGACGAGTGGTTCCTCCCCTCCTCCTCCTCATCCTAATGAAGAAGATAAAGAACGGACCAACAATGCAGATGTAGCCGGCGGCGACGAGTAGATCCCTTATCTTCCTTTTTGGTGTTTATGCCAAAGGGGGAGAGATTGAGGTGGTGTCCTAGGTTGTAGCTCCGGTTGAGAGAGAGAGAGTCATAGATCTCTTTTGTGTCTCGTTGCTCTTATACTTTTTTGAGACTCTGTTATGTATTTGGTCATGTAAAACTTATATTATGTTCTCATTATGCTTTTGGACATGTATTATGAAGTTATGATTATGCTTTACTATGATCCATGTTTTATGGTTTAAAGTTGCTATGTGCACTTGATAATCTTGATGATGTTGTGATTATGCTTTTCACCTCATTTACATCAATATTATTGCTCACGCACACATAGTTTTGCACCCCACCATAAAGAGTGCACATATGAGTATTACTTCTACATTTACTTTTTTTTTCTCAAAATTCACATGTGCACACTTTATGAAAATCTGAAATTTTCAACATATTTATGTAGTCTCATTTCATTGTCATCAGTCACCAAAAAGGGGGAGATTGAAAGTGCATCTTGGCATCCCTTGTGGGTTCTGGTTGATTAATGACAAACAAATTAGATCCTAACACAATTGTTGAGATGAGCACAGGTTTTAAAGAGATTAGAAGGAAATCACAAAAAGAAAGGAGAATGAGGATCCAAATGGAGAAGAGCTCAAGACTTGAAAAGAATAGATTTATTTTGTAAGGATTGTGTTAAAGAAACACACCCGAAGAGCTCAAGTGAAAAAGATTGCACTCACTTCACAAATATCAGAAAGAGCGGACTAGTCCGATATCCACCGGACTTGTCTGATTTTTCTCTGGACAGAAAACGGACAAGTTCTCCAAGTGCGGATTTGTCCACAGCTCTACACATTTGCACAACACCAAACTAGTCCGATATCCACCAGACTAGTCCGAAAACCTTCTGAGTAAAAATCGGAGAAGTCCTCCAAGTGCGGACTTGTTCTCAGTTCTACACTTTTTCACCACACTGGACAAGTCCGATATCTACCGAACTAGTCCGAAAACTTTCTGAGCCAGGATCGGAGTAGTCTGCACCTTAGCGGACTAGTCCGGTTTCCATCAACACTTAGGGTTTTACACACAAGCAGACTAGACTAGTCCGATATCCACCACAGACTAGTACGGACCTCGCAAACCCTAATGGTAACTTTTGGAAACCCTCGTATAAAAAGAGGTGCACGACCACAAAATAAACTATCTCAACTACCTGCACCATCACACCTTCCAGGAGCCCAAAAATACTTCTCTCCACTCATTCTAATCCTAAAAGGATCAAATCTTTGAGGATTATGGATTGGACAAAGTAGAGAACTTGTTCTACACGATCTTGAGCTCTTGGGTTTGATCTCTCGCACACTCTCATTGTTTATTGTACATATTTTGAGTGTCTTTGGTGGTGTTCATTCATTGTAATCTTTGGGGTGCCCTCAACTTGTAAGAAGGCCCCTTTGAACAAAGTTAGTGTGTGAAAGTCGGCCTCCGTGGCGATTACCCCGAGGGAAGGGTTAGTGAAAAGCCGATCCTCCGTGGACTCCTCAACAAGGGCGTAGATTTCTGTGTGGAATCAAACCTCGAGATAAATCTTTTCTCGCGTGTTCTTGCTTTACCTTTTATCATATTCTACGGTTTGCATAGTCTTGTGTAATTCACATTGAAACATTGGATTAAACTTGATAATTGCAATATCTTATTTCATTGTCATAATACACTTTAATTGTCAATTGCTTTCTGCTGCATAGACTACTGAAAGTAAAATTAAAGATCTACTTTGATTTTTAGGTCCGCATATACCAGACTATTTTGCACCATAATGGACTAGTCCAACCTCCCTGTATTTGATCTCCTTGTTAATGTTTCAGTGATCGATAAAAGTTCAAAAAGACTATTCCCTATCCCTCTAGACTGCATTCAAAAATGGAGCTGAACATGGCGACCAAACTGACAAGCATGACAGAAAGACTCATGTGTGCCCCTAGTACACGAGATAACTGAACTACTAGACAGATTGGACATAGCATCAATGCCAAGACAGCCAAGCCGGTTGTGCTAAGTGGTGGACGAAGCTATCGTAGACAGAGCAAAAGTTGGAGATACATCAGAACTAGGAAGTCGAAGCATGTACAGAGGCCCTAGGATATCACATCGAAGAATAAGATGATGGGTGGAAAGATCCTTCACAGATAAACCAAAAGGATCAAACTCAATAGAAACATTATTATCTGTGGTAAAACGAAGAATAGAAAGCAAGTTCTGAATGATATCCAGAGCGACAAGAATATTGTTAACCCGAAAGGAACCTAGAGATCTCGAGTCACGTACCGAGGTGACCGAAAGAATAGACCCATTCCCGGCAACCATAGATTAAGGAAACGAAGGGTGTGGAGGGTGGGTAGAAGAGAGTATACTAGTGTTAAGAGTGGTGTGGTACTAGGCTCTGGAATGAGCCACCCAGTTAGCAGCAACAGGTGGTGTGAGGTGCATGGTGCTGAATAAAGATGACAGTGACTGGCAGTCCCACACCAGGAGCGGCTCCTAGAGCGGTGTCGGCAGCTTCGAGTACCCAGTAGGGTAGTCAGTGCCCCCGTAGACCTGAGTCAACGACCCACTGACAGGGTAAGCGGTCCACCGTAGCTCGGGTGGGCCACGTACACTGGCCAAGGACACGGCTGGCAAGGAGAACGAAGACCGAGAGATGGCCCAGGTCAAATGGAGATCTATCCAGTCCACGGGTTGTTTGGTGTGGGCCAGCGTGCACCTCCCTGGTTAGTGCCACCACTACCGCCTGTGGGAGCAAGAGCAGAAGCAAGAGTGCTGCCGACATCAGCACCTCGTCCTCTGCGCTTATCGAGGCATCAACGATTACCACTTCCGCAGCCTGCAGGGGCACTCGGGGAGGTAGACAGAGCATGTTGTCTTGACAGTGGTCCTCCAGATGTGGGTGGCCTTGGGGACTTCACAAAGCCATAGAATGTTGTGGCAGGCCAGGAGCTAGCAGAGCCACTGGTCGTGATCTCCTCGAGCTCAAAGTCAGACCATACTTTCTCAGAGGTCGGAGATGGCTCCACACGAAGAAGCCACCCGAAGAACAAGTGTGTTGTTAGCGCCTGGCTCGCCAAGGTCGCGCAAAGCATCAGCCATGCTCTTCATCTCCATGCAGTAGACGGAGAACCCTGGATTCTGTTCTGCAACTGTGCATTGATGTTGAGAGCTCGAGCTGCACGGTTCCCCAAGAAGTGATGCTCAAGCACTAGCCACGCCTGGCGCGCAGTACCACCACCGCGCTGTCTGACGATGTCGTGGAGCTCATTGGAGAGGGACCTAAGGATCCAGGCTAAGACCAGGCTGTCCATGCTGACACAAGAGTCGTCATACGGGGAGCCATCTCGACGGACGTCATCCTCAAGCTGGTACCGCCTCAACGTGAGAAGGAACACATTACACCAACGGGCGTAGAAGGTGGAGTTGGAACTAAGGACGAATGGCACAAGTGTCCAAATGTTCTGAACTCTAGCGGCCTAGGCGTGTAGGGTGGCAACAAGTGATGCCGAGTACGCGGAATGCACACCAACGTCTAAGGAAGGCTAATGTTTAGCACTAAATGGTCGGTGAGCACTCTCCCCAAGCTTGTGAGAAAGAGCGGCCTAAGAAGCACACTTCTGCTCCAGCGTGAGAGCAAGTGCCCGCTCTCGCTCGTATGAAGTAGCCAGGGCCACGAGGACACCGGAGGTGTCCACAACCGTCTTGGTGGTACTGTCGGCGCCGTAAAGGGAGTCTACGGCCATGCTAGGAGCGGCGGCACCACACACAGTAGGTGTGGTCATTGCCTCTAGGACAGTGGTAGTGATGTTCATGTCCGATAAGGGCCCGAGTCCAGCAATGAACGGAGGCGTCGACTGGTGAGTCCAACAGTAGTGGCAGCACATCCACCGAGCCCAGAGCCCTTCACGAAGCCGGCGGCAGTGGGGCTGTCCAGTGGGTTGCCGCACCAGCCATTGTGTCGTACGCGTGCCTAGTCGTGGGGACGAGGGGCGCACCTGCTGTCGGATCAGTGGCACGCGCGCCAGCGAGGGGAGCCGTGTGTGGCGCGTCGTTGAGGGAAGACGTGCGGAAAGTGCTGGTCAAGGAAGGTGCACTGGGTAGATGAGGCGCTTTGGTGAAGATGTGTACGCCGACCAGTGGTGGCTACGGTGCGGCCAGGTGGCGCACACCAGCTAGAGGAGTAGCGCCAGCTAGAGAGGCGGTGCTGGCCTGTGAAGGAGCGGCAGCCGACAGTGGCAGCAGCGGCTGTGCACCAGCCAGAGGGTGCGCGGCGGCCAGGGGCGCCGCGCAGGTCAGGAGAGGGCCGGCGGCGGTAGGCGCAGTGGTCGACAGTTGTGGTGGGGGCTGCGCCATTTAGCGGCGGCTAGGGAGGTGAAGGGCTAGGTTTAGAGTTAGCTGGCTAATGATATTATATTAGAGGAGAATGACTTGATTGTATTCAACTTAGGCAATAGAAGGGGTACACCTTATATAGACTAGCTAGTGTAGTGTGAAATCAAAGCTAAACCCTTTCACACTACACAAATTGATATGCTAACATTAATAACTATGCACAGTCCAACAGAGATGTCTGCCCTCTTAGCATAAGAGAAAATATTTGGATAATCTATCTGAGGCTGAAGGTTGTTCCATTTATCGGACCAAAAGAAAGTGGTGGATCCATCTCCAACTGTGGCGGATGCGATTTCTTTAAATTTGCAAAGCAACCGAATAATGTCAAGCCACAAGAAAGAATATCTAGATACTTCCATGGGCTCTTTAAGGCCTTCAGAGTAATAGAATGAATAGAGTAATCATACTCATAGAACATTTTTCTTGTTCACGAACTTGTGAAGTTGCTTCAACAGCAGTGCTTCATTTTCGCTGAAGGTCCAAGACTCCCAATCCCTCTCTATTTTTAGACTGAGTACAGTTCTCCCAGGCCACTAGAGCTTTGGTTTTTTTTTTGGAGAATTCTGGTCCATTCTAAACACAATGGCGTCTAGCTTGATCAACGAAACCAACACCTTATAATGTATTTTATGTGAGCACATTTCACATTTGGTAGAGCTGAAGTTACTGAGTTTACTAACTGCAATCGCCCCGCTTGACATAGAAAGCGGGAGTCGCCGATAAGTTCATTTTTTATTATCAGAGGAGTGTAGTCTGCCAAACTTTGTTTCATAATGCTTGGGCAAACCAAGATAGGTTATCAGGAAGCTATCCAGTTGACATCCAAACACCTCAGCCAATTGTTGAGTTCGAACAGATGAAAAGTCGATGGGTACAAGTCAAGACTTCTAGTGATTAACTTATAGCCCTGTTGAGATAGAGAGCTGTGAAGCAAACCCTTAAGAGAAAATAATCCCTTTTTAGTGGCTTTAACAATTAGCAACGCCCTGCCACAATAAGCTTCATCTCAGGCGGCTTCAAACGTATTATCACACGAGATTTTTAAAACCTCCCTAAACGAAGAGTCTGTGATAATCTGCAATTTCATAGATGGAAAAGTAAAAGTGCCTATGATAATCGGTTTACCACAGGCGGTTCTTTACCTATTACTAGCCGCCTGTGAAGGCAATTTATCACAGACGGTCAGTACAGTATAAGTAACTACCTATGATAATATTATTATCACAGACGGATTTTTACCTATTACTAGCCGCCTGTGAAGACTTTTTATCACAGGCGGTTTGTACCGTAAGTGTAGCCTCCTTTGATAATGGAGTTATCACAGTTGGTTCTTTACGTACGCCTAGTCGCCTGTGATAATATAATTTCACAGGTAGGTCTAGCCGTAGGTAAATAACCGCCTGTGATAAATTATACCCTATGCAGCACTACTTGCTGTTATTTCTAATTTCCAGGTCAATTTCAGTAAATCAACACAGAAGTCATTACACAGTTTATACTAAAATAGTATAATAATAGAAGTCATCTCATAGAAGTTAATTTCATGAAAACAATATGCATATGTACAAGTTACACTTTAAATTGACATACAAGTCATATCATAGATTACAAGTTTCATTAAAAACTGTTTCTATTGTCATACTCGTAAAGTCCTGACACATCATCTATTACACCCTCCTCATCATAGAACACCCCTTTTCGATGGAAAATTTCGCGACGCATGAATTGACAAAGTTCACTTGCAATCTTGTCATCTCCTCCATCATGAATACTTCTACAAACCGGCCATTCTTGGTACACATTCTTCGTGTGCTGCAATGAAACAGATAACAAGGTTTAGAATGTGTTGATTTGAACTACCTCAAAGTACAGATCAAAGTGAGTATATAGAAATTTATTTGGTATTTTTGAAGCAGTTCTACTATGAGCAATCGAATTTTGATATTGGAATCAATATCTGAAAATAATGTTTGTGAAAATAGTGAGTAGTTCTACTATGAGCAGTTCTACTATCCGATGGACTGATTGAGATATGTATATAGGCTTTCATTGCAAACCATTGCACTACTAGAAACCAGAGTACAATACATTTCTAACAAAATAATATAAGTATTAAAATATGCTTGTTACAACGAAAATGAAACTCAAAAGTAAGAAAATACAGTATCGAGATTAAGGATAACTTACATCCTCACGATTCATCCTATATTCATTGGCAAACCAAAGATACTCGCATACATAATACCCGCATAAGACGCTCCCAAGAGGCTGCTTGAGACAAGGATAATATGTTGATATGTGCAATGCATCCTTATTAGGAGATCTATGACCACCAAGATTTTACGCGTAAAACCACCAAGCGCTGTAATACAAGAAATGTCATATAGAACTTGTCAACACATTATAAATGTGTGTAAACTAAAAGTATCGAATAACTGCACAATTTCAAAATGTTAAGTAAATCTTTGTTATAATCTGCTGGGTAATTGGTTGAGTCCATGCCTATTGCCGAACCCTGCATTGGCTTGATGAGGATCATTATGTAGTGTTCACTGCACACGTACAAACACACATGTTAAGTTAACAATTAGCAATAATTGCTATTTTAATGTCATGTGTCGAACTTACTCGAAGTGGTACAGAGCCTTTATGAGGTCCTTGCCATCTCTGACAAAGTTAAACATGGCATGTCCTATGTAAGCTACAACTTTTGACCCTTTATCCTTCTTTTGTTTTGCGATTGATTTTTCAATTTTTTTTCATGTGCTTGTAGTCTTCTGAGTCTCGATCCACCTTAAAGTTGAATATCATCTTTGCAATCCATGTAGGGTCAAGGATACCTGTCTTGGTTTTCATCTTTTCATTATCAATGTATTGCATCCTGTTAAAGAAGTCCAAAATTGTTATAATATCTTGAAATGTGAATGTGTGTAGTAAGAAAAGCAAATATGAAATATTAGAGGCACTTACAAGCACCAGATCAGTATCAGGTTGATTTTGAGCATGCCTCGATGGAAAAGGCTATGAAGATCTTCAAAGAGAATGGCTCGTTTATCTGCTCTGGAGCTCTAGAATGCTTTTTTTGGCACACGAAGTGTGACGTAGCAAAGATCATATTTTGTGCTGGCAGTGATGTACCACTTGTGCATTGTTTTGAGCGAGATAGGTTGTTTTCTATGTTGTACTGATGTCATGAACGGCTTCCCATTCTCATATTCATGAGGAACATTCTTAATCTTGTATATTGGAACTCCTGGTTTAACTAAATCCGCCTAACGATTATATATGACACAATCTTCTTCCCACTCCTCAATATCTTCTAATGTTGGCTCATTAGAAGAACGAGATGCATACAATTTTTCAATATTTTCCTTCGGATTTTCCAAATATTTTGACACTTCTTTAGAAGGTTTCTTATTTCGTCTGAGCTAACCTTCATAGGCACTGATGACCGAGGAGTAGTCATTGGAAGTTGGACACTGGCTTGTTGTTGAATCTGTTGTTCAACTGATTGCTCTTTACTACCAGCAGCTTGCTGTAGCACTGTTTCAAAAGCTGTTTCTAAACTAGTTGCTCTATATTACAAGTAGTTTGCTCTGGTACTGCTTCAAGCTGTTATAGCTGGTTGCTCTTGGTTATCTTTACTAGCAAGGTTACTATCATCCTTGCTGAGACATAGCAGGAGTGTATCTTCCTGCACTTTTGGATTAGAAGATGGGGTTGCAGTATTTTGAGATGCAACGGGGTTAGAAGTCGGCTCATCGTCCAACACGATATCGCGTCGGTGCCAAAGGATAAATTGGTTGACAGCCTGCCCCAGATTCATGATACTCTCATGCTTGACGTGGTCTATTTGATAGTATTCATAATCATTATCAATAATTTGAAGAACTTTCAGCACATCATAATACAACGGGAGTGAAATAACGTTGAAGTCACAATCAAGCTTTGCCATAGCAGTGGCAACTTGTTTGGTTTTGTTTCCTGCTCTACCATTCGGGACAAGAATCCGACAAGATCTGTCCTTAACAATATCATTGACAGTAAACTTATGGGACCCTGAGCCTGGCATAGAACCTACGCTGCTAGGGTAGTTAGTTGGAGATACCAACTGCTCCTTTGCCACGGGAACCATCGCCGTACTCGGTGCAACTAATTGTACCGATTGTCTATGTTGATCCATTGTTTCTTGCACATTTTCCTTGACCTTTTGAGCAATCGTTTCATCGAGTATTTTTCTAAACTTCTCACATCTTTTATATGTCTCTTTATCTTTCGGGAAACCATCTCTCCAGGACATCTGAGAAGAGATTGCTCGAACCCGTCCACTGTGTTGAGGATTTCCTAGAACAGCGATAAGATGGTCATTATCCCTCTTTGGCTTGAAGAGACACTTCTATTGCTTTTCAATTACTTCTTTCATCTTTTGCTCTACTTCGATCACTGAGTTGGGCTTTTCAAATTTTCCCTCGCTGGTCAAACCTGACCGAGCAAAGACCCACCGCTGAGTTCTCTCATCGCATCCTTCTAACAGGTGAGGATTGCCCTTACTCGTAATTTCCTCTAATATCATACTGCATTTCTGAACTTTGGAGGCATATCAGGCAGACCCCAAGCAATGATGGTATTTGTTTATTTTGGCAAGCTCTGACCAAGTTGCACATAG
Organism: Tuctoria greenei; assembly: GCA_036927565.1. Classification (NCBI taxonomy): domain Eukaryota; kingdom Viridiplantae; phylum Streptophyta; class Magnoliopsida; order Poales; family Poaceae; genus Tuctoria; species Tuctoria greenei. Next base: position 20,718,865 of record JAYESD010000007.1, on the reverse strand, counting down.
GGCATTAGCATCAGGTGTGGTCTTTTGACTAACAAATTCTTGTCACTGAGCTTGTGTGATTTTTCCCATCTTCTTAAGGCTAGGGACCTTATCGGCCATAACATAAGCAAGAGACCAATGTTTCTTTCTTTACAGCTTCTTCGGTGCCTTTCATGAACTTGAATTGTTTTTGTATCCTCTCCCACAACTCATTCTTGATCTCCTTAGATAATTTTCTCCATTTCGCGATTGTCATTGGCACGATCTCCCTAACAAGACAACTACATGGATTTCGGTACTTTGTATCTGAATCCCGTGGTTCTTGGGGAAGCCCACCTAGACCGGCACTTGTTATGTATGTGATACAATCCAATGGACCCTTATTGGAACCTCGTTGCTCTCATTTTCGCTTGAGTGAACATGAGGATTCAACCACTGGAGAACCTTCTACGGTGTTAGGAGCCGAAGTCACCTTGTTGTATTCACGATTCGGCTAGGTAGAAAGGAATTATAAGCCTTCATATACTCGACAACCAACAAAAACTTGAACTGCTGGAGTTATGATTCGTGATCCATACCTCATTGGCAGGATCATATTCCGGGTCGAGATCCTCTGAAGACTTTTTAATTATTATATTCGGAAAAGGATCTGATGGACTGTAAAAGAAGACTGAACTGCTGGAGTCACTAAACTCCATATTGCCTTCTTCTTTGTTACTACCAGCAACAATCTTCTTAGGGCTTTCCATTCAAGAACTAATAAGACAAAAAATATGTCCCACTTCAATGAAATCTAAAAAAATAAATGTTCAAACGCATAGGGGGAAATATTCTGATAGTAGATAATAAGTGAGGCACCACAATCAATTAACCATATATTTGTCAGTAAGGAACTGTGATGAGCATATTGAAATGACAAGTCTTAAACCAACAAGGAAACAATGTTGAGTTGATAATGCTTCCATCATCATGTTTTATATCAAGTTGCATTGCATGGTTCTTTGCTTTATACTATAATTATAAATGCTTTAAACAGGGGAAAGATAAAAATTTAATTTTTTTCACAAAATAATCTTCCTGCCGTTTTTTATCAAAAAAGGGAACTACTCTCCAGGTAAGAGATAACATATGACCTACAATCTTTATTGCCAATCTTCATTTGACAAAACACATTGACAAATTCTAGACTCCACCTATGTTTGACAATTGGACTAAGGTGAACTGCTCAGGAACACTAAGATGGACTCGAAGGCGAGTGGACTCGACCTCCAACTTGATGTGCACGTCCCTTCTGCTAACCTTCACTCCTTGGGTGATTTCTAATTAAGTCTTATATGATCTTCCTCATGATTCCTCTTTCAGTAAACCTAGAGAGTAGTTCGGTGGCAAGGGAAATCAACGGTGCGGCAGCAGTGAGGATGTGACTTGGCCCACGGCTAGAGCGAGGAGGGAGGCGGCACGGGGTCGAAAGAGGGAAGGAAGCGACAGAGTACCTGGCGGCAAGGTCGAAGATCCCTTTTTTTAGGAGATAAAATAATTTGAATAATATGTGAGTATAAATTAATTTGATATTTATTAAAATATTACAATGTTAGTTATACAAGTTTTAAAATATTTGGTCCAGGTGGTAGATATTACTTCTTCAAGAATATAGAAAAAAGAATGATCGAGTTTGGACTCAATTTGCAAAATCTATACATGTTCGAGTATTTATATTGGAATCTAAATAAAAAAAGAAGCAACAGAAAAGAAAACTGAAGAACAGGCTCAAGCCATTATCTCAGGCGGTTCATTAGCAACAACCCCCTGTGCAGTAGTTAAAATACGCCTGAAAAACAAATGTACTGAGTCTAGACTTAATTAATATTCTTTATTACATTGAGGGGCCTTTTAGAAGTCCAAATTCCACTCTCTTGTAATATGATTTAGTATTAAAAGTTCCCACTAAATTTCACTTGGGAAAGCCTTTGAAATTTGTCAGAACATAAAAAACAAATAATATTGGTTATTTTTCATTTTTCTATCATGATGAATATAATGATTTATTCATTTAATTTTTCAATGGAACATTTTAGTCATCATACCAACCTCCACGATTTTTTTCAGATTTATTTAAATTTTTTTTTAAATCAATGTGTGTTCAAAATTTGATGAATGCCTGATATGTATATGAGCATTTGATTAAAATGATGGATAATTTGAATTTTGACATGTTGCAATGCTTTAAAAAAATTAACAAAATTCATACATGTATAAATAAGACAAAAATGTTCATACAAACAAATTTTAGTGAAAGTTCCTTTTTTTAGGAGGTACAAAAATGTGAATAATATGTGAGTATAAATTAATTTGATATTTACCAAAATATTACAATGTTAGCTATACAAGTTTTAAAATATTTGGTCCACGTGGTAGATATTAATTTTTAAAGGATATAGAAAAAAGAATCTTCGAATTTTGACTCAGTTTGCATAATCTATACATGTTTCAGTATTTATATTAGAATCTAGATAAAAAAGAAGCAAGGGAACAAAAAACTGAAAAACAGGCTCGAGCCATTATGACAGGCGGTTTTTTAGCAACAACCGCCTGTGCAGTAGTTAAAAACCGCCTGAAAAAAGTACCGAGCTTAATTAATATTTATCTGAGGCAATTTTCATTTAAATTCGTCTGTGAAAACGGATGTCGATATAAAGGGCCCCTCGGGCACGGCAGAAAACCTAACCCGAGAGGTTTTCCATCGATGCCGCCAGGATACACAAAATTTTCCAGCGTGCACGCATTGGTCCTTTATTCATCAGTTTTCAGTTTGTTGTCCCGTTTTAGTTTCGTTTTGTTGAGTTTGGCTCCAGCCCCCCCCCCCCTCCTTATGTATCTTGTAGTTAAACAACTTCCATCGCAAAGAAGATGTAGTTGAGCCTCCCCTTGAGCTCCTCCATGACTTTTGTAGAAAAATAAGTAGATTTCAAAGATTAAAGGATGAAGATGAATAAAAGCACATCACATGTTTGATGAAATGTTTCAATGAATATGCCCAACTTCAAAAATTTCTTGTGACCACTATGATGCTTAGAAAATTATGAAACAAATTTTCTTGGAACCTTGATTAACAAACCTACATGATACCAGTATTCACTCATATGACACAAGCTGGTTATGTCTTAGTAAATTCATTTTAAAGAAGATCATTAGGGAATATTTGTGGCCAAATTCTGTAAATCTTACAAAAATTTTGTTATTGAAGCATGGACCGTCGAGCGTGGATGTATACCAGCCAAGACCCTATCCTATGTACATTCAAAATGTTGCAAATTTTATTGAAGCATCCAAGAGACATGCGATGATGCAAAAGATAGATGACATATTATGTCTATCAACTTTGAAAATAAGATTGCTTGGATAGATACTACAACAATCCTATCTCATTTGGTGAAAAGAGGTTTCAGAAAAAAAAAACTACACAATATGGACAGAGCATGGTGAGTTAGATACACATGAAGTGAATAAAGATGATGAAAGTGGTTTAGATGACGATAATGTTCATATCGATGATGGTAGTGACAACCAAGATGGTGATGATGATGAATTAGATTGTGAGGAGATGTTGCGTCATATTGAACCATATGTATTGACTTCTATGGGAGCAAGTAATGTTTAAGTAAAATAGAGACATTGCAGAATGCAGCGATGGAACTTTTATATGATGAATCAAACGGTTGGGATAAAGAGTTTACTACATTGCGTGCAATCCTAAAATTTTTAAAGTTGAAAGCCACAAACGAATGGTCTTTTTAATCTTTTGGCAGAAATTATTCCAAATTCAAATAACCTGCTCAGAAGCACATATAAAGCAAAGAAATTTCTTTGCCCCGATGGTACTAGGTGTGACAAAAATACACGCTTGTGTGAACCATTGTATCATGTATCGCAAAGAGCATGAGCTCGCAACTAGATGCCCGATCTGCGGTGTTAGTAGATACAAGAAGGACTACAATAACTAGTATGTTACCAACATGAAAAGTCCCAGGAGAATAAGAAGTTTATTGTTGGCCCTAAAGGTGTCAATGACGATACTTCTGACAATGCAGGCGGGAAGAATAAGAGAAAAATTACTGCCTTGGTGTTGTGGTACCCTCTGGTAATTGATCGCTTCAAGCATTTGTTCTCAAACCCTAGAGAGGCTGAACTTATGCGTTGGCATTCTGAGCAGCTTAAGAAGATTGAAAAACATATTCGACACCCTGGTGATGCAACCTAGTGAAAAAATTTTGATATTCAGCATCCAGAATTTGCAAATGAAATCAAAAATATAAGGATTGCATTGGCTGAAGACGGAATGAATCCGTTTGGTGAAAAAGGGAGCATACACAACACGTGTCTCGTGGTCTTAACGATGTACAACCTACCGATGTGGTTGTGCCACAAAAAGAAATACATTTTGTTATCTATTCTTATCCAAGGTCTGAAACAATCCAACATCGAATTGATGTGTTCTTGGAACCGTTAATGGAAGATATGGCAAAGTTGTGGAATGAAGGCTTACGTACATGAGATGAGTACAAGTGGGAGTATTTCACACTAAGAGCAATGATATTCGTTACTGTGCATGATTATCCCGGACTATTTACATTATCGGGACAGACGAAAGGAAAGAAAGGTTGTGTAAGGTGCGTGTATAGAACTGGATTTCTATACCTTACTTCATCCAGAGAGACGGTGTACATGAGACACCGGCGGTTCTTGACAGATACACACGAGTATAGGAAGATGAAAGAACAATTTGATAACAAAATCGAAATAGATACTGCACCAAAACCTTACTGTGGGAAACTCGTGTTTGAAATGGTCAAGAACATTCATACTGCTTTTGGTAAGGGCAAAAAATGTAAAGGAACAAATGGAAAGAAAAGTACATCTTTGGGTTATACAACTGACATGAATTTCAAGAAAAAATCATTTTTTTTTAAGTATCTTCCGTATTGGAAGAACCTGGAATTTTGCCATAGTATTGATTTGATGCACATTACAAAGAGTGTATTTGACAGCATCATTGGGACCTTGCTGGACATGCCGAGGAAAACAAAGGACAAATTAAAATCATGTATGGACCTAGTAAATCTTGATATGAGACCAGAGCTTCACCCAGTAGAAAAGGCGAATGGGAAGCATTATCTTCAACCAGTAGAAAAGACAATTTGTGAATGCTTGAGTGGGATCAAAGTGCCCACGAGTTTCTCATCCAATATTCGCAAAGTAGTCTCGATGAAAGACTTATCTTTATTCGGCTATAATTCTCACGATTCTCACATGATGATGACAATGTTCCTTGCCATTGCAATAAGGATCATCAAGCCTTAGCATATAGAAGTTTTCATCACACCTTTGTGTTACTTTTTCAATGCAATATCGTAAAAGGAGATAGCACTTGAAGATTTAGACTATTTGAAAATGTACTTTGTCGAGACTATGTGCAAGCTTGAGATGTGTTTCCCACCATCCTTTTTTTGATATGCAAGTACACCTAATCATAAATCTTCTTGATCATATAAAAGCATTTAGGTCACTATATTTACATCATATGTTTCTGTTGGAGAGATATTCAGGAGTATTAAAAGGTTATGTGTGGAACCGTGCTCACACAGAGGGTTCAATTATGAAAAAATACACCACTGAAGAAGTGATTGGGGGTTGCACTGATTACATCAAAGATGGAAAACCGAAAGGTGTGCCTACACCAGTGCATGAGGGTAGACTACGTGGCAGAGGCAACTTGGGTAAGAAAACTTTTATCATTTAAGATTACAATAATGTACATCGTGCAGATTTTGGTGTACTACAACAGCTCGCAATAGCTGAGACATACATCGTGGAACACCAAATTGAGCTTCCCGAAAAAAACCAAGACTGGACAAAGGACTGGATCATGAAAGAGCACAGAAGATGTTTCACTTAATGGTTAATGGACAAAAATATACCATACATAAACTCTATAGAAGAGGCAACAATGAAGAAGTTAGCTTCTTGCCCATCTACTTTGTTGACATCATGGCAAGCATATGGTATCAATGGTTACATATTTTACACTAAGGAAAAAGACAGTAAGAGTGTTGCACAAAATAGTGGTGTTCGTATAGAGGCTTATGATCCACAAGGGTAGAAGACCACATACTTTGGGTTCATAGAGGGAATATGGGAACTCGATTATGGTGAAAGAATGGTAATGCTTGTATTTAAGTGTCAATGGGTCAAACATCCTGATGGTGTGAAAGTGGACAACTAGGGGCTGACACTGGTATACTTGAACAAAGTGGGTTATAAAGATGACCCGTGAGTTCTCGCCGATCATCTTGCACAAGTTTTTTATGTACAAGATCCAAGAACTGAGAAGATGTACATAGTTGTTTCTGGAAAGAAAATATTTTTGGGGTGAGAATGTGGGGGATAATGAAGAGCAATATAATCAGTATGAAGAGATGTACCATTTTACCGAACCAGAAAACATCAAGCGTGTAGAGAGAAGCATTAAAAAGGATTTGAAGCCCTATATGCGAGAAGATGTCAATGCTGGAAAAAATATTTTTGTGTCCTTTGAAATCAACTTAGAACAATGCTCCATTTTAGCTTTAAATTCATCTTCTGTAGAGAAGACTAATTTGGACAAGTAATCTTTTCCGGCTTGCCTATGATATTTATCACATTTATCTATTCCATAAGTTATCCAATTGTATGTTTATACGAATTTATTCACACCAATGATGCTGATGGCTTGCCTTCCAACAGCTGGGTTCCAAATAACCTCTATAAGCACAACTCTTGAAGCTTCTAACAAGCTAATCCCTTCAAATCATGCTCTTGTAGATGCAAGTAACACCCGAGAATCAACAATTGGATTGTTAAAAACTTCAACTGAGGCCTAACGATACCTTGGAAGGATTTTCCCATCAATTTGAAGGATTTTCTTTCCCTTCTCTCCATTTCAAAAACTAGAAAGATGCTACTTTATCAGTTCTAATGGCTGAATATATTGACTAAAAATCAGTACTATCTCTCTAAGTGCTTCACACGAGCGACAAAGCGAACAACTTCAATCACAAATCTTGTTTTTGTTCCTTCATAGGGATCTGACCTTAATCGTTCAAGCATAGATTTATCAATAACTGAAGCTTCATCATCAGACATGTTAATGGAAGTTACAAGCGAAGGGTGTGTCGATGCTAACGAAATCTCAATGGGACTGAAGACAAAGAGAACATGCATATGAGTGGCAATGTCCATATTAGTCAACGTGATGCTATGATGGCAAAATTCAACAACATGAAATGTGATGCCAAGGTTATGCTTGCATCAACCAATGCATGTTGTGAGGGTGTGTCACTTGGTGGGGCGTCACGGTTATGCATGCCAACAATTGTTATGCCCTCACAACATGCCTTGGTTGATGCAAGCATAACCTTAGAATCACTTTTCATGTTGTTGAAGGCTGCAATCATAGCTTCACGTTGTCTAACCTGGACATTGCCACTCATGTAGGATCTCTTTGTCTTCAGTCCAATTCATATTTTGCTAGCTTCGGCACACCCTTCGCTTATAACTGCTATTAACATGTCTGATAAGGGAGCTTCACTTATTGATAAATCTATGCTTGAAAGATTAAGGTCAAATCCCTATGAAAGGGTAAAACCAAGATTTTTGATTGAATTTGTTCGCTTCATCGCTTGTGTGAAGCACTAAGAGAGAAGGTACTGATTTTTAGTCAATATATTCAGCCATTAAAATTAATAAAGGAGCATCTTCGTAGGTTTTTCAAATGGACAGGAGGGAAAGAAATCCTTCAAATGGATGGGAAAATCCTTCCAAGGTATCATCAGGCTTCAATTGAAGCTTTCAACAATCCAAATGATGAGTCCCGGTTGGTACTTGCATCTACAAAAGCTTACTGTGAAGGGATTAGCTTGACAAGAGCTTATCAGCGTCACATGCGGTTCTTAATTAATAAGCAACCTGTGAAAACAATGACTTTGACAAGACGGTTCCTCAATAAAAACCGCTTGTGGTGTTTGAACTAGTACATGCGGTTCTTAATTAATGACCGCCCGTGAAAATCATGTATTTACCAAGGCGGTGTTTTATTAAAGACCACCTGTGAATTTGGTTACAGTACAAATGGTTCTTAATCAATAGGTGCTTGAGAAAATAATGTATTTACCCAGTCAGTTGTTTTTTTAAATCCGCCTGTGATGTCTTGTCATCGCAGGCGGTTATTGTATCATTCGTCACCACAGTCACATATTTTTACGGACCGCCTATGTTTGAAAAATCGAGACTCCTGTGAAAATGCTTTTTTTAGTAGTGACGTGTCATCCGCATATTGTAACACTGGAAAATCTTGACAGTTGCGCTCCTTGAAAGGTCTTGTAAGGATCCCTTTCATCATTTCTGCCTTAGAGCCTGTTTGGAACCCCTAAAACTAATAGTTTGCTAAATTAGCTCTAGGGGTTCCAAACCCCCCAGCTAATACCATGACTAAAAATTAGCTGAACCCGCAACTAATGGTTATTTCATTAGCTGCTCCACCCTAGCTAATACCAGCTAATACTTGCCTAAAGTCGAAATTACCCCTCCCTTATCTCATCTATCTGTGTCTTCTCTCCCCTCTGCTCCTCTCTCTCTCTTTTCCCGTACCCGTGCAAATCCTCCCGGCCCGTGGAAATCCTCTCCCGTCGCCCCGCTCCGGCGGCCGCCGGCGACGCGGCTCCTCCCCCCGCTCGTCGCCCCGACCCGCCCACGGCGACGCCGCTCCGCCCCGACCCACGGCGACGCCGCTCCGCCCCGCCCACGGCGACGCCCCGTCGACCCGTCGCCCCGACGCCGGTGAGCTCACTCTCCTCATCCTCCACGGTGTAGTTCCTCGGATCGATTCAATTGTCGTAGAGTCTACCCTAGTGAGTCGGTAACTGTAGAGGCTTCGTCCTCAGATCGATCCGGATTTCGGGCTAGTATTTGAGGCACGTCCCTCCTCGTCACGCACACAGGCCGCAGGAACAACAGTACGTAAACAGTACAAACAATTCCAAGCAAATGTTTAATTTAGGGGTACAATGGTCTTTTAGTTTCCAGAAACACAATTAGTTGTAGTGGTTCCAAACACCCACCAGCTAATAAATAGCTAGCTAATTATTAGTTGGACCCTTCCAGCTAACAAATTATTAGCTAGCTAATAATTAGTTTTAGAGGTTCCAAATAGGCCCTTAAGCACATAATGCAGTAATTTTCCATATAATACGAATAATAGTGGAGAAATGGGATCTCATGCATTGACGAATGCCTCTTCTGCAATAGAAAGGTGTTTCTGGCACCCGGTTGAGTATGACTGAGAAAGTGGCCGTGGTGAGTAGATTTTGGACCCATTTAAACCAAGTATTCAGGAATCCAGGACTGTGCATCGTGTATAAAATGGCACAGCGTTCAACTGTGTCATAGACCTTAGCAAAATCTATCTTTAGAGCCACCACTTATGCCTTCATGATTTTACATCGATGTATATATTCGAAGGCTCAAGCCACACAGTCCTGAATGGATCTATCATGGATGAAACCATATTGATTTTGATGAAGAATGGGTCACTACTACAAAAAGCATTTTTACAGGCGCCTCAATTTTTCAAACACAGGCGGTCCTTAAAAATATGCGACTGTGATGACGAATGATATAATAACCGTCTGTGATGAAAGAACAACACAGGCGGATTTTAAAGAACAACCGTCTGGGTAAATACATGATCTTCAGAATCGGTTCTTAATTAAGAACCGCCTGTAATGCAACGAACTTCACAGACGGATTTTAAGAAACAACCGTCTGGGTAAATACATGATCTTCATAGACGGTTATTAATTATTAACCGTCTGCAATGCAATGAACTTCACAGGCGGATTTTAAGAAACAACCGTATGGGTAAATACATGATCTTCACAGACGGTTATTAATTATTAACCGTCTGCAATGCCATGAACTTCACAGACGGATTTTAAGAAACAACCGTCTGGGTAAATACATGATCTTCGTTGGCGGTTCTTGATTAATAACCGTCTGTAATGCAATGAACTTCACAGATGGATTTTAAGGAACAACCGTCTGAGTAAATACATGATCTTCGTTGGCGGTTCTTAATTAATAACCGTCTGTAATGCAATGAACTTCATAGCCGGTTCTTGATTAACAACGGCCTGAGAAGATCATGTATTTTCAGTGGCGGTCATTGTTTAATTATCATAAGCGGTTTTCATTGAAATTACAGGGATGTAGTTGCAATTATATATCACAGCCGCATGTAGTCGTGCAGGCAAAATTGTATCAGGAAAAAAACACAGATGAGCTAGCGGATACTAGTACAGTAATGCATTATAGGAAATGCTCGATCACCAGTGAGGCTGGCTTAATTGTGATAATACACCATTAGAGGCTTTACAATTGTTCAAAGATAATTTCTTTACACACTGAACAAAAATCAAGCTACATTCATTGTAGATCGACGATGAAGCTCCCATCGATCAATCTAAATTGTACCGTCCTGCTTGCTCCCGAACACGTCTCTTATATTCCGCTGGATCCTGAAAATATTGACATTATTTAAATTAACAAATGTCGAAGGAGGAATGAATAACCTACATTGGTCACTAAGTCAAAGTGTCATCTAACCTTGATAAGTAGATTATAGCAATCATTTTCAACATCAGGCACATTTGGCTGATGCAGCAAACGCTGAACTTCAAGTAGTATAGTTTTGATTGTAAAAGCACTGCACCACCCCTACGAAATATAATTTAAGCAATATAAGAAACCAGTTCAAATAAGTTCGACAAAAATTATAAGTAATAATTACATGAACAAAATAGGTCTATCTTACAGTCTCTTGATCAAGAATCCCGATGCAGAGTGCTACCGAACGATGGACATTTGGGTGGAAGAACCCAATTGGAAAGGAGCATCTTGGAGGCACCAAGGGATAGTCCTCAGAGAAGGAGATTGTCAGGGGGTAGTAACTATCTTCCCATTCAGTCTGCAAAAGAAATTTATTAATAGGAGGACGATAGTTAAACTCATATTGTGCTTGTTCTTCATGACTTACCCCTTCTTTACCGGGGACGATGCACTGCCACTTCAATAAATCTCCCGATTCAGGCTTCGCAGAGAAACCCTACGCGGAGAAATTGAAAATACCAAAAACAAACAACACGGAAAAACAAACTACAGTTAAGTTCATCAGTCCATTACAGATACATATGTATATACAACCATGTGACCGGTGTGCCATATGTACATACATGGGGATGGTTCTTGCGCCACGCCAAGCGCTCCTCCTTCAATCGGCTACATGCCCGAGACATCATTATCTGAAGAAAGAACAAACTTCCAAACTTCCAAATCATTGAGTCCAAACGCATATGTACACAAATGCAAAAGGACACAATCCATATACCAACATTGTTCTAAGTTGATTTCAGAAGATACAAATATATACAATATATATCATCCCGCATTGCTATATACATTTTTTCCAGCATTGACATCTTCTCGCATATAGGGTTTCAAATTCTTTTTAATGCTTCTCTCTACGCGCTTGATGTTTTCTGGTTCGGTGAAAAAGTACATCTCTTCATACTGATTATATTCCTCTTCATTATCTCCCACATTGTCAACCCCAACAATATTTTGCTTTCCAGAAACAACTACGTGCAACTTCTCAGTTTCTGGATCTTGAACATAAAAAACTTGTGCAACATTATCAGCGAGAACCCATAGGTCATCTTTGTAACCCACTTTATTCAAGTCTACCAGTGTCAGTCCGTAATTGTCCACTTTCAAACCATTAGGATGTTTGACCCATTGGCACTTAAATACGGGCATTACCATTCTTTCGCCATAATCGAGTTCCCATATTTTCTCTATGAACCCGAAGTATGTGGTCTTCTGCCCTTGTGAATCATAAGCCTCAATACGAACACCACTATTTTATGCAACACTCTTACCGTCTTTTTCTTTAGTGTAAAATGTGTAACCATTGATGTCATATGCTTGCCATGATGTTACCAAAGCAGATGGGCCACAAGCTAACTTTTTCATTGTTGCCTCTTCTATAGTGTTTCCGTATGATATATTTTTGTCCATTAACCATTCAGTGAAACATCTTCTGTGCTCTTTCATGATCCAGTCCTCTTTGCGGTCTTGGTTTTTATCACGAAGCTCAATTTGGTGTTCCTCGATGTACGGCTCAGCTATTGCGAGCTGTTGTAGTACACCAAAATGTGCACGGTGTACATTCTTGTAATCTTGAACAATAAAAGTTTTCTTACCCACTTTGCCTCTCCCACGTAGTCTACCCTCATGTACCGGTATAGGCACACCTATCGATTTTCCATCTTTGATGTAATCAGCGCAACCCTCAATCACTTCTTCAGTGGTGTATCCTTCCATAATTGAACCCTCTGGGTGAGCACGGTTCCGCACATAACCTTTTAATACTCCTAAATATCTCTCCAACGAAAACATATGATATAAATATAGTGGCCCCAATGCTTTTATCTGATCAACAAGATGTATGATTAGGTGTACTTGCATATCAAAAAAGGATGGTGGGAAACACATCTCAAGCTTGCACATTGTCTCGACGATGTATGTTTTCAGATAGTCTAAATCTTAACGTGCTATCACCTTTTGCGATACTGCATTGAAGAAGTAACACAAACGTGTGATGACAACTTTTATATGCTCAGGTTTGATTACTCTTATTGCAATGGCAAGGAAAACTGTCATCATCATGTGACAGTCGTGAGAATTATAACCGAATAAAGACAAGTCTTTCATCGAGACTAGTTTGCGGATATTGGATGAGAAACTTGTGGGCACTTTGATCCCACGCAAGCATTCGCAAATTGCTTTTTTTCTCTTCTAGCGTCAAGTTGTAGCTGGCTGGGGGAAGGTAATGCTTCCCGTTCGCCTTTTCTACTGGATGAAGCTCTGGTCTCAAATCAAGATTTACTAGGTCCATACGTGAATTTAATCCATCCTTTGTCTTCCTCGGCATGTCCAGCAAGGTCCCAATAATGCTGTCAAATACATTCTTTGTAACGTGCATCAAATCAATACTATGGCAACATTCCAGATTCTTCCAATACGGAAGATACTTGAAAAAAATTGATTGTTTCTTGAAAGCCATGTCAGTTGTATCATCCGAAGATGTACTTTTCTTTCTCTTAATTCCTTTACTCTTTTTTCCCTTACCGAAAGCAATATGAATGTTCTTGACCATTTCAAACACAAGTTTTCCACTGTAAGGTTTCGGTGCAGTATCTTTTTCGATTTTGTTATCAAATTGTTCTTTCATCTTCCTATACTTGTGTGTATCTGTCAAGAACCGTCGATGTCTCATGTACACCGTCTTTCTGGATGAAGTGAGGTATAGATATCCAGTTCTATCCACGCACCTAACGCAACCTTTCTTCCCTTTCATTTGTCCCGATAATGTAAACAGTCCGGGATAATCATGCACGGTAACGAATATCATTGCTCTTAGCGTGAAATACTCCCGCTTGTACTCATCCCATGTACGTACCCCTTCATTCCACAATTTCGCCATATCTTCCATTAAAGGTTCCAAGAACACATCAATTTCGATGCCGGGTTGTTTCGGACCTTGGATAAGAACAGATAATAAGATATATTTCCTTTTGTGACACAACCACGTCGGTAGGTTGTACATAGTTAAGACAACGGGCCATGTGCTGTGTATGCTCCTTTTTTGACCAAACGGATTCATTCCATCTGTACCCAAGGCAAACCTCACATTTCTGATTTCCTTCGCAAATTCTGGATACTGAATATCAAAATTTTTCCACTGCGTTGCATCACCAGGGTGTCGTATATGTTTTTCATTCTTCTTGCGTTCCTCGGAATGCCAACGCATAAGTTCAACCTCCCTAGGGTTTGAGAACAAACGCTTCAAGCGATCAATTACCGGAAGGTACCACATCACCAATGCAGGAATTTTTCTCTTATTCTTCCCGTCTGCATCGCCAGAAGTATCGTCATCGTCACCTTCAGGACCAATAATAAACTTCTTATTCTTCTGAGTCTTTTTCATGTTGGTAACATACTGGTGATTGTAGTCCTTCTTATATCTACTGACACCACAAATGGGGCATCTAGTTGCGAGATCATGCTCTTTGCGATACAGAATACAATGGTCACACAAGCGTGTATTTTTGTCACACCTAGTGCCATCGGGCAAAGAAGTTTCTTCGCTTTATAAGTGCTTCTAGGCAGTTTATTTGGATTTGGAAGAATTTCTGCCAGAAGATTCAAAAGATCAGAGAAACTACAATCGGACCATCCGTGCGTAGCTTTCAACTTTAGTAGTTCTAAGACTGCACGCAATGTAGTAAACTCTTTATCACAACCGTTTGATTCATCATATAAAAGCTCTGTGGCCGCATTCTGCAATGTCTCCATTTTACTTAAACCTTTGCTTGCTCCCATAGAAGTCAGTACATATGGTTCAATGTGACGCAACATCTCCTCACAATCGAACTCATCATCATCATCACCAGCTTGATTGTCACTACCATCATCGATATGAACATTATCATCATCTGAGCCTCTCTCATCATATTTATCCACATCATGTGTATCTAACTCACCATGCTCTGTCCATATTGTGTAGTTATTTTTGAAACCTCTTTTCACTAAATGAGATTGGATTACTATAGTATCCGTCCAAGCAATCTTATTTTCGCAGTCGATACATGGACATAATATGTCATCTATCTTTTGCAACTTCGCATGTCTCTTGGATGCTTCAATAAAATTTGCAACATTACGAATGTACATAGGATCGGGTCTTGGCATGTTATACATCCACGCTCGACGGTCCATGCTTCAATAATAGAATTTTTTGTCAGATTTACAAAATTTGGCCACAAATATTCTCTAAAGGTCTTCTATAAAATGAATTTACAGAGACATAACAAGTATGATTATGGCGACTAATGTAGGAGACGGGCGATGTCTTGAGGCGGACGGAGTCAAAGGGGGAAACAGGCCCAACAGCATGGGCTAGGTCTGGGTGGGATCCAGTCCGTTATATCGGGAAACAAGGCCCAGATGCATCTTATATATATTACAATAGCATCTGTTAATTAAACATCATATTCATGTCACATAATAGGTACAAAAAGGAAACAATCCATATAGTCCATACATCAATATACCAGAACACAATCCATACAGTCCTTACACATGCAAAAGGACAGAATCCATATACCAGAACACACAAAACTAACAGCTTATCAGCTAATGAAAATATACAAAGAAAAAGTAAGGAAACTACATTTACCTTGCAGAGGCGTCAGCACGGTGGGGAGGCGTCAGCACGGTGGGCCGGCTGGGTGGAGAAGTGGCGGTGCGGGGTTGAGCGGCGGCGCGGCAGTATGGGCTGGGCGGCGGAGCGGCGGCGCGGCGCAGGGGAAATTTCAACAGCCTGGCGGCGTCGATATAAATTCTCCAGGGTTGCGTTTTGACTGCGGTGAGGGGTCCTTATATAGACGTAGGTTTTTCACAGGCGGTTTTTAACTTTATCGCAGACGGGTATTACTTACCAACCGCCTGAGATGATGTTTATTAATTAAGAAGTAAATATCTTCACAGGCTGTTAGTACTTAATAACCGCCAAGGAAGATTTTTATCTCAGGCGGGTATTACTTAACAACCGTCTAAGATAATGCCAACTGAACAAAATATTTTTAAAACTTGTATAGCTGACGTTGAAATGTTTTGGTAAATATCAAATTAATTTCTACTCACATATTATTCACATTTGTGTATCTCATAAAAAAAGATCTTTCACTCAAAATTGTTGGTACGAACATATTTGCATAATTTATACATGTATGAATTTTTTTAATTTTTTTAAAAGCACTCCAACATGTCAAACTTCAAATTATCCACCAGTATTAATTGACACTTGATTGAAATATGTACAAAACACAAGAAAAATGTACAAGAACACTTGATTGAAATCCTAAAACTACACTACGGCCCCGCCTCCTCCATCCTCTCCGCCAGCTTCTCAAACCAAGCCAAGCGGTCCTCCTCCGACTCGTCGTCGTCGTCGTCGTAGTCGTCACCATGGTGGTGGTCGCCGTCGTCGTCGTCGCCGTCGTCAGTGGACGACTCGTCGTCGCCGTCGTCGGTGGACGACTCGTCGTCGCCGTCGTCGGAGGACGACTCGTCGTCATCATCGTCATCATCGTCGTCGTCGTCGAAGTAGTCCTCCTCCTCCGGCGACGATGCAGCAGGAGAGAGGGTCGGCTTCTCCGGCTGAGCCGATTGCTCCGGCTGTACCGGTGGCTCTGGCTGCACCAGCGGTGGAACGCGCTGGTCGTCATTCACCCTCTCGGGGGAGCTGCAGCGTATCCGCTTGCAGGGTGGCTGCCTCGGCGGGCTAGGTGGCGGAAGGTTGGCCATGGCTGTGGTGGTTAATCGGCGGCGGGCTAGGAGAGGTGGAACGATGGAAGAAGAAGAAAGGAGTGGAGAAAAGTTTTGTGCTTGTCCATAACCGACGACGCGCCTTATATAGGTCTGTGCGGAGTAGACGAGAGAGCGGTTCGTTTCCCGCGCATTGAACTCTTTGCAGACCTCGTGCGGCGCACAATTAAACCACTGTGGAAGACGATCGTGAGAGATCCTTGCACGCGTCCCTGCACCACGGCTTCTCAACTTCTCCGCAGACCTCGTGCGGCGCGTCAGTTAATTAACACTTCTCAGGCCGTTAATTAACATATTGTAGTTTCAAAAATGATTATCTCAGGCGGGTATTACTTATAAACCGCCTGAGAAAAAAGAAGTAAAAATCTTCACAGACGGTTGGTACTTAAGAACCGTCTACAAATATGTTTATCTAAGGCGGGTATAACTTAACAACCGCCTGGGATAATGCCCGATACTGTTCTGCAGTTTCCTTATCCCGATACTGTTCTACTATGTCTCCTATTTGAGCGCGAGTATGACCTGTTCTCCCATAACGTGTTGTACACTATGGGTTATATTAATTAAAAAGAAGTAAATATGAAAAAAGCACTATATTCATCAAGATAGAAAAATGAAAAATAGCATTTGTTGTATGTTTTTTATGTTCTGACCAATTTCAAAGGATTTATGAAGTGAAATTTAATGGTAACCTTTACTTATCAATAATATTACAAGAAAGTGGATTTTTGCCTTTTTAAAGGACCACATTTAATCAAGAATATTAATTAAGAAGAAGTAAATATCTTCACAGGCGGGTATTGCTTAACAACCGCTTGTGATAATGCCCGATACTGTTTTTCAGTTTCCTTATCCCTTGCTTCTTTTTTATTTAGATTCCAATATAAATACTCAAACATGTTTAGATTCTGCAAATTGTGTCCAAATTCGATGATTCTTTCTTCTACATTTGTATAAAATTAACATCTACCACCTGAACAAAATATTTTTAAAACTTGTATAGCTGACATTGTAATGTTTTGGTAAATATCAAATTAATTTATACTCACATATTATTCACATTTGTGTATCTCATAAAAAAAAGGTTCCTTCACTCAAAATTGTTGGTATGAACATATTTGTATAATTTATACATGTATGAATTTTTTTAATTTTTTTAAAAGCATTCCAACATGTCAAACTTCAAATTATCCACCATTCTAACTAAATGCTCATATTCATATGAGGCATTCATCAAATTATGAACACACATTGATTCCAAAAAATTTAAAAAAAATATGAAAAAATTCGTAGATGTTGGTAAGATGATTAAAAATGTCCACTGAAAAATAAATGAAAAAGCATTATATTCATCAAGATAGAAAAATGAAAAATAGCATTTGTTTTATGTTTTTTATGTTCTGACCAATTTCAAAGGATTTATGAAGTGAAATTTAATGGTAACCTTTACTTATCAATAATATTACAAGAAAGTGGATTTTTGCCTTTTTAAAGGACCACATTTAATCAAGAATATTAATTAAGAAGAAGTAAATATCTTCACAGGCGGGTATTGCTTAACAACCGCCTAAGATAATGCCCGATACTGTTCTTCAGTTTCCGTATCCCTTGCTTCTTTTTTATTTAGATTCCAATATAAATACTCAAACATGTTTAGATTCTGCAAATTGTGTCCAAATTCGATGATTCTTTCTTCTACATTTGTATAAAATTAACATCTACCACCTGAACAAAATATTTTTAAAACTTGTATAGCTGACATTGTAATGTTTTGGTAAATATCAAATTAATTTCTACTCACATATTATTCACATTTGTGTATCTCATAAAAAAAAAAGTTCTTTCACTCAAAATTGTTGGTATGAACATATTTGTATAATTTATACATGTATGAATTTTTTTAAATTTTTTAAAAGCATTCCAACATGTCAAACTTCAAATTATCCACCATTCTAACTAAATGCTCATATTCATATGAGGCATTCATCAAATTATGAACACACATTGATTCCAAAAAATTTAAAAAAATATGAAAAAATTCGTAGATGTTGGTAAGATGATTAAAAATGTCCACTGAAAAAATAAATGAAAAAAGCATTATATTCATCAAGATAGAAAAATGAAAAATAGCATTTGTTGTATGTTTTTTATGTTCTGACCAATTTCAAAGGATTTATGAAGTGAAATTTAATGGTAACCTTTACTTATCAATAATATTACAAGAAAGTGGATTTTTGCCTTTTTAAAGGACCACATTTAATCAAGAATATTAATTAAGAAGAAGTAAATATCTTCACAGGCGGGTATTGCTTAACAACCGCCTAAGATAATGCCCGATACTGTTCTTCAGTATCCGTATCCCTTGCTTCTTTTTTATTTAGATTCCAATATAAATACTCAAACATGTTTAGATTCTGCAAATTGTGTCCAAATTCGATGATTCTTTCTTCTACATTTGTATAAAATTAACATCTACCACCTGAACAAAATATTTTTAAAACTTGTATAGCTGACATTGTAATGTTTTGGTAAATATCAAATTAATTTCTACTCACATATTATTCACATTTGTGTATCTCATAAAAAAAAAGTTCCTTCACTCAAAATTGTTGGTATGAACATATTTGTATAATTTATACATGTATGAATTTTTTTAATTTTTTTAAAAGCATTCCAACATGTCAAACTTCAAATTATCCACCATTCTAACTAAATGCTCATATTTATATGAGGCATTCATCAAATTATGAACACACATTGATTCCAAAAAATTTAAAAAAATATGAAAAAATTCGTAGATGTTGGTATGATGATTAAAAATGTCCACTGAAAAAATAAATGAAAAAAGCATTATATTCATCAAGATAGAAAAATGAAAAATAGCATTTGTTGTATGTTTTTTATGTTCTGACAAATTTAAAAGGATTTATGAAGTGAAATTTAATGGTAACCTTTACTTATCAATAATATTACAAGAAAGTGGATTTTTGCCTTTTTAAAGGACCACATTTAATCAAGAATATTAAATAAGAAGAAGTAAATATCTTCACAGGCGGTTATTGCTTAACAACCGCCTGAGATAATGCCCGATACTGTTCTTCAGTTTCCTTATCCCTTGCTTCTTTTTTATTTAGATTCGAATATAAATACTCAAACATGTTTTAGATTCTGCAAATTGTGTCCAAATTCGATGATTCTTTCTTCTACATTTGTATAAAATTAACATCTACCACCTGAACAAAAAATTTTTAAAATCTTGTATAGCTGACATTGTAATGTTTTGGTAAATATCAAATTAATTTCATCTCAGACGTGAAATTTTAATTAATGATGAACACACTACATTCATTAACAATATTCAATCATTCACACAGTTGAAGAACACACAAGATACTCATTCATTAACAATATGCACATCTCACAAAAGAACACACAAGATGCACAATATTTACACAAGAACACACAAGAACACAAAAGATACACAAGTAATATTCAATCACATAGATGAAAAAAGATAGATTTCATTCATTAACAATATTTACAAAACAGAAGCAACTAAAAACAACAAAAAGAAAAACTAATTAAATCCTACTCCTACTCCTCTTCCTTCTCCTCCTCCTCGTCCTCCGGCGGTGACTCCGGCACCGGTGCAACAGGAGACAGGGCCGGCTGCACCGGCTGCACCGGCTGCACCAGCTGCACCGGCTGCACCGGCGGTGCAACCCCGAGGTTGCTAGCCATCGCCTCCACCAGCGTTCTACGGCCCTCGGGGCCAAGAACCTGGGCCATCGTCGCGAATAGAATGTCGAGACGATCAGCCACCCCCACGAGGGCGTAGAGGTAGTGGCCCAAGGTACCCATTCCAGTATACTCTGGAAGGGTACCCAGCCCCAAGGCACTCATGGCGCGAGACGTATTGTTGTACGCCTCTCGCGCCATGAGGAGGCGCTGCTCGGTGTTGATCTTCTCGGGGGAGCTGCAACATTGTTTCTTGCAAGGTGGCTCCCTCGGAGGGCTTGGCGGCGGAAGGTCGGCCATAGTGGTGTTGGGTCGTCGGAGCGGAGGAAGACGAAGAAAACAAGAGGATTCAAAGTGAGCGATGCGCTTGTGAGCGATAGCGCGTCTTTAAGGCCGCGCGGAGTGGAAAAGAAAGGTCGCGCACGCGTGACATGGTCACTGACGTGTGGGACCGGGTCCACATGTCAGTGACCGCTGATTAAGTCAGGGGATCCTCATCCCGGTTGGTGAGGGGTCTTTATGTAGGCGTTCATCAAATTAAGAAGAAGTAAATATCTTCACAGGCCCATGTTTAACTCAGGCGGGTGTTACTAACCAACCGCCTGAGATAATTGTATCTTCTCAGGCGGTTGGTAAGTAAAATCCGACTGAGGTAACAGTCTTCCCTGACGGTCGGTACTTAAAATCCGCCTGAGAAAATGTGAGTCTATATATACCCCTCGGCAGCATTGGAAAAACCTAACCCAGGCAAACACTTAGACGCCGTTAGGCTGCCAAAATTTCGTTTGCCGCCAAGTGTTCCCCCTCGTCACTTCCAGGTACGCCGTCGAGCTTCGCCGTCGCCGAGCTTCGCCGTCGTCGCCGAGCTTCGCCGTCGCCGCCGAGCTTCGCCCTCCTCACTTCCAGGTACGCCGAGCGAAGCCATTTCCGTTGCTGCCGAGCTTCAAGGTAAACCCTAAACCCTTCGACCTTCCATCCTCCTTCGCCGTGCCGCCTCCCTCCCCGCCCTCGCTGCCGCCTTGCATATCCTTGGTTAGGGTTTGGGAATTAGATAATGGTAGGCATCCTTGGTTAGGGTTCGGTGGAATTCGAAAAACTGTCAAGTTCGGTGGCATCTTTGGTTAGGGTTCGGTGGCGCAAGATTTATGTGGATGGTTATATCACGATAAATTGGTAGTTGGTTCTGTGTGTCTGAAACTATTCTGACACATTAGTGGTAAACATGATTCTAGACTCTAGTAACAGCAGTATATTCCCTATTTCTGTCATCGGCCTTGCATATGCCACATAATTCTCTATTAGGGGCAAGATTAGCTATATTTGGTTAAGTTGACCAAATTTGGCTAATTTTGGCTAAGTTACATTAGATATAGTTATACTTGACTAATTTTGACTAAGTTATGCTATATTTAGCTATATTTGGCTACTTTTGCTTAGAGTTAGCTATGCTAGACTAAGTTTGGCTAAGTTTGCTTTTATTTCTCTAAGTTTCATTTGAGCAATTGTAGCTAATCTGTGCTACCAAAGATGTCTGCACTTGTGGCTCCATCAGCTTCATTTGAGCAATTGTACCTAATCTGAGCTACCAAAGTTATGCTATATTTAGCTCTGAAGCCAAACAAAAGTTGCTGGCCAACTCATTTTTGATGCCAGGAGCATCCTCACGCCCATATCTAGGTAACACTAGGTGTGGCGATGGAGTCTGAGCATATGATGCCGATCTCTATGATACAAGAATTTAGTTAGACCTATATAACTTCAAAAATGTGTTTTGGCTAAATTTACTTAATTGAGCCAAAATTGAGAAAATTTGTTTTAAATATGACCAAATTTAGTTATTCCATTTATTAAATTTTTTGTCTTATTAGATCTAGCATGGAAAGCCCTAAGAAGACTGGTCCTGATTGTAACAACAAAGAAGACAATATGGAGTTTACTGACTCCAGCAGTTCAGGCTCCTATCACAGTCCTTCGGATCCTTTTCCGAATATAAAAATTAAAAAGACTTCAGTGGATCTAGACCCGGAATATGATCCTGCCGACGAGGTATGGATCACGAATCTTAACTTCAGCAGTTCAAGTTAATGTTGATTGTCAAGTATACGAAGTCTTATAATTTTTTTCTACCTAGATTAATCTCGAAGACAATGAGGTGACATCGGCTCCTAAAACCGCAGTAGGTTCACCAATGGATGAATCCTCAGCTTCAATCAAGCGGAAACGAGGGCAACGAGGTCCCAATAAGGGTCTATTGGACCGCATCATGTACATAACAAGGGTCGGTCCAGGTGGGCTTCCCCAAGAACAACTGGATTCAGTTACCAAGTACCGTAATGCATGCGGTTTTCTTGTTAGGGAGGTTGTGCCGATCACAACCGAGAATTGGAGGAAATTACCCGAGCAGACCAAGAATGAGTTGTGGGAAAAGATAAAGAAACAATTCAAGTTCCCGAAAGGCACAGAAGAAGCTGTAAAGAAAGCAACATTGATCTCTTGCGGCAAGAAGTTTCGATGCTGGAAGAGTGAAATGAATGCTTATGTTAAGGCCAATAAGGTCCCTAGCCCGAGGAAGATGTGAAAAATCACACAAGCTCAGTGGCAAGAGTTTGTTCGTCAAAAGAGCACACCTGATGCTAAAGCTCTAAGTGCAACTAGGTCAGAGCTTGCAAAAAAGAACAAATACCATCATCGCTTGGGGTCTGCCGGATATGGCCCCAAAGTCCAGAAATGGAATAAGATAATAGACGAAATTCTTAGTAAGGGCAATCCTCACCCATTAGAAGGGTGCGATGAGCGAACTCAACGCTGGGTCTTTGCTCGGTCAGGTTTGACCAGCGAGGGCAAACTTGAAAAGCCCGACTCTCTGAATGAAGTAGAGGATAAAATGAAAGAAGTAATTGAAAAGCAACAGAAGGGTCTCTTCAAGCCGAAGAGGGAGAATGACCAACTTACCGCTATCTTGGGAAACCCTGAACACAGCGGACGGGTTCGAGCGGTCTCTTCTCAAATGTCTTGGCTAGATGGTTTCTCTAAAGATAAAGACACATATAGAAGACGTGAGAAGTTTAAGAAAACACTTGATGAAACAATTTCTCAAAAGGTCAAAGAAAATATGCAAGAAATAATGGAACAACTTAGACAATCAGGACAATTAGTGGCACCGAGTACAATGATGGTTCCGGTGCAAAAGGAGCAATTAGTATCTCCAACTGCCTACCCTAGCAGCGTTGGTTCCGTGCCAGGCTCAGGGTCAGCCCATAAGTTCCCTGTCGATGATATTGCTAACGACAAATCTTGTCGTCTTCTTGTCCCGATAGGCAGAGCAGGGAACAAAACCAAACAGGTTGCCACTGCTATGGCAAAGCCTGATCGTGACTTCAACGGGATTCCACTTCCGTTGTATTATTCTGTGGTGCAAGTTCTTCAGATCATTTATAATGATTATGAAGATTATGAAATAGACCACGTCACACCTGAGGGGATCGCGACTCTGGGGCAGGCTGTCAACCAATTAATCCTTTGGCACCGACGCGATATCGTGTTGGACGATGAGCCAATTTCTAGCCCCGTCGCATCTCCAAATACTGCAACCCCATCTTCTAAGGCGAAAGTGCATGAAGATCCACTCCCAGTCTGGGAAGATCCACTCCCCCTATGTCTGAGCAAGGATGATGATATCCAAGAGCAACAAGTTGGACAACAACTTCAAGCAGTACCAGAGCAAGCTGTTGCTAGTAAAGAGCAACTAGTTGAGCAACAGCTTGAAGTAGTACTAGAGCCAGCTGCTGGGAGTAAAGAGCAATCAGTTGAACAACAGGTTCAACAACAAGCCAGTGTCCAACTTCCGACGACTACTCCTCGATCATCAGTGCCTGTCAAAGTTAGCTCATACGAAAATAAGAAACCTTCATCAGAAGTGACAAAGTATTTGGAAGCTATGAAGGAAAATATTAGAAAATCGAGTGCATCTCGTTCTTCTCATGAGCCAACATTAGAAGATATCGAGGAGTGGGAAGAAGATGGTGTCATGTATAATCGGCGGACGACTTTAGTTAAACCAGGAGTTCCAATATACAAGCTTGAGGATGTTCCTCCTAAATTTGAGAATGGGAAGCCGTTAATGACATCCGTACAACTTAGCAAACAACCCGTCGCGCTCAGAAGAATGCATGAGTGGTACATCACTGCCAGCACAAAATATGGTCTTAATTGCGTCACAATTCGTATTCCAAAAGAAGCATTCTGGAGCACTGGAGTAGATAAACGAGTCATTTTATTTGACGAGCTGCTTTCCCTTTTCCATCGGGGCATGCTCGAAATCAACCTGCTGCTCGTCTGGTGCTTGTAAGTGCTCTAATATTTTGTATTTGCTTTTCTTACTACACGCATACGCATTTCATGAGATTATAACAATTCTGGACTTCTTCAATAGGATGCAATACATGGATAATGAAAAGTTGGCGCACAAGACAGGTATCCTTGACCCTACTAGGATTGCAAAGTCGCTATTCGACGTCCAGGCGAATCGAGAATCAAGCCAGTATAAACACATGAAAAAAAAGATTTTGAAAGAGCAATTGCAAAACTTAAGAAGGATAGAAAGGCAGAAGTTGCAGCTTACATAGGACATGCGATGTTTAACTTTGTCAGAGACGGCCAGGACCTCGTAAAGGCTCCGTACCACTTCGAGTAAGTTCGACACATGGCATTGAAATAGCAATTATTGGTAATTGTTAACACGTGTGTTTGTATGTTTGCAGTAATCACTACATAATGATCTTCATCAAGCCAACGCAGGGAATGGCAACAGTCTTGGACTCGGCCGATTACCCACCAGATCGTTACAAAGATTTCCTTTCCATTTTGAAAAAGTACGTTTATTCAATAATTTTAATTTACGCACATTTAGAATGTGTTGACAAGTTTTATATGACATTTCTTGTATTACAGCGCTTGGCGGTTTTACGCGGAACAGCTTGGCGGTCAGAGACCTCCTAATACGAATGCATTGGACATTAAAACGTATTATGCTTGTCCGAAGCAGCCTGCTGGGAGTGTCTTATGCGGGTATTATGTATGCGAGCATCTTCGGACCGCCGCCGTATATAGAGTCAATCGTGAGGATGTAAGTTATCCTTAATGTCGATACCTTATTTTCTTACTTTTGTGTTTCATTTTCATTGTAACTAGCATAGTTTAATGCTTATATTCTCTGCCGTTCAATATTACCAGAAACATTATTTTCATATTTTGATTCCAACTTCAAAATTCAATTGCTCATAGTACAACTGCTCCAAAAATACCTACTAAATTCTTGTATACTCTCACTTTGATCTATACATTGAGATTGTTCAAACCAACACATTCTAAACCTTGTTATGTGTTATATTGCAGCACGAGAAGAATCTGAACGAAGAATGGCTGGTTTGTAGAAGTATTCCTGATGGAGGAGCCGACAGGATTGCTTCTGAACTCTGTCAGTTCATTCGTCGCGAAATTTTGCACAAAACGGGGAAGTTCTTTGATAAGAGAGGTTCAGCAGCTGATGTGCCAGAACTTTCCGACTATACCAATCTAAACAGTTTTTAGTGAAAACTTGTAAACTTTGAGATGAAATTGTATCTGTAACTTGTGTGTATGTATATTGTTTTAGTGAAATTGACTTCTGTGATGATAATATTGTTGTCTTTTGTTCTGTGATGATTGTTGTTTTTTGTTCTGTGATTATATTGAATTGACCTGGAAATTAGAAATAACAGCGGTAGTACTGCATGACTGTGAAAAACAATTATCACAGGCGGCTAGATACAAGTAAAGAAACATCTGTGATAACCTAATTTTCACAGGCGGTGTCTGTTATGGTAGAAACCGGCTGCATTAAAGGGTCTTCACAGACGGCTGATATAGGTAAACTCCGTCTGTGATAACACTATTATCATAGACGGGTTAGTTATGCTTCAATAACCGTCTGTAAAGACACATTATCATTGACGGTTAGTTATGCTTCAAAACCCGCCTGTGAAGACATATTATCATAGGCGGTTAGTTATGCTTCAAAATCTGCCTGTGAATACACATTATCATAGGCGGTTAGTTATGCTTCAATACCCGACTGTGAAGACTCATTATCATAGGCGGTTAGTTATGCTTCAAAATCCGCCTGTAAAGACAAATTATCATTGGCGGTTAGTTATGCTTCAATACCCGGCTGTGAAGACTTCTTATCATAGGCGGTTAGTTATTCTTCAATAACCGTCTGTGATAAGACGTTTATCACAGACGGTTATATATGCTGCACGACCCGTCTGTGATAAAGTATTTTCACAGACGGCTAGCCTAAGTAAAGAACCGCCTATGATAATCGGTCTTCACAGGCGGCTATCCTTAGTGAAGAACCGCCTATGATAATTAGTCTTCACAGGCGGTTTCACTTCTCCGCCTGTGAAATTGCGGATTATCACAGACTCTTCGTTTCAGGCGGTTTTAAAAGCCGTCTGTGATAATAGGTTTGGAGCCGCCTGTGATGAGGCTTATTGTAGCAGTGGATATAATAACCCTCTGCAGTCTCTTTTCCATAAACTTAGTGATAAGTTTAACTGCACTATTTAACAACGATATAGAACTGAAATCCCTTGGAGTCACTCGTTTTGCTACCTTTGGAATTAAGGTGATATATGAGGAAATAGTGGTCCGATATGTAGGTTATTCTGGAAGAAATTCTGACATAAATAAATGGCCTCCTTGTTAATGATGGACTGATAGGTCTTAGAGAAAAAAGAAAAAATGGCCATTAAATCCATCTGGTCCAGACGACTTATCCCGTGGCATGGATTTCAGAAAGTTCTCAATCTTAGTTGATGATGTCACGTATGCCTTCCATATGGGCGTGAGCCAAGAAATATGTTAAGAATAAACAAAATTAGTTAAGATAGAGTTTAATTACTTTTTGTAGATTAAGTTTAGAGATAAAGGAATAGTCGTCCTAATAGATTCATTTCTATATTTGGAGATAGAGTTCTAGTTTCTCTAATGTAATCTGCAAACCGCGCAGAAAAATTTAGTCAAGAAAGAATTAAAATCCAAAGACATGTCTCTATACTCTGTCCCTGTTCATCGGCGACCTCCAGCGACGGCACCGGCGACCAGGTGGTAGCTTCGACGGGGTTCCCAATAACACTTGTGACAATTTTGTATTAGATTCTAATACGATCCGATGGGCAATGAAGGATCTACATCCGAGGTTCTCTCTGATCAACTCCCAGAGATTCATGGTGCCATAAACCAGATCTTCAATCAGCTGAAGATTGAAAATTACGAGTGGCTCCATGTCGGATCGCTAGAAGAAGCCGTGCAAGCACCCAGATCTCATTGTCGGCGTGGCGTACGTCGCTGTCACCGTCAACGTATCGGGCACCGAGACCACGTTCCACCCATACTTGGCCAGCGCCGGCCTGCTCAACGATGCCATGTATCGTGTCGTGTTGGTGGATCTGTGCCTCCTTCCCACTGTGCTGCTGGTTCTGCTGGTGCTCGCATTGCATCGGGAGGTCCACTACAAGGCGCCGCGCTCGAGCCCTACGATGTCCACTCCAAGGTCGAAGTGCCAGCACCCGGATCCACCTCAGCATCCGTCGTCCCCGAGGTCCTCGCTGTCGGTTGTGTCACCAGATCAGTCGTCAGCAGCGCATTGCACGCCACCCCCTCCACTTGCATGGGAGCCAGATCTGTCGTCACCGTGTCCTCTCTGGCCTCCAGATTAGCTGTCGGCGTCGCGCCCATTGTTTGGATCGTTGTTCAGCTTGTCCCGCCGTAGCCGGTGGCGATGAAGGCGGCGGCGACAAGACCATGATATGACACAAGCTACTGGTACCGGACTTGAGGCACATGCTGCTCTGTGGGATGACGCTCCAGATCCTGCAGAGCATCAATAGTGTGCTGTACCAGGCCAGCATCAACATGCTGCTGTGGCGAGACTGCGCTTGAGGCAGACTCATCTGCGGCAGGGTCGTGGTGCTCCACGGGTATCCAACAAAGGTGCAAGATGGATTCACTAGCTCTACAGAAGCTTCGATCCCATCGCATGGGCATTGGAGTGCAAGCAAACATACAGGCCAACGTGTTGCATCTTGCTGAAGAATACAAGGATGGATTTTTACAAAAATAAAAGAGGAGAATCCACAGACTACAAAAGGACTTGCGTGCTGCAGAGCAGAATTGGCAGGCTATGTGAGCTTTTTTTCTCTCAGCATCTTCATCTAAGCTCGAGGACGAGCTTTTAATAAGAGAGGGAGATATGTCACGTATGCCTTCCATATGTGCGTGAGCCAAGAAATATGTTAAGAAAAAAGATATAGCTTAATTAGTTATGTAAGAGATAAAGGAATAAAATAGTCCTTATAGATTAGTTTCCATATTTAAAGATAGAGTTATAGTTTCTCTAATGTAATATACAGACCGGCTATATATTGTGACCGGCGCAGAACAAATTAGTGAAGCAAGAATTATAGTCCAGAGACTTGATACTCCTGCCCCTGTTCATCGGCGACGTCCAGCAACAGCACCGGCGACCAGGTGGTAGGTTCCGCGATGTTCCCAATAATGCTTGTGACAATTTGGTATCAGATTCCATTACGATCCGTTGGACGATGAAAGATCTACAATCCAGGTTCTCTCTGATCAACTCACAGAGATTCATGGTGCCATAAACCAGATATTCAATCAGCTTGGGATTAAATATTATGCGTGGCTCCACGACAGTTCGCTAGAAAGAAGCCGTTCGTGCGCCCAGATCCCGTTGCCGTCGCGGTGTCCGTTGCCATTACGGTCAACATATCGAGCACGGAGGCCGCGTTCCACACATACGTGGCTAGCGCCAGCCCACTCAATGATGCCAAGTATCATGCCGTGTTGCTGGATCTGCGCCTTCTTCCCACTGTGCTGCCGGTTTCGCTGGTGCTCATCATCGCGCCGTGAGATACACTCCAAGGCACCGTGGTCGAGCCCTAAGACGTCCACTCCAAGGTTGAAGTTCCATTACTCGGATCCACCTCCGCATACATCGTCCCCGAGGTCCTCGCTGTCGGTCGCGTCACAAGATCTGCCGCCACCAGTGCATTGCACGCCACCCCCTCCACTGGCATAGGTGCCAGATCCGTCGTCGCCGTGTCCGGCATCCAGATTCGCCGTCGGCGTCATGCCTGTTGTTCGGATCACTGTTCAAGTCGTCCTGCCAGAGATGTTGACGATGAAGGCGGCAGCGACGAGGCCACGATGACCCAAGCTACTGGTACCGGACTTAAAGCGCATGATGCTCTGTTGAATGACGCTCCAGATACTGCAGACCGTCAATAGTGTGCTGTACCAGGCCAGTGTCAACGTGCTGCTGTCGAGCCTGGGCCTGAGGCAGACTCATCTGCGACAGGGTGGTGGTGTTCCGTGGGTATCCAACAAAGGTGCAAGACGGATTCACTGGCTCTGCAGAAGCTTCGATCCCATCACATGGGCATTGGACTGCAAGCAGACATGCAGGCCAACGTGTTGCGTTGTGCTGAAGAATCCAAGGATGAATTTTTACAAAAATAAAAGAGGAGAATCCAAAGACTACAAAATGACTGGTGTGCTGCAGAGCAGAATTGGCAAGCTATGTGAGCTTTTTTTCTCTGAGCATCTTTCATCCAAGCTCGAGGACAAGCTTTTCGTAAGAGAAGAAGATATGTTACATATGCCTTCCACATGGGCGTGAGCCATGAAATATGTTAAGAATAAACCAAATTAGTTATGTAAGATAGATTTTAATTAGTTTTTACAGATTAAGTTTAGAGATAAAGGTAAAATAGTTCTAATAGATTAGTTTCTATATTTGGAGATAGAATTCTAGTTTCTCTAATGCAATCTGCAGACCGGCTATATATTGTGACAAGCACAGAACAAACTAGTCAAGGAAGAATTAGTTCAAAGACTTGTCTCTATACTCCTGCCCCTGTTCATCTGCGACATTCAGCGACGGCGCCGGCGAACAGGTGGTAGGTTCGGCGGCGTTCCCAATAACGCTTGTGATGTATGATACTGGAGCATCCAGATTTGAATGGCAGTTGAATTTAGGGACCAGAGCATTAAGATTAAATCACACATGCGTGGGTTGCTGAATGTAGTTGTTAGACAAACAATACCACATTGCTTATGTAACCAAGAGAGGTCTTCTCACTCCCTTATAAATAGTACCACCCTCTATGGGTTTATTCAATTTAAACAAATAATTATTTTGCCATATATTTCTATCATGGTATCTCAGAGGTTTCTTCCCTAAGGACTCTCTTCTGCAGCCCTAGCCGCCGTCGTGCCCCACGGCGGCGCCTCCTTTTCCTCTCGCCGTGTCGCCACTCTCCAGCCATGCCGCCCCCGATGCATGGTACTCCACCCGCATCGTCCACTAACCCTAACCTTAGCGGTCGCCTTTCCGCGGTCCGACCGCCCGCCACGCGGTCCAACCATCAAGCATCCATATTGCATATACACTTGCAATCTGATGGCTTCTGCTGCGTCCACCGGTGATGTGACTGCCCTGACAACGATCCTACCACCACCACAAGACGACACCAGCGATCACAATACCGACGTTCTCGCTGCAGCACACTATGTTGCCTCGGTTGCTGTCAAAGTGTAGCAATGATACTTTCCCCGATACTACTAAGGAGCAGTCCGCAGAGGTTATTTTTTAGGTGGGGAGAAAACACGAGAACTAAGAACAAGGTGAACACAGAAGATTTACGTGGTTCGGCCGCCAGAGCGTAATACCCGACGTCCATGGGAGTTTGTGTGTTGTATTGCATGTGTATGAATGTGGTCTCTTCTCAGTGTTGGGCGTGCGTCAAGATGCCAGTCCTTCGCGACTGCTCAACCCTTTTATATGCTAAGGCTGATAGTTTACAATTTCATCAGGACCTGACATATGGTCCCGGGCTATTAAGCACCCTATACACGATCTAAGGCACTTAATAATGATATAATTGCATATTAACGTCTCCTGATGGCAACATTACATTGCTTGAAGACTCCGTCGATCGTGTGTGATTGATGCAGAGCTAATGACAAGTTAACCTGGTCTTGAAGGGGCTGATTTTTGTTCTTCAATGCCGATATCGTCTTGGGTAGGTGGAGAATCCGGAGCCATCCTCAAAGGAGAGGAAAAGTCAGAGTCGCAAGACATGCGACATCTTTAGAGCCACCCTTAGCAGGGAGGCGGGTCCGGAGCTGCAAGACACCTGGTAGCACTAGAGCCATCCTTAGCAGGGAGGCGAGTCGGGAGCTACAGAACACGTGGTAGCACCAGAGCCATCCTTAGCAGGGAGGCGGGTCTGGAGCTACAGGACACGTGACATGAATGTCTCTTCTACTAGAAGGTGGGAACCAACACTTTTTTTCCTAGTATACGAGAGTACCTTGTCAGCAGGGTACCCACGGTGGCACTCGGGCCCACCTTAGGGGAGGTTTCGATCCCGTAGATGGGGCCATAACCAAGCCTTGCTGCGTTGTTGCTTCGACTTTTAACTTGGGCAGTTGAAGTGATGGTATGTTCCTGTACCGCCGATACGCGACCTTTCCTGGTTTGGTATGCGTGATGCACTGTGTGCGGATCCCACTAAATGTGGCCTAGGGGGGTGAATGGGCTTTGAAAATTTTCCTGCAGTCTTAATCAAATCATCAAATAACAGAGGGACCAAACTTGTCCGATTGATGATGCGGACTAGTCCAGCTATTCAGATCAGGCAAAACTATTGAGCGTTTATACAAGAATTTCAAATGAAATTGTAGCGGAATGTAATTACTATTCTTTCAAATTGAACAAGAGATAAGCTTGCTTAATGTTCAGGTGGATCACAAAATATTTGATTGATCAATTCTAATGCCCTAAATGATAGAACTTGCAAAAGGAAAAAAATAGAATACACGAGACACGGATTTTTACCGAGGTTCGATCTCACTAAAAAGATCTACATCCTCGTTGAGGAAGCCCACACAGAGTCGGGTCTCTTCAAACCCCTTCCCTTGTCGAGTCACCACACAAGGCCGACTTGATACCACTATCACGGGATAATCACCGAGTTGGTGGGGCAACCTCACACATCGAGGGCTCCCACAAGAATTACAGCAGAAAAATGATCAAATATAGTCTAAAATATTACAATCGATGCAAGAGTGTAGAAACATCAAACCCCAAAAGCTCAATGAAGCGTAGACAACAATCTCCTAATCCCTTTTCTGAAAACTCAAAGATTTTCACTTTTGAGGACTTTAGATGTGTGGGGAGATGTGTTTTCGTGCTCTTGGGACAAGTGGAAGTGCTATGGGTTTGAGTTGTGAACAGTAGAATTCGAGTTAGGTAATTGTAGGGTCGTGGATCTCCTATTTATAGTGTTGCTAAAAATATTATTGTTACGGATCCCGACGGTCGGACTAGTCCGTACTGGGGACCGGACATGTCTGCTGTCCTTTGTAAAGTCGGCGTGAAATGTGCAACACACTACAAATCCGAATTTGTGTGAGATATACCGTACGAGTTTAGTAGGTGTCCAGACTTGTCCGGTTCCCTGTGAATTGGAACATCAAAAACTTTCTTGCACTGGTTTGGTACATAAACAGACTTGTCCGCTGTGATATGTTATGAAACACCAGAGAGTTCAACGAACTAGTTCGTTCTTTGAACGGACTTGTCCGGTGCACAGTGTATTGAGTTTACAGAAAGTTAAACGGACTAGTACAGTCCATAAATGGACTAGTCTGGAGCACTGTGAAGTGAGATTCTAGAAAGTTGATCAGACTAGTCCGGTCCATAAACGGACTAGTCCAGTGCACTTTGATGTGAGACAATAGAGAGTTGAACGGACTAGTCCTATGCTGGGTGAATTTTAAGAATGATTTGAAGCGCTCACCCCTAAGCAAAGATTTGAGCTCTTGTGATGTTCTCTCACACACATCCTATACAATTAAGTCTACTTTGTGCTTCATTCATCAGTTGGGCTTTTCTTTTTCTTCATCACTTCATTTTTCACTTTTTCAGTGCACCAAACTATCTCATTTTAGTTGACCTGCATTCATCTCAACAAGTTCATTAGGATCTCATTCGTTTGTCATCAATCATCCAAAACCCACAAGGGATTACCCAGATGCACTTTCAGTCTCCCCCTTTTTGTTGATTGATGACAACCAATCGAGATTTCACAATTAAGAACTAAAATTCAGTTTTCATAAAGTGTGCATATAGGAGAATGATAAATGACTAACAAAAACTCCTCACATATATGCACTATTTATGGTGGGGTGCCTATAATGTGTGTGATCAATGATGTGATGAGCAAAAGATAAAAATCAACAATTATAGTAGCAATCATCAAATTAACCTTAAACTATGCATCACACATTAAATAAAGAAGGAACATCCACAAGAGATTACAATAATTCGAAATTGAGATACATGTCCTCGATCACAATTCCTTAAGGCTACAAAATAAGCTACTAGTCTCAATCTCTCCCCCCTTGGCATCAAGTCACCAAAAAGGGAAAAATTGAGTGGAATCACTCATCGCCACTGCCTCCGTCACTCTCGGTCCTCTCTTCATCCTCTTCTACATCTTTAGGTTCTTGCGGAGGAGGAGGAGGAGGAGCGGAGACGCCAGCTAGTCCAAATGAAGCCAACTCTTGCTGCGAGAGTTGTGTGATCTCTGTGATATCCTCTTCGGAATCTTCAAAAACTTGAGGTGACCCCACTAGCTCTACCTCTAGCTTCTCACAGATGGCCTTAATGTTGGTCTTCACATACCTTTGATGTCTTTTCCTAGCCAGACTCTCCTTGTGCTGCTTAATTTCCACTCTGCAGCAGGATGCAAAGATGGAGGAAAGCATTTTCAACACACCACTATGGACTCTCTAGAGGGTGGAGGAGCAGGAGTAGCAGCTTGAGTCCTCATGCCTTTATGAGCCCTCTTAGATCATTGTTCCTATGCGGGTGAGGTAGCAGCAGAGGGAACAATGTAGATTTTAGGCTTCCTGGGCTTGAGACCAGTGTGAGGAACATCCTAGACAAACTCAAGTCCTGTCCCCATCTCAATCTTATACATGATATAGGGTGCATAGCCATAGGACCTGTTTGGAGTAATGGAGATGTTCACAATGTCATTGTAGATGCATTCAAAGGCATTGAAGGTCCTTCTCTTGCTTATCACCTTCATCAAAGTCCTTAGAGTCCCTTGGATGGATCTTGTATCTCCTTCTTTTGGGGCTATTGTTTTCCTCAGAATTCTGTTCAAGACTGCAAAGAATGGCTTTACATACTTGGTAGTTGAGACTTGTAAGGCATTCTTATTTCATAGAGGAAGTGAAGCTCATCTTTCTCCAGAGGTTTCATGTTGTGAATGATGATTTTATTCTCCAAAGAATCTTCAAGATGATCAATTCTGGCGAATTCCTCATAAGTGACACTATACTTTGTTCCATGTGTCATGTATATCATTTTGTCACCATCATCACAAGCAAAGTATAGAGTGTAGTAGAATTGAGTTATGAACTC
The DNA here is from genome assembly GCA_036927565.1 of Tuctoria greenei. NCBI lineage: Eukaryota > Viridiplantae > Streptophyta > Magnoliopsida > Poales > Poaceae > Tuctoria > Tuctoria greenei. The sequence continues at coordinate 20,684,046 of JAYESD010000007.1, read as the reverse complement.
AATGTTCCAGTCCCACTGGAAGGAAATGAGATCCTTCTGTCCATGTCTCTCCAATGCCTCCAGGACCTCTTGATAAGCTTGGCATTTCTTGAACTAGTGGTAGGCGATATTGACCCACTGACTTTCAATCACTGGGTTCCTCATCTTCATATACACATGCTCATAATAGTTAGCACGGAAGTTACTCCATAATCTTGGATCAGCTGACTGTTTGGGCTGCTCACAGACTTCCATGTTTCTAAATTTGTCAACCAGTTCATTCCCTTTCCCAACAAAATCATCACTTGATGGCTGCGTGTTGTGGTGACTAGGAGCCTTCATCTTCAACGGGCCAATAGGACCAGTAGCCTTGTTGAGACTTCTCTTAGGTGCCGATGAACTGCCAGCACCTTCCTTGGTCAGGGGCTTCTTCACTACCACTCTCCTCTTCTTTGGAAGAACATCGTCGAGAGGAGAGGAGTGAACATTGTAGTCGTGCCTTTTCTTCACGATTTGTTCTTTTGCTCTTTGCACTCTTGCCCGATCACGCTCTTCGTCATAGTCAAACCAGTTGTCCTCGGAACCTGGCGACATCATGCCTGGCAGAGGAATTCAAGGATTGATAAGAATTGATTTTACATTTTGTGCAAATGAGAATTTAGAGGTTCAAATTGTCACGGTACCACAATTGTCCGCACTTGAATACCAGGACTAGTCCGGTCTGGCATAAGAACTCTAATTTACTATTTTAAACAAATCTAGCTCGAATCAATACAAAGTAAGTAGGAATACAGTTGAAATACATCTATAGAGGTAATTTATGTCCTAGGAATCAAGAAAAATAAGCAAGATTGGAGAAAAGGTGAGAACTATGGTTGAGTGAGATTTTACCAAAAAATTTGAAGATTGGAGTTGAAGAAGCAAAGTAGGGTCCGGATTAGTCTGGAGCGGGCAATCTCCACGCCGAGGAGAGGATTTTCCTTGGAGAAATTCGATTTTGATGGCTGGATGCAGAAATTGCCATGGGTGGTCAAAGTTGAAGAGAGAGAGGGAGAGATCAAAGGCGATTGTGAGAGGTTGAACATGAATCACTGACAGTGGGCTATGGTTAAGCGCGATAAATATGGACTAGTCTAGTGAGCACCGGACAAGTTCGGTATGATGGACCAGGTCCGGACTAGTCTAAGCCAACAGACTAGTCCGGTGTCAGCTGGACATAACAGAATTCAACAACTTGATTTTGGTTGTTTGATCTAATAGTGATCTAAAGGACATCATTTCACAAATAATCTTGATGAACATGAGTAGTAAGCAATCAACAATCATACAGTGACCATAATTCACCAGGATTCACTAATTTACATAGTTGTCAAGAGAAAATTGAGATAAGGGGCAAATTTTGCAAAAATGAGTAAATTTTGATATCACAACCAGGTATGCAGTGTTTCAAGACACATTTCAAGAGTCAAGTATATTTAGCTCATTTCTTAGCTCACAAAATCTCCTTTCATCTAATGGCTTGGTGAAAATGTCTGCAAGTTATTTTTCAGTCCTAACATGTGAGATTGCTATATCACCTTTTAGTGAATGATTTCTTAAGAACTGTTGACGAATATCTATGTGCTTAGTTCTTGAGTGCACTACTGGGTTATGTGCAATTTTTATACCACTCTCATTATCACGTAGGAGTGGAATATGGTTCAAATTGTAACCATAATCCCTTAGAGTTTGTCACATCCAAAGTAGTTGTACGCAACAACTACCGGCTACAACATACTCCGTTTTGGCTGTGGAAAGAGCAATGGAGTTTTTCTTTTTAGATGAACATGAAACTAGGAATCTACCATGAAATTGGCAAGTCCCCAATGTGCTCTTTCTATCGACTTTGCATACTGCATAGTCGGCATCGGAATACCCTATCATGTTAAACTTAGATCCTTTGGGATACCGAAGGCCTAAGTTGGGTGTGTGCACAAGGTATCTGAAAATTCTTTTTACAGCTATTAAATAGCACTCTTTAGGTGCAGCTTGAAACCTTGCACACATATAAACACTAAGCATTATATCTGGCCTAGATGCACATAAATAAAGTAATGAGCTAATCATAGAACAATATACCTTTGGATCTACATTTGGACCATCTTCGTTGAGATCGAGATGTCCATTAGTTGCCATGGGTGTCTTGATGGGCATGGCTTTGTCCATATTGAACTTCTTGAGAATGTCCTGCAAGTACTTGGTTTTGCTTATGAAGGTTTGTTCTCTTAATTGCTTTACTTGGAATCCCAAGAAGAACTTTAATTCACCCATTGTCAACATCTCAAATCCGTCTGTCATTATTTTGCTAGATTCTTCACAAAAAGACTTATTAGTAGAACCAAAAATGATATCATCAACATAGATTTGACATACAGATAGATGATCATCAAAATGTTTTGTGAAGAAAGTATAATCAGATTTTCCACTTTTAAAACAATTTTGAGTTAGAAAATCTCTAAGGCACTGATACCAAGCTTGAGGAGCTTGTTTGAGGCCATAAAGAGCCTTACGCAGTTTATACACATGGTTGGGGTACTCTTGATCTTCAGATCCCGGTTGCTGCTCCACGTATACTTTGTCCTTAATGGGGCCGTTGTGGAAGGCACTTTTGACATCCATTTGATACATCTTAAAATTATGGTGAGTGGCATATGCCAATAAACTACGAATGTGCTCAAGTCTAGCTACGGGAGCGAAAGTTTCATCAAAGTACAAACCTTCAACTTGTGAGTAACCTTTTGCCACAAGTCACGCCTTATTTCTAGTTACCACTCCATGTTCATCTTGCTTGTTCCGAAAGACCCATTTGGTTCCTACGATGTTCTCCTTTGGTTTTTATAAAAGCTCCCATACTTCATTTCTCTTGAAGTCGTTCAACTCTTATTGCATTGCAATCACCCAAACTAGATCCTTTAGTGCTTCCTCTACCCTGTATGGTTCCAGAAATGAGACAAAAGAGTAATGTTCACAGAAATTAGCTATGCGAGATCTAGTGGTTAGTCCTTAGGAATGTTTCCAATGATGTTGTTGATGGGATGATCTCTTTGTATACTCTGATGTACTCTTGGGTGAGGGACTCGTGAAGTTGCTTGCACTTCATTTTCTTCATTATCATTTTCTCCCCCTAGATAATTGCTTCCATGATTATATTGATCTTCCTAATCTTGATCATGTGCATGAGCTCCCCCTTGATCATTGCTTTCTTGTTGAGGTTCATCTTGGGCAATTGAAAGTGCATATAGGCATCCCTTGTGGGTTTTGGTTGATTTATGACAAACAAATGAGATCCTAACTGAATTGTTGAGATGAGTGTAGGTCTTAAAAGAAATTATGAAGAACGGACAAAAAGAAAGGAGAATGAGGATCTATAAGGAAAAGAGCTCAAGAGCTGAATAGATTAGATCATTGTGTATGGAGTGTGTTGGAGAAACACACCCCAAGAGCTCAATCACAAGAAAACTCACTCACTTCACTAATTTATACAGGTCCAGACTAGTCCGGTAATATCCGGACTAGTCCGACAACATCTCTGTTTAAAATCGGACAAGTCCTCCCAGTGCGGACTTGTCTGCACAGTCCAGGTTTATATAGACAGTCCGATATCACCACGGACTAGTCTGATATTTTTCTGACTAAAATCGGACTAGTCCAATATCTTTCTGACTAAAATCGGACTAGTCCGATATCTTTCTGACTAAAATCGGACTAGTCCTCTCTAGTGCGGACTAGTCCTCAACACTTCACAACTTTGCACAAATATCAGACAAGTCTGATAATATCCGGACCAGTCCGATAACCTCTCTGACTAAAGTCGGACAAGTCCTCCAAATTCGAACGTGTCCCCAATTCACTAAGGAGTTCACCACAGCCGGACTTGTTCAAAAATAACCGAACTAGTCAGAACTTTTCCAGAGCCTAAATCGGACTAGTCCACCCAAAGTTGGAAAAGTACGATCTTCTTGAGAACTTAGGGTTTCCTACACGATGCACACCAAACTAGTCCGGCTTGGACCAGTCCGGACCATCAAAACCCTAATGGTAACTTTTGGAAACACGATATAATAAGATGTGCACGACCCCAATTTCAACACTCTCAACTCCCAACGCCGTCACATCATCCAAAAGCTTAGAAAACACATCTCTCCACGCAATCCAACAAGAAAGATCAAATCCTTGAGGATTCACTTTGGATCAAAGGAGAGACACAATTCCACTCGTTGAGCTCCTGGGTTTGATTCTCTAACAGACTCCTATTGTTTCATTGTTGATCTTAAGAGTGTATTCTTGGTGGTGTTTTCTTTTTAATCTTGGGAAGCCCTCAACTTTTGAGAAGGCTCCTTGAACTTGGTGATTTACCCTTGTGATAGTGAAAGAGAATTGGCCTTCGTGACGAATCGACGAGGTTAGGGTTGGTGAAGACCCGGTCCTTTCATGGGCTCCTTAGCGTGAATGTAGGTTGCCTTTGTGGGAACCGAACCACAGGATAAAAATCTTGTGTCTTCACTTTGTGCATTTTTGTTCTTACTTTTCATTGATGTCTAGGGTTTTACTTGACCTTGTTCATAGTACGTTAAAAAAATTGAATATAAGGTTAACTTGTGCAACATCCAGTTTCATAGAAGTATTGCACTCTAGTTACTAGTATATTTTCGCTACATAGAGTCTAGGATCGAGATAATCGATCAAACTTGATCAATCTAGTCCGCACGCACTAGACTAGTCCGCACTCTACCGAACTATTCCAATTTCCTAGTATTTGATCAAGTTGCTAAGTGTTGAAGGTTCTAACTAAAAAGCAAAAAGGCCTATTCACCTCCCCCTCTAGGTTACATTCAATTGGTATCAGAGCAGGACTCTTCACAAGAGACTAATCGCTCGAAGAGAACATGTTAGACATGAAGGATGTGCACAAGAGTTTCAACCAAGAGAAGGTTGAAGATGAAAAAGCTCAAAAATTGGAGAAGCTCCTTGATTCCATCCAGGACTTCGAGGATGACGATGAGGAGACGCTTGAACTCAAGGCGATCCTAAGGAAGAAATCCCTCTCCAAAGGGAAAGTGAATATCGAATACAAGAAGAAGGGGAGTAGTCACACCGACTACTCCCGATATCCTTTCAACTACGAGCTTTTTAAATTCTAACAATAGCCATTATTTATCTATTCTTTTAGGAAAATCCCCACACATTGATGGTAATGATTACTCAATTTGGAGGCAAAACATGAAAATGCACTTAATATCACTCAATCCTAGCTTGTGGTATATTGTGTGTACAGGAATAGATATCCCGGACGACGATGAAGAGCTTACACCAAGCCAAGAGCAAGCAATATATCGGAATGCTTAAGCTGCAGCAGTCATCATATCTTCACTAAGTCGGGATGAGTTCACCAAGGTGGATGGACTCAAGATTGCAAAAGAAATTTGGGACACATTGCAAACTGCACAAGCAAGAGGTAAAGATTGAAATGATAGACGACGAATTGGGAAGATTCACCATAGAAGAAGATGAGTCGCTGCAAGAAATGTACAACCAATTGAAGATGCTCATCAACAAGGTTCGAGCATATGGAAGTAAAAAGTGGAACGATCATGAGGTGGTGAAGCTCCTTAGAGCCTTCATGCCTCGCAACGTTACCCTATGCTCGATGATTAAAGAAAGCCCCGGGTACAAGAAAATGACCCCGTACGAACTGCTTGGAAAGATCATCAACTTTGAGATGATGGAGAAGCAAGCTAAACATGTAAATGAAATTGCCGACCTCACCTCGGCAAAGAAGAAAAGGGTCACTTTGAAGTCCACCTGCAAGCCCTTGTCAAAAGAAGCTCAAAAAGCTCAACAGGAAGAGGACAACGATGACGAGAGAAGCAATATTGACAAAGAGGACATGATCCTTTTTATGAAGATATTCAAGAAAATGATGAAGAAAAGACAAGGAGGAAAATCAAGTGAAGGAAAATACAAAGAGAACTCAAGACCAAAGTTGAGGCGGGCATGCTATAACTGTGGTGCATATGACCACTTTATAGTTGATTGCCCGTATGTAGAAAACAAGAAGAAAACCAAGGAAACAAAGCCTCAACCCAAGAAATTCTTCAAGAAGAAGAAGCAAGCTGGAAGCGCACCTAGGAAATGAGTGGGACTCAAATGATGAGTTATCATCCGAAGAAGAAGAGGAGATGGATAGCATAACCATCGAGAAGACAACTAAGAAGTCCACCCTCTTCCCAACTCTCTGATGAGTAGGGTTAGGCCCGATCTTCCGAAAGGTATGTCGATTGGGGTGGAGAACTCGACGTTGATGATCCGCGGCACTCGAGCGGTTCGAGTACCCCTGCAAATCACTACACCACGGCTCCGATGGTTATCAACCGTGCTGCACACGCTTGAGCTCGCCAAGAAGGCTAATCTCTGCAAGTGCAACCGAGAACACGAGCAAGAACGTAGAAGACACGATCGGAAATCGCGAAGTTGGGGTCTCACAAACCGTAGAACGGCGATTTTATTGATCTAAGCAAAACCCACTGAATATGACTGGCGGCTGCAGTATTTATAGTCTAGGGTTTGACCAAAACACGATTAGACGCGTTCCTAATGGACTCTTACGGGATACAAGGCCCAAAGGCCCGATTCGGTGGCGCAGCACCGGACAGAAATCTGGAATCGACTTGTTTCGACGATTCCCAATGACTCCGGAGGAATTTTGAGGTGGGACAAGAACCATTGGAAAGTTTATCTTCTCCTCTTTCCTTGCATATGTAGAACGTCGAAAACGGAGTCCGTATGCCTCCTGGGCGTCTGTTTTAATGTGGACTGCTCCTGGACTCCGAGTTGAACTCGAGTCCGAGTTGTAAATTGTTTCCATCAACTTGTGGACGTCCCAGGTGGTTCTCCACGCTCCCAAGGCCTCCTTACTTCACTTGTTTATCTTCTCCGTTATTCCTAATAACAATTAAATCATCACATAGCAATCTATTCTCAAACTCACATGCAAAAGAAGTTAAGAACGAATTCACCTGCTGATTTAATAACCGTGCCCGTGCTCTTGTGATTGGTCCTTGCAGTTCAATGTGCGTCTCCGCTGTTGTGATGTCCTCATCATCCTCCCCCTCTTGAATTGGAGTCGTCCCTGACTCAAGTTCATCTTCTTCTCCCAAGTACGGTCGCAAATCTGAAATGTTAAATGTAGGACTAACCCCAAAATCGGGAGGCAATTCAAGCTTATATGCATTATCATTAATCTTTTCAACAATCTTAAAAGGACCAGCAGCTCGTGGCATAAGTTTAGATTTTCTCATGTCGGGAAATCGCTCTTTTCTCAAATGTAACAACACCAAATCACCCGGTTCAAGTTTTACTTCTTTTCTACCTTTACTACCTGCAATCCTATACTTCTCATTCATCAATTCAATATTTTTCTTTGTAGTTTCATGCATCTTAGGAATGAATTCAGATCGTTGTGTAGCATCCAAATTTATAGTTTCAGAAGGAGGCAAAGGTAGTAAATCAATAGGAGCACGGGGATTGAAACCATACACTACCTGGAATGGACATACCTTTGTCGTGGAGTGAACATATCTGTTGTAAGCAAATTCTATATGTGGTAAACACTCCTCCCACAACTTCAAATTTGTTTTCAAGACAGCCCGCAACATAGTGGATAAAGTACGATTAACTACCTCGGTCTGTCCATCCTTTTGTGGGTGACATGTAGTTGAAAACAGCAACTTGGTTCCCAATTTATACCACAAAGTTCTCCAAAAATGACCTAAATTTTGCATCACGATCAGAAACCATGGTATTTGGCACACCATGTAAACGAACAATTTCCATCATAAATAAATTAGCAATGTGTGAGGCATTATCATTCTTATGACAAGGTATAAAGTGTGCCATTTTGGAAAAACGATCAACAACTACAGAAATACTATCCCTCCCCCTCTTAGTCCTAGGCAATCCCAAAACAAAGTCCATAGAAATATCCTCCCAAGGTACACTAGGAACAGGAAGAGGCATATAAAGACCATGTGGGTTAAGGCGAGACTTAGCTTTGTTGCAAGTAGTGCATCATGACACGTAGCGCTCGACATCACGCCTCATCTTTGGCCAAAAGAAGTGTGTGGACAGCACGTCTTCAGTTTTCTTCACTCCAAAATGTCCCATCAAACCTCCTCCATGTGATTCCTGCAAAAGCAATAGACGAACAGAGCTAGCTGGAATGCATAGCTTGTTAGCACGATAGAGGAGACCCTCTCGCAGCACATATTTATTCCAAGTTCTTCCTTCTCTACAATTTTCAAAAGCATCTTTGAAGTCCAAATCAGTAGGATATAATGATTTAATTGTTTCCAAACCAAAGATTTTATGATCAAGTTGGGACAACATGGTATAACGCCTAGATAATGCATCGGCAATGATATTTTCCTTCCCTTTCTTATGCTTAATGATGTATGGAAACGACTCTATGAACTCAATCCATTTAGCATGTCGTTTATTCAGATTGGTTTGACACTTAAGATACTTCAATGATTCATGATCAGAATGTATGACAAACTCCTTAGACCAAAGATAATGTTGCCAAGTTTGTAATACACGTACTAAGGCATACAATTCCTTATCATAAGTGGAATAATTCAGAGAAGGACCATGAAGTTTTTCACTAAAGAAAGCAACGGGTTTACCTCCTTGTATGAGAACGCCTCCAATACCAATGCCGATTGCATCGCATTCTAGCTCAAAGGTCTTGTCAAAATTAGGAAGTTGTAGTAATGGTGCTTGTGTAAGCTTCGATTTGAGAGCATCAAAAGCTTGTTGCTGCTGTTCGCCCCATCAAAATGGAACTCCCTTCTTTGTTAGCTCATGTAGAGGTGCTGCAATGGTGCTGAAATCCTGCACAAAGCGCCGATAAAAACCTGCAAGACCAAGAAAACTACGAACCTGTGTGACGGTTGTTGGGGCTGGCCAGCTGGTGATTGCTTCAATTTTTGCCTCATCCATCTCAATTCCCTGCGAGGAAACGACATAGCCAAGAAACGAGACTCGATTGGTGCAAAAGACGCACTTTTCGAGGTTACCAAACAAACGTGCATCTCTCAAAACAGTAAAAACAGCACGTAAATGATCAAGATGTTCATCATATGACTTGCTGTAAATGAGGATATCATCGAAGTAAACCACCACAAATTGTCCAATGAAAGCACGTAAAACCTCGTTCATTAATCGCATAAAGGTGCTGGGTGCATTAGTTAAACCAAAAGGCATGACTAACCACTCATAAAGTCCAAAATTGGTTTTAATGCAGTTTTCCATTCATCTCCTAGTGCCATTCTAATTTGGTGGTAACCACTACGCAAGTCAATTTTTGTGAAGATGATAGCACCACTAAATTCATCAAGCATGTCATCTAATCGAGGAATAGGATAACGATATCGAATGGTGATGTTATTGATTGCTCGACAATCAACACACATGCGCCAATTACCATCTTTCTTAGGAACCAAAAGAACATGAACGGAACAAGGGCTAAGGCTTTCATGAATGTACCCGCGGTCCAAAAGATCTTGGACTTGTCGCTGAATTTCCTTAGTTTCTTGTGGATTCGCCCTGTATGCTGCACGATTTGGCAAACTTGCTCCTGGAATCAAATCGATCTTGTGTTCAATGCCTCTCATTGGTGGTAAACCAGGGGGTATCTCGGAGGGAAACACATCCTGAAACTCCTGCAAAAGGTTAGCAACAGCAGGGGGCAATGCAATAGACAATTCATGAAGTGAAAACATGGCTTCTTTGCAAACTAAAGCATAGCACATCCCCTTAGCATCGAATAAATCAGCAAGTTCAGATTTAGTTGCGAGCAACGATGGTGATATTAACTTAATAACTTGCTGTTTTTCAGATTCTAATTTTGTTGTTTTGCCCTCATGAATTTTACTCTTCTCAAAATGCACAATTTCAGCAGGAGTCATGGGGAGCAAAGTGATTTTCTTTCCCTTATGCATGAGAGTATATTTATTGGTTCCACCATGATGAATAGCATCTGTATCAAATTCCCAAGGACAACCCAATAAAAGAGAACAAGCATCCATAGGAACAACATCAAAATCAGCAAAATCATGGTATGAACCAATTGAAAAATGTATTCTCGCTGTTTGTGTTACCCGAACCTTACCGCTGTTGTTGAACCATTGAATGTGGTACGGATGAGGGTGTGCTCTTGTTGTCAAACCGAGTTTCTTGACAACGTCCGTGTTTACCAAGTTATTGCAGCTACCTCCATCAATTATAGTGTGTACACGGCAGTCCTTGACGACGAGAAACATGTGGAAGAGGTTGTGTCGTTGTAGCTTGTCGTCGGTCTCCACTTTGGAGCTCAAGGCACGCTGCACAATGATGCTCTTATAGTTCTCCGTCGCCGCTATACCAAGTACCTCTTCTTTGGTGTGTTCGTCATTTGGATCTGTAAAGTTAGTAGCAAGAGAATATTCATCTTCAACATCCGAAGTACTATCATACCCGCCATCATCGCGTGCTATGTATGCTCGTTTGCTCGGGCAATCTCTCATCATATGACCAAGTCCCTGGCAGCGGTGACACTTAATGTTGGAAGTACGACGCGTAGAAGGAGTGGACGACGAAGGCTTGAATAATGTCGCCTTGCTGCCTTCCGGCACGCGAGAAGGTGGAGCAGCAGGTATAGTTTGTTGGCCGCCATTGGGTGGTGTAGTCGCTGCACGGGGGGTCGAAGATGGTGCTGTTTTGGATGGTGTAGTCGCTGCACGCGGCGTGAAGTTGCTCCTCGTGCGTTGTTGCTGTTGTTGTCGGCCCTGCAATTCTTTTTCTGCCAACATAGCAAGCTGAAACAATCTGTTAACAGTATCATATTCCTTGTAATCAACAATGTCCTGAATTTCACGCCTCAACCCCCCATATAAACGAGCTATTTTATCATCCATGTCCTCTACTACCCCACAACGCAGCATACCCTTTTGTAACTCTTGATAATACTCCTCTACGGACATGTTACCTTGGTCTAAACGCTAAAATTTTTTGCGAAGGTCCCGCTGAAAAGATGGAGGAACAAATCGAACACGCAAAACTTCCTTTAATCTATCCCATGTTGGAGGATCAGTTCTAGTTTTAACAAGTTCATTCCACCATATGATAGCAAAGTCCTTAAACTCACTAGTGGCTTGACGAACTCTATGTTGTTCAGGAACAAGATGGGAATTAAATTTTTGCTCTACTGTCATCTCCCAATCAAGATAAGCCTCAGTATCATAAGCACCAGAAAAAGAGGGTATAGTAAATTTCACTTTAGCAAAAGGATCATCAGGAGGGCGATTATAATTGTTATGATTATTACCTCCCATACCTCGACGATAAAATGGCAGTCTTGGCTGATTATTGTGATGTTCGAGTTCATCTTAAGCATTGTCTCCTTGTCTTCCAGTGAGAGGCAACCGAGCCTCAAAAGTATTCATCCGAAGAGCAAGGTCATCCATTTGGTGAGTCAAGTTTGCCAATGAATCCTCCGTTGATGCGTTGTATTTGGCGAATATATCCGTCATGGTCTTCATCATATCACGTAACTCAGCATGTTGAACACATTCGTCATTATTGTCTTCTCCTGCCATTGTTAGTTGGAAAAAAAAGACAACAAAAAATAATATGTTATCCCTATCAACTACAGTGACAATGTGGAAGGTGGAAGAAAACAATCTCTCTCGCTCAACCATCTTACCATGCTCTTACAAGTGTTCTTACCGACACAGCAGGCGGTGTGGACGGTGAGATGAACCAATGAAGCGTGGGGTGATTGCAAAGGTACCTGTTATGCTCAAGAGAAATGTGGAGCTTGGATGGCACAATATGGTGGCTAATAAGCAGAAAATCGTTAACAGCTAAACAAAGTTGAATAAGTATTCAATGTAAGAAACTGTTGCTGGTCAACCGAGTGCCCTAGAGCCTAGCACAACACAAGGACGTATTAAGGCAAAAGAAAGACAGAATGATATAACCAACAAAACAGCACCAAGTGGTATAGGCCAATTGCTTTAATATGCGTGCTCTTCACTAATTTTTTTCTTTTTTTGTAATATTTTTTTGATATTTTTTTCTTTACTCAGGATCACAAATATAGGAAGCACACGAATTTGCAGCTCAATTGGATGTAATATGCGGCCTATAGAAAATCAAGAAGATTCTTTAAAATTCGTGCTGAAACTTCGGAGGCCGGATAGCCTATCTTCCGAGGGGAATTTGGGCAATCTAATTTCGCCGAACACGGCTACGCAGCGGAAAATCAGATGCGAAATTTCGCGTAGATGAATTTGAAAAAAAAATTCGCCTGATTTTGAGTTCGTATGCGAAAGTTATGGCCGTTTTAAGGTAGGCTATCCGAGTTACGATTTTTTGGATGTTGATTCCAACTCGGTTTGAGAACAGAACTCGCAATCGGATACAAAAACGATCGGGAATTTGCACAGCAACTAATGGGGTGGTGTGTGATGATTCAAGGATGAATGGCACAAAGATTGGTCACCTAATCTAGGGTTGGCGATGCGGGAGTTCACGCAAGGCGGCTAGCTAGGGCAAACCGATGAACGTGGCGGATCGGTTTGTTATTTAGGGATTGTGGAATAGGTGTCGAATAGCAAGAAAACAAGGACGAAAAACGATAACTAGGACCCAAAAACACAAAGCTAAACCAGCAACAAGACTCAACCACACGAATGCAAACTCAACAATGCAAACTGAAAAACGAAACTGCAGGCACTATAGTCTGGGAAGCGGTAAAAACGATCTAATTTTTTTGTGGCTTTTCTGTGGACTCTGGGTACGAAACAAAATCGATCTAATGGAAGGAAGGAAAACAAAGATACCTCACGGACAACCTGGAAATCTGATACCAATTGATGAGTAGGGTTAGGCCCGATCTTCCGAAAGGTATGTCGATTGGGGTGGAGAACTCGACGTTGATGATTCGCGGCACTCGAGCGGTTCGAGTACGCCTGCAATCACTACAGCACGGCTCCGTTGGTTATCAACCGTGCTGCACACGCTTGACCTCGCCAAGAAGGCTAATCCCTGCAAGTGCAACCGAGAACACGAGCAAGAACGTAGAAGACACGATCGGAAATCGCGAAGTTGGGGTCTCACAAACCGTAGAACGACGATTTTATTGATATAAGCAAAACCCACCGAATATGACCGGCGGCTGCAGTATTTATAGGCTAGGTTTCGACCAAAACACGATTAGACGCGTCCCTAATGGACTCTTATTGGATACAAGGCCCAAAGGCCCGATTCGGTGGCGCAGCACCGGACAGAAATCTGGACTCGATTTGTTTCGACGATTCCCAATGACCCCGAAGGAATTTTGAGGTGGGATCAGAACCATTGGAAAGTTTATCATCTCCTCTTTCCGTGCATATATAGAACGTCGAAAACGGAGTCCGTATGCCTCTTGGGCGTCTGTTTTAAGGTGGACTGCTCCTGGACTCCGAGTTGAACTCGAGTCCGAGTTGTAAACTATTTCCATCAACTTGTGGACGTCCCAGGTGGTTCTCCACGCTCCCAAGGCCTCCTTCCTTCACTTGTTTATCTTCTCCATTATTCCTAATAACAATTAAATCATCACATAGCAATCTATTCTCAAATTCACATGCAAAAGAAGTTAAGAACGAATTCACCTGCTGATTTAATAACCGTGCCCGTGCTCTTGTGATTGGTCCTTGCAGTTCAATGTGCGTCTCCACTGTTGTCATGTCCTCATCACTCTCGGCGCACGGAAGGGCAAGGACACTTGCCTCATGGTCAAGGAAGGTAAATGAAAGGTAACAACAAAATCAAACTCTTCATGTTCTTTTGATAGTGACAGTGACAACTATAGTGATGATGAGGATATACTAGTTGGCTTAGACAAGTAAACTGCTGCCAAAATGAAATTCTTGATGGATAAGCTTATTCATAGGGAGGGGCTGATTGATCGTCAAGAAGACATGATCATCCTCCAAAAGGAGGAGTATCTTAAGATCAATGAGCTCCTTGAACTTGAAAAGGAGCGAAGAAAATCACTTGAACTTGAGTTATCATCGAGCAAGGAAGCTTGTTTGAAGTTAAGCGACTCAAATGCAATCATCAAGGAAGAACTTGTTAACATAACCAAAGTTAACAAGATCCTTAAAGTGCAAGTTGAGTCACTCAAACAAAGAGACCCTTCATCCTCTTCAAGCTTGCCCTCTCAACCCCTTAAAACTGAAAACACTTCTACTTGTGCAAGTGATAAAATTGACGCTAGCTTGAAAGACAAGTCAACCTCTACCATGGACAAACATCCTTCCTGAAGTGGCATATTTGACAAGGAGAAGGTAAAATATGCACGTAGTGCATAGTTGGCCACAAGACCTCCTAATGTCAAATATGGCATTGGGTATTCCTATGGTCAAAAGCAAAATGCTAGAAACCATAAGAATAACAAGGAGAGCATTGCATCTGTGAGGGGAAACCCCTCTCAAGGTAGAAAGACTAATGATGATAATAAGTCCAAGATAGTTAACACATATGAAAACCGGACTAGTCCGGTTCCTGCAAGGACAACTCCGGTCCGTCGGACAAGTCCGGCTTCCCGGACTAGTTCTGTTTATGAACAACAACAACTATTGTTTAGAACTTTCAATGCATCATAAGTTCTTATGAAAATTTTTGGTAAAGTTTATGCTCATTATGTTGGGCCACGCCATGGGAACACCAAGTCTCATGCGTGGGTGCCCAAATCTCTCGTGACTAACCTGAAAGGACCCAAGCAAGCTTGGGTACCTAAAACCAAGTCATGATTTGATTTTGCAGGCCTATTCCTCCAGTGGATCGAAATGGGTGCTAGACAGTGGATGTATCAACCAAATGACCGGTGAAAGAATGATGTTTGTCGAGTACAAAGAAAATGAGGATCCAAGCGGGGGCATCTATTTTGGAGACAATAGTCAAGGAAGGGTGGTCGGTACCAGTAAAATTGCAATATCATCTCAACATTCTCTTTCTCATGTTTTACAAGTTGATTCCTTAGATTATAACCTGCTGTCCATATCTCAATTATATGACAAGGGTTATAATTGCTTGTTTACTAATGAGGGTGTGACCGTCTCTAGAAGGAGTGATGACTCGGTTCCATTTAAGGGTGTGTTGAAGTGAAAGCTTTATCTTGTTGACTTCTACAAAGATAAAACCGAACTTGACACATGCTTGATTGCAAAGACCAACATGGGTTGGCTATGGCATAGACGGCTAGCACATGTTGGTATGAGGAATCTTCAAAAACTCCTTAAGGGCGATCACATATTAGGCTTAAAGGATGTTGTTTTTGAGAAAAACAGGCCTTGTAGCGCGTGCCAAGCCGGGAAGCAAGTAGGTGCACCTCATCCCGCGAAGAACGTCATGACTACAACAAGACCGCTCGAGCTACCTCACATGGACCTATTCGGTCCAATTGCTTACATAAGCATCGTCGGTAACAAATATGGCTTAGTAATTATTGATGACTTTTGACGCTTCACTTGGGTTTTCTTTTTGTGATAAGACAGAAACTCAAGGAACCCTCAATAAGATTCTCAAGTGTGCCCCAAATGAGTTCTCATTGAGGATCAAGAACATGCGAAGCAAAAACAGGACGGAGTTCAAGAACACTCAAGTTGAGGAGTACCTAGACAAAGAAGGGATAAAGCATGAGTTTTCAGCACCTTATTCCCCTCAACAAAACGGAGTTGCCGAAAGGAAGAATCAAAACCTCATAGAGATGGCGAGAACAATGATCAATGAATAGAATACCTCAGATAATTTTTGGGCGAAAGCGGTCAACACCGCTTGCCACGCCATAAACTGACTCTATATTCATCGACTACTCAATAAGACATTATATGAGCTACTCACCGGTAACAAGCCTAATATTTTGTACTTACGAGTTTTCAGTTCTAAGTGCAATATTTTGAACAAGAAGCCTAGGACTTCAAAGTTCACTTTGAAGTCCGATGAAGGTTTATTGCTTGGTTATGATTCGAACTCTTACGCCTATCATGTCTTCAACAAGACCTCAGGACTTGCTAAAGCAGCATGTGACGTAGTGTTCGATGAAACTAACAACTCTCAAGAAGAGCAAGTTGATCCTTGTGTGATAGATAGAGAAGAAGCTTCATGTCAAGCATTGAGAAGAATGGCATTGGGCGATATTCGACCACAAGTGCCATCTCCAAATGCAAATGAAGGAGATGAACCACAAGTGAAGGTAAACGATCAAGGGGGAGCCCCCCCCAAAAGATCAACATCAAGAAGATGAAGATGATCAACAAGTCAATAAGGACAACCATCTAGGGGTGGGGGCTAGAAGATGATCATGAAGACTCAAGACCACAAGTTCCACACCCAAGAGTACACCAATGCGTCCAAAGAGAACACCCCGCCGACAACATAATCGAGGACATCAAAAAGGGAGTAACGACTAGATCTCGCATAGCTATTTTTTGTGAACATTACTCCTTTGTATCCTTCTTGGAACCGCGCGGGATTGAGGATGCATTGAAGGATCCGGATTGGGTGGTGGCGATGCAAGAAGAACTTAACAACTTCAAGCAGAACGAAGTGTGGGAACTCATCGAAAGACCCAACTTCAACGTCGTCGGAACCAAATGGGTCTTCCACAACAAACAAGATGAACATGGGGTGGTGACAAGGAACAAGGCGTGACTTGTGGCCAAAGGGTATTCACAAGTCGAAGGTTTGGATTTCAATGAAACCTTTGCTCCCTTAGCCAGGCTTGAATCTATTGGAATATTACTTGCATATGCTACTCACCATGATTTCAAGCTCTATCAAATGGATGTGAAAAGTGCCTTCCTCAACGGACCAATCAAGGAGGAGGTGTATGTGGAGCAACCCCCCCCGGATTTGAAGTTGAAGAGTTCCTCAACACGATCTTTAAATTGCGTAAGGCTCTCTACGGCCTCAAACAAGCTCCTAGAGCTTGGTATGAGTGTCCTAGAGATCTCTTAATTGAAAACGGTTTTAAGATTGGTAAAGCAGATTATACATTATTCACAATGCACTTTGACAATGATCTTTTTATTTGTCAATTTTATGTTGATGACATTATCTTTGGTTCAACTAAAAAATCCTTTTGTGAAGAATTTAGTAAGATTATGACAGATAGGTTCGAGATTTCTATGATGGGAGAGATGAAATACTTCCTTGGATTCCAAGTGAGGCAACAAAAGGAAGGAACATTCATAAGCCAAACCAAGTATACTCAATATATACTCAAGAAGTTTGGAATGGACAGGGCGAAGCCAATAAAGACTCCCATGGCAACAAATGGACACATGGATCTCAATGATGATGGACCAAACATCGATAAAAAGTATATCGCTCCATGATTCGATCTCTACTTTACTTATGTGCATCTAGGCCAGACATTATGTTGAGTGTATGTTTGCGTGCAAGGTTTTAAGCCAACCCAAAAGAGTGTCATTTGACACTCGTCAAATGAATCTTGCGGTATTTAGTTCATACACCCAACCTAGGCCTTTGGTATCTAAAGGTTACAAGTTCAATCTCATTTGATACTCCGATGCAGATTATGCCGGATGCAAAGTAGATATAAAAAGTACCTCCGGTACATGCCAATTTCTAGGTAGATCCCTAGTTTCTTGGTCCTCCAAGAAACAAAACTCCATTGCCTTATCCACGGCCGAAGTAGAGTATGTTGCAGCAAGGAGTTGTTGCGCACAACTCCTTTGGATGTGACAAACTCTAAGGGATTACAGTTTCAATATGAGCAGTGTTCCATTCCTTTGTGTTAATGGGACTGCCATAAATATTGCCCATAACAAAGTTGAGCACTCTAGGACCAAACATATAGACATCTGGCACCATTTTTTGAGAGACCACTCAATGAAAAGAGACATAGCTATTTCCCATGTCAACACCGAAAAACAACTAGCGGACATATTCACCAAGCCACTTGATGAAAAGCATTTTTGCGAGCTCCGAAATGAACAAAACATCCTTGATGCACGAAATGTAGCTTGAAAACTTGCATACCTTTATGGATTCTTCAAAATATGTTGATTGTGTTGTGAAAATCATCTCTGTCATTTTCTTTTCAAAAAAATATTTCAATTACTTGATCTTGATGAATTATGGTCATTGCTTGATTGTTGTATGTTTACTGATCATATTCATCAAGATTACTTGATTGTTTTGGCCCCCATTTTCTCTATAAGAACCTTTGAATATATATGTGAATGGGCTATTCAGTTCTATTCTGGTGACCATAGACTAGTCCATGGTTATCCGGACTGGTCCGCACAATGCGGACCAGTCCGCAATGTGTCCGGTAGACCAAACTAGTCCGGTGGACCACGGACTAGTCCGATTTTTGACTCCATAACCCTAGCCGCCGCCAAAACATAATCTACTTCATCCTCACAACTCGCCCCACACTCTCTCTCATCGCTTGAGTGCTCCGAAGGCGATTTCCTTAGTTCTCTATCAAATCCCTCCAAGTTTGGGTGGAAATTGATCTCCATTGCATAGGGATTGAAGACCACAGACTTGTCCGCACCTTCAACCTCTCCATCTCCAAGAATCAAGGAATTTCTGTAAAATTTCCTCCCAAACCCTAGAAATCATGATTTTCTTCATTGTTGACAAAATAACCTAGTTCGTTTCGGTTAATACATGCCTCCTTGTTGTAATACATTTACCTTGAACTAGTTTTGTATTAGGAATCACAATTTGTCGTCTACTTAGGGTCTGAGGTGATGAACACCGGACTAGTCCGTTCCATGTACGGGTAAGTCCGGACCCCTGGACTAGTCCGTACATGTACACTGGACAAGTCCGACTTTTAACTGAACTCAACCCTAATTTCTCATTCATCAATGAACTTCCATGTAATCAATTATTATCCATACATTGTGCAACGCTCTCTCAGGAGAATGTCAAACGAGAACATCTCTAACTTTGAAGATGAGATGGAACAAGACTTGTTGCCGCGTATTTCAAAGTCTCGTGCTCAAAAGTGGCAAGAGCGTCCCTCTGAGCTTGCACGTTGCCCACCTCAGGTGCGATGCAAGGTGCTTGCCAAGAAGCCTACGTCCAAGGTCAAGGACACGGCTGGCTCTAGCTCGGCGGCTCTTCGCCAAGTGAAGGGCAAAGGAAAAGGAATTTCTTCGAGCCCAGTCGGCCCTCTCAAGATGCATGCTCCGAGGCAAGGAAACAAATATCCCTACGAGAAGTCCAACAGCAAGGGAAGGGATACTGCTTCCAAACTCAGATTTGTGGATTGCTACAGCCGATCCAAGAAAGATGCCGATGCCAGATTTTGGAGCAACTTTTATACAAATTTCTACAGCTCGGTGTACTTCACTATGAAGACCCCAGTTGTCCGCACCCAGTGGATCGACAGGAATCATTTTGAAAGGAAGAGTGCTGGAGCATTTGATCAGGTGGTGGAGGATGCAGTGAGGCATGGACTGAAGGACCTGTTTGCCTTCAGATATCACTGGAATGATGATATTATAGCTCAGTTCTATGCCACTTATTTCTTTGCTAGTGATGAGGGTAAAAGGGTGACTTGGATGACTCATGGATCCAAGTACACCATAACTTATGATGATTTTGCAAGACTCCTTCATATAGAAGACACCAACAACAATGAGTTGACTATTCACAACATCGGTGTCTTGGGCAAGGATAAGATGGACTTCCTCTATGACACCAGCCTAAGGTTCAACCCCCTCGACCAAGAACATGAAGCCCTTCTTCATGGTTCTCGACAGGGTGCTGAGGAAGACCATAGCACCAAAAGATGGGGGTGGAGGAAGTGTCCAAGGTTACTTGAGGACCTTGATGAAAGTGATAAGCAAGAACAGGAAGTTTGACATCTTTGACTATATCTGGAATGATATGGTCAACATCTCCTGCACGCCAAACAGATCATGTGGCTCCCCCTACTTGATGTTCATGATTGAGATGGTCACAGGGATCAAGTTCGTGAAGGATGTGGAGCACACTCCTTTGAGGGCCTAAAAGCCTCCCCAAGCTAATGTCCAAGCTGCTCCATCCCCTACATCCAGTGAATAGGCACCAAGGAGAGCTCGAGGAGATGAGAGGACTGCTCCCACCACTAGGGCCCCTCCCCAAATAGGGCCTCATAGTGGAATCTTGAAGTACTTGGCAGCAATCTTTGCCTCCTGCAAGAAGGCCGAAGTGAATACTTACAAGCTGAACATGGCGAGGAAGGCAGATATGAGGTATGTCAAAGAAAATGTCAAGCATATTTGCTAGAAGCTGGAGATCGAGCCTATTGGATCCCAGTCATCTCTGAAGATTCAGCCTCTGATTTCACTAAGCTTGGATCATTGACTCCCTCCGAGCTTGCCTACTTTGGCATTGGAGGCACTTCGAGTGGATCTGCTCCTCCTCATCCTACCCAACTTGAAGATGAAGATGAAGACGAGGAGAGAACCGACAGCGAGAAATGAGTCACTAGATTCCTCTCCACCTTTTTTTGGTGTCTTGACGCCAAAGGGGGAGAGATTGAGGCGGAGTCACTAGACTCTAGCTGTAGGTTGAGAAATGAATGCTTCATTTATGTATCCTTTTGTGTCTCTCTTGGGTCGTAAAACTTTAATACTGTTATCTCTATCTTTGGTATTGTGGTGTGATGGAATGACATTGCTTATGTTATGAAATTTGTGTTTTGCCTTGAAATAGACATATATGCTCGATATTGGTATTTTAATCACGATTATTGCTCACACTCACGTAGTTTTACATCCCACAATAAAGAGTGCACATATGACCTATGTTTTCATTGCTTAACTTGTACCTAACTCATATGTGCACACTTTATGAAAATTCTGTATTTCTATCATATTTTGTGAAATTTTAATTGGTTGTCATCAATCAACAAAAAGGGGGAGATTGAAAGTGAAACAAGGCATCCCTTGTGGTTTTTGGTTGATTTATGACAAACAAATGAGATCCTAACCGAATTGTTGAGATGAGCGCATGTCTTAAAAGAAATTATGAAGAAAGCGCAAAAAGAAAGGAGAATGAGGATCTATATGGAAAAGAGCTCAAGAGCTGAATGGATTAGATCATTGTGTATGGAGTGTGTTGGAGAAACACACCCCAAGAGCTCAATCACAAGAAAACTCACTCACTGCACTAATTTGTACAGGTCCGAACTAGTCTGATAATATCCGGACTAGTTCGATAACCCCTCTGTTCTGCATAGTCCAGGTTCACACAGACCGGACTAGTCTGATATCACCACGGACTGGTCCGATATCTTCCTGACTAAAATCGGACTAGTCATCCCTAGTGCAGACTAGTCCTCAACACTTCACAACTTTGCACAAATATGAAACAATTCCAATAATATACGGACTAGTCTGATAACCTCTCTGACTAAAATCGGACAAGTCCTTTAAATGCGGAATTGTCCCCAATTCACTAAGGAGTTCACCACAGTCGGACTTGTCCGAAAATAACCAGACTAGTTCAAACTTTTCCAGAGCCTAAATTGGACTATTCCTTCCTAAGTCGGACAAGTCCGATCTTCCCGAGAACTTAGGGTTTCCTACACGGCGCACACCGAACTAGTTCAGACTCCACCTCGAACTAGTCCGGACCCTCAAAACCCTCACGGTGACTTTTGGAAACACCATATAAACATATGTGCATGGCCCTACTTTCAACACTCTCGACTCCCAGCACCGTCAAACCCTCCAAGAGCTTAGAAAACACATCTCTCCACTCAATCCAACGCAAGAAAGATCAAATCCCTGAGGATTCACTTTGGATCAAAGGAGAGACACGATTCCACTCATTTGAGCTCTTGGGTTTGATTCTCTAACACACTCCTGCTGTTTCATTATTGATCTTAAGAGTGTATTCTTGGTGGTGTTTGATTTGTAATCTTGGGG
This sequence comes from Tuctoria greenei, assembly GCA_036927565.1. NCBI lineage: Eukaryota > Viridiplantae > Streptophyta > Magnoliopsida > Poales > Poaceae > Tuctoria > Tuctoria greenei. The sequence continues at coordinate 20,662,045 of JAYESD010000007.1, read as the reverse complement.
GCCCTCAACTTGTGAGAAGGCCCCTTGAACTTGGTGATTTACCCTTGTGATAGTGAAAGAGAATTGGCCTCCCTGGCGATTCGACGAGGTTAGGGTTGGTGAAGACCCGGTCCTTTCGTGGGCTCCTCAACATGGATGTAGGTTGCCTTTGTGGGAACTGAACCACGGGATAGAAATATTGTGTCTTCACTTTGTGCATTTTTGTTCTTACTTTTCATTGATATATAGGGTTTTACTTGATCTTGTTCATATTACGTTAAAACATTGAATATAAGGTTAACTTGTGCAACATCCAGTTTCATAGAAGTATTACACTCTAATTACAAGTATATTTCCACTGCAAAGAGTCTAAGATCGAGATAATCGATCAAACTTGATCGATCTAGTTCGCACACACCGGACTAGTCCGCACTCTACCGGACTAGTCTGATTTCCTGGTATTTGATCAAGTTGCTAAGTGTTGCGGGTTCCAACTAAAAATCAAAAAGGCCTATTCACCCCCCCCCTCTAGGCCACATTCACTGAGTCTTGTTGTTGCTCTTGAGGTCGAATTTTTACCAAGTGACATCCTCCTCAATGCTTGGCATGGGGCTTCTTCTTGATCTAGCACACACTTATCAACTTGCTCCACTTGGGAGCCATTAGTTTCATCGAACACTACATTACGTGCTACTTCAACAACGCCAGAGACTTTGTTGAAGACATGATAGGCCTAGGCATTCGAATCATAACCAAGCAAGAACCCTTCATCAGATTTTGAAGCGAACATCGAAGTCCTCGGTTTCTTGTTCACGATAAAACATTTGCGTCCAAATATTTGAAATATGAAACATATGTTCTGTTGCCGGTGAGCAACTCATATGGCGATTTCTTCAAAAGTCGAGGAAGATATAGTCAATTTTTGGCGTGACAAGCGGTGTTTAACTCTTCATCCCAAAACCGGTCTAAAGTCTTGTATTCATCCAACATTGTCCTCGCCATCTCGATGGGCGTCCCGTTCTTCCTTTCGGCCACCCCAATTTGTTCTATGGAGTAGGGTGCCAAAAATTCATGCCTTATTCCTTCTTCATCTAGGTACTCCTCAACTTGAGTATTCTTGAACTCTGTTCTGTTGTCACTTCTAATGTTCTTGATGGTTGAGGAGAATTTATTTTGCACTCTTTACAAAAATTTCAAAAGTATTCCCAGAGTTTCTGACTCATCATACAAGAAAAACACCCATGTAAATCTAGAAAAATCATCAACTATAACCAATCCATATTTGTTACTACTGATGCTTACATTAGCAATTGGACTGAAGAGGTCCATGTGAATAAGTTCCAGCAGTCTAAGGTAGTCATCACGTTCTTGGTGGGGTGTGGTGCTCCAACTTGTTTTCCCACCTGGCATGCGCTGTACGGTCTGTCATTCTCAAAAACAACATCTTTCAAACCTTGGATGTGACCATCTTTTAGAAGTTTTTGCAGATTTCTCATCCCATCATCGGCTAGCCGTATATGCCACAACCATCCCATGTTAGTTTTAGCAACCAAGCAAGTGTTGAGTTTAGCTTTATTTTTGTTGAAGTCAACAAGATAAAGCTTTCCCTTCAACATTCCCTTGAATGCAATCGAGCCATCACTTTTTCTAAAAATAGTTGCACCCTCATTAGCAAATAAACAATTATAACCTTTGTCGCACGACTGAGATATGGAAAAAGGATTATAATCTAGAGAATTGACATGTAGAACATTTGAAAGAGTATATTTAGAAGAAATTTCAATTTTACCGCTTCCAATGACTTTTCCTTGGCTGTTTTCTTCGAAGTATACTCCTTCACTTAGATCCGCGTTGCGCTCATACTCCACAAACATATTCCTCTCTCTGTCATGTGATTAGTGCATCCACTGTCTATCACCCATTTTGATCCACCGGGGGAGTAGGCCTGCAAAATAGAGTTATTTATTGGTTTTTGGTACCCAAGCTTGCATGGGTCCTCGCAGGTTAGTCACAAGAGTATTAGGCACCCACACACAAGTTTTTGAGTTTCTGTGGCATGGCCTGCATATTTAGCAAAACCATGTCCAAATTTGTCTTTCATGAGTACAAAGGAAGCATCAAAAGTACGGAATAGTATTTGCAATTCAAATTTATGTGATGTTTCCTTGACAAAAGTAATTTGTTGTTAGGAGTTATTGTGATCATATATGCACTACGTGCATATTTAATCTTTTCCTTATCAAAGATGCCCCTTTGGGATGGATGTTTAGCATGTGACATAGAAGAATCATGTTTATAAATATTTTTCTTGCTAGAGCATGTGCAAGTTATAGTTGTTATCGAATTTACACCTTTGGAAGGTGAGCTCTTGAAGGAGGAGTCACTTTGCTTTAGTGACTCAACTTGCACTTCAAGGATCTTATTAACTTTTGACATGTTAGCAAGTTCATCCTTGATTGCAATATGTGAATCTTCTAGTTTAGAGTAAGTTTCCTTACTCAAGGCTAGCTCATGCTCAAGTGTCTTGCTCTTCTCCCTATCATGCTCAAGGAGTTTCTCAACCTCTTGATATCTCTTCCTTTCGCGGATGAGCATATCATCTTGTCGGTTGACAAGCTCCTCCTTCTCAAAGATTTCATCTGACAATATTTTCATTTTCCTTAAAGCAGTTTTACTTAAACCTTTAAACATATCCTCATTTTCACTAGAGCAGTCAAAATCATTAATGGAGGAATTAATCACTAGAGTGTAAGTCAAACCTTTTGTTTGCCTTCCTTAGCCATGAGGCAAGTATGATTATGAGTTTCCCATCCTCTCATATTCGGGAAGAGCGTAGACTTCTTGGTAGGCTTCTTGATGGCAATGGTGGCCATCTCTTCTTCTTCATCAGAGGAGGTCTCATCGTTTGAGTCTCACTCCTTGCCAATGTGCACTTCGTGAGCTTGCACCCTTTTCTTGATGGTCTTCTTCTCTTGAGGCTTCGCTTCCTTTTTCTTTTTGTTTTCTTCATATGTGCAGTCAACAATAAAGTGACCATACTCGCCACTGTTTTAGTAGGTACTTCGTGCCTTGGATTTTCCCTTTTATTTGCTCTTCTCATCACTAGAGTTTCTGCCCTGCCTTCTTCTCATCATATGCGTGAATTTGTTGATGAAGAGCACCATCTCTTCATCATCCATATCAGTGCCCAAATCACTTATGTCTTCGTCATCTTGTGCTTCACGAACTTCCCTTCCTTTACGCTTGCAAGTATCTTTGAGGGCAACATACTTCTTTTTGGAGGAAGTAAGTTAAGCCAAGTCTTCAAAGTATTGGGCCTACTTCTTCATAATCTCATGGTTGATAATCTTCCCCAATAGTTCATCCTGAGTCATTTTGTGAAACCACGGACTTTCTCGGATCATGCAGCACAAGGTCACATTTCTTGGCATAAAAGCTCTAATCATTCTATTGACCACCTCATGGTCAGTCCACTTTTTGGTTCCATAGGCGTGGATCATGTTGATAAGCGCCTTCATTCAGTTGTACATGTCTTTAGGTGATTCGCCTTCCTCGATGGCAAACCCCCCTGATTCTCCTTCAAGCATTTCATTTTTTGCTTCTTGAACTGACCGATTTCCTTCATGTGCGGTCTTGAGTGTATCCCAGATATTCTTGGCACTTTCTAGTCCATCAATCTTAGTGAATTATTATCGTCTCAGAGATGAATTGATCACTGCAACGGCTTGTACATTGCGGTGAATTTCTTGTTCTTGCTCCGGAGTGAGTTCGTCATCTGTATTCGAGATATCTACACCTGTACACACAATATGCCAAAAACTGGGGTTCAAGGTGATTAAATGCAATTTTGCATTGTACTTCTGCATATAATAATCATTTCTATCGAATTGAGGAGGTTTTCCCATGGGAATTGAAAGATAATGATTATTTGAATTTAAACAGTTGTAATTGTAAGGATATCAGAAGTAGTCATGGTGACCACTCCCCCTCGTCTTCTCGTCTTCTTTTCACTTTTGGCTTAGAAGTTTCTTCCTTAGAAGTGTCTTGAGTTGACACACTTCTTCATCATCTTGTTGATTTGCCTTGACTACATCGAAGGCTTTTGTATCTTATTCTTCTTCGATGTCGAGCACCTTCAGGATCTTGTTTTTCTTGTCAGAGGCCATTGATCTCTCCAAGATGTGAGTCTCGGAAATGAAGAACCTCGCTCTAATACCAATTGAATGTGTCCTAGAGGGGGGTGAATAGGCTTTGAAAATTTTCCTGCGCACTTAATAAAATCGTCAAATACGAGAGGGATCGGACTTGTCCTGTTAATGAGACCGACTTGTCCAATTGTTTAGATCAGGTGAAACTATTAAGCGATTATGAAGGTATTTCAAATAATATTGGAGAACAATGTAATTACTATTCTTTCAAATTGAACAAGAGATAAGATTGCTTAATGTTCATGTGGATCACAAAATATTTGATTGATCAATTCTAATGCCTTAAATGATGAAACTTGCAAAAGCAAACCAATAGAACACGCGAGACACGGATTTTTACCGAGGGTCAATCTCGCCAAAGAGATCTATGTCCCCTTAGAGGAAGCCCACACATAGTCGGGTGTCCTCAAACCCTTTCCCTGGTCAAGTCACCACACAAGGACGACTTGATTCCACTATCACTTGTAATCATCAAGTTGGTGGGGCAACTTCACACGTTGAGGGCTCCAACAAGAATTACAGCAGAAAAATGATCGAATACACTCTAAAAGATTACAATTAATGCAAGAGTGTATAAAAATCAAACTCCAAGAGCTCAATGTAGCGTAGACAACGATCTCACAAACCCAAATCTGAATACTCAAAGATTTTCAATTTTGAGGACTTTAGAAGTGTGGGGAGATGTGTCTTCGGCTCTTGGGACAAGTGGCGGTGCTAGGATTTGAGTTGTGAATAGTAGAATACGAGTTATATAATTTTGGGGTCATGGATCATCTATTTATAGTGTTTTCAAAAGTATTACCGTTAGGGATCCCGACAGTTAGACTAGTCCGTACTGGGGACCGGACTTGTTCGGTGTGCCGTGTAAAGTCGGCATGAAAATTGCAGCACACTAGAAACCCTAATTTGTGTGAGGTATACCGGACTAGTCTGGTAGGTGACCGTACTTTTCCGGTTCCTTGTGAATTGGAACATCAAAAACTTTCTCGGACTAGTCCGATACATAAATGGACTTGTTCGGTATGCTGTGTTATGAAACATCAGATAGTTCAACGGACTAGTCTGATCTATGAGCGAACATGTCCTGTGCATAGTGTATTGAGTTTACAGAAAGTTAAACGGACTGTGAAGTGAGGCAATAGAGAGCTGAACGAACTAGCCTAGTGCTCAATGAATTTTAAGATTGATTTTAAGCCCTTACCCCTACAAAAATATTTGAGGTCTTGTGATGTGTCTCTCACACACATCCTTTACAATTAAGTCTACTTTTCGCTTCATTTATCAGTTGGGCTTTTCTCTTTCTTCATCACTTCATTTTTCACTTTTTGAGTGCACCAAACTATCTCATTTTAGTTGACCTGCATTCATCTCAACAAGTTCATTAGGATCTCATTCTTTTGTCATCAATCGTTCAAAACCCACAAGGGATTGACTAGATGCACTTTCACCCACACATTAAAGAATGCCGGTTCGCAATACGATCTTCGTATCGGTTCTCGACGCAATCTCTATAGTCCTACCAGGCCACCTTCCTCTAGTTCCTCCTGGCTCCTCATCATGACATCGGTTCGCCTGTTGGAACTCGTTTGTCAACTGGACCCAAGCCCCCTTGTCATAGGCATAGGTAACCATGTAGAGCGCAAACAAGATCCATGTGCACTTGCCTTCCAAGCATCACATAGAATAGTTAAAAGAGGAAGTTAGCGTGGTGAAGGAACTCTTATGCTCTTATCTGCTTCCTTGCGCATAGATCTTTCCACTTCCTTCCTAGCACCGTGTTCTTTAATTTCCTGGTTGCAGCCATGGATTCCAAACTTCTCCCCTCCAAGCTCATCATCAAGAGAGATATTATGAGGGTTCAGAATCTAATGGGTTGGCAAGATTCTTGCTTTAACAACATGTTGCATTGCGGGAGCCTTATTTTCACCAAGAAAAGCTCCAACAACATCGTCCGTGTTCACGGCTTATGCTATGGTCAGTTTAGTTCCTCTGATTTCTTCCTCTCTCCTAATGTTGCTGGAGATGTATGGCTGCAGCTTCCACATCTCAGCCCGCATTCTATTCTGTTGGTGGCGATTTTCGTCCAGCTTTATGAATTGTTGGTGTGTGTGAGGCCCTCTGTGCCACTTTTCAAGACATTCTTCACCCTCCGGGCATCTGGATGAAGTTCAGGCTACATAGGAGCCTACTACTTCCAGCGGCGAAGAAACTCACCGTACAAGTACATCCCATCCTCCTCTTCTGCGAAGTGGGAGAACTGGAAGTATGACTGGGTGATAATCCGAACTGATCAGCACGACCGCTTGGAGTTGTTAGTCGGTGTACCCACCACGAACAACAATTTCTGGGAGCTCATCCCAGACCTATTAGTGGAATACAACCTGGTGCTAACAAGGATTCGGCACCTGACTGAAGATGGGTTAACATCACTCATGGTGCACTGTGACTTCTTATCACGGCGTCTTGCACCTCTTCAACAATGGGAGCGCCCAACTTGGATGTACACTGGAGTGATGGATTTCAACCGGCTAGAGCACATTCATTGGACCGACTTGGACGAGAAGGCTCTGTTGTTTACTCTGTCAAAGTTGTAGAGTAGTCCCATCTCCAACAATGACTTCCTGCCTCCAGCCGACTTCTTGCTGGTCTTCACTTGCCTGATTTAAGGTCACGACTTTTTATAGGGATGTCGACTCTTGACGGCATTAGTGTCATAGTACCGCAAGTAGGCGATGCCTCCAGAGGTAGAAGCATCCTTGGGCTTCTGCCCCCCATCCATTAGGGAGGGTCCATATCTGACTCTGCCGATTGTAAGGGACAAACTTTTGTGGAGCCCATCCAGCAAAAGGGTTCTCGGTCCGATTCTAGCCACACCAAAGAGAATGAGAACATAGATCCTTCCAGTAAGAAGAGGAAATTGAAGCGTATGGGTGCAGGCTCTGCCAGGCCATCTTTGATGGAAGCAGTGCCAACGTCGGGGGTGCGACTAACTCTAAAGTCAGTGGTGTTCATCTGTCTAGCCTCCACACCAATGCGTTTAGCTTCAGACCCAGCGCCAATGTTGGGCACTAGGTCTGGAGTGGATCCCCCAACTGAAGCTCTGGCAACAGGAGATGTGGCACGACTCCCGGTGGCTCCGAAGCTAGTAGCTGCCACGGAGGCTCTCAGATCCATGACTCGATTATCCGCTTGATCAGCGATGTTGGGTTCCCATGACTCTAACCACCCACGGAAGAAGTTTCGTATCCATTGGAGCTGTCGAGGTCCTAGGTATAAAGTGTCATTGGGAATTTGTCTTCTCTTTTATTCCTTGCGTCTTGCTGATCTTTTTGTGTCTCTGTTTTTGAAGCGACATGGCCAGCCGTTGTTCCTTCTGTTGCCAATGATGGCATTCCTGCTCCACCATCATTGGCAGCAGGAACGAATGCACCACTGGCAAGTCATGCCAACGCTGTGGCCGATGATGTCAAGCTAGCTGACCAGGTGGCTGATACCATGGCAACTTTGGAGGCTGCAGGGGATACTATGATGGTGCTCGAGCCGGCAGCTGATGCTGGGGTGACTTCGGACCCGACTAACAATGTCGGGGCAGGACCAGACCATCGACGGATATCACCTTGGGGCTAGAGCTTACGACAGGAGCCAGCGAGCGTGGCAACATCAAAATTAGCAGCTGATGCCAAATCTTTGTTGGAGGCGGCTGCTAAAACCATGACAGCATCGGAGACACCGACTGCTACAGCGTCGGCATTGGCACCGGGGGCGGGCAACACCTTCGAGATTAGCGTTCATACCGACAAAGCGGATGAAGACATGCCAGGTTCCACTCTTGTGTCGTGGACTCCAACGATAGTTCCTAAAGCAATAGGGGCACTAGTGGACCCAATGGAATGTCCGAAGCCAATCCTCTCTATCCTTATCCATAGAAAATGCGTGCTCTAGTCTTCGCCAAGTACAACCCTGCTTCGACCATGAGCACAACATTTTGAAAGTAGGACAGGCAGCTATAAGGCAGTGGCGGAAGCTACTTAACTTCAAGATGAAGCTCACATAGACTCGGCTGGTAAGTGAGAGGGAGCGTATTGCGACTAAGCGGATGCGCCTTGTGTGCATGGACGAGTTGCTCAATGATAGAAAAGCTTCCATTGAAGCACTGGATGCTCAGACTCGCCAAACATTCGACAAAGCGGTGGCGGCCAATGAGTTAGCAAACGCCTGCTTTGACTCCCTTATCAAGCTAGAAGAAGGGCTCCTCCAACGTTAGGACACCATTGCCAAGAAGGAGCAGGAGCTCCAAGAAAGACGCGGAGATCTCCCAGGAGCTGGATCATGGGTAAAAAGATTTTGATCTCCGCATTGAGTTATTAAAAACTCGCTTTGAAGAGAAGCAAAAACATTTGTGGCAGGCGGGACGAGAACTCGGCATTCAAAATCTTGTTGTGTCTGCTAAATAGGAAGAGCTGAAATGCGAAGTCACGAAACTGGCGGTCTAGAAAGATCGGGTAACCCTCCGAGAGAAACAAATCACAAAACAAGAGAAGCGGCTGGCTGAGCGAATGCAGCAACATGTCAAGGAGGTTGAACTGTTCTAAAAGGGTGGATTCTGTAGGATTGAACAGCACGTGAAAGGCTACTAGAGGGCGGTGAATGGTAGATTATAACTTTTTCAGTGGAAGCAATGAAAACCCCTCAGTAGAAAATCAATCTGTTAAGAAACCGTGTGTGCAACTGATATAAACATGTTCAACCATGACAAAAGTGGTAGATAATATAGAGAATCAAATCATGGAGACACGACAACAAGAATCATGAAAAACCGTTGAGAAAAACTCAAGTTATGGTCGAAAGATTGAACAAAGGTCAATTTGGTCTACTCAAGTAAAAACAGATCTGCAACGCTGCAAAGAAGCTCATGTAGATCAGAAACCACAATCCAATGACCATGAAATTTTCATGTATTATAGAAAATCAAGTTGTGAAGACAATCCAAAAAGAATTACGTCAATTGGATCTGTAAAACTGGAGTTATGATAAAAACACCAACGTCTTGTAGTGTTGTGCACAAACTCGATGAGAAAAACTTGTCTGAAACAAGTCAGACGAACAAGGCATAAAAGTTCCTCTAAAATACAAATTTTGTTGATCAAAACACAACAAGAACAACCAAATTCGTCTCATCATGAGCTCTGGCCTCCCTTGCTTATATAACATGCCCTAAGGCTAACCCAATCCAAACTAGGACTCTAATCCTACTCAGTTTCAACCGAAACTCTCCATAACTACTCAAGACTCTTCCATATGCAGATAGAAGCAATCTTAAGAGTTCCAAACACCTTAGGAATGTATCTGTAAGACCTATGTGTGCTGAATACATTTGCTTGTAGTGAATACACTTGCTTTGACGATAAAAGTTTTGAATATCACCAAAACACCTTTTTATTAAGGTCCTGCTAGTTTTGTAAGCTCCGGCAGGAGCTTGGTTATACTAGTTTTGGTATGTTCTGGCGCTAGGTTCTACTAGCTTTTGTTAGCTCTGGCTCAAGGTCCGGGTTGCGTTGGCAAGGTCCAGAACTTGACCGCAATGCTTCTGTTTTTCATTTGCAATGTTTCGTACTTGCTTTACATCTCTGGAAGATTGCTTAGTATTCATTTGCTATGTCTTTGGTGCGTTTTTGGTTGACATGGATGATATCGTGTTACTGTGGTTTTGCAACATGCTTATGTGAGGTTCTCACGTAAGGTGTTGTGTTCAGAACTAACTTGAGTCATGTCGATGACTTGGGCTCGTATGGATTGGTTGTTTATTCATGTGCAGGTGTTGCTTGAGTTCAATACATGGCTGGTGATGGGATCCATTGGACTAGTCTCAGGGAGGAGATGAGGTTCCAACAACCAAATTCAGGTGGACTTGTGGTTGAGCTGATCAGGAGGTTGCGCAGCATGATTGAATCAAGAACAATGCATGTGAAGGTATCGTGGACGTCATTGGAAGATGTTTGCAAGTGTTCAAGGAGTGCGTGGACGTGGCTACATGGTTCCTAGATGTGATGAAGAGATGTGGACGTAAAGAGTTGGTCGGAAAGGTCCAACCGACTAGGTTATGGACTCAGGTTGCAGATGAGTCGGGTTTGACAAAAATATGGAATGATTTGAGTTGGTTATGATAGGATTTTGTGTGGGTCACGAATTTGAGTTGTTTAGGAATTTGGGATAAGTTCCTAAGGTGTTTGGAAGTCTTAATATTGCTTCTATATTCGTATAGAAGAATCCTAAGCAGTTATTGAAAGTTACGATTCGTGAAGAGAGTAGGATTAGGTTCCTGATTTGAGTTGAGTTGGCTTTCGAGCTGGTTATATAAGCAAGGGAGCCCAGAGCTCGTGGTGTACTACTTTGGGGCCCTCTTATGTTATATTGAATAAAATTTGTAGTTTGAAGGAACTTTTTTGCCTTGTTCGTCCGACTTGTTCCAGACAAGTTTTACTCATCGAGTTTCTGGACAGCACTACCTTTCGTTGGTGGTTTTATTATAACTCGAGTTTTACAGATCCAATTGACGTGATTCTTTTTGTGTTGTCTTCACAACTTTATTTTCTATCATTTGTAAAAATTTCAAGGTCATTGTATTTGTGGTATATGATATACACGAGTTTCTTTGCAGTGTTCTAGAACTGTTTTTTTCTTCTCGGGTAGGGCAGATTGACCTTTGTTTGATCTTTCGATCATAACTTGAGTTTTTCTCGACGGATTTGAGTTATTCTTGTTGTGTTGTCTTCGTGACTTGATTCTCTCTGATATCTATCACTTTTGTCATGGTGAAACATGTTTAAATTAGTCTCACACACGATTTCTTTAACAGATCATTTTTCTGCCGAAGGGGTTAGGGTTTAATTGTTTCCGCTGCGTAAGATTTTTAAATCTACCATTCACCCCCCCTATGGTAGATTTTCACGTGATCTTCGATCCTACAATTGGTATCAGAGCCACAGTGCTCTAATCTTTGTCATTTGCGCGTGTTTTTGACTAATCATCATGGAGAAGTATTCTGCCAAACCTTGTGTGTTCGCTGGTATTGATTTTCAGGTTTGGAAGGCACGCATGGAGGCTTTCATCCAGGCACAAGGCTTTGCAATATGGGAGAAGGTATACGAGCCTTACGAAGTGCCATGAAACTATCATGTTACAGCTACAAATCTGAGAGATGTCAGCAACAACAACAAGGCTCGGAACTTGATCATACAAGGATTAACACAAAGCGACTTCGACCGTGTTGCACACCTCCGATCTGCATACGTTGAGTGGAAAGCACTTTGTGACTACCACGAAGGATCCAACACGATCAAAGAGGTAAGGCAAGACATGTTCAAGAAATAATACACGCGCTTCGAGATGCAACCCGGTGAGTCTATTGATGACTTTTTACTATCTTTAATAAGATTCTTAGCAACTTGCGTAGAGTCAATGTTAATATTTCAGATGCTGAAAATGCTAGGCAATTGCTAAGTGCATTAGATATGTCAATTTGGGAGATGAAAGTCACATCTATTCGTGAATCTACTGTCATGAGTTCACTTACTTTAGATGTGCTATATTACAAGTTAAAAACTCATGAAATTGACATAATCTCACGTAAGAACCCCACCAAGGCTATTGCTTTTGTTTCTCAATGTGACATGCCTAGTTCCGGTCAAACATCATCTAGTGGTACACTTGCTTTGCTGTCCTCTCTAACCCTTGAACAGGTTGAGAGTTTCCAGAGGAGGAGCTAGCGCTCATCTCTACACGGTTCTCAAAAGCATTGCAAAATGTGAGAACTAGAAGGAGAGGAAGCTCCGGACCTCAACGATGCTTTGAATGTGGTAAGACAGGACATTTTCGTTCAAATTGCCCTAACCTTTCAGGTCATACTTCTCGGGGTGAAAAGAAAACAAGAACGAAGCACTGTGCAAAAGATAGGAAGAAAAAGAAGGGTTTTACAGGACGTCAATTGGTGAGCAGTTTTATCTCAGCACTCCAGGAACTTGGCTCAAGCGCCTGGACATTGGAAGTGATGAAGATGAAGATCATTTGGAAAACTTGTGCTTCATGGCAGGCAAGTCAAGATCAAGTATGGAGGAGGTAGAACACAACAGCGACAATGAAGAGGTATGTCCTACTTGCAAAGAAATGTGTGATGCTATTTCTTGTGCCACTGTTATTGTTAAGAAAAATGACAAAAAGCTGAGGGACAATGCTGTTAAAATTGAGTCACTAGAATCTGAAATTAATCGTTTGAAATCCTTGATTCCTAGTGATGATTCTTGTTCCTCATGTGACATAATATATGAACAATTGTCCTCCCTAAGAAGTGCACATACCTCCACACTTGATAAACTTGAACTTGAAATTGAAAAGTACAAAAAGCTTACTGCACTTAAAATTGGAAACTTAAAAGATGCTTCTTGTTCTACAATTGATTTGCATTGTTCTAGTTGTGATGATCTTGATAAGAAACTGCAAGATGCTATGAATGAAATCTCTATATTGAACAATGCTTTACGTTGTCATGAAGTTAAATATTGTTCCAATTGCAAATTAAGGAAAAACTTCATGTGAAAATTGCCTTGATCCGTCCAATAAACTTGATAACATGCATAAGACTTTTGATCGGTTTTGTAATGGGAATAAGAACCTAAACTTGTTGTTGAATTCATCCAAGTCTTGCAATGATAAAACTTGTTTAGGTTTTGATTCTCATGCTCATGCTAAGGCACATCCACCTAAAATTGTAAAGTCATTAGGAAGTGCTTTCATTCAAACAGTTCCTAAACAAAAAGAAGTGGTTTTCAAATCTGCAGGGGTATTGTCTCATTTGGTTTCAAATAAAAATGTTGTTTGCTCATATAGACATGAACATAAAGTTAAATTTCATTGTACCTACTGTGGTAGAGATGGTCATGTCATAGATTTTTGTTATAGACTAGCTAAACATTAAAAAAGGGAAAGAATGGTTGCTAGATCTCATAACTTTCATGCAAAATTTGCTGCACATATTGAACCGAATGTACAACCTGCTGTTTTGAGTCAAAAACATTCAAAGTTTACCTCCAGACCTTCTGTTTTTGCCTCCGGAGCTACTGATTTTTGTGCTACACAAGTGACACCTTATAGCTCAGTAGTTAAGAATAAAAAATCTCAAACTTTGACTCATAAACCTGCTGTTTTGTCTCAGCTTTTGCGTGTTTTTCCTGCTGCACGTCACGTGACTCAGTACTGGATTCCTAAATGCCTTTTGACTAACCCCAGTATTGAGCCATCGACGTATTGTGCTTCTATGTAGGTTACACGTTTGAGGAAGGAGAACATTTGGATCGTGGATTCAGGTTGCTCACGCCACATGACTGGTAACAAAAATTGGTTCTCCTCCCTCTATTTTGTGTCATGTGTAGAGAATGTTACTTTTGCCGATAATTCTTCAACTCCTATAATTGCTAAGGGTTCAGTTACAATAAATGATCACTACACTTTGAAGGATGTGGCACTTGTCAAAAATTTGAAATACAACTTGCTTTCTGTTTCACAATTGCTAGATGGAAATCTGGAAATTATTTTCAATAAAAACTGCTGCAAAGTTGTAAGTTCAAATAGTGAGCTTATTTTTAACATGTCTCGGTTTGGAAGAGTTTTTAAAGCTGATTTTGATATGTCATCCTCTAAGCATAGGTGTCTAGTTGCTAATGTTTCAAAAGACCTATATTTTTGGCATGGTAGACTTGGTCACGTAGGCTTTGATCACCTAACGCGTGTTAGTGCTCTTGATCGCATACGTGGGCTGCCTAAGCTTAAAGGGGACAAAGAAATTGTGTGCTCTTCTTGTAGACATGCTAAGATGGTTGCAGGTTCACATACTCATCTCACAATGATCATGACAACTGAACCATGTCAACTTTTGCATCTTGACACCGTAGGACCTTCATGTGTTCAATCCTTTGGAGGTAAATGGTATGTACTTGTGATTGTTGATGATTATTCTAGATACTCTTGGGTTTACTTTATGGCGTCTAAGAATGAAGTTTTTAGTCACTTTAGAACTTTATTTCTTAGATTATCAATTGATTACCCAGGATCTTTAAATGCAATTAGAAGTGATAATGGAACTGAATTTAGAAATCAATCTTTTAATCACTTTTGTGCTGAAAATAGAATAGATCATCAATTTTCTTCACCATATGTAACTCAACAAAACGGTGTTGTAGAAAGAAAGAACAGAACCTTAGTTGAGATGGCTAGGACTATGCTTGATGAATATCAAACTCCTAGGAAATTTTGGCTGATGCGTTAGCAACCACTTGTTATGTCTCAAATCGTGTTTTCTTGCGTGCTAAGCTAGGTAAACCACCATATGAGCTCCGGTTTGGACATAGGCCTAGTGTTACACACTTTCGGGTCTTTGATTGCAAATGCTTTTTTTAAGAATCATGGTAATCTTGATAAATTTTAATCTAGATCCATTGATGGCATGTTTCTTGGTTATCCATCTCATACTAGAGGCTACCGTGTGCTTTTACTTGACACAAACAAAATTGTTGAGACTTGTGAAGTGTATTTTGATGAAGCTAGCCCAGGTACTAGCTCAAACATTGCAGGTCCTGATCCATATCCGCAGGGGGGGAGCATTTTCGTTGAAGATGAGGAAGAATTGGAGCTGCTGCCCGAAACTTCAGCAGCTAAAGACTTTGGTTTAGCTCCAGATGTTAATTCTCAACCAGCACTGACAACCATCAATGCTGATTCGAATCATCCTCAAGTCACAAGCTCATCGATTTGTGATGAACATGAAGAAGAAAAGGTTGTGAGACATTTGTTCCCCTACGGTTTACAAAGATCATCCCCCACAACAGATGATTGGAAGCTTGCACGAACGAGTCACACGGTCCAGGTTTTGAGATCCAAACTCGTATGCTTATTCTGCTTTTGTTGCTTCTTTTGAACCCAAAGATATATCACACGCACTCACTAATGAATCTTGGATTATTGCCATGCAAGAAGAGTTAGAAAATTTTGAAAGAAATAATGTTTGGAAACTTGTACCTCCACCTCAAGGTCACACTTTAATTGGAACTAAACGGGTATTTAAAAATAAACAAAGTGAGGATGGGGTTGTGGTTAGGAATAAGGCTAGGTTGGTTGCTCAAGGTTTCACTCAAGTTGAAGGTCTAGATTTTGATAAAACTTTTGCTCCTGTTGCTAGATTAGAAGCCATAAGAATTTTGTTAGCTGTTGCTGCATCTATTGGTTTTAAGCTATATCAAATTGATGTTAAAAGTGCTTTTCTTAATGGCTACATAGATGAGGAGGTTTATGTGAAACAACCACCGGGTTTTGAAATTACAGATTTTCCTAATCATGTTTACAAACTATCCAAAGCCTTGTACGGTCTCAAACAAGCCCCTAGAGCATGGTATGATAGGTTAAAAACATTCTAGAACTAAGCACATTGACATTAGGTATCACTTTCTCTGAGATAATATTGAAGAAGGAAACATCGTGCTTCACCATGTAGATACCGAAAAACAATTGGCTGACATTTTTACAAAACCTTTTGATTTCACTCGTTTTTGTTACATTCGTAGTGAAATAGGGGTTATGCATCCTCATGGCTTAAATTGAGGGGGAGTTTTGAAACTTGGGAAGTCTATGTGTGAATCTGAAATTAAAATAATATGAGCATAGTATTTTATACATATATGACTTTGTGATTCCTTTTACATGCTGAAAGTTCTTACTACATTACTCATGTTATACATTTTGTAGTTTTTGCCATGTCTAGTAATTGGAATAATTAGTTACACTAAAACTGGTCATGGTCTAACTTTCTTGGTGTTTTGAACTTGTTACATGTTCACAAGTGCTTTTAATCATTAAGAATTAATCAAGTAATCAACTCACATGTTGAGTTTTTATGAACAAATATAAATTGAGAAAAGATCAAAAGAATATGCATGCATCGCACTTATTCTTTTGAGATGGCTTATCATTGCACTTAGATATGAACATGGAAGAAGTTGTGTATGACTAAAACCATGTCCTTAAGCTTCTGATTGTCCAATGACATAGGCTTGGCTTGGTTGGTTAGAATAAGGCAGATGTGCACATAATCTCTTGCAAATATCATATGATCTAAATTTATGCTTTGAAAAATAATAAAATGCAGCAACTAGTGTCATGATTTCAGGTTTTGAAATAGTTAAGTTTGTGAGATCATGACTTACTTAAATTGAAAATTACATTTGATCTCTAGCATGGCTTACACTACTTTATGTATTTCATTGATGTGATAATGTATGGTACTCGATAGTATGACTTGGATGAGCTTTGTTTATATGAATATGTTATAATATTCTCATAACAACTAAAGGGGGAGAGATAATTTGTTTATATGCTCATGACTTGCTGAATACATTGTCTAAGGAGGAGAGATAAGCATGAAGAGAAAGAGAATTTGTGCATAAGGAGAGATAATAAAGGGAGATAGATAATATGGGATAATTTTTGGATTTTATTCTCATTTTACTTTTGGATTTTCTTCTCATTTTCTATTGAATTTTCTTCTCATTTTACTTTTGATTTACAAAGGGGGAGAAATTGCCTTCAAAACTTTTATGTGATAAAGCCAATGTTCGGATTTTAAATGGTGTTGCTAATGCATTCATCAAGGGGGAGATTGTAAGACCTATGTGTGTTGAATACATTGGCTTGTAGTGAATACACTTGCTTTGATGATAAAAGTTTTGAATATCACCAAAACACCTTTTTATTAAGGTCCTGCTAGTTTTGTAAGCTCCGGCGGGAGCTTGGTTATACTAGTTTTGGTATGTTCCGGCGCTAGGTTCTACTAGCTTTTGTTATCTCTGGCTCAAGGTCCGGAACTTGACCGCAATGCTTATGTTTTTCATTTGCAATGTTTCGTACTTGCTTTACATCTCTGAAAAGATTGCTTAGTATTCATTTGCTAAGTCTTTGGTGCGTTTTTGGTTGACATGGATGATATCGTGTTACTGTGGTTTTGCAACATGCTTATGTGAGGTTCTCACGTAAGGTGTTGTGTTCGGAACTAACTTGAGTCAAGTCGAGGACTTGGGCTCGTATGGATTGGTTGTTTATTCATTTGTAGGTGTTGCTTGAGTTCAAGACATGGCTGGTGATGGGATCCATTGGACTAGTCTCAGGGAGGAGATGAGATTCCAACAACCAAATTCAGGAGGATTGTGGTTGAGCTGATCAGGAGGTTGCGCAGCATGATTGAATCAAGAACAATGCATGTGAAGGTATCGTGGTCGTCATTGGAAGATGTTTGCACGTGTGCAAGGAGTGCATGGACGTGGCTACATGGTTTCGAGACGTGATGAAGAGATGTGGACGTAAAGAGTTGGTCGGAAAGGTCCAACCGACTTACGGACTCAGGTTGCGGCTGAGTCGGGTTTGACTCAAATATGGAAAGATTTGAGTTGGTTATGATAGGATTTCATGTGAGTCACGAATTTGAGTTGTTTAGGAATGTGGGATATGTTCCTAAGGTGTTTGGAAGTCTTAAGATTGCTTCTATCTACGTATAGAAGAATCCTAAATAGTTATGGAAAGTTACGATTCGTGAACAGAGTAGGATTATGTTCCTGATTTAAGTTGAGTTGGCTTTCGAGCTGGTTATATAAGCAAGGGAGCCCAGAGCTCGTGGTGTACGACTTTGGGGCTGTTTCTCTTATGTTCTATTGAATAAAATTCGTAGTTTGAAGGAACTTTTGTGCCTTGTTCGTCCGACTTGTTCCAGACATGTTTTACTCATCGAGTTTCTGGACAGCACTACCTTTCGTCGGTGGTTTAATATAACTCGAGTTTACAGATCCAATTTATGTGATTCTTTTTGGGTTGTCTTCACAACTTGATTATCTATCATCTGTCAAAATTTCACGGTCATTGGATCTGTGTTCTATGATCTATACGAGTTTCTTTGCAGCGTTTCAGAACTGTTTTTCTTCTCGGGTAGGGCTGATTGACCTTTGTTTGATCTTTCGATCATAACTTGAGTTTTTCTCGACGGATTTGAGTGATTCTTGTTGTGTTGTCTTCGTGACTTGATTCTCTCTGATATCTATCACTTTTGTCACGGTGAAACACGTTTAGATTGGTCTCACACACGATTTCTTTAACAGATCGTTTTTCTGCCGAAGGGGTTGGGGTTTAAATGTTTCCGCTGCGTAAGATTTTTAAATCTACCATTCCCCCCCCCTCTGGTAGCTTTTCACGTGCTCCTCGATCCTACAGTATCCCACATTTCTAAAACAACTCATGTTCGTGACCCACACGAAATCTAATAAAAAAAATTCTAAACCTTCCATAAATGAACCATAACCACCTCAGCCGCAACCTGAGACATGATCTAGCCGGTTGGACCTTCCCGACCAATTCTTTACGTCCACTTCTCTTCATAACACCTTGGAACCATGTTTCACCATCCATGCACTCCTTGCACACATGCAAACACCTTCCAATAATGTCCACGATACCTTCATATGTATTGTTGTTGACCCAAACATGTTGCATGACCTCCCGATCAACTCAACCACAGTTCCTCCTGAACTTGGTTGTTGAATCTCATCTTCTTCCTAAGACTAGTTCAATGCCGGCCATGTCTTGACCTGAAGCAACACTTGCACATGAACAAACAACCAATTTTTCCGAGCACATGTCCTCGACATGACTCTCGTTAGTTAAAAAACCACAACACCTTACATGAGCAACTCACATAAGCATGTTGGAAGCATAGCAAGATAATACCAGACTTAACCACCAAAACAAACCAAAATCTTAGCAAATGAATATTAAGCAAATCTTACAATAAGTGTAAAGCAATTTTGAAACATTGCAAGTTAAAAGCAGATCCACTGCGATCTTGCACTGGACCTTGCCAAAGCTAACCGGACCTTGCGCAGGACCTAGCCAAAGTTTGTCTGACCTCACGTCAGAACTAGCCAGAGCTACCCAAAGTATGCCGGACCTATCGTTGGACCTTGCCGGAGCTACCTGAAACATGCCGAACCTATTGTCGGACCTTGCCGGAGCTACCCAAAACATGCCGGACCTATTGTCGGACTCTGCCAGAGCTCGGACCTATAGTCAGACCTTGATGTGAAGGGTGTTTTGGCAATATTCAAAACTTTTATCGTAAAATCCAATGTATTCAGCACACCTAGGTCTCACAATCTCCCCCTTGATGAATGCATTAGCAACACCACTTAAATCCGAACATTGTCTTATTCACATAAAAAGTTTTGAAAACAATTTCTCCCCCTTTCTAAAATCAAATTAGAAAAAAATTTGAAAAACAAATATTTCTCTCCCTATAAATATTTCTCCCCCTTTGATATTGTATTCAGCAAGGTTGAAAAGAAAAATTTTAATAGTTATGAGCATATTATAACATATGCATATAAAACAAAGCTCATCTAAGTAATACTGTCAAGTAACTTAGACTATCACATCAATGAGATACATAAGGTAGTGTAAGCCATGCTAGAGATCAAGTGAATTTTTAATATAGGCAAGCACGATCTCACAACCTTAACTGTTTCAAAACTTGAAAGCATGACACTTGTTGCTGCATTTTTAATATTTCATTTTTATTTAAAGCACAAATTCAGATCATATGACATTTGCAAGACATTATATGCCGCATCTGCCTTATTCTAGCCAACCAAGACAAGCCTATGTCATTTGACAATCAAGAGCTTAAGGACATGGTTTTAGTCATACACAACTTCTTCAAAGTTCATATCTAGGTGCAATGATAAGCAATCTCAAATGAAGAAGTGCGATGCATGCATATTCTCTTGATATTTTCTCAATTTTTCATTTGAACATAAAAAACTCAACATGTGATTTGATTACTTGATTAATTTTTCATGATTAAAAGCACTTGTGAGCATGCAACAAGTTTAAAATAGCAAGAAAGTTTGATCATGACCAGATTTAGTGTAAGTAATTATTCCAATTACTAGTCATGGCAAAAACTACAAAATGTATAACACGAGTAATGTATTAAGAACTTTCAGAATGTAAAAGGAACCACGAAGTCTTATATGTATGAAACACTTATGCTCATATTATTTTAAATTTAAATTCACACATAAACTTCCCAAGTTTCAAAACTCCCCCTCAATTTAAGCCATGAGGATGCATAACCCCTATTCCACTACAAATGAAACAAAAACGAGTGAAATCCAATGGTTTTGTAAAAATGTCAACCAATTGTTGTTTGGTATCAATATGGTGAAGCACAATGATTCCATTTTCAACGTTATCACAGAGAAAGTGATACCTAATGTCAATGTGATTTGTTCTAGAATTTTGCACGGGGTTTTTATCAATGCAAATGGCACTAGTGTTATCAAAAAATAGTGGAACACTATCTAGATCAACACCATAGTCCTTAAGTGTTTGAACAATCCAATGAATTTGTGAGCAACTGCTAGCAGCAGCTACATATTCAGATTTGGCTTTGCATTGTGCAACTGAACTTTGTTTTCCTGATGACCAAGCAACAAGTGAATTACCAAGAAAATGACAAGCACCGAAGTACTTTTCCTATTAATCCTACAACCCCAAAATCAGTATCCGAAAAAGCTTTCAAAGTAACGATTAAGGAAGAAGGAAGAAAAATGCTAAATTCATGAGTTCCATATAAGTACCTAAGAATTATTTTGACGGCTTTATGATGTGAATCATGTGGAGAAGCTTGAAACTATGCACAAAGACATATGCTATGAGGTACAAGAGTGATCCAATCATACTTCTATATTCTTTTTGATCGATTGGGTCACCATCTTCATCAAGTTTAAGTGTTGTTGTTGTTCCAATTGGTGTCTGAAAAGGCTTGCTTTTGTCCATGTTGAAGCGCTTTAGAAGATTATACTTAGTTTGATGCACAAAAGTACCCTCTTTGGTTTGCTTGATTTGAAGCCCCAAAAAGTACATAAGTTCTCCCATCATACTCATCTCAAATTCTGAGCTCATCATAGCTAAAAACTTGGACATAAGATCATGAGAAGCGCAACCAAAGATAATATCATCCACATACACATGAACGAATAATGGGTCCATGCTTAAGCACAAAAAGAGTTTTATCAACCTTGCCCATGGCAAACCCCTTTTCAAGTAAGAATGTTTTTAGCCTATCATACCATGCTCTAGGGGCTTGTTTGAGACCGTACAAGGCTTTAAACACTTTGAAAACATGATTAGGAAAATCTGGATTTTCAAAACCATGTGGTTGCTTGAAATAAACCTCCTCATCTATGTATCCATTAAGAAAGTCACTTTTGACATCCATTTGATATAGCTTACAACCTTTTGATGCAGCAAAAGCTAACAAATTTCTTATGGCTTCTAATCTAGCAATAGGACCAAAAGTTTCATCAAAATCTAGACTTTCAACTTGTGTGAAACCTTGAGCAGCCAACCTAGCCTTATTCCTAAACACAACCCCATCCTCACTTTGTTTATTTTTAAACACCCATTTAGTTCAAATTAGAGTGTGACCTTGAGGTGGAGGCACAAGTTTCCAAACATTATTTCTTTCAACATTTTCTAACTCTTCTTGCATGGTATTAATCCAAGATTCATTTGTGAGTGCGTGTGGTATATCTTTTGGTTCAAAACAAGCAACAAAAGCATAATGAGCGTGGGAGTTTGGATTGCGAAACCTGGACCGTGTAACTCACTCGTGCAACCTTTCAATGATTTGTTGTGGACGATGACTTTTGAGGACGTGGAGGGGAGTAGACACTTCACAAGATCCTTCTTCTTCATGTTCATCACGGATTGAAGAACTTGTGACTTGATGATATGTACCAGCTGTAGTAGTTGTTGGTGCTAGTAGTGGTGCAAAATCAGAAGCGTGATCAACATCATTTGATTCTGAATTTTCGGGCAGCAGCACTACTTCTTCATCTTCTTCAATGAAAATACTCTCCCCTTGCGGATATGGATCTGGACCTGTAATATTAGAGATAGTACCTTGGCTAGCTTCATCAAAATAAACCTCATAAGTCTCCACAATTTTGTTAGTATCAAGTAAAAGCACATGGTAGCCTCTAGTCTGAGATGGATAGCCAAGAAACATGCCATCAACATATCTAGGTTCAAATCTATCAAGATTACCATGTTTCTTAACAAAATATTTACAACCAAAGACCCGAAAGTGTGTGACACTAGGCCTTTGTCCAAACCAAAGTACATATGGGGCTATACCTAGCTTAGCACGCAAGAAAACACAATTTGGGACATAACAACCGGTTCCCATTGCATATACCAAAAATTTTCTAGGAGTTTGATATTCATCAAGTATAGTCCTACCCATCTTAACTAAGGTTCTGTTCTTTCTCTCTACAACGCATTTTGTTGAGGTACATTTGGTGAATAAAATTGATGTTCTATTCCTTTTTTAGCACAAAAGTGATCAAAAGATTGATTTTAAATTCAGTTCCATTATCACTTCTTATTGCTTTTAAAGATCTTGGGTGATCAATTGATAATCTAAGAAATAGTTCTAAAGTTACTAAAAGCTTCATTCTTAGATGTCATAAAGTAAACCCACGAGCATCTAGAATAATCAACAATCACAAGAACATACCATTTACCTTCAAATGATTGAACACGTGAAGGACCTACGGTGTCAAGGTGCAAAAGTTGTCCTGGTTTAGTTGTCGTGGTCATTGTGAGAGGAGTATATGAACCCACAACCATCTTAGCATGTAAAAAAGAAGAGCACACAATATCTTTGTTCCCGTCAAGCTCAGGCAGCCCACGTATGCGATCAAGGGCACTAACACGCCTGAGGTGATCAAAGCCTACGTGACCAAGTCTATGATGCGAAAAATATAAGTCTTTCAAATCATTAGCAACTAGACACCTATTATTAGAGGATGACACATCAAAATTAGCTTTAGAAAATCTTCGAAACCGAGACATGTTAAAAATGAGCTCGCTATTTGAATCTACAACCTTGCAGCAATTTTTGTGAAAATAATTTCCAGGTTTTCATCTAGCAATTGTGAAACAGAAAGCAAGTTGTATTTCAAATTTTTAACAAGTGCCACATCTTTCAAAGTGTAGTGATTATTAACTCTAACCAAGCCCCTAGCAATTATATGAGTTGAAGAATTATCGGCAAAAGTAACATTTTCTACACGTGACACAAAAGAGAGGGAGGAGAACCATTATATGTTACCGGTCATATTGCGTGAGCAACCTGAATCCACAATCTAAATTTTCTCCTTCCTCAAACATGTAACCTACGTAGAAGCACAATACATCAATGACTCAATACTGGGGTTAGTCAAAATGCATTTAGGTGTCCAGTACTGAGTCACACGACGTCCAGCAGGAATAACACGCGAAAGCTAAGATAAAACAGCAGGTTTATGAGCCAAAGTTTGAGAATTCTTGTACTCAACTACTTACCTACGAGGTGTTGTATGTGTATCACTAAAAACAGTAGGTTTGGTAGCAAACTTTGCATGTTTTTGACTCATAACAGCAGGTTGCATGTTCCTAACTTTCGATTCAGCATGTGCAGCAAATTTTGCATGAGAATTATGAGATCTAGCTTGCGTTTTTTCCTTTTTCTGTCGCTTAGCTAGTCTATAGCAAAAATCTATGATATGACCATATTTACCACGGTAGGTACAATGAAATTTAACTTTGTGTTCATGTCCAGATGAGCAAACAACATGTTTATTAGAAACTGAAAGAGACAGAGCACCTGCAGATTTGAAAACCACTTCTTTATGTTTAGGAACTTGTTGAATCAAACTACTTCCTAATGACTTTATAATTTTAGGTGGATGTGCCTTAGCATGATCATGAGAATCAAAACCTAAACCAGTTTTATCGTTGCAAGACTTGAAAGAATCCAACAGCATGTTTGGGCTCTTATTCCCGTGACAAAACAGCTCTAGCATCTTATTCATATCATCAAGTTTCTCAGACAAGTCTAGAAATTTTTCTCATTAAGTTTTTCCTTTTAGTTTGCAATTAGAAAAATATTTAAATTCATGGGTACGCAAAGCATTGTTCAAAATAGAAATTTCATTCATAGCATCATACAAATCAATTGTAGAACAAAATTTTGTTCCTTTTAAATTCTAGTTCAAGCTTATCAAGTGTAGAGGTGTGCACAAGGGCAATTGTTCATATATAAGCTCACACGAGGAACAAGAATCATCACTAGGAATTAATGATTTTAATCGATTAATTTCATATTCTAGTGATTTAATTTTAACAACATTGTCCCTATGTTTTATGTCCTTTTTCTTAACTATAACATTGGCACGAGAAATATCATCACACATTTCTTCGCAAGTGGGACATACCTCTTCATCATCGTTGTTATGTTCTGCCTCCTCCATATTTGATCTTGATTTGCCCACCATGAAGCACAAGTTTGCCAAATTCTCTTCATCTTCATCACTTCCGATGTCCACATTGCTCAAGCCAAGTTCTTCAAGTGCAGAAGTTAAACTGTTCACTGGTTGGCGACCTGCAAAACCCTTCTTATTCTTCTTCTTATCATTTGCAGGGGAGTGCTTCGACCTTGTTTGCTTTTCATCACAGGAAGTAGGACCTAAAAGGTTATTGCAATCCATATGAAAATGTCCTGTCTTACCACGTCCGAAGAATTGTTGAGAATTGACATTTCCTCTCCTTCTAGTTCTCACATTTCACACTGCTTTTGAGAACCGAGTAGAGAGAAGTGCTAGCTCCCCCTATGAAACTATTCAATCTATTCAAGGGTTAGAGAGGACAACAAAGCAAGTGTACCACATGACAAAGATTAAATAGGCCTAGGCATGTCACGTTGCGAAACAAATGCAAGAGACTTGTTTGGGTTCTTACTTGATATTATGTCAATTTCATTAGTTTTTAACTTGGAATATGGCACATCTAATGTAAGTGAACTCATGATAGTGGACACGAATAGATGTAACTTTTATCTCCCAAATTGACATGTCTAATGCACTTAGTAATTGCCTAGCATTTTCAGCATCTGAAAAATTTACGTTGACGCTGTGCAAGATGATGAGAATTTTATTAAAGCGAACAAATAAATCGTCGTTAGACTCACCGGGTTGCATCTTGAAGTGCATGTATTCTTTCTTGAACATGTCTTGTCTTACGTCCTTGATAGTGTTAGATCCTTCTTGGTTATCACATAGATCTTTCTAAACATCGTACGTGGATCGAATTTGTGCAACTCGATTGAAGTCGCATTGAGTTAATCCTTGTATGATCAAGTTGTGAGCCTTGTTATTGTTGTGGACATATCTCATG
Organism: Tuctoria greenei; assembly: GCA_036927565.1. NCBI lineage: Eukaryota > Viridiplantae > Streptophyta > Magnoliopsida > Poales > Poaceae > Tuctoria > Tuctoria greenei. The sequence continues at coordinate 20,636,495 of JAYESD010000007.1, read as the reverse complement.
TTCACAGCCGTAACCTGATCGTTTGGCAGCACGTCATAACGCTTGTACATCTTTTACCATACTGTGAAGTCTTGCGCTTGGATGAAAGCCTCCATACGTGCCTTCAAAACCTAAAAATCAATGCCACTAAACACACAAGGTTTTGCGGAGTATTTCTCCATGATGATGAGTCAAAACACGTGCAAATCACAAATATTAGAGCTCCATGGGTCTGATACCAATTGTGTAGGAGGGATTCTCTAGGATCAAAGAGCACATGAAAAGCTACTAGAGGGGGTGAATGGTAGATTAAAACTTTTTTAGCATGAGCAATGAAAACCACTCAGCAGAAATCAATCTGTTAAGAAACCGTGTGTGCAACTGATCTTAATGTGTTCAACTGTGACAAAAGTAGTAGACAGTATAGAGAATCGATTCACGAAGTCACGACAACAAGAATCACGAAAAACCGTCGAGAAAAACTCAATTTATGATCGAAAGATCGAACGAAGGTCAATTTGTTCTACCTGAGTAAAAACACATCTGCAACGCTGCAAAGAAACTCGTGTATGTCAGAAACCACAAATCCAATGACCGTGAAATTTTGATATATGATGGATAATCAAGTTGTGAAGACAACCCAAAAATAATCAAACTCGAGATATGATAAAACACCAACGTAACATAGTGCTGTTCAGAAACTCGATGAGGAAAACTTGTCTAAAACAAGTCGGACGAACAAGGCACAAAAGTTCCTCTAAACTACGAATTTTATTGATCAAACACGGAAACGAAACATCCCAAAGTCATCTCACGTTGAGCTCTGGCCCCCCTTGCTTTTATTACCAGCCCTAAGGCCAAACCAATCCAAAATATGATTCGAATCCTACTCAGTTTCAACCAAAACTTTCCATAACTGCTCAACACTCTTCTATATGTAGATAGAAGCAATATTAAGACTTCCAAATACTTTAGGAACATATCTCACATTCCTAAAACAACTCAGCTTCATAACACACATGAAATCTAACCAAAACAAACTCTAAACCTTTCATAAACAAACCATAACTACTTGAGCCGCAGCCTGAGGCATAATCCAGCCGGTTTGACCTTTTCGACCAATTCTTTACGACCAATTCTCTTCATCACGCCTTGGAACCATGTTAAAACGTCCGTGCGCTACTTGCACAAATGCAAACACCTTTCGACAACGTCCACAATACCTTCATATGCCTTGTTCTTGACCAAAACATATTGCGTGACCCCCCCGATAAAATCACAATTCCTCCTGAACTTGGTTGTTGAACCTCATCTTCTCCCTAAGACTAGTTCAATGGGTCCCGTCACCAGCCATGTCTTGAACTCAACCAGCACTTGCACATGAACAAACAACCAATTCTTTCGAGCACAAGTCCTCGACTTGACTCTCATTAGTTAAAAAACCACAACACCTTACGTGAGCACCTCACATGAGTATGCTGCAAACATAGCAAGATAATACCAGCCTTAACCACCATAACACACCAAAAACTTAGCAAATGGATACTAAGCAAATCTTACAATAAGTGTAAAGCAAATTTGAAACATTGCAAGTTAAAAGCAGTACCACTGCGATCTTGCACCGGACCTTGCCAAACCTATTGTCTGACCTTGCTAGAGCTATCCAAAACATGTCGGACCTATCGTCGGACCTTGTCGGAGCTACCCAAAACATGCCAGACCTATAGTTGCACTTTATCGGAGCTCGGAACTAGAGTCGGACCTCAATGAGGAGGGTGATTTGACAATATTAAGAACTTTTATCGTAAAAGCCATTGTATTCAGCACACATAGGTCTCACAAACTCAAAAAAATGGTTACCGCCAGAAAGTCACTGGAGGAGCTGGTGGCTGCATGGAGGGTTGACAATGAGCCAATCTTGAACTTCCTAGGACGTGCCAAGAGTGCTCTGGAGCCTCTCGGCTTCAGCTCCATCTGTCCGAGTGATCCGGCGCCAGAGGTTGTTCAAGCCCTCACCCCATTGAATTCAACAGGAGCCAAATTGGGAGCACTGGAAGATGTCCTCAGCGATCAGTTGGAGGCAAAGGGATAGGAACTGGCAATGGTTGTAGAGGAGTATGTGCTAACATGCTTCTGGAGCTAGGACCCTAGCATCTTTTTGGCTCCGTGATGCAAGGGCCTGTGGCAGAGACGGAGGAGATGTTGACAGCTGTTATATACCAATTTCACCCGTCAATATAACTCAATTATGTGAAGGAAATATCATTTCTTGCACACATCACTTTTCTATTTAACCTATTTCCACTTGTCCTTGGATAAAATGGTGCATGTAGGTATTTTATACAAAATCGAAGTGAAATAAGGGGATGGATCTTATAAATTATCATCCCAGCCTATCAAGCATCGACACGTGGCACCACATGGATAAAATGGCCCACAAACAGAAGTATTCGAGGCCATCCAACGGTGTAGCACCCATATCAAGGGATGGGACCCACCTGGAAGTCACCCCAAGAAGTTACAGACCGTTTGGAGGACTTACCAAGTCGGCTGACCCCCCTAGTCAGTCGACTTGGTCTTTCCTCGAAACTCGGTCAGCTTCCACATGTTGGCTCCTTCCTGCTTGAAGAAGGTAGTGATGATTGATTCACGCGCTTTTGGTGTCGGGAACCGATCCTTCTCGAAGCTATAAATAGGACCCCTCACTTCAACACACACCACATGAGCATCATTTTATTTTACACACTAGTTCTCTTAGTCCTTAGTGGAGTTAGGCTATATAGATGAGAGCCTTTAGTCCCAAGTCTAAATTGGGAAAGGTATGGCTCATGTATCTTTTCTTATATTTGTGACTTTATGCATTAGAAAGGTATTATCTTTAGTCTTCTCTTATTCATATACTTGGATGAAGTGTTTCTTGTTTGATTGTGGATTCCATTTATGTGGTAGGTATAGTCTTTGTGATCATGGCCCAATGTCATTATACTATCATCATAAACACTATAAACCCCCACTATAGTCTAATTAGCTATGATATGATCATGTTAGTATGAATAACTTATGCTATGTCTCAACATTGGTTCAATGATGATTTAGTTCATTGCCTTAGGATGGCTTGTGTCGCGGCTCTTAAGGTATTTACTTAATGTGCTAGCATGATACTTGGATAGTTATGTAGTGTTGGATGTCTCGTAGACACACGGATTGAAGAGGTAGGCAGGAGGTGGTCACAGCCCTAACTGTCTTTTGTAAACCTCCACATTAGGCTATGCCACGTGCTCTTGGCGGGAGTTGCCTAGTATTGCTAGGGGTAAACCCATTCATGATGTGTTGAACAACCTAGCATAAGTATTCACCATTGACATGCTCATTAGTATCTAACCTAGGCTACGTATATGTATATTAGAAGCATTGTAGGAGCAACTCCTCAACTCTCAGTCTAACCTCCATTAGGACTCATATACCCTTTAGAATAGATATGCTTAGGTGTGTGTCACACTACACATATATTATCAACTTACCCCTATCTTGGTATTTGATTAGTATACCATAGCTTGATCATAAGAGTAGTATCTACTTTACTCCATTGCCTTCCTTTGGGATAAATACGACAACCTTGGGAATACTCTTGGGTGAAATGCTACACGACAGTTTTCATGTTCTTGCGGACCTCATCTCTTTTGAGAGATGATCTGTGATGTAAGAAACGTCAACAAGCATTTCTTGTGGCGTTGCCGGGGAAGGCAAAGGATGTGAAGGATAGCTATCACTTGTGATTAAGATATATGTACTAATAGTTACTAGACAGGATTACCCTTGTTTGTTTTCTCTTTTTGTAGTGAAAATAGGGTAGTGTGGGCAACCACATTCCGTGGGATGGCCAATGAAGACGCTAGTGCTCAGATGCAAGATGATTGAAGGCGTACCTCAACAAATGTCCGCTAGGCATCACCATTGCCTTTCACGGAAGAATTTTAGCTTCCAGTAGGAACCAAAGTCATCCATCCCCAATCTTGGGGGAGGCTCCAAGTGTTCTTATTAGTGTGCCTCCATCATGGGTGGATAGTTGGCTCTTCATCCAACACTCATGTAATGGGTTGGCCTCACCAATCCATGACCACATTCATCTTGGAACTGAAGAATTCCTATTCTCATTCATGGATGAGAATATGGTCTCTACTCAAGGCGTGGATTGAAGAATGCTCTAGTTCCCTTAGCTTGGCATGCACACCACTTAACAAAGTGGACATGCTAGCTATGGAACTACACCTCCTATTAAAATATCATGATAGACCAAGTCATCGGAGACACGTTTTGAATTACCCAAGCCATGGATATTCCCATGAGTCGAACATGGGCCACTTGGGGAATCATTTCCCTAAGACCCATGGGGATTACTCCTTCCAAACACAACTCCAATGGCTATCACCTACAAGGAGGTCAAGGGTGGAATCAATATCACCCTTGTAATCAAGGAGGCTATTAGGATTTCAAGGTATTTATGTTCAACTATCCTACCTTGAAGTATCTTGTCCATGGGCAAGCAAGAAATCAAGACATAATTTACATGAGGCTCTTGGCCAAGAAGAAGAAACTTAAAGAGCATTCAAGATCCAAAATATCCCACAATTACTTGTTGGGATTCCTACTTTTTGACCAAGCCCATGCAACCTAGGGTAAGTGACATTGTGCATGAAGAATTTCTTGCTTGATTGTGGAATCCACATGTAATCATGCCCAAGGAATCTTTTGATCCATGATCAAAGTACGGGTTGACCTTAAATAATATCAAGAAGGTTGAAGTGACACCCCTAAAGAAGGACAAGCCTCACCATGCTTATAAGGTAATATATTCAAGAGGGAGAAAGTTGTCACTACATCAACAAGTCTTCATCATGACGATGGAGAGGCTAGGGCCACTATATGGCCCACATATCCAACTAACATGCCAAAGGAGACTTGGCTTGTCAATTAAAAGAAGTTTTCCACATTTTCAACCCCAGGATTGGACAACAAATCATCGAACTAAATAGGACGGAGGTAAGTCACACTCATCAGCTTCAAAAATTCGGTGAGTCCTTGCCAATAGGTTAATTGGTAGTTACCTCATAATTGATTTCCCAATCGCATATTTGGATTGCCCATCAATTTTTGCATTTGCATTTAGCATGTTTAAAATGCCACACTTGCATGTTGGAAAGTAAAATTTCCAACCAACATAAAACTAAAATATTGAATTAGGAAATAAATTTATTTGGATATGAACCTTGGGCGTAAACACGTGAATTCATCTTCCTAATTCAAACTAAACATATTTCCCTTAAATTTTTATTGGATTTGCATGTTGTTTCAAGTTTGGCAAAACAATTGGACAAGGGGTAAAACATGCTTTTGTGCAAACGTAACCCGTTTTCGAGTTGTGTTGCTTGTTCTTGATTTTAGTGCAGCCACAACAAAATTTGCAAAGAGGTTGGAGGGCCCAATCACACGCATATCCCCCCATCAATCTCATTTTGAGTTCATGATGGAGGAATGCTCAAGATGGTGGTCCAATGGACGAACAAGATGAAGCTCATTCAACTCCAACCTCAACTTGGCTGAAGGCATTGAACATGAAGGCTACAACAAAATTCATGGTCATGAGTTTCTCACACAACGACCTTCAACTCGGACTGCTCTTCAATTTAGGTACAGGTTAAGAATTTTGATCGTTTGAATTGCATTAAGATTGAATGATTTTTGCTTACATTGGTAAGGATGGTTCACACCTTTTTCATCATTCAATTCTTATGCATCGTCACAAGAGTAAGTGTCGACATCACACTTTTTGATCTTCAAAAAGGAATGTCACCTTACTTGGGGATAAATTTACACAAGTATCTAGAATTTCATAACCATTCCTAAAATTGACTTAGACATTTTCTGCCTAGGTAATGCTTATGAAATGACTAAATGGTTGAATTGGTATGTAGCAACCTAGGAATAGTGATGTCCATGATTTTATTTTGAAACTCATGCACGGGTCACTAAATTTTAAATTCCTAGGAAAGAAATTAAAAATGTTCTTGAGGATAATATTGAGAATCTTGTTTGCCATGACCCAAGTGATAAATATTTGCTCTTGTAAAAAAACTATGATGGTTAGAAATTTTACAAGACGAAGGGATCCATATAGTGTATTTCTATCACTTGCATTGCTATGAGTAGGAGCTCTACAAAATGTGTAATTTGATTAATCAATAAAGCCCCACTCCTATCGATGATTCATACATGGTTCATGAATACATTTGAAATTGGACCCACTGCATCTTTGATTTTGTTCTTCCCCATGTGTACAAATGAAGATTCGGTTACCTAACCCGAAAATTCATTTGTACAAGTATCGGGAGCTAATCATCCCTCTTTATCACATAGAGGAAGTTTGCAAGAGTAAACTAACTATGCATGAATTCAACGATCTGATTGTTGGAACCCCTAAGAGGATTCTATTTCAATATCTCTTGGCCAAGGAGTAATTTAGGATGGTTGCTACCTATCAGAAATTAGGCCCGAAGGTCAACCATAACTATACAAGGCCGGATATTTGACATGGAAAGCCTCCGTAAGCAACCAATAAGCTGGTACGAATATGTGAGAGCATTATGCTCTCAACTATTCTAAGCGCTCATTCAAGCTCAAGGGAATTTCCACCATCATTGGGTGTAAGTTATTCCTTTGTGGTTAAAAGGTACGATGCACCTTAACAAAGGAATGACAGGATAACATCCAATGGATATTGGGTGCCAGTTGTTCCTATGTGGCTAAAAGGTATTCTATACCTTAGTCAAGGAACAACATATCACGCTCAACCTATGTTGAGTGCACATCATTTCTTTGTCGTTATAGGTATGTTGTACCTTAGCCAAGAACAACAGATCGTACTCAACACATGTTGGCTACATGTCACTCCTTTGTGGCTAAAGGTTATCATTACCTTGGCCTAGGAATGATGGATCACACCCAATTCATGAGAGGTACAAGTTATTCCTATATGACAAGAAGGCATGATACACCTCAGCCAAAAAATGACGGTATAAACTCAACCATGTTCAATGCACGTCATGCTTTTGTGAATGTGGCCTAGGGGGGGGGGGTGAATAGGCCTTTTTGAATTTTGTCGGAACCTGCAACACTTAACAACCAGATCAAAACTCGAGATATCGGACTAGTCCGGTCAAGTGCGGACTAGTCCGGTGTGCACCGACTAGGTTATTCAAGTTTGATTGATTAATTTGATTCTAGGATGTATGCAGTGGAAATATACTTATAATTGAAGTGTTACACGATTATGAACTAGGATATATCACATGTCAATCTTATATTCAATGTTTCAATGTAAAGTAAGCAAGATTGATTGAAACCCTAGATTGATATGATGTATAAGAACGATGAACGCAAAGCAAGAACACAAGCAATTTATCTTGTGGTTCGGTTCCCACAGAGGCAACCTGCATCCATGTTGAGGAGTCCACAAAAGGACCGGGTCTTCTCCAACCCTACCCTCATCGGATTGCCACAAAGGCCAATCCTCTTCACTTATCACAAAGGGTAAATAACCAAATTGAAGGGGCCTTCTCACACGTTGAGGGTTCCCCGAGATTACAACAAGAACTCCACCAACAACACAATCGAAAGATTACAATGAAAATCACAATAGTGTGTTAGGGAATCAAACCAAGAGCTCAATGAGTGATGAACCGTGTCTCTCCAATGTTCCAATGTGTATCCTCAAGGGATTGATCTTTGTGGCTTTTGATTTCGTAGAGAGATATGTTTTTTAGTCTCTTGGGAGGTGTGATGGCGCAGTGGTTCGAGAGAGGTTCAAGTTGGGCCGTGCACATCTATTTGTATGGGGTTTCTAAAAGTGACCGTTAGGGTTTAGGAAGATTGGACTAGTCCGTGTCTGATTTCGCTTCTGGAAATCTTCGGACTAGTCCAATAATCACCGGACTTGTACGGATCAGTGAAACCCTAAGTGAATTGGGTGACAAGTCCGCATGTGGAGGACTTGTCCGATTTAGGTCTGAGGGTTTTCGGACTAGTCAGTGCCAATATCGGACTTGTTTGATTTTCATCAGAATGATATCGGACTAGTCCGTTGTGTGATCTGACTTGTCCGACTTTGTGCAATGTGAAGTATTTTGAGGACTAGTCCGCAATGGGGAGGACTAGGCCAATTCTAGTCGGAGAGATATCGGACTAGTCCGGGGTGATATCGGACTTGTCCGATCTTGTGCAGAAAGATATCGGAATAGTCCGGTGTCAATCAGACTAGTACGGTCCTGTATAGATTTGTGCAATGTGTGTGTTTATTTGTGTTTGATCTCTTGGGGTGTGTTTCCTTAACACACTCCATATACAATGATCTACCACACTTGTTCCTTGAGCTCTTTTCCGCATTGCTCCTTATTCTCCCTTCTTTTTGACACTTTGGTTATTTTATCATTAGAACCCGTGCTCATCTCAACAAAGTGGTTATGATCTCATTTGCTTGTCATAAATCATCCAAAACCCACAAGGGATTCCTAGATGCACTTTCAATCTCCCCCTTTTTGGTGATTTATGATAACCAATTGAGATATCACAAAATATGATAAAAGTTGAGATTTTCATAAAGTATGCACATATGAGTCTAAAATACACCAAGCAATGAAAGAATGATCCATATGTGCATTATTTATGGTGGGATGCATAACTAAGTGCATTGAAACAATAATCATGATGAGAATGACATAAGCATACCAACAACAAGCATATATGACATTCTAGGAGCAAAATCACAGAATTCATCAATTACTTCACAAGTAGGTCAAAACATTGCATCACAGGACCATAATTAACATAAGAGTATATTAAAAGTTTTACAACCCACAAAATAGACAAAAAACACAAAGGAGGCTCTCTCCTTGCATCCTACAGCTTGAGACCTAAGACCTAAGACTCCCCATCAATCTCTCCCCCTTTGGCATCAAGACACCAAAAAGAATGAGAGGAGGGACCTAAAGTCTTCAAGCCTCACTGTCGGTCCTCTCATCGTCTTCATCTTCATCTTTGGGCTAATGAGGAGGAGGAACGGAGCCACTCAAGCTCCCAATGCCAAAGTAGGCAAGCTCGAAGGGAGTCAAGGGCCCGAGCTCGGTAATGTTAGAATTAGAATCTTTAGAGATAACTGGAGATCCAATCGGCTCGATTTCCAGTTTTTAACAAATTTGCTTCACATTTGCCTTGACATACTTCATGTCTTCCTTTCTTCTCTTGTTAAGCTTGTGGGCCTTCACCTCACACTTTCTGCAGGAGGCAAAGATAACAGCCAAGTACTTGAAGATGCCACTTGCAGATCCCTTTTGAGGAGCTGCCCTAGTGGCGGGGGCAGCCCCGGCATCTCCACTTGCTCTCGCCGGAGCCTGTGCACTAGAAGCAGGATAGGGAGCAACTTGAATAGTTGCTTGTTGAGGCTTTTGAGGCATCAATTGTGTGTGCTCCACATCTTTGACGAACTTGATGCCTGTGACCTTCTCGATTATGAACATGAGGTAGGGGGCATAGCCACATGATCTGTTGGGGGTGCTAGAGATGTTGACCATATCATTCCAGATATAGTCACACACATCAAACTTGCGGTCCTTGCTTATGACCTTCATCAAGGTCCGAAGATAGCCCTGTACACTTCCTGCATCCCCATCCTTCGGGGCAATTGTCTTCCTTAGCACTCTGTTAAGCACCACAAAGAAGGGCTTCATGTTCTTTGTGGAGGGAGGGATGAACTTGGAGTTGGGCTCATAGAGAAACTTCATCCTATCCTTTTCCAAAACCCAAAGGTTGTGGATCACCAGCAAGTCATTATCGGTGTTCTCAAGGTGGAGGAGACTGGCAAACTCGTCGTAGGTAATGGTGTACTTGGACCCGTGAGTCATCCAAGTCACACGTTCCTCCTCATCACTGGCAAAGTTACAAGTAGCATAGAATTCAGCTATCACTTCAACATTCCAGTTGTACTTGAAGGCGAATAGGTTCTTCAAGCCATGTCTCTCAGCTGCCTCGATCACCTCATCAAATGCGGAGCATCTCTTCCTCTAAATATGTGCCCAATCTATCCAGTGACTGTGCACTACAGGTGTCTTCATGGGGAGGTAGACATACTTATAAAAGTTTGCATGGAAGTTGCTCCAGAATTTTCCATCGGCAGCTTGCTTCGGACGGCTGTAGCAATCAATATTTTGGAACTTAGCCGCTGTGTCACTGCCCTTCCCATTGAACCTTTCCTCTGTGGGATCCCGAGCCCCTTGCTTCGGAGCTGACATCTTCAGAGAGCCAATCGGGCCTGTCGCGATCCCTTTGCCCTTGCCCTTGGCTTGGCAGGCACTTGCTCAGCTAGGTCCACCACAAGTAAAAGCTCCAGAGGCAGGCACCTTTCATCTAGCCACCCTATTTTGAGACTGAGGAGGAGAGGGGGCTGGCTCGGAAGGGCACTTCTTGCTTTGGTCCGTCGAGGACCAAAGTGGAGCATCTTGTTCCATCTCGACATTGAAGTCGGAAACTTCGTCACGAGAGTTCGACATGCCCTGAGAATGGATTGTGCAAGGTATGGGTGAGAAAGGACAACAAGAAATTGCACTGAGGAATTGAAAGGTTAGGTTTGAGTTCAGAAAAATTGGACAAGTCCGGTGTACGGGCACGGACTAGTCTGGGTGACTGGACTTGTCCGTGCATGGACCGGACTAGTCCGGTATTCATCCTCAAAAACCTAAGCAACACGACAAATGGTGATTCCTAATGGACAACTAGTGTAGCATCAATGTAATACATCAAGGAAGCATATATATAGTGAGAGATGCTAGGCTATTCGATCAACAATGAAGAAAATGGAGATTTCTAGGGTTTGGGGGAAAATTACCGAAGAAATCACTTGAATCTCGGAGAGGAGGGTGTTGAAGGGCGGACAAGTCCGTGGACTTCAATCCCTAAGCGAAGAAGCTTGATTTTTACCCAAACTTGGAGCTTTTGGATGGAGGAGTTGCAAAATCGCCTTGGGAGCTCGAGCCCGGAGAGAGAAAGCTTGAGGCAAGTGTGGTGGTGAGGAAACTAGGGTTTGCCGGCGGCTAGGGTTATGGACACGAAAAATCGGACAAGTCCAAAAATGATCGGACTAGTCCGAACTTTTCCAGAGGCTATATCGGACTAGTCTGTGGTCTACCGGACTAGTTCAGCCTAACTAGCCCTCCGCGGACTAGTCTGCATGGGCGGACTAGTGCGGGTAACCACGGACTAGTCCGTGGTCACCAGGGAACAAATGCCTAGCCCATTCGTATATATTCGAAGGTACTTATTTAGAAAATAGGGAGGAAAACCAAATCAAATAATCTTGATGAATATGATCAGTAAGCATACAACAATCAAACAATGACCATAATTCATCAAGATCTAGTAATGACATAGTTTTTTGGAGAAAATTGAGGGAGATGATTTTCACAATCCAATCAACATATTTTGAAGAATTCATACAGGTATGCAAAGTTTCAAGCCACATTCCGAGCATCAAGGATATTTAGTTCATTTCGAAGCTCGCAAAAGAGTTTTTCATCAAGTGGCTTGGTGAATATGTTGGCTAATTGCTTTTCGGTGTTGACATGACAAATGGCTATATCTCCTTTCATGGAGTGATCTCTAAAAAAGTGATGCCGGATGTCTATGTGTTTAGTTCTAGAGTGCTCAACAAGATTATGGGCAATTGCAATGGCACTCTCATTATCACAAAGGAGTGGAATAAGGTTCATATTGGAACCGTAATCCCTTAGAGTTTGTCGCATCCAAAAAAGCTGTGCACAACAACTCCTGGCTGCAACATACTCCGCTTTGGCTGTGGATAGGGAAATGAAGTTTTGTTTCTTGGAGGACCAAGAGACTAGGGATCTACCTAGGAATTGGCATGTATCGAAGGTACTTTTTCTATCTACTTTGCATCCGGCATAATCTGCATCGGAGTAGCCAATGACATTGAATTTGGAGCCTTTTGGATACCAAAGACCAAGGTAGGGTGTATGAACTAAATATCTCAAGATCCTTTTTACGGCTGTCAAGTGACACTCCTTAGGATTGGCTTGAAATCTTGCACACAAACATACACTCAACATAATGTCTGGCCTAGATGCACATAAATAGAGTAGAGATCCAATCATGGAGCGATATACAATTTGATCGACGCTAGGTCCATCTTCATTGAGATCCAAGTGGCCATTCGTTGCCATGGGAGTCATTATGGGATTCGCCTTGTCCATTCCAAACTTCTTGAGTATGCCTTGAGTGTACTTAGTTTGGCTTATGAACGTCCCTTCCTTTTGTTGCCTTACTTGGAAACCCAAGATGTACTTTAGCTCTCCCATCATGGACATCTCAAACCTATCTGTCATAATTTTACTAAATTCCTCACAAAAAGATTTGTTACTTGAACCAAAGATTATATCGTCAACATAGATTTGACAAACAAATAGATCATTGTCAAAATTCTTTGTAAATAGTGTATAATCTACTTTGCCAATCTTAAAGCCATTTTCAATTAAGAAATTTCTAAGACACTCATACCAATCTCTAGGAGCTTGTTTGAGGCTGTAGAGAGCCTTACGCAATTTAAACATGTGGTCGGGGAACTCTTCATCTTCAAACCGAGGGGTTGCTCCACATACACCTCCTCCTTCATTGGTCCGTTGAGGAAGGCGCTTTTCACATCCATTTGATAGAGCTTGAAATCATGGTGAGTAGCATATGCAAGTAATATTCTAATTGAATCAAGTCTGGCTACAGGAGAAAAGGTTTCATCGAAATCCAAACCTTCGACTTGTGAATACCCTTTGGCCACAAGTCATGCCTTGTTCCTTGTCACCACCCTGTGTTCGTCTTGTTTATTGCGGAAGACCCATTTGGTGCCGACGACGTTGGATTTGGGTCTTTCGACTAGTTCCCACACTTCGTCCTGTTCGAAATTGTTGTGTTCTTCTTGCATGGCCACTACCCAATCCGGATCCTTCAATGCATCCTCAACCCTGCGTGGTTCCAAAAAGGACACAAACGAGTAATGCTAACAAAAATTAGCTATGCGGGATCTAGTAGTTACTCCCTTTTGGATGTCACCAATGATGTTGTCGATTGGGTGATCCCGTTGGACGCATTAGTGTACTCTTGGGTGTGGTACTTGTTGTCTTGAATTTTCATGATCATCTTCTTCTCCACCTAAATGGTTGCCCTCATTGACTTGTTGATCATCTTCACTTTCTTGAGGTTGATCATGTATGGAGGCTACCCCTTGATCATTGGTCTCCTCTTGTGGTTCGTTTTCATCATGCATATGTAGAGGTGGTTGTTGTGGTCGAACTTCGCCTAATGCCATCCTTCTCAATGCTTGACAAGGATCTTCTTCTTTATCTAGCACACATGGATCAAATTGCTCCTTTTGGGAGCCATTAGTTTCATCGAACACTACATCACGTGCTACTTCAACAAGTCCGGAGGTCATGTTGTAGACATGATAGGCGTAAGTGTTCGAATCATAACCAAGCAAGAATGCTTCATCAGACTTCAAAGCATTTGGTACTGAAAACTCGAAAATATGAAATATTAGTCGTGTTACAGGTGAGTAGCTCATAGGATGTCTTCTTGAGTAGTCGATGAAGATAAAGTCGATTTATGGCGTGGCAAGCTGTGTTGACCGCTTCCACCCAGAATCGATCCGAGGTCTTGTACTCATCGAGCATTGTTCTTGTCATCTCTATGAGGGTTCGGTTCTTACTTTAGGCAACTCCATTTTGTTGAGGGGACTAAGGAGCTGAAAACTCGTGCTTTATGCCTTCTTCATCTAGGTACTCCTCCACTTGTGTGTTCTTTAACTCTGTGCCGTTGTCGCTTCGAATGTTGTTGATTGTCAATGAGAATTCATTTTGAGCTCGCTTGAAGAACTTCTTGAGTATTCCTTGTGTTTCTGAATTATCATGTAAAAAGAAAACCCAAGTGAAGCGAGAAAAATCATCAACAACTACTAAACCATATTTGTTACTGCCGATGCTTATGTAAGCAATTGGACCAAATAAGTCCATGTGAAGTAGCTCGAGTGGTCTTGTTGTAGTCATGACATTCTTTGCAGGGTGAGGTGCTCCAACTTGCTTCCCAACTTGGCACGCGCTACACGACCTGTCTTTCTCAAAAACAACATCCTTCAAATCTCGGATGTGATCGCCCTTGAGGAGTTTTTGATGATTCCCCATACCAACATGTGCTAGCCATCTATGCCACAGCCAACCCATGTTGGTCCTTGCAATCAAGCATGTGTCAAGTTCGGCTTTATCCTTGTTGAAGTCAACAAGATAAAGCTTTCCCTTTAACATACCCTTGAATGCAATGGAACCATCACTTCTCCTAGAGATGGTAACACCCTCGTTAGTTAAAAAGCAATTATAACCTTTGTCACATAATTGAGATATGGACAGCAGGTTATAATCTAAGGAATCAACATGTAATATGTGAGAAAGAGTGTGTTGTGGTGATATCGAAGTTTTACTGGTACCGAGCACCTTTCCTTGACTATTGTCTCCAAAATAGATGCCCTCGCTTGGATCCTCATTTGTTCCATATTCAACGAACATCCTTCTTTCTCCGGTCATATGGTTGGTGCAGCCACTATCAATCACCCATTTAGATCCACCGGAGGAATAGGCCTGCAAAAATAGATTATGCCTTTGTTTTAGGTACCCAAGCTTGCTTGGGTCCTTTTAGGTTAGCCAAAAGGGATTTGGGCACCCACACATTAGACTTGGGGTTCTCATGACGTGGCCCAACATAATGAGCATAAACTTTTCCATAAGTACTTCTCATTAAGACATATGATGCATCGAAAGTTCTATATAGCACCTGTTGTTGTTTGTGCACAGGACTAGTCTGGGAGATCGGACTTGTCCGGAGGACCAGACTTGTCCGGATCCCGACTGGAATAGTTCGGTGATCATGCGTGTTGGATTCATTAATTTTAGATTTTTTTAGTTTGAGAGAGTCTTCCCTTTACAAAGACATTGCTCTCCTTGTTATTCTTATGTCTTCTAGCATGTTGCTTTTCACCATAAGAGTAACCAATGCCATATTTGACATTTGGATGTCTTGTGACCAAGGATGCACTACGTGCATATTTGATCTTCTCCTTGTAAAATATGCCATTTGTGCAGGATTCTTGTCCTTGGTAGAGGTTGACTTGTCTTTCAAACTGGTGTCAACCTTACCACATGAAGAAGTAGAAGCAACTTCAGTTTTAATGTGTTGAGAAGGTGAGCTTGAAGAGGATGAATTGTCACCCTGCTTGAGTGTCTCAACTTGCACCTCAAGGATCTTGTTAACCTTGATTAGGTTAACAAGTTCTTCCTTGATTGTAGCATTTGAGTTGCTTAACTCCAAGCATGTTTCTTTGCTTGAAGCTAATTCAAGCTCTAGTGACTTGCTTTGCTCCTTTTCAAGTTCTAGAAGCTTGTCAAGTTTGACATATTCCTCCTTTTGGGAGATAATCATGTCTTCTTGACGTTGTATCAACCTCTCCTTCTCAACAAGTTGATCAAGTAAAAATTTCATTTTTGTGGCAGTTTTCTTATCTAGTCCAATGAGCATGTTTTCATTATCGCTAGCAATTTCACTATCACTAGAATAGGAATGTACGGAAGAGGGTTTTGTCGTTACCTTGCGTTTACCTTCCTTCGCCACGAGGCAAGTGTCGTTCCCCTTCCATGCGCTGAGTGTGGGGAAGAGAGTGGACTTCTTGGATGTCTTTTCGATGGCTATGCTAGCCATCTCTTCTTCTTTCGATAAGGACTCATCATTTGAGTCCCACTCTTTCCCTATATGCACTTGTTCGGCTTGTTTCTTCTTCTTGAAGAATATCTTGGGTTGAGGCTTGGCTTCTTTGGTCTTCTTCTTGTTCTCTTCATATGGGCAATCAACTATAAAGTGGCTATACTCACCACAATTATAGCATGCCCGCCTCAACTTTGACTTGGATCTTTCCTTGTACTTCCCTTCACTTGATTTAGCGCCTTGTCTCTTCTTCATCATCTTATTGAATTTCTTCATGAACAGTATCATGTCATCTTCATCCAAGTCACTGCTCTCATCATCACCGTCTTCTTCTAGATGGGCTTCTTGCGCTTCTTTAGACAAGAGCTTAAGGGTGGACTTTAGAGCGACCACTTTCTTCTTTACCGAGGTGATATCGGCAATTTCCTAAACATGTTTGGCTTGTTTTTCCATCATCTCAAACTTGATGATTTTCCCAAGCAGTTCATCCGGGGTCATCCTCTTGTATCTGGGGCTTTCTCGTATCATTGAACACAAGGTGACATTGCGAGGCATGAAGGCTCTAAGGATGAGCTTCACTACCTCGTGGTCGTTCCACTCCTTGCTTCCATATGCTCGCACCTTGTTGATGAGCATCTTTAATCGGTTGTACATATATTTTAGCGACTCATCTTCTTTGATTGCGAACCTTCCTAGCTCGCCTTCAATCATCTCAATCTTTGCTTCTCGCACACGATGATTGCCTTCATGAGCGGTTTGTAATGTATCCCATATATCCTTCGCGATCTCGAGTCCATCCACCTTTGTAAACTCATCCCGACTGAGCGATGAAGTAATGATTGCAGCAGCTTGAGCATTTCAATGGATGGCTTGCACTTGGCTCGGTGTGAGCTCCTCATCATCATCATCCGGGATATCTATTCCTGTGCATACTATGTGCCACAAACTTGGATTTAGAGAAATCATATGCATTTTCATATTTTTCCTCCACATTGAGTAATCATGGCTGTCAAAGTGTGGGGCTTTTCCAAGTGGAATAGATAGATAATGATTATTGTTAGAATTTAGGCGATCATAGTTAATAGGATATCGGGAGTAGTCGGTGTGACTACTCCCCTTCTTTCTCTTCTCATCTTTGATCTTCACCTTTCCCTTGGAAAGGGGTTTCTTCCTTAGGAGCGCCTTGAGTTCCAGCGTCTCCTCATCGTCATCCTCGATGTCTTGAATGGCATCGAGGAGCTTTTCCAATTTCTAGTTCTTGTCTTCTTCAACCTTCTCTTGGTTGTGGCTCTTGTGTACGTCTTTCATGTCCAACATGATCTCTTCGAGCGATTAGTCTCGTTCTTGAAGAACCTGCTCTGATACCAATTGAATGTGGCCTAGAGGGGGGGGGGGTGAATAGGCCTTTTTGAATTTTGTTGGAACCTGCAACACTTAACAACCAGACCAAAACTCGAGATATCGGACTAGTCCGGTCAAGTGCAGACTAGTCCGGTGTGCACCGACTAGGTTACTCAAGTTTGATCGATTAATTTGATTCTATGATGTATGCAGTGGAAATATACTTATAATTGAAGTGTTACACGATTATGAACTAGGGTATATCACAAGTCAATCTTATATTTAATGTTTCAACATAAAGTAAGGAAAATTGATTGAAACCCTAGATTGATATGATGTATAAGAACGATGAACGCAGAGCATGAACACAAGCAATTTATCCCGTGGTTCGGTTCCCACAGAGGGAACATACATCCACGTTCAGGAGTCCACAAAAGGACCGGGTCTTATCCAACCCTACCGTCGTTGGATCGCCACGAAGGCCAATCCTCTTCACTTATCACAAAGGGTAAATAACCAAATTGAAGGGGCATTCTCACACGTTGAGGGCTCCCCAAGATTACAACAAGAACTCCACCAAGAACACACTCGAAAGATTACAATGAAAATCACAGTAGTGTGTTAGGGAATCAAACCAAGAGCTTAATGAGTGATGAACCGTGTCTCTCCAATGTTCCAATGTGTATCCTCGAGGGATTGATCTTTGTGGCTTTTGATTTCGTGGAGGGAGGTGTTTTTGAGTCTCTTGGGAAGTGTGACCGCGCAGGGGTTTGAGATAGGTTCAAGTTGGGTCGTGCACATCTATTTATATGGGGTTTCTAAAAGTGACCTTTAGGGTTTGGGAAGATCGGACTAGTCCGTGGAGGACACCAGACTAGTCCGGTGTGCTGTATTTAGCAAACCCTAAGTGTCCCGAAATATCGGACTAGTCCGGCTAGGAGCGGACTTGTCCGATTTTGCTTATGGAAATCTTCAGACTAGTCCGATAATAATCGGTCTTGTCCGGATCAGTGAAACCCTAAGTGAATTGGGCGACAAGTCTGCACTTGGAGGACTTGTCCGATTTAGGTCAGAGGGTTTTTGGACTAGTCCATGCCAATATCAGACTTGTCCGATTTTCATCAGAATGTTATTGGACTAGTCTGTTCTGTGATCGGACTTGTCCGACTTTGTGCTATGTGAAGTGTTTTGAGGACTAGTCCGATTCTAGTCAGAGAGATATCGGACTAGTCCGTGGTGATATCAGACTTGTCCGATCTTGTGCAGAAAGATATCAGACTAGTCCAGTGTCAATCGGACTAGTCCGGTCCTGTATAGATTTGTGCAATGTGTGTGTTTATTTGTGTTTGAGCTCTTGGGGTGTGTTTCCTTAACACACTCTATACACAATGATCTACCACACTTGTTCCTTGAGCTCTTTTCCGCATTGCTCCTCATTCTCCCTTCTTTTCGGTACTTTGCTTATTTTCTCGGTAGAACCTATGCTCATCTCAACAAAGTGGTTAGGATCTCATTTGCTTATCATAAATCATCCAAAACAGACAAGGGATTCCTAGATGCACTTTCATTTTGTGCTAAGGGTTATCACTACCTTAGACAAAGAACAACAAAGACCATCGAACCTATGGGAACCTTAAGGTGTGGATGAGCAACATCGACAACACTCTCCTCGACCACACTCGTGGAATCCATGGAAGGCAACCGAACTTCCACACTCAACCTCTCCAATGTCAAAGCCATGCTGCAACAAGGTTAGGCCAACCTCACGGCCTACATCCGTCGTTAGGGTTTCAACCCCTAGCGCGGACCTTGACCAAGAACAAGCTTGGGGGAGGACCCCCCACTTGAGGTAACTTGTATCACGCCCCTTGCATATTTATTTTCCATCATCCACCTTCCATATAAAAAAACATAAAAATAAGTAGAGTAGATTTTCTTTCAATATAAAATAAAAAGATGTGAGGTAAGAATGGATTGGAATTCACATATATGAAATGATGAATAGTTGCTCTGTTTTAATTTTCCTAAGTCCCTAGTTTACAACTTACTACTCTCCAAAATATTGCTTTCATTGGCTAGAATTACTTTTGCCTTGATTTAGGAATTGTGGGTAGCAAAAGCTTAATCCAATTTTAAGTTGTTGTGAGATATGATATAGTGATAGAGCTGCTATTCATAGTTTGAGAGTGAAACTTCGATTTCCAGAGAAATTCTAAAAAGATTTAAGTTACTCTCATTTAATTGGAAATACTTACCAAAGCCATATGATACATTACATTGATAGACCTTACGCATTTGCTATTTGTCTTCACATTGAGCTCTGTCAAACTAGTATAAGCCTATGTGATACTTCATTCATTACTTTTTGAATTCACGACTTCACTTGCACATGCTATACTTCTACACTAGAAGTAAGCAAAATTTCCATCATACCACCATTCCACAATAAAAAGAGAAACTCCATATCCTTCATGCTTAAGTGCTCGATAAAGAAGAAAAAATAGTCATGTTTCATCCCTGCAAAAATAAGAGAGTCCACATAAAAAGGAGTCATCTTAAAAATGCCCACATCCACTCCATTCCATCAGACATGCACAAGTATTGAATCAAACTGTTTTGAATTGATTTCTCCTAAGGCTTACTCTTTTGACTTAGCAATTTTATGTGTTGCAAATATGCCGAATATATTCCCTACCAAGCTCCACATACAAGCCCTGTGTAGAGGTAGGATGAATTTAGGCAAAACGCCTTGGTAAGGATTAATTTCCACTACACAGAAAGGAGAGACTTGAGAGAATCAAATTGGGATACTTAAAATCTGAATTGAACTCTCCGAAATTTGAGTGGAACTTTATTTCCAGTGGATGTGTGCTCCATTTGTTGTTCTATCTTTCAACCAACCATGAATAGGAGATTGCATAAGCCCCATAATGACTTAAGATGGGTGAAGTACCATGCCAATTTTTGCAATACTAGTTAGAGTATTTTGTTGTGCACATGGTACTTTTGAAAATAGAACATAGTAGCAACTCCTGATCATCAACCTGAAGTCTTGACTTTGCTCGGGATGATCAAAGGATAAGCTTGGGGGAGTTTGTTGACGGCTATTATATACCAATTTCACCCGTCAATATAACTCAGTTATGTGAAGGAAATATCATTTCTTGCACACATCACCTTTCTATTTAACCTATTTCCACTTGTCCTTGGATTAAATGGTGCATGCAGGTATTTTATACAAAATTGAAGTGAAACAAGGGGGTGGATCCTATAAATTATCATCCCAGCCAATCAAGCATCGACACGTGGCACCACATGGATCAAATGGCCCACCAAAAGAAGTATTTGAGGCCATGCAACAGTGTAGCACCCATATCAAGGGATGGGACCCACCTAAGAGTCACCCCAAGAATACACAAACCATTTGGCGGACAAATTGGGAAAGGTATGGCTCATGTATCTTTTCTTATATTTGTGACTTTATGCATAATAAAGATATTATCTTGAGTCTTCTTTTATTCATATACTTGGATGAAGAGTTTCTTGTTTGATTGTGGATTCCATGTATGTTGTAGGTATAGTCTTTATGATTATGCCCCAAGGTCATTATGCTATCATCATAA
Source organism: Tuctoria greenei (assembly GCA_036927565.1). Lineage (NCBI taxonomy): Eukaryota > Viridiplantae > Streptophyta > Magnoliopsida > Poales > Poaceae > Tuctoria > Tuctoria greenei. Next base: position 20,615,694 of record JAYESD010000007.1, on the reverse strand, counting down.
ACACTATAAACTCCCACTATGGTCTAATTAGCTATGATACGATCATGTTAGTATGAATAACTTATGCTATGACTCAACATTGGTTCAACGATGATCTAGTTCATTGCCTTAGGATGCCTTGTGTCACGGCTCTTAAGGTATTTACATAATATGCTAGCAAGGTGCTAGGATAGTTAGGTAGTGTTGGAAGTCTCGTACACCAACGGATCGAAGAGGTAGGCAGTAGGTGGTGATAGCCCTATCTGTCCTTTGTAATCCTCCACGTTCGGCTATGCCATAGGCTCTTGGTGGGAGTCGACTAGTATTGCTAGGGTTAAACCCATGCCCGATGTGTTGAACAACATAGCATAAGTATTCACCATAAACAGGATCATTAGTATCTAACCTAGGCTATGTATATGAATATTAGAAGCATTGTAGGACCAACTCCTCAACTCTTAGTCTTACCTCCATTAGGTCTCATCTACACTTTAGAATAGGTTGCTTAGGTGTGTGTCACACTACCCATATATTGTCAACTTACCCCTGTCTTGGTAATTGATTAGTATCCCAAAGCTTGATCATAAGTGTAGTGTCTGCTTTACTCCATTGGCTTCCTTTGGGATAAATATGATACCCTTGGGAATACACTTGGGTGAACGCTACACGACAATTTCTGTGCACTTTCGGACCTCATCTCTTTCGAGAGATGATCTGTGACGTAAGAAACATCAACAGGAGACAGCCGAGGCCAACGTGCAAGATGCCGCCAGGACCATAGCCTCGCGGTTTGAACGCAAATCCAATGATAACTAGGACCTCCTCATTCCTCATTTGCAAATGTATTTTCAATCATTTGTGTAAAAGCTTGGTGTATGAATGAATTTGATCCTCTGATAATGATTGTTTTATTTCTAAACAAGTTTTTATCATCGCCATAGTATTGGTGGCCTCCTGGTAGACTTGATCACATGAACTTTAAGGTAGCCATCTGCAACAGGATTTCACACCACTATTGGCAACAACACGTAGCAGAGCAATATTGTAACAACATGCACAATGTAAATATACACATGGCGAGTCAAATGTTTCATATCATAGTATTTCATAGTAATAGTGGATAAAATGGGAGGAAAAGCATACATACTTAGGGTATATAACCAGGCCAAGCATGCTGTACATTTCGGACCAACCCCACTTATTCCTAGACACTATGAAATACTACAATAAGAACAGTTCCACCACTGTGTTAATTGTAAAATTTACGGAGGCCTTGGATGTTCCAGGGGTTGGGAAGCAATGTCCCATCCTCTTTGTGATAATGTTGAAAAAGGAAACATTGTGCTTCACCATGTAGATACAGAACAACAATTGGCAGACATTTTCACAAAACCTTTGGATTTCACTCGTTTTTGTTACATTCGTAGTGAAATAGGGGTTATGCATCCTCATGGCTTAAATTGAGGTGGAGTTTTGAAACTTAGGAAGTCTATGTGTGAATCTAAATTTAAAATAATATGAGCATAGTATTTCATACATATATGACATTGTGATTACTTTCACATGCTGAAGGTTTTGAAATAGTTAAGTTTGTGAGATCATGACTTGCTAGAATTGAAAATTACATTTGATCTCTAGCATGGCTTACACTACTTTATGTATCTCATTGTTGTGATAGTGTAAGTTACTTGATAGTATGACTTGGAAGAGCTTTGTTTTATATGTATATGTTATAATGTTCTTATAACAAATTAAAATTTCTCTTTTGTACCTTGTTGAATACATTGTCAAAGGGGGAGAAGTATGCAAGGGGAAAAAATATGTATAGGGGGAGACAATTATTTCTATCTCATTTTATTTTCAAAAAGAGTGGAGAAGTTGTTTTCAAAAAATTTCATGTTAATAAGCCAATCTTCGGATTTTATATGTTGTTACCAATGCATTCATCAAGGGGGAGATTGTGAGACCTATCTTTGCTGAATACATTGGCTTTGCCGATAAAAGTTTTGAATACTATCAAAACACCTTTTTAACAAGGTCTGACACTAGGTCCGAAAAGCTTTGGTAAGCTCCGACACTAGGTCCGACTAGCTTCAGTAAGCTCCGGCGCTAGGTACGGTTAGCTTTGGCAAGTTTCAGAGCTTGATCGGGTGGTTCTACTTTTAATTTGCTATGTTTCGAACTTTCTTTTTGGATTATGGAAAGTTTTCTTAGTTTTATTTTACTAATTTTTTGTGTTTTTTGGTAGTTATGGTTGATATCTTTTCGCTAAGGTTTGCAACATACTTATGTGAGGTTCTCACGTAAGGTGTTGTGGTTATCAGAACTATCGAGAGTCAAGTCGAGGACTTGTGCTCAGAAGTATCAGCTGTTTATTCATGTGCAGGTATTGCTTGAGTTCAAGATATGGCTGGTGACGAGATCCATTGAACTGGTCTTAGAGAGAAGATGAGGTTCAACAGCCATGTTCAGGAGGAATTTTGGTTGAGTTGATCGGGAGGTCATGCAACATGTTTGGATCAAGAACATTTCATATGAAGGTATCATGGACATCATTGGAAGATGTTTGCACGTGTGCAAGGAGTGAATGGACGTGGCTACATGGTTCCAAGGCGTGATAAAGAGATGTCGAATTAAAGAATTCGTCGGAAAGTCCAAGCGACTAGGTTATGGACTCAGGCTGCGGCTGAGACTCAAATATGGAAAGTTTGGAGTTGGTTATGATAGGATTTCATGTGGGTCACGAATTTGAGTTGTTTTAGGAATGTGGGATACATCATAAGGTTTTTGGAAGTCTTAAGATTGCTCCTATCTACGCATAGAAGAGTCTTGAGCAGTTATGGAAAGTTTCGATTCGTGAATTGGGTAGCATTAGAGTCCTAGTTAGGTTTGGGTTGGCCTAAGGGCTGGTGATATAAGCAAGGGAGGCCAAAACTCATGGTAGACGACTTTGGGGCTGTTCCTTGTGAGTTTTTATCAATAAAATTTGTAGTCTAAAGGACCTTTTGTGCCTTGTTCGTCCGACTTGTTTTGTTCAAGTCTTTCTCGTCGAGTTTCTGCACAATACTACCTTGTTTCGGCGGTTTTATCATAACTCGAGTTTTAACGATCCGATTGACGTGGTTCTTTTTGGATTACCTTAAAAACTTGATTTTCTATCATCTGTGAAAATTTCAGGGTCATTGGATTTGTGATTTATGATATACAGGAGTTTCTTTGCAGTGTTCCGGAACATGAGTTTTTCTCGACATATTGACCTTTGTTTGATCTTTTGATCGTGACTTGAGTTGTGATTCTTGTTGTGGCGTCTTCGAGACTTGATTCTCTACAATATATACTAGTTTTTTCACAGTTGAACACGTTTAGATTAGTTGCACACATAGTTTCTTTAACAGATCAGTTTTCTGCTGAGGGGTGTTTTTGTTGCTTCCGCTAAAAAGTTTTAATCTACCATTCATCCACCCTCTGGTAGCTTTACACGTGATCTTTGATCCTACATGATCATTTTTAAGGGTATGTCATTGCACTAAATATTCTTCATCAATTAATTCTCTTTCATTTTCAATGTACTCAAATGAAGAATATTCAAGTGCTCCTACCCTAGTAGCAATATGGGTAATCAATGAAGTGGATTCAATTGGCCCTACCCTTGGAATGTAGTCTAACCATTATGTCATCATGGCAATAACTGGAGCAACTTTTATCTTTTTAATCATGGCAAATAAAACCTTCAGCTCATCATCATGCACTATCCTTACATCTCCTCTAGGGAACATAGTCATAGCCACACATCTATGCATGAAGCGTAAAGTGGGGTTGTGCAAGTGGCTATTCCAAGGTGCACTACATATGACATCATCAGTTAAATCTTGAAAAATACTTTGTTTGTTAAATTTCGGCAAATTGTCTAATTTTAGCAAACAACGTTATGGAATCCAAGGATTTCACATAATTCTTTCCATAGGATGTTGTATTCTTTTTGAAATAATCTAAATGTAATACCATCAAATCCTATCATTAGTGTGCAAAGGAATTGTATGGAGTGAAGGCGTGAATCTTTCTCCTCTATGTGAGCAAAATTTTCCCATCCTAGTGCACGCCAAATGGAAAAGAATTCGGAATCCATACCTATTTTGGAGATCAAACCCGGACCATAAGCTTTCGCATGAGAAAACTCACGATCTTGGAGGAGCTTGCGTGCTTGATCTTCAACTTCACTTTGGATGTCGAGGTTGTCGTCATGAAGAAGTTGGTGAGGGTTGCTCCTCTCACCCATGGCAGTGTCTTCTCCTACACTCCTCCTCCGTGAACATGGTGTAGCAACGAAAGAGGGGCGTGCACTTGAGTCTCCACCATGGTTTGAGCTTGCAGCCTCCTTCCTCTCGCCAAACAACCTCTTCATTCATTTCTTGGCCACAACAAGCAAGAACACAACAAGGCAAAAACTCAAAAGAGGTGATGTTAGTGAAAACAAAACCCCAGCGAATTTTCCCTTGTAGAACATGAGATCAAATTGCAAATGCAAACAAAAGCAAATCTTTTTGGGTTGGATTTTGAGCAAGAGTGCTTCAATGAAGAGCAAGAAAAAACAATTTGAGCATGAGTGACTTTGGTGATGTATGAAATGAGGTGAGGTGTGAAGAGAAGAGCTCCTCACCACCACCATTTATCGTATGCAATCCCCAACGGTCACTAGGGAATCAAATGTAGCCGTTGGAGGAGAGAGAGAGCAAAAATGGCTCTTTACCTAGTCCGCGAGCAGGGGATCGGCCGACCTAACAGGTGGGCCCCCCTGTTCTCCCTTTTGGTAGGTGGCTCCCCAACGGCTATGGAATTGACACGTTGGTGAAATACCACTTTTGTAGCTCAGAAAATTGTTTTCCAAATAAACATTCCCTTTTCAAAAAACCAATAATTTTCTTTTTGTGAAAAATAAAGAAATAAAAATGATAGTTGAGAATTTAAGATTCTCAACTTGCTAAGAAAATCAAATATGGAGTGGGAGAATAAAACTAAATGGTGAAATCCAAATCTAAAACATAGAAAAGGATAACTACCAATTTAACCTATTGGCTAGGTCTCACCACTTGTTCGATGAGATGGACATTCCTCCTTCTCCAATTCTTGACATCCAGGCCCGGAGGGATGTGCTCGGATGGCTTGTTTTGCTTCTTCCGCCATTCCTTCTTGGGAGGCTTGGTGGACTTGGGCCTTTGAGGAGGCCCGGACTTTTCCGTCTTCTTAGGGTATCAGCGTGGATGATAAGACGGATTTTCCCCATAGATCAATTTCCTCATGAATGCAATGAGTGCGTCCACCTTTGGGGGTGTGATGTCGACCTCTTGAATGTGTTTAACATTCGGCCCATACTTGATACGGATAATGGAGCTTTGCCGCAACATTGGGCAGAAGATAAACTCCCCTCCTTACCATTGATATGGAAGTGGACTTCTCCAGCTCCCACATCTATGCGAGCCTTCCCAGTGCTTAGGAACGCGCGCCCAAGAATGAGCAACATATCCTTCTCGACCTTCATGTTGAGCACCACAAAATCCACGGGTATGAAGTAGTTCCGGATTTTCACTGGAACATCTTCGGCAATACCCGTCGGATAACGAACTGAGGAATCAGCCAGTTGGAGCTGCATTGGTGTTGGAGTAAGCTCCGTGAAGTTCAGCTGGTCAAAAACCACCTTGGGCATCACACTCACAGTTGCTCCATGGTCACAAAGGGCCTTGTCAAAGAGGTGTGCCCCAATCGAGCATGAGATTGTAGGACATCCAGGGTCCTTCTGCTTTTCCGGAAGCCTATTGAGGATGGATGCGCTGCAGTCGTCCGTAAGCTTGACAACCTCTGTGGTGGGCAATGGCCGCTTGTTATTCGATATGTCCTTGAGATAGCGAGCATAAGTGGGTACTTGCATTGCTTCAATCAAGTGCACATTAATGTGGATTTTTCTGGATGATCTCAATGAAGCGGTTGAATTGCTCATCCACTATTGGCTTCCTTTGTCTATGAGGGAATGTATAACACCCTCATTTTCATGCATCATGCACTACATAAATTCTTATACATGTTTAACATTAATCCACATAAAGAGGAATGAGTTTAAAATTGATTTGGAACAAAACCGCACTTAAAATTTTGGAAAGTGCGGACTAGTCCGATTTTGGTGCGGACTAGTCCGATTTCTCTCTGACCTCGATCAGACTTGTCCATTTTTGCTGCAGACTAGTCCTTTTTTGCCTCTGGACACTTTCAGACTTGTCTTGTCCTATGCGGACTAGACTGGTGTTCCATGAATCCTTGAAAATTTGCTAAGTTCCTAGACTTGTCCGGACTAGTCCGGTGTTCTAGCGAACTGGTCCGTTTTCCTCTCTAACTAAAGTCGAACTTGTCCGATTATTTGCCATAGTTGTCCGATTTCTCTCTGGAAAACTTCGGACTAGTCCGGTCCTTTCCGGACTTGTCCGATATTTCATGACTTCTAATTAATCCTTTGTTTTATGAATTGTTTCTTGGGTTTCACATTAAATGGGCCTATGCCTAACTCTTTTAGATCCCATGTGGGACTCTAAACCATCCTCTACTCATCTCAAACTCGAAATCCATCTAACCCTAGCCTCCGCCTCTATATAAACAACCCAACCCCTTGGCTTGACCTCTATTTGCCACTTTTCCACCCCACCCAAACCCTAGTTCGTGGAGAGCCACCGTCAAGGAGGGAGGAAGAGATCCAAAGCAAGAAGAAGAAGACGAGGAACAAAAGAGGATCAAGATCTCCATTAAGTTTCGTTCTTCATCACCAATTCATCTCCAAGTTCATCACCAACCATAGATCATCAAGATCCAAGTGCTACCTCCAAGTTTCTCGATTCATTGGAGTCCTAAACACCTGGTATACCTTCCATTCTCTTTTTCTTACGTGAATTCAGCCCCAAGTCTCCAAATTCACGTCGATCTAGAAAACCCTAATCTGCCGATCTCCCAAGTGCGGACATGTCCAGTCCCTAGCGGACTAGTCTGATTTTCCTGGTTAATTTCTATTGAATTAATTCTAAAATTAGATCTAATCACATCCTAACCTGTATAAACTTGTTAAAAGCTATTAGAACTAGTTAGTGATCATTAAAAACAACCCATTAACAAGTTGCACCTTGCATTTGCATTAATCATGCATATCATGACATATTGAGTAGTGTTTGTGCACTCCTTGATTGTCTTTCTTGTTTGTATGTTTATTGTGTGGATTAGACAGATTTGCGCTAGAAAGTACCGCGGAGGATCTACAACACCAAGAGTTTGAAGGCTTCGACCCGAACAAATCCCAAGAGCAAGGCAAGTGTCCTTGAAGCATATTGATCCTGTTTCTAAAATAAATGTTTTGTTTGCAAAACTGCATGCTTGTGTCAATTTGATGGGAATCCTACGATATGGAGTTTACTAGATTTGTTTAACCACCCTTGTCACCTGGAATACATGGTAGAGAGTCCAGAAGTGCTTTTTACCTTTTTGCTTCGCTTAATTAATTGGGATGGGACCACAACTATACCACTTAACTTCATTGTGCATTTATGATATTATGATTAACGTGAACTGGCTAAAATGATATGGTAATGGGTGAACTAAGCAAGCTTGGTATGTGGATGGGTTGGATGTTACGGTGGTTTGCTTGCTTTAGATCTACGGACCGGTTCATGCGAGAATAAGCCAGGACTACAGTGCCACCACGAGGACAAGTATGTGTGTGGCATAGATGATTAATTAGGCCTTTGACAGTTCTATTTGGACCATTAAGGATTCTCGGGGAAGGGGTAGTCGGATTGGGTTTGTTGATGATTGGTGGGACTACCCTAGGATCCGAATGGCTCAAGAGGGTGCCCTTGGTTGAAGATGTGCTCAGTTGGAGGCATCACCACCGGTGAAACCTCAGTGGGGTCTAAATAGGCTAGTAATCCCTTCATAAAGGCTATTTTGTGATCTCTTGACCATACACCTATTGTAGTGTTTTGGCATAATGGAGGTTTTCTTTAGTCGCTGACGGGTGATGAAATCACAAACACGTGGGTAAAGCGGTACAACCTCTGCAGAGTGTCTAATAATCTATCATGATAGTCGTGCTCCCGGTTATGAGCACCTGGACAACTTCCATGATTAGAGGGAACTTGGTATTGGGATGGTTTTTGGGAAGGTTATTGTTTGGTACTGGTTATGGGATGGTATTATGGTTTATGGCAATGGTTATGGTTAATGGTAATGTGAAATCTCGAATATGGATGATGCTAATGAATATGGATTGGAATTATGATGATTACATGGTTTATCATTGGTTTACTTAACATACATATAATATATTGCTTTTCAAATGTTTTAATGTACTTTTTAGCACTTGGCCATTATTATTGTCATCACTTGTATCATCTACATGCCATACTTTCTACACTTGCCGAGTACGACATGTAATCAGCCTTGCAATCCCCCCCCCCCCAATATTTGCTGGTCGGGATTGGGAGTTTAATGATGTTAATGCAGAGTACTAGGTCATTTCTACCGTCAGCTTGCCTGTGGTTTTGATGGGAGCAGCGCATATATCCCTTTTGCTTATGCTTCTTAGTTTGCTTAGTTGCGTATTTAGTTTATTTCTGCTGCATTAGTTGAAACTTGTCATTAATATTCATTAGTGCTTGTATTCATGGATATTCTGAATTCTGTAATAAAAGTACTTAATTAATCATTTCCTGTGGTAATTTTCTGTATATCGTTTTGTGAATGCACTCGTGTATGTGTGTTGAACGTCCTGGGCACACATATGTGTTAACTTGGTTCATTTTCGGAGCCGGGTGTCACAGAATGGCAATAAGTTGGTTTCCTCAAAGTGCTTGGCCATTCTGTCACTAAGTGGTTCACTTATGACAATTGGGACATCCTCCTTCTCCTTTGTAGTTGTCCTTTTCTCTTGTGTTGGATATGGTGGGTCACGAGTGGTCTTGCCACCTCTCGTAGCCACTGCCCTCACTTCCTCCACTGGAGGAATAACTGGAGCTGGTTGAGCCAACTGAGTCTCCAATATCTTGTTGAAACTCAATTGATTCTTGAAGGCTGAGGATAGTCCTTCAATCTTGGCATTAATGCTTTCTAAGATCTTGTCATTAGCTGACAACTTCATGGATAGAGCATCATTGATCTTCAGCTGGCTAATGGCAAGTTCTCTCAAGTTGGGTTGGTTTCCATTGTTGCCATTGTTGTTGTACCCTCCTTGAAAGAATGGGCGTGGTTGGCCCCACCCTTGACCTCCTGGACGATAGCCATTGTTGTTTGTATTGTTGGCTATGTACAAGGCATCCTCGCGGGTTTCTGTGCAGTCATTGCCCAAATGGCCCTTGTTGCTACAGAATTCACATGTGATGTGAGAGTCTAAGGCATAGGCATTGTCACATACATCACCATTGCCTTGTCCATTAATTTTCTTCATAAGGAGGTCCAACTTAGTAGTGATCATTTCCACCTCCTTCAAGGTGTGCATACCTCGCTGGCAGGTATGGAGACGCTCGTCTTTCCACCCATGTTTGACACCATCTTCTCAATCAAATCATTGGCTTTTGGGCACCGTCAATGAGAAGAAGGCTCCTCCAGCAGCAGCATCAACATGGTCATGGGCAGGAGGGATCAATCCGTTTTAGAAGTTTTAGATACTTAGCCAATCATCTATTCCATGGTGCAGATAGGTTAGGATGTACTCCTGCAGCCTTTCCCAAGCCTTAGGAATAGATTCCTAGGCATCTTGCTTAAGGGTGGAAATTCTTCCGCGTAGGGCATTGGTCTTGCCCAACGGGAAAAACATGGCGAGGAATGTTGTAGAACATTTCTCCCAAGTGTCTACATTACTTCGGTTCGCGTATACGTCCTTTATCTTAAAAGTGTTGCAGATCTCAAGGAACTGTTGCACCTGAGCACTTGCATCCCCTTTAGCCTTCAAACAAAATGGGTTGGCTTGCACCGTAGTGAGCAGACCAGTTTTGACTTTGAAGTTTACGTCTCTCGTGTTAACAGTGGGCACAATAGGCACATTTTTAGCAAAGCGACCGAGAAACTCATGAAGGGTCTTCTGGGCCATTGGTGTTTCGGTTGTTGGTGCAGTTGTGTTGGCTTGCTTTTCGCTCGAAGATTCTAAGGGGTTACGTCACGAGGTCGATCTCTTAGAAGGGATTCGGGAACGGCAAGCGGAAACCAGACATACACTACCCTGTTTTCCCATAAAATGCGAAAACAATGAAGATTCATCCTACTAAAACCTAGCACGGTCCTTTACTATTCACTCAATCATGCAACACTTCAGGTGCCTTCCCCGACAATGGCACCAGAAATGCTTGTTGATATTTCCTACGCACTACTAATAATTCATCCCTCGCAGTGGTGCCAGAAATGCTTGTTTGTAGGTTTTGATTCTCAATTGAACATCCGCAAGCGCATGGAAACTATTGATGTAGCATTTCCCCTTTAAAGAGTATTTCCAAAGGGTGTCATTAATATTTTCCCAAAGGAAGGTTATGTGGAAGTAAGACAATCATCAGCTGGAAGGCTTAGGTTGGTCTAGGTAGGGCTCTAGAAAGGATGGGTTAAATGATAAGTTGACATAGTGCGACACACACAAGAGCATTCTATCCTAAGGGGATAAATGAGGTATTAGAGGGACTACGATAAGAGTTAAATAGAGACTCCTCCTATGCTTCTAATGTACATATACATAGCCTATGTAAGTTACTAATTATCATGTTAATTATGTATTCTCATGCTAAGTCGATTAAAACATCGGGCACGGGTTTACCCCTAGCAACACTAGGCGACTCCCGCCAAAAGCTTGTGGAATAGGCGAACGTGGAGTATTACAAAGGACAGATAGGGCTGTCATCACCTATTGCCCGCCTCTTCAATCTGTGCTTCTACGATACATTCAACGCTACTTTCTATCCTAGCATCGTGCTAGCATACTAAGTATTTACCTTAAGAGCCTAGGCACAAGCCATTCTAAGGCAATGAACTAAATCATCGTTGAACCAATGTTAATTCGTAGCATAAGTGATTCATGTTAACATAATCATATCATAGCTAACTAGACTATAGTGGAGGTTTATAGTGTTTATGATAATGAAATAAGAATGGTATAGCACAAAAATAAAAACTATTCCTGCCACATACATGGAATCCACAATCAAACAAGAAATGATTCATCCAAGTATATGAACAATAGTAGACTAAAGATATCATCTTTATTATGAATAATGTTAGAAATACAAATAGGAGTATGGGAGACATACCTTTCCCAATTGGGAAGAGACTCCTTCTACTCCTCTCATACTTGGACTATGGACTAGAGACTCTCCCTTCTACAGCCTATACTCATCTAAACCTATGGAGAGTAGTGGATACAATGGATGAATACTCAAGTGGTGTGTGTTGAAGTGAGGGCTGAGAGGTCCTATTTATACCTTGGAGAAGGGCCGATTCCCGCCACCAAAAGCGCGTGAATCAGTAACCAATGTCCACTTAAAGCCTGGAGGAGCCACCACATGGAGTTTGACCGAGAATGGCGCTAGGAACTAGTCGGCTGACTAGGGGGGTCGGCCGACCTGGTCCTGGCCCCTTTTGCAGTGTGCTTTCTCCACGTGACTGACAGGTGGCTCCCATTGACTGATATGGGTCCTACACCGTTGGATGGCCTCAGATACATCTGCTTGTGGGCCATTTGTTCCATGTGGTGCCACGTGTCGTTGCATGATTGGCCAGAATGATATTTTATAGGATCCATCCCCTTGTTTCACTTCATTTCTGCATAAAATCCCTGCATGACTACTTTCTCCAAGACAAGTGCAAATAGGTTAAATAGAAAGGTAATTTTTGCAAGAAATGAAAATTCCTTCACATAATCGAGTTATATTGACGGATGAAATTGGTGTGTAACAGCCGTCAAAAGGTGTGCTACTAATGCGTAGCAAAACATGACGCAGAGGCCTTCGCATTTTGTTCTTGGAATGTTGCACTGGTAATTTGGGTACCGTTGTCAGTGATGACTCTGTTCGAAACTCGAAATCTACATATTATTGACTTCAAGAATTTTATTGCTAATTGCTTGTTGATTGTTACAACAGGGGCAACTTTCGATCACTTTGTGAACTTGTCGATGGCGACGTGGAGAAACTGGTACCCTCATACGGCTTTGGTAAAAGGTCACAGAATGTCTAGCCCCCGTACAGCGAATGACAATGAGGGTGGGATAATTTGCAGTGATTGTGCCAGTTTGGGGATCTACTTAGCATGAAATTGGTATGCCTCGAATCTCTTGACAAGCTCGGTGCATTGTGGAGAGTTGTACGACAATAAAACCATGCTGAAAGGCCTTAACGACCAACATGCGGGATGAAGCATAGTTCCCACACTCACCTCCATAGATTTCTGCAAGGAGCTAGCAGCCATCTTCCCGTATATGCACCAAAATAGGATGTTGTTGGCGCCACATCAGTAGAGATGCCCTTCTTGCAATGTGTATCTGCTAGCCATTTGGACAATCCGTTCAGCGGATACATCTTTTTCGAGAAGGATATTATCCTTCAAGTAATACCGTACCTCCGTGATCCATGCATTGGGGTTAGCTTTAGCCTCTTGATCTTGTAGGGCAAGTGGCACTAAGCTTTTCGTGGCACCTACAATCCTTGGTAGACTCAATGGTAGCAGGGTCACCAGGACCGTCAGCTTCGAGGTTCCAGTCTCACCCCCTTCACCAAATTCGGTAGGTTGGGCAGATGGTACTTGTAGTCTCCTTACAAAAACTCTATCGGGTGTCGGAGCCCTAGTAGAAGCTTTTGTCGAGAGCTCTCAGCTGAGGCAAATCGATGGGCTGCAAGGACGGTCGGTTAGCCATCGAGGCAGCACGTGCAGTAGTAGATGAGGCACGTGGGCGTTACTTGGAGCAGCTGACGAGGCACGTCGTCCCTTGGTAAGGCACGATGCTACACCTCCATCCTTCGATGCTGCCACCCTGGTGTCTGATGATGTCGTTGCTCTTCACGCTCAAGCTATAGTTGTCCTCAGCATCAAGTCAATTACCCTCGTTGTCTTCGACAACCTTTCACCACACTACAATTGGTGGAAGGACCACTTCTTCGACACCCTCGGCACGTATGATCTCTCCGATCACATCCTCACAGACGTTGATCTCCATGTCATCGATTCTCATAGGTGTCGTATGGACTGCATCGTCACCTCCTGGCTTCCCGACACTGTCTCCCCCCCCCCCCCCCCCCCCCGCAGCTTGCTCCACCTGGCTGGGGCTTTAGGAGTAGTTCATCGACAACTGATAGACTCGCTCAATGATTCTCGATGCCGAGTTCCACACGTTCGTCCAGGGAGACGTCTCCATCACCGACTACTGCTGCCGTCTCAAGTTGATGGCCGATGCACTCGGTAGTTTGTGTGAGGTCATCCCCGAATGCACCCTCGTTCTCTCTACGCTTTATGGCCTCAACGAGTGGTTCTCTCACATGGTGTCCCTTCTCAAGCAATAGCTCCCGTTTCCCACATTCGCCAAGGTCCACAATGACCTCCAACTTGAGGAGATCGAGATGAAGTGGGTGCGTGACGCACCCCATCTCTTGCATCATCTAGTGGCACTCCTCTACATGCTCCAACTCCTGGCATCTCGACTTCCAGGACCCCTAACTTTAGCGGTGCTATCTCAGGCGCTTAGTCCTCGAACCGAGGTCGGAACCGCGTAATCAGAACATGCACAATGACACAAGAAACAACAGAGGATCTCGCACTACGATGGCTTTGTTGATCGTTACAAAGCTCGTTGGGTTGTTCATGGCAACAGCCTTGTGTTGATTTTGGTGAGATTTTCAGCCCTGTGCTGAAGTCTGCTACACTTCGTATTATTCTCTCAGTTGCACACTCTCGTGATTGTAATGTTCACCAGCTTGATGTGAAGAACACTTTTCTACATGGTGCTATGTGACGCCTGATTCCGAGAATGAACTATGTGAAGCGCATATGTGTGCCTAGAACGTTCAACACACATACGCGAGTATATGAAAAATGATATTCAGATCACAACCATGTTGCGAATAATAAAGAGTACCTTATTACAATATCGAATTAGTCTCAAATACAAACTCTAATAACATTGCAGCGGGAAAACTATGCTCTAGTAGACTCCAGCTCCACAGACATATTGATGGTAACACGCACGGCTAGTACTCCTCGAAATCCTTAGGATACTCCAAATTATCACCCGTAGTTGAATTAATGAGGGAATACCAAGAATGAGCACATGTCGTACTCAGCAAGTGTGGGAAAATATGACATGGTTCATTGCAGGAAAGCACATTTCATTCATAAAAGCAAGAAAATGTGACTTATGATTACTAGGTGAGGTCAAATCCCGACATAACTCAAATAACCAACAATACCATATCCAAATCCACCAATTACCATTACCACCATTCAATAACCATATGACATAGCTAATCATCACTATCCATATTTGTCCATAACCATTCATATCCATCTCATCATAACCAAACTCATATCCCAATCCTAATTAAAATCATTATTCAATACCCGGGTCCATAACTCTAATCACATGAGGGTCCATGTTGCTCATGACCAGGAGCACAGCTATCATGATAGTTTTACGATCTGCAGAGGTTGTACCACTTTACCCACAAGTTTGTGATTTCATCACCTTTCAGTGACTAATGAATCTCAATTATGTCGTCTCACACTTCCGCTGGTGTGTGGCCAAGAGATCAAAAATAGCCTTTATAAAGGGGCTACTAGCATGTACAGACCCACTAAGGTTTCACGTGAAGTGATGTCTTACAATTGAGCACATCCACCCAAGGGCCCTTTCTTGTGCCATTCGGATCCCAGGTCAGCCCTGCCACTATTGCAAACCCAACTGACCCCCATTCCCTGATCCTCTAAAATGATCCGGACAATGCTGGCAATACACCTAATTAATTGTCTAAGCCACTCCCATACTTGGCCCTGTGGTGGCCCTATAAATCCTGGGTGGTCGCTCCATGAACCGGTCCATAGATCTAAGGAAAGCAAAACCACCTTATCGTCCAACCCATTCCACATAACCGGCTTGCTTAGGTCCTTAGATTCCATGTTGCTAAGGATCATTCTCATCATTTCACATAATTCACATGATTTAAAGTTCATAATCCAGTTGTTTCGTCATTCCCAATCCCAATTACATCAACCAAAGCAAAAGTGTAAAATATCCTTCCCGACTCACTACATTACATCCCGAGTGACAAGGATGGGCATACAAGTCTAGTAAACTCTTATCGTGGGTTTTCCTATCAGTTGGACTCAAGCATGCATGTTCAAAACAGAACAATTCAAAAACTGTATCAAAATTTTCAAGGGCACTTGCCTTGCTCTGGTGGCTGGTTTGGGTTGAGAGCTTCAGAGTTCTGGTGTTGAAGGTCCTCGTAAGCACCCTCTAGAGTGTTTCCTTCTATTCCACGTGATAATCATGCGAAACAGGCATCCCAATCAATAAATGCTCATATATTACACAATACGCCATGATATGCATGAATGAAGCAATTATAGTGTAAATAGGTTTATTAAGTTACTACTATTGCTTACTGACAGGGTACAATTAAGTTTTACGCGATTGAGTAAGTTTCAGGTCATTTCAGGAAAAACTGGGAATGTTTCGGGATCATTCTGGAATTCAAAACATGGACTAGTCTGCATGGGGACTTGACATGCCCGCTCTAGACCACACTAGTCTACTCTGTACAGGACAAGTCTGCGTTGGTCTAGGGTTTTGCGAACTTACCAGCTAGGGCATGGTTTAAATCGGTAGGGGGTCAAAATCGACGTGGAAAGTTGGATCTAGGGTAGTCACCTGAATGCAATTGTTCAATGATCAAAGATTGGATGTAATGCACGAGAGTTGACATCTTGATCTGTTGACAATTAATCGGTGGCACGACTTAGAAGAAGAACGTTGGTGACGAAGGGTTTATGAAGAAGATCGCAGCAACGATGACAATCTTGCTAGTTCCTCCTTCTCTTTTATTTCTTCTTCTTCATCCTCTTCATTCTCCCCTCCTTGCGGCCAGAGCTTCCTCTCGCGAACGACAGCTCACGACAAGACAGTAGGGCGGTGGGGTTTTTTAACGTGGACAGGGGTGAGAGGAGGGCTTTATGTTGTTTATATATGGGTGGAGTGGTGGAGTTATGGTGGAAACCTAGTAGGACTTGGTGGGGACAAGTAAGCCTTGGTGGGGTCCCAATTCGACTCTTTGGTTGTGGGGCACGACATTCTACGGTCTAAATATGTCAACCACTTAACAAAATGTCATGGAGGAAAATTTGAATCCGAGTCAAACCCTAATGACCGGACTGGTCCGTTTAATGACCGGACAAGTTCATTTTCTTTTCTCTTGTCACAAAGGACTAGTCTGATAATGAGCAACAAGTGCGCTATACCCGTGGTATTTCGGACTAGATTGAAATTACCCAGACAAGTTTGCGGTTTTATAGTTACATAATCGGACTAGTCTGCGAAATTATCGGACAAGTCCGGATTGGAACAGTAACATAACCGGACTAGTACGCACAAATTAATAGACAAGTCCATTGCTCTAAAGATGCTGAAATAGGCCTGGGCAGACAAGCGTACCAAACTAGTCTGGTGTGAAGATTAGACAAGTTTGTACCCAAGATTGATTTCAGTCGTTCTTTTGCCTCTAATTCATTTTATTCTTGTTCCTTTTTGTAGTTTCTTATGTTAAACATTTATGGGAATGAGTGCAATGCATGATGATGAAAAATGAGTGTGTTACAAACCTATCCCTCTTAAAATTAATCTGGTCATCAAGATTCGACATAGTTGGAGAAAGATGGGGAAATTCCTTCTTAAGATCATCTTCACGCTCCAATGTAGCCTCAGATTCGGCATGATGGTTCAATTGTACCTTACACCATCGAATCACCTTGTTCGTAAAGACCCTCTCCTTTGTATCCAAGATTTTGATGGATTGCTCGACATAGGACATCTCTTCCATAAGCTCCAATCTGTCCATTGCTACTTTCTCTTTCAGAACTCTTAGGCACTTCTTGAGTTGAGAAACGTGGAACACATCATGAACATCGAAAAGATGTTTTGCCATCTCCAATTGATATGCCACTTCTCCACATTTGTCCAAAATCTTGAATGGTCTGATATAGCGAGGTGCCAACTTGTCTTGAACTTCAAATTGCTTCTGACCTTGAATAGGCGATACCTTGAGATACACGATGTCTCCCATGTCGAAAGCTAAGTCTCTTTGCCTATTATCCGCGTAGCCTCTTTGAAGCGACTGAGCAACCTTCAAGTTTTCACAAATTATCTAAAATTGCTTTTCGGCGTCTTATATCACATCAATTCCAAATAGTTGGGTTTCTCCTGTCTCATTCCAGAACAAGGGTATCCTACACCTTCTTCCATATAGTGCCTCATAAGGAGACATCTTCAGACTATCTTGGTAACTGTTATTATAGGAGAATTCAGCATACTGTAGATTTTTGTCCCAACTTCCTTCATACTTTAATGCACATGCTCTTAACATGTCCTCCAATATCTGATTTGTCCTTTCGGTTTCTCTGTCTATTTTTTGGTGATATGCGGAACTAAAGTTTAGATGGGTTCCCATGCAATCGTGTAGTTTGTGTCAAAACCTAGAGGTAAATTGAGAATCTCTGTAGGAGACTATTTTCTTAGGCACTCCATGTAAACGCACTATTCTTCCCATATACAATTCCGCCAATTTCACGCCGCTACAGGTAGACTTGACAGGGATAAAATATGTAGATTTGATTAACTGATCCACAATAACCCATATTTAGTTATACCCTAACGGGGCGAGCGATAAACCAACTATAAAGTCCATACAACGGTCTTCCCTCTTGCACTCCATTATATTCAATGGCTGCAATAGTCCAGCTGGCCTTTGATGTTCAGCCTTCACTCGTTGGCGCACATCAGATAGTGCAACGTTTTCACCTATGTCCTTTTCATTCCATCCCACCAGTAACACGTCTTCATATCATTGTACATTTTCGTACAACTGGTATGAATGGAATAAGGCAAGTCATGTGCCTCCTTCAAAATGGTGTTGCGAATGTGCTTCACGTTAGGCAAAATGATCCTTTTTCCTAGACATAGTGTGTCATTGTCATCTTCGTCGAATCTCCATTCTATCCCCTTTTGGATCCTTTCCTTGATGTGCTTGATTTCCTTATCTATTGTTTGACCTTCTCGTATCTCCTATTCCAGCGCGATTTTACTTCCATTGTTCCCATTTCGTTCATGAATCGGAGATGCCATCGCTCAAACTCCTTACATCGCTCGGAAGATAATTCCCGAACTGTGAGTTGGTGACTTGCTCCTTTTTGGCTTAACGGATCCGCTACTACATTGTCCTTCCTCAGGTGATAGTTGATTCCCACATCATAGTCTTTGATGAGTTCCAACCATCTTCGTTGCCCCAAATTCAGATATGTTTGTGTGAATATGTACTTGAATCTCTTACGATCTGTGTAAATCTTACATCGGTGTCCAAGAATGTGATGTCTCTAGATCTTCAACGAGTTCACTACGGATGCCAGTTCAAGATCGTGCATAGGGTAATTCAATTCATGCTTGTTTAGTTCCCTAGATGCATAAGCAACTACTTGGCCTTCTTGAATTAATACACATCCAAGTCATGTCTCGAGGTGTCGTAGTATATATCAAATCTCTCGCTCACGTCTAGTAATATCAATACCGGTGCAGTGGTCAACTTCTTCTTCAATTCCTCGAAGCTGACCTGACTAGCTTGAGTCCATTTGAATCGTCGGTAATATCTAGCCATTCCCAGGAAACTACGAATCTCCTTTGCATTCTGCAGGGGTTCCCACTTCCCTACTTCTCTTACATTTCTTGGATATACGAATACTCCTCCTTCGGAGATGACATGGCCCAAAAATGATATCTCGCTCGACCAGAATTGACACTTGTTAAACTTGGCATACAATTGGTGTTCTCGCAATATCTGCATAGTCAGCCTTTAATGCTATTCATGCTCTTTTTCCTTCTCCGGTATACCATGATATCATTGATGAACACTACGACGAACTAACCCAAGTACTCCATGAAAACCTTATTCATGAGGTACATGAAGTAGGCAGGTGCATTCATCAATCTGAATGACATAACTGTGTACTCATATGATCCATACCGTGTCCGAAAAGCTGTTTTTGGTATGCTTGAAGGCCTGACCTTTAGTTGGAAGTACCCTGATCGAAGATCAATCTTAAAGAACATTCTAGCTCCTTTCATATGCTCAAACAAATCCTCAACGTGAGGCAACGAATACTTATTCTTGATCATCACCTCATTGAGACATCTGTAGTCCACACACATCCGTCTTATCTGTGAATCGCATTGGGGCTCCCCAAGGTGATGAACTCGGGCATATAAAACCTTTTTCTAGCTGCTCTCGAATCTACTTCTTGAGCTCTACTAATTCATTAGCAGGTATCCGATATGGCCTTTTAGCTACAGGTGCAGTTCCAGGTACTAAATCAATGACAAACACGATGTCATGATCAGGTGCCATACCTAGCAACTCTTCCAAAAGCACCTCTTGATGCCTATGAACAACTGGAATTTCCTCCAATGTCACACCTTCCACATGGTTTAGCATTTCCTTTCCAGTTGTCGGTTGAACTGCCTTGAATTCTATATTGATTCGCTCATTATTGGTCAATTGCATTGCCCTTGTGGCACACATGATCACTTAATTATGCTTTCGTAGCTATTGACGGCTGTTATATAACAATTTCACCCGTCAATATAACTAAATTATGTAAAGGAATTGTCATTTCTTGCACACATCACATTTCTATTTTACCTATTTCCACATGTCCTTGAAGAAATAGTGCATGCGGGGACTTATAGCAGGAAATGAGGTTAAAGAGGTGGAGCAATCTGATGAGGACATCACTTCTATGGATACAAACAACACTCCATTGAACATACAAGATGCAATCAATAGAGTTCACACACAAAAATTAATTCCAGAGGTGAGCTCGTTCTTATATGTTTCCTTATATATTTTTCAGAATAGATTGCTACCTAACAATTCAATTGTTATTAGGATACCTGGAGTTATTCAAGGAGTAATTGGAGAAGGGTTTAAGGGCGTGGAGGACCAGAGAATAGATTTAATGAAGATGGAAACCGACCCAACTCAAAATCGAGTCCAACTCGAAGTGAAGGAGCTGTTCGCACTAAAACGGATGCCCAGGACGCATACGAACTCTCCTTTTGACGTTCTACATATGCCCAGAAAGGGGAGAGGATAATATTTCCAATGGCGCTGGTGCCATGTTAAAATGCCTTTGGATTCGATAGGAATCTTTGAAACAAAATCGAGTTCAGAATCTGTCAAGGTGCTGCGCCACCATATTGGGCCATTGGGCCTTGTATCAGAGTCCGTTATTTTCGTGTCTTACGGTTAGGTCTCGAACCCAAAACCCTCTTGGACGTCCTTCCACCTATATATACTCCATAGTAGCCACCATAAACAATTGGGTTTTGCTTAGATTAATCTATTATACACAGTTTTGTTGTTCATCGGTTTGTGAGGGCCCAACTTAGCAATTCAGATTTCTTCTACCTTGTTCTTGCTTGTGTTCTCGATTGCACTTGCACGGATTAGTATTTTTGGCGAGGTCAAGCGTGTGCAGCACGATTTATAACCAACGGAGCGGTGGTGTAGTGATTGCATGGGTTTTTCATGTTCTACTCGAGAGCCTCGGATCATCAGCGTCGAGATCTCCACTTCAATCGACTTATCCTTACCTATTGAAAGATTGGGCCTAAATTTTCTCATCAATTGGTATCAGAGCTAGGTTGCCCGTTAGTTAATTCATCTATCAATTAGATTAATTTTTATTTTTTTCATACCTAGAGTCCACAAGAAACTTGTAGATTCTTAGATCTATTCATCACTTTGTCCAAACCATCATTGAGTCTTTGCAACTTTGTTTTCAGTTTGGTTTTGTTGAGTTTTTGTCTGTTGTTGAGTCATATTGCTAGTTTAGAAAGTGTTTTCTGTCTTAGTTTGAGTTTTTCATTGTCTTCATTCATCTTTTTGAATCACGTCATCATGTCTAGATTAGATTCATCTTCGTCCAGTTCGGTATTTTCATCATATCTCACTTATACAAACTTGGATTTAGGTGTTCTTGTACTTTCTGGAAAACTCTAGTAGTACTCTATAACGTTCATATTCATTAGTTTTCCAGCAAATAGAGTAATCAAGGTCGAAATAGCATTACATCTGAATCTGTTATTGGCCTAGAATTTCTTAACAGTCTGTACTTCGGGGGCAATATCTCTTATTGTTCTTATCCAAAATAGGTCTTTCATATACTGAAATTAAATAGAAGAGATAGATATCTAATCTTGCTTTTAGAAGTTTTTAGATTTGTAGCCTCTAAGTGTGCTTAGGGGTGGGCAAAAAAACCGGGACCGAAAAAACGAAACCGAAAAAACCGAGACTGGAACCGAAAAGATAGAAATATCGTGTATCGGGTAATTTTCGAGTATAGAATATAAATAACCGAAAAATAAATTTCGGGTTCGGGTACCACTCTCGGGTAACCGAAATAACCGAATAGTCGTTCCATCAAACAATAAGTTAAATTATACGTGGTAAACTATGAACAATTCAAATTTTGATATTTTATTTTCATGTTGTGATGTGTGAAGTCGTTAGATTTAAACGTTTATTTGTGGTTTGTCATTTGTCAATTTCTAATAAATTATCTAATGGGATTAAATTCTTGAATCATATTGAATTTGTGCAAACATGACATGGATATAATGTATAATTCGAATATATCGGGTAGAACCGAAAACCGAACCGAAATTTTGGTACCCAAATTTTTCGGGTACCTAATATTGTTACAACAATCCGGGTAGTAATTTTAAGAAACCGAATTTTGAAAAAAAAACCGAAATAACCAAACCGAAATATCGGGTAGACCGAATGCCCACCCCTAAGTGTGCTTAATTGTCCTTGGAAGATTGAGCAGAAAATCTGTAATAGACCTACGAGATATCTTTGGTTGCTTTGCATTGTGTTCTTCTTTTGTAGTAAATTCTGAAAGAAAAAATGAGAAAAAAGGCAAGTGCAAAACAAGATACAAAAGCCGCACAAGAACACAAAAAAGGAGAAAAATACAATAAAGAAAAACAGAAGTGCTTGCATCGTTTGTGTCCTCAGATTTTCATACATGTCTTGCTAGCTTGAACTACTAGGAACACATTTGGACCACCAACTTTGACAAGTACTTTGGACACTTATTCAACTTTACTATCTGATTTCATTGTTTCTTAACTTTGCTACGATATAAAGTGCCTTCCAATCTACACTTTTCTCTTGAGTTGGATTCGTAGACCTTTGCAATCACCCTACTCTCGATTGGTTCTTTACTCCGACCACCGTTTGCCACCTGCAGTGACAGTAAGAACACTTGTAAGAGTGTGGTAAGACGCTTGAGAGTGTGGGATTTCACTTTCACTTTGCCATTGTCATATGTAGTTGTTAGGGATAATATATTTTTGTTGTCTTCTATTTGCTACTTACAATGTCAGGTAAAAGAGAGAATGGTAAATGTGCTCTACATGTTGAGTTACTTGACATGATGAAGACGATGATGGGGCTGCTCACCAAGAAACAAACACCAGTCGAGGCTGCACATAACATTCAGACCACCTTTACAACTCCTTCCACAAGAAGTAATTACATTCTTCCATCTCTTCCTTCTTATGACAGTTTTGGTTATGATAAATATATTACTTGGGAAACAGAGATGGATAAAATTTTTGGACAATGTCGTATGTGTGAAAGGAGAAAGATTAGAAATATTGCTAGTGCGTTGATTGTGCATTAACTTGGTGGGACAACTTTAGTGATTTAGAAAAAACCTCGAACATGGAAAGATATGAGATTTCTTATGCGAGAAACTTTTGCTAATATATCTAACTGCAAAGATGAAATACATGAACTTGAGAAGAATTTTCTTGTTGTACCTTCTCCTTTGCCTAATAATTTGCAGGAACATGAACAAATAAATGTAGATGCAAATGAGAGTCAGGTGTTGAACAACTCTTCTGAATTTTTTGATCAATCAACTCATAATGCATTTGAATTTCATGTTGAAAATGAGATTATTGTTAATGGACAATGCTCTACAGTTAACCAAGGTATGACATTTTCAGATGTGCTGAATTTTACCACCAATCATGCTATCAATAAGCAGTAACAAGATGACCTTTTCATAATACGACTTTACCACTGGTAGATTTTCCTATGTATTCTTACAACAAAAATGAGTTGTGTGTTCATAATTATATTGTACCTATGCTAGAACAACTGAATGAATTTGATACTTTATCACCCACATGTGCTGAAATTAAGCATTTGATTCCAATAACATGTGAAAGGGATGAGCTGAAATTGTTGTCTTCTTTAAATACATTGGATTATATTGAATTTGGCACTCATTGTGATCTTGATATTGTAGAGAGAAGTATATTTTCTAAAACTGAATTACCTTTGTTGACAAGAAACACTTTTCATGCTATAGGCAAATATGAACATAGTGGTATGTTATGGTGCATAAAGTTTACATATGTTCAAATGAGAAAGCTCCATTTGTGCTGCAACAGCATGGTAAAGTAAATGAATGTACTAACGCTAATAATATCTTGTCAAGTTTTTCTATTATTTTTTCCTTGTAGCAGGGACAACAAAACCATTATTCACTGCGGTTGTGCATTATGGACAGCACTCATTCTACCCCTAAAGCAAGACTTTTTGCTGGTCATACGAGCAAGCCGAGGGCGGCTTGTCATCAAGAAGGGGAGAATGATGATATCATGCACATTATAGATGCACATACAAACATGGTACAATGTTTATTTGTTTGGGATCCTGGTTCAAGTGAATGTGCTCGCTTATTTGATGGAGAACATGAAAATGGTGCACTATATCGTCCACCACCTTGGCCTCCTCCTTTCATGCATGCAAGAAGATTTGATGGCATTGCACATTTGGACCAACCCATGAGAGAAGATGAACTCGAGTCGATGACGACTCCATTTCAAGAAGGGAGGATGATGAGGACATCATTTCTACGCATACAAACAACACTCCATTGAACATACAAGATGCAATCAATAGAGTTGACACTCAAAAATTAATTCCAGATGTGAGCTCATTCTTATATGTTTCCTTATATGGAGTGATTCAAGGAGTAATTAGATAAAGGTTTAGGGGCGTGGAGGTCCAGGGAATACGTTCAATGAATATGGAAACCGATCCCAACTCAAAATCGTGTTGAACTCAGAGTCCATGAGCAGTTCGCACTAAAACAGATGCCCATGACGCATACGAACTTTGTTTTGGACGTTGTACATATTCACGGAAAGGGAATAGGATAATCTTTCCAATGACTCTGGTCCCATGTCAAAATGCCTTCGCAGTCTACGGGAATCGTTGAAACAAAATCGAGTTCAGAATTTGTCAAGGTGCTGCGCCACTGTATTGGGCAATTGGGCCTTGTATCAAGTCTAAGTCCATTATTTTCGTGTCTTAGGGTTAGGTAACGACCCAAACACCCTCTTGGACGGCCTCCTACCTATATATACTCCATAGTAGACGCCATAAACAATTGGGTTTTGCGTAGATTAATCTATTATACACAGTTTCTTCGTTCATCGGTTTGTGAGACCCCAACATAGCAATTCAGATTGCTTCTACCTTGTTCTTGTTTGTGTTCTCAATTGCACTTGCAGGTATTAGTCTTGTTGGCGAGGTCAAGCGTGTGCAGCATGGTTGATAACCAACGGAGCGGTAGTGTAGTGATTGCATAGGTTTTTCGTGCTCTACTCGAGAGCCTCGGATCATGAACGTCGAGATCTCCACCTCAATCGACTTATCCTTACCTATCAGAAGATCGGGCCTAAACTTTCTCATCACAATCCTATAAAATACCATCCCAACCAATCAGGCAACAACATGTGGCACCACATGGATAAAATGGCCCACAAAATGATGTATCTGAGGCCATCCAACGGTGTATCACCCATATTAGTCAATGGGACCCACCTGGAAGTCACCTCAAGGAAGCACACTGGAACTGGTCCAACTTTCTGTTCGGCCAACTAGGGGGGTTCGGCCGACCCCTTCCTGGTGCCAAAGTCAGTCAGCTTCCACGTTTCGACTCCCTGTGGTGCCCTGATCACGATGAAGACTGATTCGTGCGCTTTTGGTGGCAGGAAACGACCCTTCTCCACCTATAAATAAAACCCTTTACCCTCACTTCACACACACACACCACTTGAGTATTCATCCATTGTATACACTATTCTCCCTAGGTTTAGAGGAGTGTAGGCTATAGAGAGAAGAGCATCTAGTCCATCGTTCAAGTAGAAGAGGAGTAGAAGGAATCTCTTCCTAATTCCTAATTGGAAAAGGTATGACTCTCATATTCCTATTTGTATTTGTGACTTTGCTCTTAATAAAGATGGTATCTTTAGTCATCTATTATTCATATATATGGATGAAGCGTTTCTTGTTTGATTGTGGATTCCATATATGTGGTAGAAATAGTATTTATGATTATGTTATACCATTCTTATTATATCATCATAAACACTACAAACCCCCACTATAGTCTAATTAGCTATGACATGATTGTGTTAATACAAATGACTTATGCTGTGTATTAACATTGGTTCAATGATGATTTAGTTCATTGGCTTCGGTTGGCTTGTGCCTAGGCTCTTAAGGTAATTACTTAATATGCTAGCATGGTGCTAGGATAGATAAGTAGCATTGAATGTCTCGTATGCCCACGGATTGAAAAGGTAGGCAGTAGGTGGTGACAGTCCTATCTGTCCTTTGTAATCCTCGACATTCGACTATGCCTTAGGCTCTTGGCGCGAGTCATCCTATTGTTGCTAGGGGTAAACCCATTCCCGTTGTGTTAATCTACTCAACATCAGAATTCACAATTGATATGATCATTAGTAACTAACTTAGGATATGTATATGTAAATAGAAGCACAATAGGAGTATCTACCTAACTCTTAGCCTAGTCCCTCTTTAACTCATTTACCCCTTTAGGACAGAATGCTCTTGTGTGTGTCACACTACCTCCAAACATTCAATTACCCATCCTTGCTAGAACCCTACCTAGACCAACCTAGCCTCTCCATTTGATGATTGTTTCGCTTCCACCTAGCCTTCCTTTGGGAGAATATAAATGACACCCTTTCAGAATACTCTAAAAGGGGAAATGCTAATTCAATAGATTCCGTGCGCTTGCGGATTTACATCTGTGATTTAAACATTTGTCAACAAGTATTTCGGGCACCCTTTCTAGTAATGAATTGTTAGCGGTGCGTAGGAAATGTCAACAAACATTTCGGGTGCCGTTGCCGGAGAAGGTAACCGAAGTATTGCATGATTAAGTGAATAGGATAGGACCCTGGGTAGGTTTTAGTAGGATAACCCTTCTTATTTTCGCATTTTATGTGAAAATACGGTATTGTATGTGTAGTTTCGGCTTGCTAGAAAAATTTGATGAAGATCCCGAATTCCTTCTAAGAGATCGACCTCATGTTGTTACTCCCCAGAAGCTTTGAGTGGCAAAGCAAGCCAGCATAACTGCACCAACAGCTGAAATGCTAATGGCCCAGAAGACTCTTCGTGAGTGTTCGGCTCCCTCTGCTAACAATGTGCCTGTTGGGTCCACTCTTAACACGGGAGATGTGAACATCGAAATCTAGGCTAGCCTAATCACTATGGTACAATTTAACCCATTTTGTTGGAAGGCTAACGAGGATGCAAGTTCTCACCTGCAAAATTCCTAGAGATCTGCAACACTTATAAGATCAAGGACGTATCTCCTGATGTCGTTCGTCTTGGGTTGTTTCCGTTCTCTCTTCATGGGAGAGTGAAATAGTGGTTCTACGCGGACCGAAGTGTTGTAGACACTTGGGAGAAGTTTTCTACGACATTCCTCGCCAAGTTTTTCCTGTTGGGAAGGACTGATACCCTGCATGGAAGAATTTCCAGTTTCCAGCAAGATGCTAAGGAGTTTATTCCCGAGGCTTGGGAAAGGCTTCGAGAATATATCCTGGCCTGTCCCCACCATGGGATGGATGATTAGCTCATTATCCAAAACTTCTACAACAGGTTGATCCCTTCTGCCCGTTACTGTGTTGATGTTGCTGCTGAGGTTGCCTTCTTCTCATTGACAGTGCGCAAAGCTAAAGATTTGATTGAGAACATGGTGTTAAACATAGGTGGAGCGATGAGCATCTCCATACCTGCAAGAGAGGCATGCACACCTTGAAGGAGGTGGGCATGATTGCTGCCAAATTGGACCTCCTGATGAAGAAGAATGATGGACAAGGCAATGGTGAGGTATGTGGCAATGCCTATGTCCTAGACTCTTACATCACTTGTGATGTCGGTGGAAACTCGGGCCATTTGGACAATGACTGCCCAAAAACTCGTGAGGGTGCCCTATACGTAGCAAACAATGGAAACAACAATGGATATCGTCTAGGAGGTCAAGGGTGGGGCCAACCACTCCCTTTCTTTCAAGGAGGGCACAACAACAATGGCAACAATGGAAATCAAACCAAATTGAGAGAGCTTGCCGTTAGCTAGCTGAAAATCAATGATGCTTTATCCAAGAAACTGTCGACTAATGAAAAGACCCTAGAGAGCATTAATGCTAAGATTGAAGGACTATCCTTAGCCTTCGAGAATAAATTGAGCTTGAACAAGATGTTGAAAACTCAGTTGACTCAACTTGCTGCAGTTGTTCTGTAAAAGCCCTAAATTAGAATGCAAAGTTCTGATGGGAGATATTAAAATTTGGAGGGTAAAAAAAATAAAAATTTGAATCTGAAAAATTCAAATGACTTTAAACCTCAATTGAGAGAAATCAAAAATTCAAATTTAGCTCATGTTTAAATTTTTCCAAAATAAAAATCTGAGCTCACCATTAGCTTTCAAATATTCCAAATAGTATCCCTGCAAATTTTCATAATTTTAGAAGCAAGTTTGCTATTTAATTCAATAGCTTCTTTGAATTCAACTCAAATTCAAATTCAAATTTGAATTCAATTGAAACTTTGTCAAATCAATATTCTAATTTCAGAATCAATTTCTACACCTTCAAATTAGTGTACCATAAAGTTTCTAGAATTTTTGGACACAAGTTGGTGGGATATTATTTTAGTGTCCAGAGATGATAGAGATGAATAGAGGGGTGGGACCCACTGGTCATAGGCTCAAATTCGCCCCTGCTCTTCCCAGGACGCCACCTCTCGGCATGCAACAGCCACAGAGCTGCTTGCACTGTGAAGATCACGTCCAGCTGCCCCCAGCTCGTCCTGGACTACTCCTTATCACCTCCTCAGTCCCCAAGTTGAGTCTTTCACCTCTGTTCTTCAGCTGGGCGCAGAAAGTTCACTCCCGGCGAGTTCTTCTCCTCCCCCTCGAAATCCACAAGGGAGCAACAGTATGGCACGAGTTTCTTTGCCCTGGGTTATTCCCCAACCCCTTGCGCAGCTCCTTGATCATTCCCCTTCACAGTTTGAGGCTCCCCATCGACGGGTTTGAAAATTTTCAGACCGCCGGCATGCTCCTCTTTTCTTGCCGCCCTCTGTCCCTCGATGGCCCGGTGATGCAAGCATCACTTCCCTCGGTCTTTGAAGGAAAAAGGTGCGCACTTACTTTATGAACATGCTCATAAAGTTTCAGCCCATGCCATGCTTCCTAGCCCCCATATTTCCATTGCTTCCGACGATCTTCGAATATGAGTATAATCTGTTCGCGCGCGAAATTCTTTTTGCACGGTTGTTTATTCCTTGTGCACCTGTGCTACGTTGTTCTATATGGCCAGGCGCATCACCTCAAACAAGAGTCATCAAGTTTCATCGGGCATTCACACCGGAATCCCATTTTTCCCCAACCGCAGATTTTTCCCTCCTCGGTCCATAGCCGCAACCAGTTTCCAAGCCTTTTCCCTCCCTCTTATGGCCAGATTTTTCTTCCCCATGCTTCCATGAATCATCCCGAGGTCTTCCCGATCTGTTTCACCCACCGTAGGGATCGGCCGACATGGCCGAAACCCTAATCGCCGCCGCCGCCATCGTGCAAGCCTTTTCGGCCATCGCCACCGTGCGCTGACCCCTGAGGCGTGCTCATCACATCAAAATAGGCTTAGGCGGCGAGATTTGCGAGGAGCCGTGCTGTGGATTGACGGGCAGCGAGAGCTACGGTGAGGCGCCGCCGCGGTCGCGTGCCTGGCGGGAGGTAGACGACGACCCCGTGGGGCACAGTCGTCAGGGGGTGTAACATGCGCGCCCGGATCTGGTGCGAACAAGGATCCCATGTGGCTACATCCCTGATCCATGTGGCCCGGTGTTGCTCCAACCCGATTGGCCCATTTTAAATCCTGTGGGCCCAACACATATTCAAACCTTTTCCAATTGAAATTAAATTTAAGATTTAGTTCCCACTTCAAAAATCCATATCTCCTAGTAGAATTATCCAACAATTCCAGTGGTGCACTTGGAATTTCCAGCATGAGGAATAATTTCCAGTGGTGCACTTGGAATTTTATGAAAGACTATAGAAATTTCTCCATAATTCAAATAAAAAAATGCTGATAGAATTAATTCCTATAGTTCTGGTCTTTGGAAAATTAAAATAAATTTCCAGAACATTCACTTGAATATCCTTGAACTCCAGTGAAAATCTCAGGGTCATTAAACTTAATTCCATGGTCACCTGTCTATTCTCTATGCACATAAAAATAGTCAAATTCATATAATTTGTACAAAAACTTGTGCAAACTTAAAAATTGAATATCTCTCAGTATAAAGCTTCAAAATTTGTCGAACCAACATTATTGTTTTGATCTCTATTCACACTAACCAAAACTACAACCCAATCTTCATGAAAATCCCTAGATATTCCTCTAGAGCCCTTCAAAGAAAAATCATGTTTGATTTTTATCTGATGCTTCGCTTCATAGAGACATGTGAAATTTTTCAAAAATGTTCTTTACTAAGTTTATGAATTCTTGTAAAAATTTCTGCTTCATTGAACTTTATTAACCTAGTTCAATCTGAAGATTTTTCTAACTGGTCACAGAATGCACAAAAACAACTTAAACAATTCAATAAAATATCCCCACTTGTAAATTCAATATCTCATAATATAATGCTTAGAAAATTATGAAACGAATTTTCATAGAACTAGTGAGATCCGCTATGTATGGTACAACCACTGGTAGCCATGATAGACCTCCAGAATTACAATGAAAATTCAGAGAAATCTAAACACTTAAGAAATTTTTTAGACCAATATAATCAGTTGTTGTATTTGAAACTTACCTGGTTATTCCTAAATGACCAAATGAACTCCCTGTAATTTTCTCAGTCTCAGGGAATCTGTTGAACCTGAAAAAATTTGAGATCACATCCCTATGTAAAAAACAATATCTATTTCACTTCATATGTCCATTGCCTAGGTTCATCTTGTTTCCATTCGGTTGTTGTCCAGTCTAACAACAGAACTTCAAGTTCTAACTAATATTAATCCTTCTTGAGTTATAATCAACTGCAATTGTTATATATAAATTGCAATCTCTTAATTGCACATCATTTTGATAGTGTTCGCGACGAAGGTGGCCAAAGAGAAGCACGACCTGGAGGAGTGTAATTCTCTATTGGATTTGTTGTGGCGTGAATTCTCGACGAAGGCTACTAACTGATCGTCACTGACTTTTTATTTCAACCGAAAGGCAAGCCCCGGTTTGCATTTATGTGCCTTTTAAAGTTTTGCTTGTACACACACTGTATTGAGTAGACTTCATATGTGCATTAGGTCTATGATGATTGAAATACTCCACATGCGTGACCAAATAATCCTTGGAGTGGATGGGTAGTATAAGACTCCATCCTATTATTATTGCTATTCTTAATGTTAAGTTAGAAGATCAGTAGAAGTCGAGTATGTTGGACACTACTTGTAAGATTGGTCATACTTTATCGACCACAAGTCAAGTTGTTGAATTCTACTTGCGAGAGAAGTCGAGTGAGGGAAACCTACTCGTGAGAGGTTACTATAACATTCACTCTTTAATATGATACGTGGACGGGGATTTGTGTAGGTTGGTTTGCCCACATCGTGCCTGGGTCGGTAATGGCGAGGCAGGTGTTAGAGAGATGGATTGGTAGCCCCGTCTGTGTCTGTTAAGGCCCGTCTGGTGCTTGGCCCTGTTGGACAAGTTTGAACTGTACCGGGTGCATACTGGCTATATGGAACCCTAGAAACCGATGTGCCTTGAGGATCCTATGTCGGAACCTTTTCAATCAGCTTAAGCTGTCAGCTGTTAGTACAGTGGGAGGTAACTCGTTCATGGACATCTCACAGCGGAGGTGTACCGTGAGGGAGCTCGCTGTTCGGGTCGATCGAACTGTTTTGATATGGGTTAGTCTTGGGAAAGGTGGTTGCGTACGACATCAATGGAGTGTGCCGTTGCAACTCCGAATATGGGCGTACGTGTCGTGCAGTCTGGGTGTCTAATGGTTGCAATCACCATCGCTCGCCGTTATTTGAGCATACTTGGACACTGAGTCTTGACGTAGTAAGAAAGAGAAATGGAAAGATTATGAATATGTTGCTATAAATAGTCCTTTGTATTGAAACCTTGGCTGCTATAGAGATAGCATAATTAAATTTAGAAATTTCCAAAACATTTAACTTGAATAAAGCTTATGTAACCTTGAGCAAGTATCATCATGGACGAAGCATTTCTTGTTTGATTGTAGAATTCACAATGATGCTATGCCCATGGATCGCATATGCTACATTAAAACTGACCACTAAGGATTTACTTTCGGCGAGTCCATTCCTGCAAATTCAGCTTTCCAGTGTTTAAAGTTTCCAGCATGTAGAGTTTTATGTTTTAGGTGAGACGGTTAAGTCTTGCTGAGCCTTGTGCTCACGGTTGCTATATTGTGATTTTTGCAGATATAATTAGCTTACACTTATGTTCTGGTTGTTCGTGAGATCTCGAGCATGTCGAGATGTATATCTCACGGAACCTTGCCGCTGCTTTCTATTTCGTGTTGCTCGTGAGAAGCGTCCGCGGCATGGACTGCTTCTCTTGTGCATAGCTATTTGAGAGTATGAGTATATATATTCCGCTGTGTTGTATATCATGTTGTAAAAGAGGATCATCTTGTGAAATAAAATATTTGTGTTGGTTATTTTATAAGATTTTTCTTATGTGTTGTTGGGTGCCGCATCGCACGGCACCAACCAATGCAATTCCTGGAATGTGTGGACTCCGGCCCCCACAGCTTGGTATCAGGGCTGTATTGGGAATAGAACGCTTGAAAAGCGCCTATTTTTTAAAACTACGAAGTAGTCGAGTGGGGATTAGTTATATGCCCACATAAGGTCAATTATGGTATTAGTTGCTTAAGGTGTCAAGGCTAACATACGTGTTATTATATTATGTAATGATGCTCTGACGTCAGGTAAGAGGTAAGGTACACCACCGCAAGCGGATAAATTGAGGTAAGCTCACCATGCGAGAGGTGGCATGTGATTATTTTCGTGGCTTGGCACGGAAATGTCAATATGAGTCTCTGAAACTTTCCATGTTTCTGAGAACATATGACACGCGGTACCCTAGCTTGCTTCAGAGTTAGTGGGAGCCCCGTCGGGTGGGACATAACCCGACGCGCCCCCTACTGGTGCAGCACTATGCAAAGACGTGGGACCCGGGTGGTAGAAAGCCCCGTCATGTACCTAGAGACATGGCTTAATGAAAGTGCATCTTGGAATCCCTTGTGGGTTTTGGTTAATTTATTACAAGCAAATGAGATCCTAACAACATTGTTGAGATGAGCACAGGTTCTAATGAAAGAATGCACAAAACGGCAAAAAGAAGGGAGAATGAGAAGCAATGCGGAAAAGAGCTCAAGAACCAAGTGTAGAAGATCATTATGTATGGAGTGTGTTAAGAAAACACACCCCAAGAGCTCAAGCACAAATAACTCACTCATTGAACAAAGTTATATAGGACCGGACTAGTCCGACTGACCCCGGACTAGTCCGATATCTTTCTGTACCAGATCGGACAAGTCCTCACAATGCGGACTTGTCCACACAGTCTAGTTTTCACTGACTGGACTAGTCCGATATCACCACGGACTAGTCCGATATCTCTCTGACTAGAATCGGACTAGTCCTCCCCAGTGCGGACTAGTCCCCCAAACACTTCACAAGTTTCACAAAATCGGACAAGTCCAATAACACAACGGACTAGTCCAATATCTTTCTGATGTCAACCGGACAAGTCCTCCAAGTGCGGACTTGTTCCCCAAATTCACTAAGGGATTCACCTACCCAGACAAGTCTGATATTCATCGTACTAGTCTGAAGATTTCCAGAACCAAATCGGACTAGTCCGCTCTCACCTCGGACAAGTAAGATATTTTGGGACACCTAGGGTTTCCTACACGCAGCACACCGGACTAGTCTGGTGTCCACCACGGACTAGTCCGATCTTTCTAAAAACTAACGGTAACTTTTGGAAACCCCATATAAATAGGTGTGCACGACCCATATTTCACATCTCTCGACACCCTGCGCCGTCATACCCTCCAAGAGCCTAAAAAACTCATCTCTCCATGCAATCCAACGCAAGAAAGTTTAATCCTTTGAGGATACACTTTGGATACAAGGAGAGACACGGTTCTTCACTCATTTAGCTCTTGGTTTGATTCCCTAACACACTCCTGTGGTTTTCATTGTGATCTTAAGAGTGTGTTCTTGGTGGTGTTCATCTTGTAATCTTGGGGAGCCCTCAACTTATGAGAAGGCCCCTTGAATTCAGTTATTTGCCCATTGTGATTAGTGAAAAGGATTGGCCTCCATGGCGATCTGACAAGGGTAGGGTTGGAGAAGACCCGGTCCTTTTGTGGACTCCTCAACGTGGATGTTGGTTGCCTCTATGGGAACCGAATGACGGGATAAAGAGCTTGTGTTCTTACTTTGCGCACATCATTCTTACTCTTCATATCAATATAGGGTTTCAATCGATCTTTCTTACATTACGTTAAAACATTGAATATAAGATTAACTTGTGGTGCATCCTAGATCATAGTATTGTGGCACTCAATTACAAGTACTTTTCCGCTGCATACAGTCCAGGATCGAGGTAATCGATCAAGGTTGATCAATCCAGTCCGCACGCACCGGACTAGTCCGCACTTGACCGGACTAGTCCTATATCTCGGGATTTGATCAGTTTGTTATGTGTTGCAGGTTCTGACCAAAATTCGAAAAGGCTTATTCACCCCCCTCTAGGCCACATTCAATTGGTATCAGAGCAGATTTCTTCAAAAGGAGACTAATTGTTCAAAGAGATCATGTCTAACATGAAGGACGTACACAAGAGCATCAACCAAGAGAAGGTTGAAGAATAAAAGAACCAAAAATTGGAGAGACTCCTCGAGGCCATTCAAGACTTCGAGGATGATGATGAGGAGATGCTCAAACTCAAGGCGCTCCTAAGGAAGAAAACCGTCTCCAAGGGAAAAGTGAAGATCGAAGATGAGAAGAAGAAGAAGAAGGGGAGTAGTCACACCAACTACTCCCAATATCCTTTTAATTATGATCGCTTAAATTCTTACAACAATCATTATCTATCTATTTCACTTGGAAAAGCCCCACACTTTGACAGCAATGACTACTCAATGTGGAGGCAGAACATGAAAATGCACTTGATTTCTCTCAATCCATGTTTGTGGCACATTGTGGTTACAGGAATAGATATCCCCAACGATGATGAGGAGCTCATACCTAGCCAAGAGCAAGCAATCCATCAAAATGCCCAAGCTGCTTTTGTCATCACCTCATCACTTAGTCGGGACGAGTTCACAAAGGTGGATGGACTCGAGATTGCAAAGGAGATATGGGATACGTAGCAAACGGCACATGAAGGCAATCATCATGTGCGAGAAGCGAAGATTGAAATGATTGAATACGAATTGGGAAGATTCTCCATTGAAGAAGATGAGTCGCCGCAAGACATGTACAACCGCTTAAAGACACTTATCAACAAGGTTCGAGCATACGGAAGCAAGAAGTTTAACGATCACGAGGTGGTGAAGCTCATCCTTAGAGCTTTCATGCCTCGCAATGTCACCTTATGCTCAATGATTAGAGAAAGCCCCGGGTACAAGTAAATGACCCCGGGTGAGCTACATGGGAAGATCATCAATTTTGAGATGATGGAAAAGCAGGCGAAGCATGTCAAAGAGATTGCCGATCTCACCTCGGCAAAGAAGAAAGGGGTCGCTTTAAAGTCCACTCTCAAGCCCTTGTGTAAAGAAGCTCGAGAAGCTCAACAAGAAGAGGACAGCAACGGTGAGAGCAGCGACTTGGATGAAGATGACATGATACTATTCATGAAGAAATTCAAAAGAATGATGAAGACAAGACAAGGGGCTAAATCAAGTGAAGGAAAGTACAAGGAAAAATCAAGATCGAAGTTGAGGCGGGCATGCTATAACTGTAGTGAGTATGACCACTTTATAGTTGATTGCCCATATGAAGGAAACAAGAAGAAGACCAAGGGAACAAAGCCTCCACCCAAGAAATTCTTCTAGAAGAAGAAGCAAGCTGAACAGGCGCATCTAGGGAAGGAGTGGGACTCAAATGATGAGTCTTGATCCGAAGAAGAAGAGGAGATGGCTAGCATAGCAATCGAGAAGACATCCAAGAAGTCCACTCTCTTCCCCACTCTCGGCGCATGGAAGGGGAACGGCACTTGCCTCATGGCAAAGGAAGGTAAAAGAAAGGTAACAATCAAATCCTCTTCCTTGCATTCCGATTCTAGTGATAGTGAAATTGCTAGCGATAATGAAGATATGCTCATTGCCTTAGATAAGAAAACAGCTGAGAAAATGAAATTTCTACTTGATCAGCTTGTTGAGAAGGAGAAGTTGATAAACCCTCAAGAAGATATGATTATCTCCCAAAAGTAGGAATATGTTGAACTTGACAAGCTTCTAGAACTTGAAAAGGAGCGAAGCAAGTCACTAGAGCTTGAGTTAGCTTCAAGCAAGGAACTTGCTACATTCAAATGCTACAATCAAGGATGAACTTGCTAACCTAATCAAGTTTAACAAGATCCTTGAGGTACAAGTTGAGTCACTCAAGAAAAGTGACCCTTCATCCTCTTCAAGCTTGCCTTCTCAACCCCTTAAAACTGAAGCTATCATTACTTGCTCATGTGCTAAAACTGACATTAGCTTGAAAGACAAGTCAACCTCTACCAAGGACAAGCATCCTTCCCAAAATGGCATATTTGACAAGGAGAAGATCAAATATGCACGTAGTGCATACTTGGTCACAAGACCTCCCAACGTCAAATATGGCATTGGTTATTCTTATGGTGAAAAGCAGCATGCTAAAAACCATGAAAATAACAAGGAAAGCATTGCCTTTGTAAAGGGAAAACCTCTCAAGCTGGAAAGTCCAAAGCCAAAACATATGATCACCAAACTAGTATTGTCCGGACACAGACAAGTCCGGTCTTCTGGACAAGTCTGATTTCCCGAACTAGTCCTGTATATAAACAACAACAGTTGCTATTTAGAACCTTCGAGGCATCTTATGTTCTAATGAGAAATAATTTTTGTAGAGTTCATGCTCATTATGTTGGGCCACGCCATGGGAACACCAAATCTCATGCGTGGCTGCCCAAATCCCTTGTGACTAACCTCAAAGGACCCAAGCAAGCCTGGGTACATAAAACCAAGGCATGATTTGTTTTTGTAGGCCTATTCCTCCAGTGGATCTAAATGGGTGCTAGACAGTGGTTGCACCAACCATATGACCGGAGAAAGAAAGATGATCGTTGAGTATGAAGAAAATGAGGATACAAGCGAGGGCATCTATTTTGGAGACAATAGTCAAGGAAAGGTGCTCGGTACTAGTAAAATTGCCATATCATCTCAACATACTCTTTCTCATGTGTTACATGTGGATTCCTTAGATTCTAACCCGCTGTCCATATCTCAATTATGTGACAAAGGTTATAATTGCTTGTTCACTAATGAGGGTGTGACCGTCTCTAGAAGGGGTGAAGATTCCATTGCATTCAGGGGTATGTTAAAGGGAAAGCTTTACCTTGTTGACTTCAACAAAGATAAAGCCGAACTTGACACATGCTTGATTGCAAAGACCAACATGGGTTGGCTGTGGCATAGACGGCTAGCGCATGTTGCTATGAGGAATCTTCCAAAACTCTTCAAGGGCCATCACATCCGAGGTTTGAAGGATGTTTTTTTTGAGAAAGACAAGCCATGTAGTGCATGCCAAGCCGGGAAGCAAGTTGGAGCACCTCATCCTGCAAAGAACATCATGACTACAACAAGACTGCTCGAGCTACTTCACATAGACCTATTTGGTCCGATTGCTTAGATAAGAATCGGCGGTAACAGGTATGGCTTAGTAATTGTTGATGATTTTTCTCGCTTCACTTGGGTTTTCTTTCTGCATGATAAGACAGAAACTCAAGGAACCTTGAAGAAGTTTTTCAAACGTGCTCAAAATGAGTTTTCATTGACGATCAAGAACATTTGAAGCGACAATGGAACAGAGTTCATGAACACCCATGTTGAGGAGTACCTAGATGAAGAAGGTATAAAGCACGAGTTTTCAGCACCTTAGTCACCTCAACAGAACGGAGTTGCCGAAAGGAAGAACCAAACCCTTATAGAGATGGCGAGAGCAATGCTCGATGAATACAAGACCTCGAATCGGTTTTGGGCAGAAGCGGTTAACACCGCTTTCCATGCCATAAAACGACTCTACCTTCATCGACTACTGAAGAAGACACCATATGAGGTACTTACCCCTAACAGGCCTAATGTTTCATATTTTCGAGTTTTTTGTTCTAAATCCTATATTTTGGACAAGAAGCCTAGGACTTCAATGTGCGCTTCAAAGATCGATGAAGGTTTCTTGCTTGGTTATGATTCGAACTCTTATGCCTATCGTGTCTTCAACAAGACCTCCGGACTTGTTGAAGTAGCACGTGACGTAGTGTTCGATGAAACTAACGGCTCCCAAAAGGAGCAAGTTGATCCATGTGTGCTAGAAAGAAAAGCTCCTTGCCAAGCACTTAGAAGAATGGCATTGGGCGAATTTTGATCACAAGAATCATCTCTACACATGCATGAGGAAGATGAACCACAAGAGGAGGCCAATAATCAAGGGGGGCCTCCATACAAGTTCAACCTCAAGAAGGCGAAAATGATCAACAAGTCAATGAGGGCAACCATCTAGGGGGAGAAGAAGATGACCATGAAGGTTCATGACCGCAAGTGCCACACCCAAGAGTACACCAATGCGTCCAAATGGATCACCCAATCGACAACATCATCGTGACATCCAAAAGGGAGTAACTACTAGATCTCGCATAGCTAATTTTTGTGAGCATTATTCGTTTTTATCATTTTTGGAACCACGCAGGGTTGATGATGCATTAAAGGATCCGGATTAGGTACTGGCCATGCAAGAAGAACTCAACAACTTCAAACAGAACGAGGTGTGGGAACTAGTCAAAAGACCCAAGTTCAACATCGTCGGCACCAAATGGGTCTTCCGCAACAAACAAGACGAACACGGGGCGGTGACAAGGAATAAGGCGCGACTTGTAGGCAATGGGTATTCACAAGTTGAAGGTCTGGATTTCGATGAAACATTTGCCCCCGTATCTATACTTGAGTCCATTAGAATATTACTTGCATATGCTACTCAACATGATTTCAAGCTCTATAAAATGGATGTGAAAAGCACCTCCTCAACGGACCAATCAAGGAGGAGTTGTATGCGGAGCCACCCCCTGGGTTTGAAGATGAAGAGTTCCCCAACCACATCTTTAAAATGTATAAGGCTCTCTACGGCATCAAACAAGCTCCTAGAGCTTTGTATGAGTGTCTTAGAGATTTCTTAATTCAAAATGGTTTTAAGATCGGTAAAGTAGATGATACATCGTTTACAAAGAACTTTGACATGATCTCTTTATTTGTCAAATTTATGGTTATGATATAAACTTTGGTTCAACTAATCAATATTTTTGTGAGGAATTTAGTAAGATTATGACAGATAGGTTTGAGATGTCTATGATGGCAGAGCTAAAGTACTCCTTGGGATTCCAAGTGAGGAAACAAAAGGAAGGGACGTTCATAAGCCAAACTAAGTACACTCAAGACATACTCAAGAAGTTTGGAATGGACAAGGTGAAGCCTATAAAGACTCCCATGGAAACGAATGGCCACTTGGATCCCAATGAAGATGGACCAAACGTTAATCAAAAGGTATATCGCTCCATGATTGGATCTCTACTCTACTTATGTACATCTAGGCTAGACATTATGTTGAGTGTATGTTTGTGTGCAAGGTTTCAAGCCAACCCAAAAGAGTGTCATTTGACAGCCGTAAAGAGAATCTTGCGGTATTTAGTTCATACACCCAACCTAGTCCTTTGGTATCCCAAAGGTTCCAAATTATATCTCATTGGTTACTCTGATGCAGATTATGCCAGGGGCAAAGTGGATAGAAAAAGTACCTCCAGTACATGCCAATTCCTAGGTAGATCTCTAGTTTCTTGGTCCTCCAAGAAGCAAAACTCCATTGCCTTATCCACGGCCTAAGCGGAGTATGTTGCAGCCGGGAGTTGTTGCGCACAACTCCTTTGGATGCGACAAACTCTAAAGGATTACGGTTACAATATGAGTTGTATTCCACTCCTTTGTGATAATGAGAGTGCCATCAAAATTGCTCATAATCAAGTTGAACACTCTAGAACAAAACACATAGACATCTGACATCACTTTTTGAGAGACCGTTCAATGAAAGGAGATATAGCCATTTCACATGTCAACACCGAAAAACAACTAGCAGACATATTCATCAAGCCACTTGTTGAAAAACGCTTTTGCGAGCTCCGAAATGAACTAAATATCCTTGATGCTCGGAATGTGGCTTGAAATCTTGTATACCTGAATGCTATCTTCAAAATTCATTGATTGTGTTTTGAAAATCATATCTCTCATTTTTTCCGAAAAACTTTGTCAATTACTAGGTCTTGGTGAATTATGATCATTGCTTGATTGTTGAATGCTCACTGATCATATTCATCAAGATTAATTGACTTGCTTTGCATCCCTATTTTCTTAATAAGTACCTTCCAATATATACGAATGGGCTAAGCATTTCTTCCCTGCTACCACGGACTAGTCCTTGGTTGCCCGGACTAGTCCGCCCATGCTGACTAGTCCGCAGAGTGACTGTAGGTCTAGACTAGTCGGCCAACCACGGACGAGTCCAATATAGGCTCTGGAAAAGTTTGGACTAGTCCAATCAATTTCGAACAAGTCCGATATTTTGTGTCCATAACCCTACCGCTGCCAAACCCTAATCTTCTTCACCCTCACACTTGCCTCAAGCATTCTCTCTCTTCGCTCGAGCTCCCCAAGGCAATTTCCTTCATCCTCCATCAAAACTCTTTGTGTTTTGGTGGAAAACGACCTCCATTGCTCTGGGATTGAAGACCACGGACTTGTCCGCACCTTCAACCCCTTCATTCTCAAGAATCAAGCAATTTTGGTAAAATTTTCTCCCAAACCCTAGAAATCGCTATTTCCTTCGCTGGTGATCAAATACCTTGGTTCCTTTCACCATATATATGCTTCCTTGATGTATTACATTAATGCTAAGCTATTTGTGCATTAGGAATCACCATTTGTCTCATAGTTAGAGTTTTAGAGGTTGAATACCGGACTAGTCCGGTCCATGCACGGACAAGTCTGGTCACCCCGCACTAGTCCGCCCCTGTACACCGAACTAGTCCAATTTTTCTGAACTCAACCCTGACTTCCTATTCCCCAATGCAAATTCCTTGTAATCTATTCTCATCAATACCTTGTGAAATCCATTCTTAGGACAATGTCGAGATCAAACAACAAAATTTCCGTCTTCAAGGCTGAGATGGACCAAGAAGCCTTACTTCGGTCCCCGATGGGCCAAGGGAAGAAGCGGCAAGAGCACCCGTTCGAACCGGTACCCTCCCCACCGCAAATTAGACGCATTCTCGCAAAGAAACTTGCGTCGAAAGTTAAGGGTGCGGCTGTAGTAGGCCCTAGCTCAGCAACCTCTCGCTAAGCTAAGGGCAAAGGAAAGGGGATTGCCACAGGCTCGATTGGCCCCCTTAAGATGTCAGCTCCAAGGGAAGGAACTCGGGATCCCACTGAGGAAAAGTTCAATGGCAAGGGCAGTGACACGGCTGCAAAGTTCAGAAATGTGGTTTGTTACAGCTGACCAAGCAAGCTGCTGATGGGAGGTTCTGGAGTAACATCCATGCAGACTTTTACAAGTCTGTCTATCTTTTGATGAAAAATCCAGTGGTGCGCAGCCGATGGATAGATTGGACGCACTTTGAGAAGAAGGGTTGCTCACCTTTTGTTCAGGTGGTCGAGGCAGTCGAGAGGCATGGATTGAAAAACCTCTTTCCAGTCGAGAGGTCGTCGAAGTCATTGCTCAATTTTATGCTACTTGCCACTTTGCTAGTGATGAGGAAGAAATGGTGACTTGGATGACTCATGGATCCATGTACACCATTACATATGAAGAATTTGCAAGATTGCTTCATCTTGATACCTCAAGCAATGACAACTTGATCGTTCACAACATTGGTGTCATTGAGAAGGACAAGATGAAGTTTCTTTATGACCCAATCTTGAAGTTCAATCCTTCTTCCGCCAAGAACATGAAGCCTGTCTTCGTGGTGCTAAACAGAGTCCTCAGGAAGACCATTGCCCCGAATGATGGGGATGCTGGAAGTGTTCAGGGATATCTCAGGACCTTTATGAAGGTCATAAGCAAAGACAGAAAGTTTAATGTCTTTGACTACATTTGGAACGATATGGTCAATATCTCCTGCAAGCTGAACAGATCCTAAGGCTATGCCCCCTACCTGATGCTTATGCTTGAGATGGTCACAAGCATAGAGTTCGTCAAGGATGTGGGGCACAACCCGCTGAGGCCCCAGAAGACTCAACAAGCAAGTGTTCAAGCTGCTCCTTCTTCTGCTTCCAAGACAGAGGCTCCAGTGAGAGCTAGTGGAGATGCTAGGGCTGCTCCCGCCACTAGGGCCCCTCCTCAAAAGGGGTCACCAAGTGGCATATTGAAGTACTTGTCAGCTATTTTTGCCTCTTGCAAGATGGGGGAAGTGAACTCTCATAAACTAAACAAGAGGAGGAAGGCTGATAGAGGTACATCAAAGAGAATGTGAAGCACATTTGCCAGAAGCTGGAGATTGAACCCATTGGATCTCCAGTCATTTCTGATGACTCAGATTCTGATTTCACCGAGCTCGGGCCCTTGACTCCCTCCGAGCTTGCCTATTTTGGCATTGGGGACTCGAGTGGAACTGTTCCTCCTCCTCCTCCTCAGTTAAAAAATGAAGATGAAGACGATGAGAGGACCGACATCGAGGCCTGAATACCTTAGGTCCCTCTTCTCCTTCTTTTTGGTGTCTTGATGCCAAAGGGGGAGAGATTGAGGGGGAGTCTTAGGCTTTAGCTGTTGGGTGTGAGGAGAGCTATCTATTGTATCTTTTGTCTCTTTGTGGGTTGTAAGACTTATATCATGCTCATTTGGTTCTTTTGGTTTTGTGATGCAATGTTATGAACTGCTTCTGAAGATATTTATGAAATCTGAGATTTTGCTCTAAAAATGACATATATGCTTGTTGTTGATATATTGATGTCAATTATGTCATTCTCACCATGATTATTGTTTATACATACTTCGTTTTGCATCCCACCATAAAGAGTGCACATATGACTTATGTTTTCATTTCTTCATGCATTTCAAACTCATATGTGCACACTTTATGAAAATCTAAACATTTTATCATATTTTGGGAAATCTCAATTGGTTGTCATCAATCACCGAAAAGGGGGAGATTGAAAGTGCATCTAGGAATCTCTTTTGGTTGTTGATTTATGACAAGCAAATGAGATCCTAACCACATTGTTTAGATGAGCATATGTTCTAATGAAATAATTCACAAAACGCCAAAAAGGAGGGAGAATGAGAAGCAATGCGGAAAAGAGCTCAAGAACCAAGTGTAGTAGATCATTGTGTATGGAGTTTGTTAAGGAAACACATGCTAAGAGCTCAAGAAAAAATAATCTCACTCATTGCACAATGTTATACAGGACCGGACTAGCCCGACTGACCCCGGACTAGTCCGATATCTTTCTATACCAGATCGGACAAGTCCTCATAATGCGGACTTGTCCACACTGTCCAGTTTTCACTGACTGGACTAGTTTTATATCACCACGGACTAGTCCGATATCTCTCTAACTAGAATCAGACTAGTCCTCCCCAGTGCGGACTAGTCCCCCAAACACTTCACAAGTTGCACAAAATCGGATAAGTCCGATAACACAATGGACTAGTCTGATATCTTTCTGATGTCAATCGGACAAGTCTGATGTTAGCACGGACTAGTCCGAAATCCCTCCGACCTTAATCGGACAAGTCCTCCAAGTGCGGACTTGTTCCGCAAATTCACTAAGGGATTCACCTATCCGTACAAGTCCGATATTCATCGGACTAGTTCAAAGATTTCCAGAACCAAATCTGACTAGTCCACTCTCACCTCGGAAAAGTCCGATATTCCGGGAAACCTAGGGTTTCCTACATGCAGCACGCCGGACTAGTCCGGTGTCCACCACAGACTAATCCGATCTTTCTAAACCCTAACGATAACTTTTGAAAACACCATATAAATAGGTGCGCACAGCCCATCATTCACATCTCTCGACACCCTGCACCGTTACAACCTCCAAGAGCCTAGAAAACTCATCTCTCCACGCAATCCAATGCAAGAAATATTAATCCTTTGAGGATAAACTTTGGATCCAAGGAGAGACACGGTTCTTCACTCATTGAGCTCTTGGTTTGATTCCCAAACACACTCTTGTGGTTTTCATTGTGATCTTGAGAGTGTGTTCTTGGTTGTGTTCATCTTGTAATCTTTGGGAGCCCTCAACTTGTGAGAAGTCCCCTTGAATTCGAATATTTGCCCTTTGTGATTAGTGAAAAGGATTGGCCTCCGTGGCGATCTAACGAGGGTAGGGTTGGAGAAGACCCGGTCCTTTTGTGGACTCCTCAACGTGTATGTAGGTTGCCTCTGTGGGAACCAAACCATAGGATAAAGAGCTTGTGTTCTTACTCTGCGCACATCGTTCTTACTGTTCATATAAATCTAGGGTTTCAATCGATCTTGCTTACATTACGTTAAAACATCGAATATAAGATTAACTTGT
Organism: Tuctoria greenei; assembly: GCA_036927565.1. NCBI lineage: Eukaryota > Viridiplantae > Streptophyta > Magnoliopsida > Poales > Poaceae > Tuctoria > Tuctoria greenei. The sequence continues at coordinate 20,571,134 of JAYESD010000007.1, read as the reverse complement.
GGTGCATCCTAGTTCATAGTAGTGTGGAACTCGATTACAAGTACTTTTCCGCTGCATACAGTCTAGGATCGAGATAATCAATCAAGCTTGATCAATCTAGTCCGCACGCACCGGACTAGTCCGCACTCTACTGGACTAGTCCGATATATCGGGATTGATCAGTTTGTTAAGTGTTGCAGGTTCCGACCAAAATTCAAAGGCCTATTCACCCCCCTCTAGGACACATTCACTTAACTCTAGGCGGCCCATATGGAATGATACGGGACGAATGTTTACTTTCATATATATTATTGTGAACTGTTCGCCCGTGCGGGTTGTGCCGTATGGTACCATATGATTGATCAGTGGTTTGGGTGTAGTGACAGGTACACTAACCGCGTTATTCGTAGGTCGAGTAGAAAATGTTTGCGAGTGAACGTCATTACCGCCACCGTTGAGACGTATGCCGGAATACCGGCTTAAGATTTTTTTTTTTGGTGGGGACATAGTATCAGCATTGCATTCGGGTTACATCGGCACATCGACAGTTAAAATCCGTGCCAATGGTGTAGCTCCCCACAAAAGTGTCAAGTTAATATCCAAAGCAGATTCCTATCTTGAAATGATAAAAATGAATTTTGAACCAAAACTGTCAACCTCAGTTCTTCCCTGTATTATTCTGGCAGAAACTTGGCTCCAGTTTGAAAAATCATATCTCCTGATAGGATTATCCCATGAAGGTGTTCCATACATGGTTGGAAATGTATGATAGTCTTCTAAATAATTTCTGTTCATGAACAGAACAGAATCCCCCTGGATCATGGCTAAAAATTGAAAATTCCAAAACCTGTCAAAACTGGACAGAAACTAGAATAGTTTCTGTACTTCGCACCAATTTGATCATAACTCTCAGTAGAAACATCGAATGAGGGCATATGATATATTTCTGGAAACTATATGAGATATATGACAATGTTGAAATTTACAGTTTTGACAAATTTGGATATTTTGTATATGAAAAACTGTGGACAAAACAGCCATATACAAAGGAGGTGCTGTCAAAATTTCTCAGAAAATCTGGGAACATTGTCAAATTTGGAAATTCATATCTCATTAACCACAACAGACATTGAAGCAATTAAATACAATCCGGAAAGTTTAGGAAGTGAACTACAACATTGTTGTTCACCTCGAGGCAGGATTTTGCCTCTAACTGGATGAAATTCTCAAATTTCTCCAGACTGGTCATTTCTGGCAGAACAGTTCATCTTTGAGGCATAAGTTTGAAAATTTGCGCGAACATGAATATTGTTATACTTTCACAAAGTTCTTGACATGTTCATGTTTTCCTTATCTTTACTTAATGCTGAGATAGAGCTTTGACTCATCCCAAATTCATTTGTGCAGTATGGTCCGTACTCGCTCGTCGAGTAAGGTCGGAAGTTCTCGTCGAGATGGTGATAATTCGAATCCACCGCAGGCACCACCATCAATGGTATTGGTGGATGTCATGTCAAAAATGTTCGAGTTTCACTATGAGAACACTAAGTTACTTCAAGCTTTGGTGCAGCAAGGCCTAATTCATCTAATGCAGCAAGTTATTCCACCTCGAAACAGTTATTTGGATTTCTTGGCAATACAACCGCCAATCTTCACGGAAGCAACTGAACCATTAGAATCAGATCATTGGCTTCATGTAATGGAATCCAAATTCAGTGTGTTTCTCTGTGATGATTATCAGAAGACATTGTTCGCTGCTCAACAACTCCATGGAGCTGCCGGAGCTTGGTGGGCAGAATATAGTGCGACTCGCCCTGAAGGTCATCGGATAGCATGGATTGAGTTCCATGAGGCTTTTCGTGCTTTTCATATTCCGATAGGAATTATAAAGACCAAGTATGAGGAATTTGTTGAACTCAAGCAAGGATACATGAGTGTCCATGAGTATTTTAAGGAGTTCAACCGTTTGGCACAATATGCGCCCGATTATGTAAATACCGAAAAGTTGAGATGTGATCATTTCTTCAGAGGGCTAAGAGTCAAAGTTTGAGCTAGGTTGGCATTGTTCAATCGCGGCAAGTACAACGAATTTGTCAATGCCGCCACCCTACAAGAAAAGGAAGATCTTTGTCTCCAAGCAGAGAAGAGAAAGCGGAGTATTCCACAAGACAACACTAGTGTGGTTGCTCAGAAATATCAGTTGGTATATCCTTCGCCATCCGGTCAGGAATGGCAGCCATCTGTCCAACCATCATATCAAAGTTGTCCACTGCTTGCATCAAGTTTCGAATCACCCCCACAGCAGCATCACATAAGTTCTATCCATCTTCACCGCAGCCAGAGATACCCAGTTCTCATCCACAAGTCAACGCTAAACCGACTAAATATCCGTGCTTCACTTGTGGACTTATGGGTCACTTTACTAGATATTGTCCAGAGAGAAATCAAAGCTGCAGCCAGTCATCATTTCAACATCCAAGTCAGTTTCCCAGTCAGCAGCAAAAGAAATCAAAGCTTGGCAGTGTCCACTATACTACCATTGAGGGTGTACCGGAGGGAGAACCCGTGTTAACGGGAATGTTCACTCTCAAACATATACCTATATTGATTCTCTTTGATTTCGGTGCTACACATAATTTCGTAAGTCAATCCTTTGTGTTCAAGCACCAGCTTCCAATCACTACAACAAAACATCGCTATCTTATGTCTTCACCCGGAGGTAATATTACCGCAAGTGATGTTATCTTTCGAGCACCATTATGTCTGGGTGGTAGAATATATCCCACTACTCTTATCATCTTTGAAGGTAAAAAGATTGATGTAATCATGGGAATGTCATGGTTAAGAAACCACGAAGCTGTTCTAATCATCAGTCCTCGCAGCGTTGAGCTCAACTATTCAAGTCACGACCACCACGCATTAATTCTTGAGAACATGGTTCAAGAAAGTGCAGCAGTGTATTATTCTAAAACAAGTGAGTTGGAAGACATTCCAGTGGTCCATGAATTCCCAGATGTATTCCCTGATGATCTGCCAGGTATGCCACCCGATCAAGATGTGGAATTCAAGATTGAATTAATACCGGGAACTACACCTATATCTCGATGACCATATAAAATGGCACCTAAGGAGTTAGCTGAATTAAAGGAGCAGCTGAATGACTTATTGAGTAAAGGTTTCATTCATCCGAGCTCATCACCATGGGGATGCTCGACTCTCTTTGTCAAGAAGGACAAGACATTGAGGCTATGTGTGGGTTATCGTTCGCTTAATGTCATGACTATCAAGAAAAAGTATCCACTACCACGTATTGATCTGCTCTTCGATCAATTAGTGGATGCTAAGGTATTCTCTAAAATGGACCTTCGGTCTGGTTATCATCAGATTAAGATACGACCAGAAGATATACCAAAGACGACATTCTCAACTAGATATGGACTTTATGATTATTTGGTTATGTCTTTTGGTCTCACAAATGCACCATTGCATTTCATGTATTTGATGAATTTAGTATTCATGAAAGAGTTAGACAAGTTTGTCGTGGTGTTCATCGATGATATTTTGGTCTACTCCAAGTCAGAAGAGGAACATACCAAACATCTCAAGATCATGCTTCAACGACTGCGTGATCACAAGCTATATGCCAAATTCAGTAAATGTGAGTTCTGGATTAATCAAGTTCCATTCCTTGGTCAGATTATCTCAGCGGAAGGCATAGTTGTGGATCTGAGTAAAGTGGTACAAGTTCTGAAATGGCAATCTCCCACCTCTATACATGAAGTCCGTAGTTTCTTGGGTTTAGCAGGCTATTATCGGAGATTTGTTCCAAGTTTCTCTAAAATTGCAAAGCCATGACGGACTTATTAAAGAAGGGCAGCAAGTATGTATGGAGTGAATCATGTGAGGAAGCCTTCAAAACTCTAGTGAAGCATCTCACAACAGCCCCGATCTTGGCTCAACCCGATACGACGAAATCGTTTGATGTTTATTGTGATGCATCCGGCATCGGATTGGGCTGCGTACTTATGCAAGATGGAAAAGTATTTGCGTATGGATCAAGACAACTCCGGTATCATGAATACAATTATCCGACACATGATTTAGAGTTGGCAGTAGTAGTTCTTGCACTGAAGATGTGGAGGCACTACTTAATGGGAAATCTAGTGCATCTCTGCACAGATCATAAAAGTTTGAAGTACATATTTACTCAGAAAGAATTAAATATGAGACAACGGAGATGGTTAGAGTTAATCAAATACTATGAACTTGAGATTCATTATCATCCCGGCAAGGCCAATGTGGTTGCCGATGCACTTAGTCGAAAGTCTCACGTTCATAAATTGACCATCGGTTCTATGGAAGAAGATGAACCAAGTCTATGTGTGATTCCTTGTGGAGCTCTGTATAACCTCGCTCTCATACCTACAATCAGATATGAGATTGTAGAGGCTTAGAAGAAAGACAAGGGAATGTCTCATATTCCGAGAAGGCTTAAAAGCAGAGAAATGAAATGTTTCTTGGAAGATGAACAAGGAACTTTATGGTTCAAAAATCGAATATTGGTACCCCAGAACATGGACCTGCGGAAGAAGATTTTGGACGAGGCTCACTTGTCCAAATATTCAATCCACCTTGGCAGCAATAAAATGTACCAAGATCTCCGTACTAAATTTATGTGGACACGTATTAAGAGAGAAATAGCAAAGTATGTGTCCGAGTGTGACAAATGTCGGAGAGTGAAAGCTGACCACATGAGAAAAATCGGACTGCTCAACCATTGAAAATACCGGCTTGGAAATGGGAGGATCTGAGTATGGATTTCATTGTCGGATAGCCTCTCACCTTTCACAAGCACGATTCCATTTGGGTGATCATTGACCGGTTAACTAAGTCAGAACATTTTATTCCAGTGCATACAGCGTACAACGAGAAGAAATATGCGGATTTATACATATCAACAATTATGTGCTTACATGGAGTTCCCCGCACCATTGTATCGGATAGAGGATCATTGTTTGTTGCTCGTTTCTGGGAGCAGCTACATGCATCATTTGGGACGAAGTTAATTCGTAGTTCCGCATATCACCCTCAGACTGACGGACAAACCGAGAGGGTAAATCAGATACTTGAGGATATGTTAAGAGCATGTACCATACACCACGGTAAAAATTGGGATGATCAATTACTGTTCGCGGAATTCTCATACACAACGGATATCAATCTAGTATCAAAATGGCACCCTGTGAAGCTCTCTACGGCAGAAAGTGCCGCACACTACTCAACTGGTGCAAATCTGGTGAACGAGTGGTATATGGAATTGATTTAGTAAATGAAGTCGAATAGCAAGTAAAAGTTATCAAGCTAATCTCAAAGTCGCTCAGTCTCGACAAAAGGGTTATGCGGATAAAAGGCGTCGTCCTTTAAGCTTCTGCATTGGAGACCACGTGTATCTCCGTGTCTCTCCGATGAAAGGAATTCATAGGTTTGGAGTAAAAGGAAAGTTAGCTCCGCGATTTATTGGTCCATTTGCTATCACTGAAAGATGTGGTCCTGTTGCGTATAGACTGGAGTTACCAATAACTCTAGCTGGTGTTCATGAAATTTTCCACATATCCCAATTACGGAAATGTCTCAAACCATCTACCGACATCTGTATTGAAGAATTAGAAGAATTGAAACCGGATCTCACCTACGTCGAGCATCCAATCCGGATTATCGATGAAAAGTCTCGTGTCAAGGGGAATCGGACGATGTGGTTTTATAAAGTTCTATAGAGTAACCACACTGTCGAGGAAGCAACATGGAAGAGTGAAGATTTTCATCGCACCAAGTATCCGGACATGTTATCGTCATATCTCCGGTAATCTTTTACTTCCGTCTCTTTCATTTGTAATCTCGCGACGAGATTCTTTTAAGGCGGGAGGAACGTAAAAGCCCTAAATTAGAATGCAAAGTTCAGATGGAAAATATTGAAATTTGGAGGGGAAAAAGAAATAAAAATTTGAATCTGAAAAATTCAAACATATTTAAACCTCAATTGAGAGAAATCAAAATTTCAAATTTAGCTCATGTCTAAATTTTGCCAAAATAAAAATCTGAGCTCGCCATTAGCTTTCAAATATTCCAAATAGTATCCCTGCAAATTTTCATAAGTTTAGAAGCAAGTTTGCTATTTAATTCAATAGCTTCTTTAAATGTAACTCAAATTCAAATTTGAATTCAATTGAAACATTGTCAAATGAACAATCTGATTTCAGAATCAATTTCTACACCTTTAAATTAGTCTACCATAAAGTTTGTAGAATTTTTGGACACAAGTTGGTGGGATATTTTAGTGTCTAGAGAAGATAGAGATGAATAGAGGGGTGGGACCCACTTGTCATAGGCTCAAATTCGCCCTTGCTCTTCCCAGGACGCCACCTCCCCGCATGCAACTGCCACAGAGCTGCTTGCACTGTGGAGGTCGCCTCCAGCTGCCCCCAGCTCATCCTGGATTCCTCCTTGTCACCTCATCAGTCCCCAAGTTGAGTCCTTCACCTCTGTTCTTCAGCTGGGCGCAGAAAGTTCACTCCCGGCAAGTTCTTCTCCTCCCCCTCGAAATCCACCAGGGAGCAACGGTATGGTTCCAGTTTCATTGCCCTGGGTTATTCCCCAACCTCTTGCACAGCTCCTTGATCATTCCCCTTCACAGTTTGAGGCTCCCCATCTACGGGTTTGAAAATTTTCAGACTGCCGGTGTGCTCCTCTGTTCTTGCCGCCCTCTGTCCCTCGACGCCCTGGTGATGCAAGCATCATCTCCCCTCGGTCTTTGAAGGAAAAAGGTGCGCACTTACTTGTAGAACATGCTCGTAAAGTTTCATCCCATGCCATGCTTCTGAGCCCCCGTATTTCAATTTCTTCCGACAATCTTCAAATATGAGTATAGTTTGTTCGCGCGCGAAATTCTTTTTGCACGGTTGTTTATTCCTTGTGCACTTGTGCTATCTTGTTCTATATGGCCAGGCGCATCACCTCGAACAAGAGTCATCGAGTTTCATCGGGTATTGACACCGGAATCCCATTTTCCCCAACTGCGGATTTTTCCCTCCTCGGTCTGTAGTCGCCACCAGTTTCCAAGCCTTTTCCCTCCCTCTTATAGCCAGATTTTGTTCCCCATGCTTCCATGAATCTTCCTGAGGTCTTCCCGATCTGTTTCACCCACCGTAGGGATCATCCTACATGGACGAAACCCTAATCACCGCCGCCACCGTCGCGCAAGCCTTTCCGTCCATCACCGGCATGCGCAGATCCTTTAAGCGTGCTCATCACCACAAAATAAGGTTAGGCGGCGAGTTTGGCGAGGAGCTGTGCCGCGGATCGTAGGGCGGCAAGAGCTCTGGCGAGGCGCCGCCACGGTCGCGCGCCTGGCGCGTGGTAGACGACGACCTCATGGGGCCCAGTCCTCAGGGGTGTAACGCCCGCGCCCAGATTTGGTGCGGACAAGGATCCCGTGTGGCTACATCCCTGATCCCTGTGGCCCGGTGTTGTTTCAACCCGATTGGCCCATTTTAAATCCTTTGGGCCCAGCCATTATTCAAACCTTTTCCAATTGAAATTAAATTTCAGATTTAGTTCACACTTCAAAATCCATATCTCCTAGTAGAATTATCCAACAATTCCCAAATATATTTTGTCAGAACCAGCGTGAAGAATAATTTCCAGTGGTGCACATGGAATTTTATGAAAGTCCATATAAATTTCTCTATAATTCAAATAAAAAAATGCTTATAGAATTAATTCCTATAGTTCTGCTGTTTGGAAAATCACCAAATTTTTCCAGAACCTTCATTTGAATATCTTTGAACAGCAGTGAAAATCTCAGGCTCATTAGACTTCAATTACATGGTCTGATCACCTGTGTATTCTCTATGCACATAAAAATAGTCAAATTCATTTATAATTTGTACAGAAACTTTTGCAAATTCTAAATTGAATATCTCTCAGTATTGAGCTTCAAAATTTGTTGAGCCAACTATATTGGTTTGATCTTTATACACACTAACCAGTACTACAACCCAATCTTCATGAAAATCCCTAGATTTTCCTGTAGAGCCCTTCAAAGCAAAATCATGTTTGATTTTTATCTGATGCTTCACTTCGTAGAGACATATGAAATTTTTCCAAAATGTTCTTTACTAAGTTTATGAATCCCTATAAAAATTTCAGCTTCATTGAACTTTACTAACCTAGTTCAATCTGAAGATTTTCCTAACAGGTCACAGAATGCCCAAAAACAACAGAAACAATTCAATAAAATATCACCACTTGTAAATTCAATATCTATTAATATAATGCCTAGATAATTATGAAACAAATTTTCATAGAACCAGTGAGATCCCCTATGGATGGTACAACCACTGGTAGCCATGATAGACATCAAGAATTACAATGAAAATTCAAGGAAGGCTAAACACTTATGAAATTTTGTAGACAAATATATTCAATTTCTGAATCTGAAACTTACCTGGTTATTCCTAAATGACAAAATGAACTCCCTGTAATTTTCTAAGGCTCAGGGAACTTGTTGAACCTGTAAAAAATTGAGATCACATCCCTATGTACAAAACAATATCTATTTCACTTCATATGTCCATTGAATAAGTTCATGTTGTTTCCTTTCTGTTGCTATCTAGTCTAAAAACAGAACTTCATGTAGTAACTAATATTAATCCTTCTTGAGTTATGATCAACTTCAATTGTTATATTAATAAATTGCAATCTCTTAATTGCATATCATTTCGATAGTGTTCGCGACGAAGATGGCCAACGAGAAGCACGACCTGGAGGAGTGGAATTCTCTATTGGATCTATTGTTGCGTGAATTATCGACGAATGCTACTAACTGATCGTCGCTGACTTTTTATTTCAACCGAAAGGCAAGCCCCAGTTTGCATTTAAGTGCCTTTTAAAGTTTTGCTTTTACACATACTGTATTTAATAGACTTGATATGTGCATTAGGTCTATGCTGATTGAATACTCCACATGCATGACCAAATAATCCTTGGAGTGGATGGGTAGTATAAGACTCCATCGTATTATTATTGCTATGCTTAATGTTATGTTAGAAGATCGGTAGAAGTCGAGTATGTTGGACACTACTCGCGAGATTGGTCATACTTTCTCGACCACAACTCAAGTAGTTGAATTCTACTTGCGAGAGAAGTCGAGTGAGGGAAACCTACTCACGAGAGGTTACTATATCATTCACTCTTTAATATGAGATGTGGACGGGGATTTGTGTAGGTTGGTTTGCCCACTTCATGCCTGGGTCGGTAATGGCGAGGCAGATGTTGGGGAGATTGATTGGTAGCCCCGTCTGTGTCGGTTAAGGCCCGTCTCGTGCTTGGCCCTGTTGGACAAGTTTGAACTGTACCGGGTGCATACTGGCTATATGGAACCCAAGAAACCAATGTACCTTGAGGATCCTATGTTGGAACCTTTTCAATCGGCTTAAGCTGTCGGCTGTTAGTACAGCGGGAGGTAACTCGCTCATGAACATCTCACAGCGGAGGTGTACCTTGAGAGAGCTCGCTGTTTGGGTCGATCGAACTGTTTTGATATGGGTTAGTCTTGGGAATGGTGGTTGCGTACGACATCAGGGGAGTGTGCCGTTGCAACTCCGAGTATGGGCGTACGTGTCGTGCAGTCCAGTTGTCTACTGGTTGCAATCACCATCGCTCACGGTTATTTGAGTGTAAAATCCCACTTTTTCCTTTCATGTGAAGTTCAGCTACAAGTGGTTTATCAAACATAATGGAGGTCAATAATGTTGTGCAAATGAACTTGATCTCACTAAAATTTTTTCTTCTACTCATGTTTAATCTTATTAACATGAGGACTGGACTTCACCCTAATCCTAGAACATTTTAATTAAACCTTTCTGCAAAGTTGGGAATTTAATTGAGTGAAATGGCCAGGGCAAACTATATTGCAGCAATATAAAAATCAAAAGAAATGTAATTTGATTATGTTTCTATGCATATTTGGCCCTGCCGAAAAGATTCAAATCCAAGGCTCCAAATTTTTCCTTGGCCTCTTAAATATCTTAAATAGCTTCTCGGAAAATTTTCAAGATTTTTGAAGTACGTCTTCCACTTATTTGGACACGTACAAAGGATTCATTTCGTGTCGATCTCAAATTTAGCTTTGCACTGAACCTTGCCCAAATCAAACCACAATTTTTCCTAATACCTTTTATGGCTCAGGGAGCTTTGTTTCAAAGTTTGGAGATTTATGGACCTCAGCTACTATTTATTTCAATGAGGTATAAACATGTTTGAATTCAAATTTAATTTTAAATTTGAAACAAACTATGTCCAAATTAAAATCTGATTGCAGATTTGAGTTCCTCATATTTTTCTTAGCCCGTCTGTAAATTTTGGGAATTTTTGGACAATGTTTCAGGTGGAATTTAGAGGAACAGATAAGAGAGAGCGGTGGGGCCCACAAGTCAGCTGGGGAGACCGTTTAACCGCCCCTATTTCTTTCTCCGCGCGACATCGCGATGCTGCATGCTGCCAGCGCGCCGATCGGTCATCGGACACCTCCAGCTGCCCCTAGCCTCCTTATCTACTGTGGTTAAGTCTATAAATTCACCCCCCCCCCCCCCCCCCCGTCGACTAGAGTCCCTCACCGATTCACTTTTCATCGCGCCGCGCCATTTCCTCGCCGCCGCGACCACCTCAGTGCCGCCCGACGCCGCTCAGCCTCACTGCCAATACAAGCATCCCCATCCTCTGCAGTCTATAGGGAAAAGGTGCACAACGATCTCGTGAAGCTTCTGGTTAAATTTGAACTCCTATCGTGCATCCTAGCATCTGTATTCCGTAAATTACCGAAGCACTTTTATAGCTTCGAAGCTAGTTCGTCGGTTTAATTCCGATTGTATGCACAAAATTTATTTGATCCAGTTAGACGACATGATCTACGTGTCCTAGCGCACCTTCCCTCCAAAAATCAGAAAGAACCATCGACTAATTAACTAGCTATCTGATTTTTCCCCTTCCGCCATAGATGGAGCTTGGTTCACCGTCGACCTCGGTGTTGCTGGCTATGAAACGAGCTCTAGACCCTCCTAAACTCTTTCCCATGCTTCCACGATGCTTCCCGAGCTTTCAAACGAGAGTTTTAGCTAGGGAATCGAGGGTCTCGACATAAACGAAACCCTAGCACCCGCCGCCGCCGTCGGGAGTGGTTTTCCGGTCACCCATCACCGTCGGGAGTTGGTCCAGCGTGTTCCCCGCGCAAAAATAGGGTGGGGCGGCGAGTACCGAGGCCCCCCGTGGGCCGGAATCCAGCACCGGCGAAAGCGCCGCCGTCCGAGCCGTGGCCCGAGGTTCAAGAAGGCAGGTTTGCGGGTCCCACCTGCCAGCGAGTGCAAAGGCGCCCGGATCAGTCTATGGCCAGGGATCTAGTGTGTCCGCGCGGGAATATTTATGGCCCCGGTGTGGCTAGCTCCTGATTGGCTGATTTAAAATCCAGTGGGCCCTGGCGCCAAAAATGAAAAGCTGCAAATTTAAAATATATGCAGAACCATTTCCAAAGTTTAAAAATCAATATCTCTCTGTAGACTGCTCCAGAAATAGTCAAACAAATTTTTTCTGAAAGCCCTTGAGCTCTAGTTTCTATCAATATCATTTAGGTTCTGTGAAACTCACATTTAAATTCTGTAGAAAACAATCTTTCCAAATGCAAATACAATTTTTCCAGGTGAAATTCCACTGGAAAAATCCCCAAAATTCACATAAAATACGCTGTCCTATTCTTGATCTCCAGGAAAAGTTTGGGAGCCATTGCACCTGTATAACCCTCTATATAGCTCAATTACCTTTTTTGATTATTGAATTTTTACAGATATTCAGTTGCTTTATTATGTCCCAAATTTGGACTGATCCTTCCATTTGTCTTAATTAGTTGCTGTAAAAATCTTGGATTTAATTGACCTAATCTCCTAGTCCTAATTCAGTTGCAAACTGAATATTAATTGAAAAGCTAAAAATTCAATTATAAATTCCAGAAATTCTTGTCAACTTTGAAATCCAATGACTCCTTCACCAAGGTTTAGAAATATATGAAACCAAATTTTGCTAGAACCAGGACAACTTCCTCTATCATGATTATCAACTGGCAGCTATGTTCAAGCTACAGTTTCTTCTCTAAAATTCTTGGAAGTTTATTGCTTGCCATAATTTTGGAGACAACAAACTACTTTGATCATATCCTGTTCTTTGAAAGTTTTTATGTCATATTCCCTAGTATCTACCATCAATGTTGCAAAGCCAATTAGGTCATTATCATATAATGATCACCATAGATTAAATTATGGTCTTGGTAGTAATTATTTTTCAAAGTCATTGATATACATATTATATGCATATCGTGTAGTGACCGAAGTCGAGGAGGAACCAGAGGCCTTGGAAGTACATCTGCCGGATACTAACCCCGACTCTAACCTGCAACCAGGCAAGCCCCTGTTTGCATTTAAGTCGCTTTTAAAAGTTTTACTTTATCACTATGATGATTAGCATGTGAATTGTGCATTACGTTTAGGATGCTTGAATACTGCAGATGCATGACCCACAATCCCAGTGGTTAATTGGGTAGGTTGATAACTCGACGTGTAGAATTGCTATGCTAATGTTGTAGGTAAACCGGTAGAAGTCGAGTAGTTGGTATCTACACGCGAGATAGAAATTTACACTCATCTACACTGGGATAACATTTATAGAAAATAACTGTTACATCTAAACTTGAGAACGGTCAGAGATGGATAGGAAGCGGCAAGACGTGTTCTTGGTCGCATAGCTCTGACTGGTCAGTTAAGGCCCGTCTGTATGCGGCCCCTTCGAACAAGCTTGACTTGTACCGGTGACATACTGGACATATGGAATCCAGTAAACTGACCTAACTCGATAACTGGGATGTCGAGGCCCATTAACTCACCATCGATAGGGGTGGGTTGAGGACAGTAAGGTGTAAATCGGTCGTCGGACACAAGAGGTGTTCTGTGCGGAGACCTTCTATTCACAAAGGTGAGACGGGTTCGGCGTTCTGGTTTCTTGTGAAAGGTGGCCATATAAGACTAGTACTGAAGTGTTATGTAGGAACTGGTGCGCTCACTGACACTTCCGAACGTGCGTATGTGTCATGTTGTCCGGGTGTCTCCTAATTGCAATCACCGTCCCTCGCGGTAATAGAGTACCACTTGTTCACTACGCTGTGACGTAGTAAATAGGAAGCCAAAAAATATATTGTATTGCATTATAATTGCTTTGCAACCTTGTGTGACTTAGAAATAGTAAAATTAAAGTTTACAGTTTCCCCATACTTTAGTTGTAATAGCATTATGAGCTCTGGGCATGTCATATCATCAGCAAAGTGTTTCTTGTTTGATTGTGGAGTCTATGATGCGCCGTCCTTAGGGAATGTCATTTGCTACTTAAAACATAATTATAAGGATCCAATTGTAGGCATGTCGTTTATGCTTCACCTTACCTATGCTTAGTGTTCAACCTTACATATGTCTAGTGAGACGGGTTAGTCTTGTTGAGCCTTATGCTCATGTTTGCAGTTAACGAGTTTTTGCAGGTTATACAATTGATGAAGGGTTTGATGATAAGGCTGCACCCCCTCCAGGGTGTACAGCCGAGTGGGAACCCTGCACGTCGCCGTGATTTGGGTGTTGCTAGTGCGAAGTATCCAGGGCATGGATGACTTTGCTTTTGCATAGCTAGTGCTGAGAGCATAGCTATGATATATATGTTTATTTCCTTCCGCTAGTATTGTAAAACTTCCGCTGTATGATAACTAAAAGACTTCGTATTGTATTTTATTCTCGTTCTGTTCTTGTATACTATTGGGTGTCGCATCGCACGACACCACCTAATGAGATCCTCGGATGTCGGGATTTCGGTCCCCACATTGAGCATACTGGACACTGAGTCTTGACGTAGTAAGAAAGAAAAATGGAAAGATTATGAATATGTTGCTATACATAATTCTTTGTATTGAAACCTTGTCTGCTATAGAGATAGCATAATTAAATTAACAAATTTCCAAAACATTTAACTTGAATAAAGCTTATGTAACCTTGAGCAAGTATCATCGTGGACGAAGCGTTTCTTGTTTGATTGTGGAATTCACAATTATGCTATGCCCATGGATCGCATATGCTACATTAAAACTGACCACTAAGGATTTACTTTCCTCTAGTCCATTCTTGCAAATTCAACTTTCCAGTCTTTAAATTTTCCAGCATGTAGAGATGGTTAAGTCTTGATGAGCCTTGTGATCACGGTTGCTATATTGTGGTTTTTTTTAGGTATTATTAGCTTATGCTTATGTTGTGGTTGTCCGTGAGATCTTGAGCATTTCGAGATGTATCTCTCACGGGAACATTGCCGGTGCTTTATGTTTCGTGTTGCTAGTGAGAAGCGTCCATGGGCATGGACCGCTTCTCTTGTGCATAGCTAGTTGAGAGTATGAGTATGTATATTTCGCTGCGTTATATATTATGTTGTAAAAGTATCTTGTGAAATAAAATATTTGTGTTGGTTATTTTGTAAGATTTTTTTTGTGTGCTGTTGGGTGCCGCATCGCACGGCACCACCCAATGCGATTCCTGGAATGTGTGGACTACGGTCCCCACATGTTCCTCCAGTGCAAAAAGTGAGTGCGGTTGTACGAGAGGTGGCAGGACCACTCATGAGCCACCGTACCCCACACAAGGGAAGAGGACAACTACAAAAGAGGAGGAGGATGTCCCAGTTGGCATAAGTGAACCACTTAGTGAGAGAATGACCAAGCACTTCGAGGACACCAAATTATTGACATTCCCTCATAGACAAAAGAGTCCAACAGTGGATGAGCAATTCAACCGCATTGTTGAGGTTATTTAGAAAATCCATATCAATGTGTCCTTGATTGATGCGATGCAAGTACCCACTTATGCTTGCTATCTCAAGGACATGATGAATAATAAGCGGCCATTGCCCACTACTAAGGTTGTCAAGCTTACGGAAGACTGCAATGCAACCATCCCTAACAGGCTTCCTGAAAAGAAGAAGGACCTTGGATGTCCTACAATATCATGATCGATTTAGGGTTCACCACTTTTACAAGGCCCTTTGTGAC
Organism: Tuctoria greenei; assembly: GCA_036927565.1. Taxonomy (NCBI): domain Eukaryota; kingdom Viridiplantae; phylum Streptophyta; class Magnoliopsida; order Poales; family Poaceae; genus Tuctoria; species Tuctoria greenei. The sequence continues at coordinate 20,555,983 of JAYESD010000007.1, read as the reverse complement.
CTTGGAGCAAGTGTGAGTGTGATGCCCAAGGTGGTTTTCGACCAACTGAACTTCACGGAGCTTACTCCAACACCAATGCAGCTCCAATTAGTTGATTCTTCAGTCTGTTATCCGGCAGGTATCGCTAAAGATGTTTCGGTGAAAATCCGGAATTACTTTGTAACCATGGATTTCGTGGTGCTCGACATGGATGTTGAGAAGGATATGCCGCTCATCCTTGTGCAACTGTTCCTATGCACTGCAAAGGCTCGCATAGATGTGGGAGCTGGAGAAATCCACTTCCATATCAATGCAAGGAAGAGAAGTTTAGCTTTTGCCCAAAGTTGGAGCAATGCTCCATGATCCGTATCAAGTATGGGTTGAATTTTAAACACATTCAAGAGGTCGAAATCACACCTCGAAAGGTGGACCCGCTCATTGCTTTCATGAGGAATTTGATCTATGCGGAGAACCTGTCTTACCGTCCACGACGACACCCTAGGAAGATGTAGAATTACGGGCCTCCCCAAATGGCCAACTCCACCAAGCCGCCAAAGAAAGAATGGCAGAAGAAGCAAGACAAGCAGTCCGAGCCCATCACTCCGGGCTCGGATGTCAAAAGTTGAAGAAGGAGGAATGTCCATCTCATCGGACAGTGGTGAGACCTAGCCAATAGGTTAACTTGGTAGCTATCCTTTTCTTTTATTTTTCTTTTCCCTTTATTTTGTATTGCCGATTTAGTTTGATTTTCCCCACTGCATATTTGGTTTCTCTTGGCAAGTTGAGAATTTTCTATTGGCAACTATCATTTTTTCTTCTTTATTTTTCAAAAAGAAAATTGTTTGGTTTTGAAAAAGAGTTTTTATTCGGAAAACCATTTTTCTGAGCTACAAAAGTTGTAATTCACCAACGTGCTAATTTCATAGCCGTTGGGGAGCCACCTGCCAAAAGGGAGAACAGGGGGACCCACATTGCAGTTCTGTCGATCCCCCTGTTTGGCCGACATGGGGAAAGGGCCATTTTGGCTCTCTCTTCTCCAACGGCTACAATTGGTTCCCTAGTGACCATTGGGGAGTGTACACTATAAATTGTGGCCGTGAGGAGAACTCCTCATCACACTTCACCTCATTTCACACCTCCCCAAAGGCACTCTTTGCTCACATAGTTTTTCTTGCTCTTCATTGAAGTACTCTTGCTCAAAATTCAACTCAAAAGATTTGCTTTTGTTTGCATTTTCAATTTTCTCTCAAGCTCTTCAAAGGAAAATTTGTCGGGGTTTTGCTTTTACTAGCATCACCTCTTTTGAGTTTTTGCTTTGTTTTGTTCTTGTTTGTTGTAGCCATGAAAGGAATGAAGAGGTTGTTTGGGAAGAGGAAGGAGGGTGCAAGCTCAAGCCATGGTGGAGATTCAAGTGAACTCCCCTCTTCTGTTGCTACACCAAGTTCACGGATGAGGGGTGTAGGTGAGGACACTCCCATGGGTGAGTGGAGCAACCCACACCAACTTCTCCATGACGACGAGCTCGACATACAAAGTGAAGTTGAAGATCAAGCACGCAAGCTCCTCCAAGATTGTAAGTTTTCTCATACGAAAGCTTATGATCCAGATTTGATATCCAAAATAGGTATGGATCCCAAATTTTTTCCATTTGTCGTGCACTAGGATGGAAAAAAATTTCTCACATAGAGGAGATAGGTTCACGCTTTCTCTCCATGCAATTCATTTGCACACTCAAAATAGGATGATGGTATTACTTTTATATTATTTCAAAAAGAATACAACATCCTATGGAAAAAATTAAGTGAAATCCTAGGCTGCCATAAACGTTGTTTGCTAGATTTAGACGCTTTGCCTAAGTTTAACAAACAAAGTTTTTGGCAAGATTTAACTAGTGAGGTCAGATGTAGTGTACCTAGGAATAGCCGTTTGCACAACCCTACTTAACGCTTCATGCATAGATGGGTGGCTATGACTATGTTCCCGAGAGGAGATGTACGGGTAGTGCGTGATGATGAGCTGAAAATTTTATTTGCCACGATTAAAAAGATAAAAGTTGCTCCAGTTGTTGCCATGATGACACAATGGTTAGATTACATTTCAAGAATATGGCCAATTGAATGCACATCATTGATTACTCGTATTGCTACTAGGATAGGAGAACTAGAATATTCTTCATTTGAGTATATTGAAAATGAAAGAGAATTAATTAATGAAGATTATTTAGTGCAATGACGTGCCCTTAAGCATGATCACGATGGCTCTTTGATATTTTATTATCAAAGCTTTGTCAAAGAAATTCTGTTACCTAACCCTGATTATCATTTGTACAAATATCGGAGGCTAACCATTGACCTTGTTTCCATCGAGGAAAGTCGAAGAAGTAATGTCTCTGGCAGGGTAACTAGAAGTTGTACAAGGAGAGTGGCCATGCCCCCGACAACCTCCACAGTCCATGACTACGAAGAGGAAGAGAACCCAACGGGTGATGCACCCGAATGGACAAAACCGCTATCGTATGAGACCGAAGGTCTGGGTTGACATTGATGGCCATGTGCCACATGGGAGCCACCCCTATCCACTTCAAGCTCTACAGCTTGCCCCCAACATCCATGAGAAGATGTCATTCCTCTTCAGCTAGAAGTCATTGTGACTATAGCAAAGGAATGATGGATCTCACTAGACGTATGAAAGATCTTGAAGTGAGGATGGGTGACATCTACAACACTCTCCAAGGACATGTCCAAGGCACCCAAGACAGGCAACAACACATGGATGCTCAATTCATCAACTTCAACTCCATGCTACAACAACAACAACAAGTCGATCTCGCGGCATACTTTTTTCATCAAGGGTTCGACCCTCATCATGGAGGTAAGTGAAGAACAAGCTTGGGAAAGGACCTTCACTTGAGGTAAATTGTATCAACCTCTTGCACATTTATTTTTCATTCACCGATAATCCACCTTGCATATAAAAAAGTAAACTAGTATAGATTTGTTATCAAATAAAATAATAGATGTGCGGTAAGATTGGAATTCATTTATATGAAATGATGAATAGTTGCTCTATTTTAATTTTCCTAACTCCCTAGTCTACAACTTACTACTCTCCAACATATTGCTCTCATTGGCTAAAAATGATTTTGCCTTGTTTTAGAAATTGCGGGTAGCAAAATCTTAATCCATTCTAAGTTGTTCTGAGACGTGATATAGTGATAGGGCTGCTATTCCTAGTTTGAAAGTGAATCTTTGACTTCCGAAGAAAATTCTAAAAAGATTTAAGTTACTCTCATTTGATTAGAAATACCTACCAAAGCCATATGATATATTATATTGATAGACCTTATGCATATGCTATTTGTATTCACATTGAGCTTTGTCAAACTAGTATAGACCTATGTGGGATTTCATTCATTACTTTCCGAATTAAAGACTTCACTTGCACATTCTATACTTCTACACTAGAAGTAAGCAAAATACCATCATACCACATTCCACAATAAAAAGAGAAACTCCATATCCTTCATTCTTAGTACTCTCTCACAATTTATTGCATAAAAGGGAGTAGAAGACATGGCTACGAGAAAAAGAAAGAAGAAAAGAAAATGCATGCTTACTTCAAAATCATGAGAAAAAAATAGTAGCGATGTTTCGTCCCCGCAAAATAAGAGAGTCCACTCACAAAGGAGTCATCTCAATATTCACATCCACCTCCATTCCATCACACATGCACAAATCTTAAATCAAATTGTTTTGAATTGATTTCCCAAGGCTTGCTTTTTTGACTTAGCAATATTATGTGTTGCAAATATGCCTAGTATATTCCCTACCACGCTCCACATACAATCCTTATTTAGAGGTATGATGAAATTAGGCACAATGCCTTGGTGACGACATATTTCCATTGTACATAAAGGAGAGACCGAAATAATCAAATTTGGATACTTAAAATCTAAATTGAACTCGTCAGAATTAGAGTGGAACATGATTTCCAGGGTATGTGTGCTCCATTTTTTGTTCTATCTTTCAACCACCCATGAATAGGAGATGGCATAAGCTCCATAATGACTTGAGATGGGTGAAGTACCATGCACATTTTTGCAACACTAGGTACAGTATTTTGTTGTGTACATGGTATGTTTGAAAAATAGAATATTGTAGCAACTGCTGATCATCAACCTAAAGTCTTGTCTTTGCTCGGGACGAGCAAATGATAAGCTTGGGGGAGTTTGTTGACGGCTATTATATACCAATTTCACCCGTCAATATAATACAATTATGTGAACAAATTGTCATTTCTTGCACACATCACCTTTCTATTTAACCTATTTCCACTTGTCCTTGGAGAAATAGTGCATGCAGGGAATTATTACAGTAAATGAGGTAAAAGAGGGTGAGCAATCCTATAAAATACTATCCCAGCAGTTCAGGCGACTACATGTGGCATCGCATGGATCAAATGATCCACAAACAGAGGTATTTGAGGCCATTCAAGGATGTATCATCCATATCAATCAATGGGACCCACCTGGAAGTCACCTCGAGGAAGCACACTGGAATCGATCCAACATTCTACTTAGGCAACTAGGGGGTTCAGATGACCCCTTCCTGGCACCAAAGTCGATTAGCTTCCACGTGTTGACTCCTTGTGGTGCCCTAATCACGATGAAGACTGATTTGCGTGGTTTCGGTGGCAGGAACCGACCCTTCTCCACCTATAAATATGACCCCCTACCCTCACTTCACACACACACACACACATCACTTGAGTATTCATACATTGTATACACTATTCCCCATAGGTTTAGATGAGTGTAGGCTGTAGAGAGGAGAGCCTCTAGTCCATAGTCCAAGTAAGAGAGAAGTATAAGGAGTTTGTTCCAAATTCCTAATTGTGAAAGGTATGGCTCTCATATTCCTATTTGTACTTGTGACTTTGCTCTTAATAAAGATGTTATCTTTAGTCTTCTATTGTTCATATGCTTGGATGAAGCATTTCTTGTTTCATTGTGGATTCCATATCTGTGGTAGGAGTAGTATTTATGACTATGCTATACCATTCTCATTACATCATCATAAACACTACAAACCCCCACTATAGTCTAATTAGCTATGACATGATTATGTTAATATGAATGACTTATGCTATGTATTAACATTTGTTCAACGATGATTTAGTTCATTGCCTTAAGATGGCTTGTGCCTAGCCTCTTAAGGTAATTACTTAATATGCTACCATGGTGCTAGGATAGATAAGTAGCATTGAATTTCTTGTAGACCCACGGATTGAATAGGTAGGAAGTAGGTGGTGATAACCCTATCTGTCCTTTGTAATCCTCCATGTTCGGCTATGCCACAGGCTCTAGGCGGGAGTCATCCTAGTGTTGCCAGGGGTAAGCCCGTGCCCAATGCGTTAATCCACTAAGCATGAGAAGTCATAATTGATATGATCATTAGTAACTAACTTTGGCTATGCATATGTATATTAGAAGCACAGTAGGATTATCTACCTAACTCTTATCCTACACTACTACGAAAATAATTTTTGCAGGCGGCATAGACATATTATTGCATGCGGTTTTAAAAACCGCCTGTAACAAAGAGCCTATGATAATAGGCTGTTTTTACAGGCATAATGCGAAAACCGTCTGTAATAAAATATTATCACAGGCGGTCGGCGGTAAAGAACCGTCTGTGAAAATGCATTATCACAGGCGGTTATTAAATGCAGACCGCCTGTAAAAATATAATATTACAAGCGGTTCTTTAGTTGCGACCGTATGTGATAATATACTATCATAGATGATTCTTATAATAAGCCATCTCTGTGTGTTGTGTTCATCACTGGTCGAAATCAGAATGCAAGAAACATAGATTTTATGCATATTTGAACTAAAATTTTTTGACATGGTCCAAAAATCGTAACACATGCAAAAAATTGCAAGGCCACCGCAGCAGCAGCTCGTGAGCCGCAGCGCTGCCGAAGCTCGTGCGGCCGTGCTCAGAAACTAACAGATACAACATTGGCTTCAGAAGAAACTAGCAGGTACAACAAGCTCGTGCCCAAAAACTACTAGTTGAACTTGACCGTCTCCCTTGCCAGCCCGCTATTGCCGGCCGCCCTCGCCACGCGCTGAGGCAGATGAAGATGAGACCAACGTGCGGAAGCGCCCGCGTTGAAGGCAAAGTTAGAGGCTATAGATGGTGGTCACGGTGTCGAACCGTGAGCTTCCTGCTTCCCCCGTGAGCTTCCTCTCAGCGCTGTCGAACGCTGCTGCACCTTACGCTGCAGAGAGCACAGAACGCACAGTCGGAGAGGCAGGGCGCCCATGAAGCAGTAGTCGGAGGCCAGAACGTCGCACCAGGGAGAGCGCAAACCGCACAGTCGGAAGGATTGGGGATTTTTGGACATGGATAGGGATGGAGACGGGTAGGTGTGATGTCTTATTAAAGTGGTACGCAGGTGGATGGGGAGGGTGCTCCTTTATTAAAGCGGTAGTCAGTGGATGGAGGTGGATCCGTATAAAGGGAGCTGATTGGTGGACAACCAGAAGTGCGGATCCACAGTGTATTTTCACAGGCTTTTCTTATGTACAACCGCCTGTGATGTTATTAATTATTACAGGCGGTTTTTATCACTGACCGCTTGTGATAATTTATATTTTTTCACAGGCGGTTTTAGTTACACACCGCCTGTGATATATCATTATCACAGACGGACTTTACTGTATTTAATATCACAGACGGATTTTTTTACGAACCGCCTGTAAAAAAATAAGGAGACGTCTAAGAAAATACTTTTTGTAGAAGTGCTAGTCCCTCTTCACCTCTTTTACCCCTTTAGGATAGAATGCTCTTGTGTGTGTCACACTACCTCCAAACTATGAATTATCCATCCTTGCTAGAACCCTACCTAGACCAACCTAGCCTCTCCATTTGATGATTGCTTTGCTTCCACCTAGCCTTCCTTTGGGAGAATATAAATGACACCCTTTGGGAATACTATAAAAGGGGAAATGCTACATCGATAGATTTCGTGCGCTTGCGGGTTTAAATCTGTGATTTAAAAACTATCAACAAGCATTTCTGGCATCCTTGCTAGGAATGAACTGTTAGTAGTGCGTAGGAAATATCAACAGTAGCCAATCCATTCCAAGCATTATGTCTAGTCCTTGTGAATCCAAAACTACAAGGTTATCGAGGAATTGTACCCCCCCTTATTTTAAGACTTATTTTTGGACGTACTATATTTGTCCTCATCTCCCCTCCAGGAGAACTAAGCAACATCGTGCACTTCATGTGAGATATAGGCATACTATGCTTTGCAATATACTTTGATGAGATGAATCAATAATATGCTCCAGAATCAAATAATTTAGTTGCAGGGTTGGAGTTTGCAAGAAAACCAACCACAACATCATCACCTTGCTTAGCCTCCTCAGTAGAGACATGGTTCACCTTGCAACGAGCACAATTCTATGGTTTGCGGTTGCCCTGAGTTGCTCCTCCGTTTGGTTTAAGGTTCTACCTTGAAGCATTGTTCATCTGTCCTTGAACTGACTTCGGTCATTGACAAGCAAAGTGTCCCACTTGACCACAAGTATAGCATGTCTTGTTGCCAGCGGTGCCAGAAAAATTTGTGCAAGGCTTATTTTGAGCATAGGCACCCATATTAGGAAGAGGTGCAAGCAGCACAGGTAGGCGAGGTGCTTGCATCAGAGGGCTGATTTGGGCGAGGTAGATTAGCTGGGCGAAAAGTAGAAGCGGATGAGCTGTGATATGGTGCATACCGGGGGGGGGGGGGGGGAAATTTCTTCCCTATGGATGTCCCTGATATAGAATCTTTCTTTTTCCATCTTACTCTATCACATGGACATTACTTTCCACCATAGTAGCCTTATCAACAAGCTCTTGGAAGTTTGCACAGTCACAACTGAGCAGTTGAACTTGAAACTAATTATTCAGACGTCTCATGAATAAGTATTGCTTCTGGTGATCTGTATTGATGTCTTCTAGAACATACTTCTACAACTATGTGAATTTGTTAAGGTACTCACTCACACTCATCCTTCCTTGCCTGAGACTCTCAAATTTCTGCCTCTTTAGTATCATAACTCCCTCGAGTACATAGTGCGAGCGGAAACACTTCTTGAATTTAGACCAAGTGATTCTCTCCAGGTTAGCATGGAAATTGCAATGAGCTTCCAACCAATCTGCGGTGGCTCCAACTAGCTGGTGTGAGGCAAAGAGATCCTTCTCATAGTCCATTCATTGAACAATAACAAGCTTCTTCTCCACAGATTTCAACCAATCATCAGCTTCAATAGGATCATCGGCCTGAGCAAAAGTAGGCGGCCTGGTCCTCATAAATTCTTCCAACCGGTTGTGATGCGGCGGGAGTGGTGGTGGCACAGGAATGTGATCCTGGTTTTTGTTGTTGTTAGCTTGCAGCTATCCCAAGGTTTGCATCATAGTCTGCATGAGCTAGTTCTGCATAGCTATGATGCGCTCAATGTTGGTCGCATCAGCTCCGAGGTTGACATTCTCAGGAACCTCCACATCGTCACATCATCATTGGTGTTCCTTTGGTTGTGGGTTACCCTCGGCATCTTTGGGTGTTGAGAAGGTACAATATGGAAGAATTCAGATTTTGAAAGGAAACGTCTCCAACCTATATGCATCAAGGTACATAAAACTAAGCAACTCTCTTTATTAATAGAACCTTATAAGAGGATATGGACAAGTGTTGAAGCATCCCACCTCTCTTTACTATGTGCGGATGTGGTGGACAATCGTCGAAGCGTTCCACAACTCACACCAAGCACATAATCACAAGCAAACACTATAGAAAATTCAGCACACCATACTAATTATAGCTATTACTATCTAAACGGCTTCAAACTTTTCGATAGGTGACCTAAACTGAATCGTGAGAGCCATGGCTGTTTTGGCCGTGAGGTGGCAAAGGCAACAGAGGTGGCGAGTCATACATGGTCGCACGCCAAGGTGAGTTAGCCGTCCATGTAGGTGTTGGTGAACTTGCCGCACTGTTAGTTTTTGTGATGACACGGACCTCCTCTTGCTTTTCCATGACATACAATCTCTTACGGAGGTAGCGTATTTCTTCAAGGGCATCGGCATAACAATTTTGCAGCTTTACAATCATTTTCTGAGACTTGTCAATGGCGTGGGGGTTGGACTGAGCTCCTTCTTGTGGCCCCATGATCTCCCTTGTACCACTCTTGTGACACGGGTACAGCGCAAAACTAGTACCTCCAAGCTGCTCACGGTAGGAGTAGCACAGTTTGGTGAGTGCATCCCAAGCAACATCATCAATAGCTTGCTCGCTGGTGGATCTCCATGTGTGCACAAAGTGTCGGTTGATCACAACGTCCTTAGCGAGAATAGTAACTTGAGCCTTCCATTCTTCACGTCCATAGGAGGAATCCTTTTGACATAATACTTTGGGTGCATATTACAAAGGTCAAGAAACTCCTTCAATTCCCCTAGCTGCAAATCCTCCATCGGTTCCATCAGAACGGAATTCTTGAGCAAAATGAAATACAAGACCCTTACCCTCCTTTCTAGCTTCAAGAGGTGCATGTTCATTTTCATGGACTGCGGGTTCATTCTGTTGGGCTACAGGTTCATCCTCTTGAGTTGCCAGTTCGTTCCCTTGAGTTGTGAGTTCATCTTCCTGGTTGTCCCCCTATGGCTCAACTCATGAGGATCTTCTTCCTCATCATCACCATAGAGTTGTACCTCTTTCGGATCATCCTCCATTGTGTTGGAGTGTTCATGCTCAACTTCCTTTGCGGAGAAGTTCACTTCCTCCTCCTCTTGGGTTGAATCCTTTTTGGGTCTAAGCTTGCTTCCAAGAGGCGGCAGATGGGCCTTCTTACGTGCCGTGGTCCTAGTGGTAGGCATCTATATAAAAACATGAGATTATTAGAGAAGAGTGTAACTGCAAATCTGAAATTGCAGCAGCCATAAAGGAAGGTAAGAGGATGTGCGATGGCTAAAAAGATGGAAAAAAGGTAAAAATGCAGCAGAAAAAACACACATTTTTCTGATAAAATGTATTTAGTAGAAGACAATAAAGTGCTAGAATAGGTAATTTGAAAGGGAAGAAGTCCTAAGTGGTATGAGGTGTCCATTCTACCTAGGCTTGTGTCCTACGGTCAAACACGGCCAACCATTACTCAATATTCGGGCCCATACCTCTAATCATGTGAGGGTCCAAGTTGCTCATAACCAGGAGTTCGACTATCACGATAGTTTTACACTATGCAGAGGTTGTACCACTTTACCAACAAGTTCATTATTTCACTAACTTTCGGTGATTAAGAAATCTCAATTATGTCATCTCACACTTTTGTTGGTGAGTAGCCAAGAGATCACAAAATAGCCTTTACAAAGGGACTATCAACATGTATAGACCCACTAAGGTTACATCAGGGTAATGTCTCACAACTGAGAACATCCATTCATGGGCCCCCTCTCGTGCCGTTCAGATCCCAGGGGCAGACCTGCCACCATTGATAACTCAACCGACTCGTATTCCCCAATTCTCCAAAATGATCTGAATGATGCTAGCAATACAGCTAATTAATTGGTTAAGCCAAACACATACATGGCCCTGTGGTGGCATTGTAAATCCTGGGTGGTCGCTACACGAATCGGTCCTTACATCTAAAGCAAGAAAAACCACCATATCGTCCAACCCATTCCACATAACCGGCTTGCCAAGATCCTTAGGTTCCATGTTGGTAAGGGTCATTATCATCATTTCACATAATTCACATGATTTAAAGTTCATAATCAAGCTATTTAGTCATTCCCGATTCCAATTAAGTAAAGCAAAGCAAAAGTGTAAAATACCCTTCCTAACTCGATACAATACATCTCGAGCAACACGGATGAGCACACAAGTCTAGTGAACTCTTATCGTGGGTGTTCCCATCAATTTGACTCAAGCATGCAAGTTCGAAATAAAAAAATTCGAAAATGGGATCAAAATGTTTGTGGGCACTTTCCTTGCTCCGTGGCTTTGTTTGGTTGAGAGCTTAATAGTTCTTGCATTGAAGGTCCTTGTAAGCACCCTCTAGAGCATTTCCTTCTATTCCGCGCGACAATCATGCAAAACAAGCATCATAATCAATAAATGCTCATATATTACACAATATGTCATGATATGCATAAATGATGCAATTATAGTGTAAATAGTGTTATTAAGTTACTGGGACCGAACATGTCTGCTTTAGACTGGACTAGTCTGCTCTAGACCGGACAAGTCCCCTTTGGTCCAGGGTTTTGCGAACATCCAAGCTAGGGCATGGTTTGAATCGAGTAGGGGGTCAAAATAGACGTGGAAAGTTGGATATAGGGTAGTTAGCATGAAGGCACGGTTCAACGACCAAAGATTAGGTGGGACACGTGAAACTTGATGTCTACAACTGTTGATGATGAATCAGCTACAAGACATAGAAGAAGAAAGTTGGTGACGAAGGGTTGATGAAGAAGATCGCAGCAGCGATGACAATCTTGCTAGTTCCTTCTTCTCCTTCCTTCCTCTTCTTTCTTCCTCCTCCTTATCTTCCTTCTCCTCCCTTCCTCGCGACCAGAGCTTCCTCTCTTCAATGGTGGATCACGACGAGATGGCATGATGATGGGGTTTTCTCACGTGTGCAGGGGTGAGAGGAGGGCTTTATGTTGTTTATATAGGGGTGGAGTGGTGGAGTTAAGGTGGCAACCTAGTAGCACTGGGTGGGGACAAGTAGGGGCCTTGGTGGAGTCCCACTTGGGCTCTTTGGGGGTGAGGCACAAAGTTCTAGGGTCTAAATATGCCAAACACTTAACAAAATGTCGCGGGGGAAAATTTGAATCTGAGTCGGAACCCTAACGATCGGACTAGTCCGTTTAATGACCGAACAAGTCCGTTTTCTTTTCTGTTGTTGCAACGGACTAGTATGATAATGAGCAAACAAGTTCGTTGTACGATAGGGATTTCAGACTAGATTGAAATTATCTGGACAAGTCTGGGGTTTTACAGTTTCATAATTGGACTAGTCCGCAAAATTAACAGAAAATTCCAGATTGGGACAGTAGCATAATCGGACTAGTCCGCACAAGTTAATAGTCAAGACTATTGCTCTGAAGAAGCTGAATTATGCCAGTGCAGACGGGTATACCAGAATAATTCGGGGTGAGGACCGGACAAGTCTGTACCCAGGATTGATTTTAGTCGTTCCTTTGTCTCTAATTCATTTTATTCTTGTTCCTCATGATGATGAAAAATGAGGATGTTACGTGCTCTCCCCGTGATAGTTATTGTGAGCAGCCTTCTGTATTTTCTGCATCACCTGAACAAGTCCTTATATGGTTTGAAGCAAGCTCCTCGTGCCTGGTACAACGGTATTGCTTCCCATATTATTCATTTGGATTTGTTAGTGCTCAGTTCGATACTTCTCTTTTTGTCTACCAACATGGTGCAGACATGTCCTATCTCTTGCTGTATGTGGATGATATTGTTCTGAATACCTCATCATTATCACTGCTCCATCACGTTATTGATGCTATTGCTATAGACCTTTCAATGAAGGTTTTGACCAACTTACATCATTTTCTGGGGATTACTGTTACTTGGAGCAGTGCAAGCTTCTTCCCATCACAGCGGCAGTGCATGGTTGAGATCCTTGAGAGAGCGGACATGATTGATTGTAAATCATGTTCTACTCCAATCATCACGAATGCCAAGTTATCATCCAACGGTGCTCCCATTTCGGATGCTACTCACTACCGTGGTCTTGCTGGAGCCCTGCAGTACCTCACCTTCACTCGACCTGACATTGCATATGTTGTGCAGCAGGTGTGTCTGTATATGCATGATCCTCGTGAGTCTCATCTTGCGTTGGTGAAATGCATTCTTTGGTACATTCTTTGGTACATCTTGCGCTTGCGAACTCATAGCATACTCTGATGCTGATTAAGCCAGTTGTCCCAACATGCGCCATTCTACCTCTGGATACGGTGTCTTCCTCGATGATAAATATGGTATCCTAGTCTTCGAAGCATCAGCACACGGTATCCCGCTCCAGCGTCGAAGCGGAATATCGTGTTCTCGCTAACGCCGTCGCCGAAGCTTCTTGGTTGCGTCAGTTGCTTGAGGAACTTCACTGCCCACTTCAGAAGGTCACCTTGGTCTATTGCGATAATGTAAGTGTTGTGTATCTCTCGACCAATCAGGTGCAACATCAATGCACCAAGCATATCGAGATTGATTTGCATTCCATTTGCGACAAGGTGGCCACTGGTGCAGTTCGAGTTCTTCAGGTTCCCACCAGCTCATTGTATGCAGACATATTCGCCAAGGGGTTGCCATCTTCGTTGTTTGTAGAGTTTTGATCGAGTCTGAATGTTCTACCTAGTAGACATTCAGACTGCGGGGGACTGTTAGACAAATAGTACAACATTGTTTATGTAACCAATGGAGGTCTCCTCATCCTCTTATAAATATGTACCACCTCCTAGTGGTTTTAATCAATTCAATCAAATGATTACTTCCCCACTTATTTCTATCAGTAGCCATTCTGAACATAAAAGATGCCCGTAAAAGTCCAGCTTTCTTCACTTGATGATCAGTTATACCTTTTGTCGTTTGAAGGGATGATATTGTGTTGATCCTGTGTCTCTCCGAGGCTGTTGCATGAAAGAACTTTGAAGATTGATCACCCAACTGGGTCCAATGGACCGTGTAACATTTTTTCCAGTATTCCATCTGAAACTTAAGCAGCTTGGCAACATGTAGTGTCAGTATGGCCTGGAAATTCCACTCTCGTAGAAGGAGAGGTATGTGTTCTTCGGGCAGATCCATCACATGAAGGATTGTACTGCAGTTTTTATTAAGTCGTGGCAGGTTAGCCAATGTGCAACTCCATGATTTCAAGGCATATCGTAACTTCTTCAATTTGTCCAAGAAACACTGCAGGACTAATGCTATGATGACCAGTAGCCTATGTTTGGTTGACAACTTCATAGAAACCCGAGATTCAGTCCAGAAGTTTTCAAATTGAAATATCAGCGCCTGGGGATGATTTTGCCAATCTGAATCATAAAAGGCATATGATCAGAGACCATGTTCGGCAGCGTTATCATCTCAGTGCACGGGTAGATAGAAGACTATTCTACGGTTATAAAAACACGAGTCCAGCAGTTATAAAAATGGGTCAGACTGTAGATTGCTCCATGTATATTTACATCCCTTAAGTTGTATTTCTGTCAGTCCCAGATGTAGTATACCATCATTAAATTGTCTCGTGTTTATAAAGTTTGCCCCAGGCTTATTGCAATTATCCTCTGAGGGTATAAATTGAAATCCCCAAGAAATAGCCAGCGAGCATTAATCTCCTTTCATGGGAGTACATCCGATCGTTAAAGAGATCACGATCTTGAGTTTGACATGGTCCATATATAACCACAGCCGTCAAAGTTTCATTATTGACAACTGAAGTGAATTGAATCACTAGAGCAAAGTGATTAGCCATGACTAGCTGACCAATGAAACGAGATGACATCCGTCCAACTAAGAGCCCTCCCGAGGTACCAATAGCAGGAACAGAACTGATCAAAGCATTTGTGCAACTACACAAATGGTAGTTTCACTCACCTCTGTCATTTTAGTCTCTTGGATACAGTAAATACAACACTGAGAATCCATGATGAGCGCTCGCAGAGCTCTCTGTTTTGTGGCAGAGTTTAGCCCACTTATGTTCCAGCTAATTGTTTTTCCGAAAGGGCCCGTAGGCTCATAACATTAAGAAGGAAAAGTGGTTTTAACATATAGGAGGCTGCCAAGGGAGGTAGGCAGGTATTACAAACCGTGATTACAAACCATGATTACAGGATGCTAGGAAAGTGGCGGCATCCTTGCAACCGGCCCGCAGCCAAAGGGAAAACTCTACTTTAACAGCATCCAGCAGGTGGTGCACTGCATTTTCTTGCGCACCGAAGACATGTCCGTTACGCTCACGCCATAGTGTCCAACAGACTGCAAGTGTGAGAGAACGGATTCCTCGGCCACGCTGTGTTCTGGACCGGGGGACCAGCCGGTGGAACCATTCCACGGTTGAGCTAGTATGCATCCATCGGGCAGGGTGCAGGTTGTCCTTCGAACCCAGTTGCTGACCAAAAGCCAAAGTTACCTGGCAAAAGGACACTCAAAAAACACGTGAGAGACGGTCTCGAGGTTCTTCCAACATAAGGGGTAAAAGTAGTTATTCGGCCATCCACGGATCAGTAGGCGATCCGAGGTCCAGATTCTACTTTGGAGGAATAACCAGGACAAAGATTTATATTTCGGAGGCGCCCAGGTCGTCCAAAACAGCATGGGGAAAGGAGAGAACACTCCAATGAACTGCAACCTGTAAGCCGAACTGGATGAGCATATGCCCGTCGAAGAGAAACGCCATGAAATAGAGTCCTGAACCGCTGGATTAAAGGAATGTTTTGCCTCCTCCAATAGGAACCAGAGCCTAAAAAACATACAAGGTGGTCCACTGAGATAGTAGCAAGGGTGTCTCGGATCCACTGGTTTCCAGTTAGAGCTTGGGAACGGTCCTCTTTTTGCCTTTGCATTTCAGGAGAGTGACTTCGATGATCCATATGAAAAGTCATAAGAGATCAGTCGAGGCACATTCCACAGGTAAGTGCGAAAGAAAAGATTATGGAGAATAGCACAACCATAGTCAAGCATAAATGTAATAAACCAGAAACTAAAATAGATAGTACTGGTCATGATACATATCATGTCCCAAATGTTCTGCAAACCACACCAGCAGTCGAGACTCATAAGATAAATAAAGATCATGGCTCTGATCGCCAGGATAACAAAAGAGTAGCAGACATACATGCCTTGATCACAAAATGGCGCTATGAAAAGCGTGATATAGCTTCTGCTCCCCATCATCTCATCAGCGTCCCGCCGTCAGCCCCTGCATCTTGAGATCCGTCATTTGGTTCAGTCTTTGTGGCGATGAGATGTTTCACCATAATCTCCGGAGAGATGCGGCATTACTCTTTGGATACTGCTTGAATGACATGTACGGAATATCTGTAAAAAAACTCATCGGCATTTGTAATGTCAGATAAACAAGGAAAATCAGATGCTGAGGAAGGCGAGGAGGATATGATATGCAGTGTTACCCTTGGTACGCTTCCTCTTCTGAGACTTTGCTTTTGAATTTGGCATGACCGCAATGGTAGTTGATTGAACCCTCCGAGTCTGAGAGCGTGTACGAGTACTTCACCTAACCTCATCCTCCACCACTGGAATGTGACTCATCTGCTTGGTCATAGAACCTGTAAGCATACGGCGGATGGGACTATGTTGCGGAAGCTATGGCCCTGTTTGGCACAGCTTCTCAGCCAGCTTCTCACCAAATTTAAGTACTTGGACTCCCAAACGCTCAGCTTCTCAACCAACTTCCCGGAGAGAAGTGCTTCCCAAAATGAACTAGCAAGTAACATGGAAAAAGTTGCCTCCCACCAGCTTTTAGCAGCTTCCCACGACAAAGGGTATGAAGCTACCCCTCAGGTTCAGAAGAAATTACCCGTAATTGCCATTTTATAAATAGATCTGATAAACCTTCCTCTTCCTCCCATGCCGCAAGGCTGTTTAGCTCGCTCCCATGGCTGCAGCCACGGCGGCAGGTGGGCTGCATGATGATGACTGGTTTGGCGACAGCGACGAGGAGGGGGTGGTGAAGGTGGGATGATGCACCACGTCTGGTACATGCGCACGGTGGGGCTTGACGACACCACCATGGCATTCATAGCCACTGCGGAGTACCGCGGCAGCATGGGGCAGGGCAGGGACTGTGCAGCGTGTGCCTCGACGAGTTCAGCGACGGGGAGCTGGTCCGCTCCTCCCACGCTGTGGGCACCCATTCCACGCACCCTGCATCGACACCTAGCTCGGCGCCCACGTCAATTGTCCTTTCTGTCGCTCCCCAGACATCGTTTTTCCCTCCGACCTTCCTGTCGTGGCCTTAGAGCACGAAGTGCTTGACGAAATGCCACTGCCCGAAGTGGAATTGCAGGCATAGGGCTCTGAGGACTCCAATGCCTCTTTAGAAGCTCAAAGTGAGGACACAACATCTGCTGTGGATGTTCCATGTGCATGTGCCCGAAACTCAGGATGATGACACATAGTGTAATCGCAGCCTCAACAAAGCCGGGAGCTGGTAGTGTGTTAGTGTTTGATAGAAAGAGTATACCGGATAGCTGAAGTAGCTCTCAATCAAAATCTCGTTGTACAATGTGAGCAGTTGTTGGGCAATATGAATTTCTTCAGTTAATGTGTTAATGTTACCTTGTAAGTCCAAAGTTTCTTGCATTATAGTTCAATATTGGGTTAAGTAAATTTTGGCGATGAAGCTGGTGTTTTTGTTCTCCGTATATTTATTGTGAGGACCAGGTCCACACTTTCCAGGAATCGCATTGGGTGGTGCCGTGTGATGCGGCACCCAACAACACACATGTAAAGTAACACGTATTACATAAATCATTTGCTGAAATTTACAAAGATGTTCAGTTCACAAATAGTTTATATAAAAATAAACTACAGCGAAAGATAAGATTACAACTCTTATACTCAAGTCTGATAAGCAAAAGAGAAGTCGTCCAGCCCACGAATGCTCCTCACTAGCCACGAATATCAAACAGCAGCAGCGTGGTTCCCCATGAGTATACCGCTCGGAGAGTTCTGAGTCTCATCGGACAACCATAATCATAAGCATAGAGGTTAGTACCTGCAAAACAACTTATATAGCAACTATGATCACGAAGACTTAGCAAGACTTAACAGTCTTACCTAAGCATGAAACTATACATGTGGGTAAAGACATAAACATAGGATGGCAGATTTGCATAATGGACTCGCCTAAATGTGGGTCCTTATTTTCAGATTTATTAGCAGAAGCTTAAACCGTGTGCGGGCAACATTGTAACTCCACAATCAAACAAGAAACGCTTCATCACGATGATGCATGCCCATGGTGGAAAAATAAAATTAGTGTGCACAATACTAATACATACAACATAGGAATACAATGATAATATAATGTTCATAACATCAGTAATTAATTCTCATATGAAGTGCAAGTATTAACTACGTCACAACTCAGTAAACAAGTGGTACACAAAACTGCGAGGGACAGTAATCGAATCAAAGATACCCAGAATACACGACACATACGCCCGTACTGGAAGTCACGTAGGTGCACTCCACGGACTTTGTACACAGCCACCTTTCTCAAGTTCTGCCCAAGTTGAATCGATTCAATCGTCTAGAAACGTATTCCCACTCACGGTGCACCTTTTCATTGTAAAGATGTCGTGAGCAAGTTTCTGTCTACTGTGCTGCAGCCGAAAGCCTGAGGCGATCGAAAAAGTATCAACAAAGGCTTCCAAAGTTACATCGGTTTTCCGGACCCCATATATCCAGTATGACTCCGGTACAGTTCAAATTTGCTCAGCAGAGCGGCATACGAATCGTTCCTTAACTAAAACAGGCAGGGCTACACACCAAGGAACACGTCTTGCTGCATCCTACGCCCCTGCCAGGTCTCATATTCAGATTACTACTCCATTTCTTTGAACCAATCCCGGGTGAAAAAGTCCTAGCCATATGAGTAGATTCCAACTACTCGACTTCTACTGAATCCTATACAACATTTAGCATAGCATAGTCTACACGATGACTTAACAACTACCCAAATACTCCATAGTTGATCTGGTCTTGCAAGTGGATTTTCAATCACCTTAGCCCTAATGCACATAACTCAACATAGATATAGGTGATTCAAATCAAAATTTTGTAATAGCGCTTAAATGCAAACAGAGGTTTGCCTTAGCTTGTGACTCGATTCAATGTCAATGGTCAGTGGTCTTCCTAAGGAGACTCCACCAAGGACTTCGAGTGGACACATAGGCCTCTACTCGAAATGCCAATGCATATATAAGCATGAGATAGCATAACATTTAGCTCCTAGTCGAGTTCCGACGTCACGTGAACTATCGAAATGCAAGTGCATATATAAGCATAAGATAGCCTAACATTTAGTTCTGTTGTAACAAGTTTAGTACAGAAACTAAGTGATTTAGAGTGTATTTCCTGTAGTTGTGATCTATAAGAATAAAGGAATATTGATGTGAAATGGAAAAAGATTAACTCCACATTTGATTTAGAGTTTATATGCACATAGACATATATAAAAGGATTGCTGATGCTACAGAGGTCCAATGAAGCTGAAACTTTAATAGTAGCTTCAATGGATGATGTCTAGAAAGTGTGCAAAATTTTAGTTCTAGCAAAGGTTGTATGTGGTCAGGAAAATTCCATATGTATTTCCACTTCTATGAATTATCATTAAAATTCTAGAGTGGTATCATGACTACCAGTGGTTGTATCAAACATAGCTGGTAGTCAAGGTTCTAAGAAAATTTATTGCACATTTTTCTAAGCTTTTTAGATTGAGATATAGATTTCAGGACAATTTTTCTAAGCTTTTTAGTTTGGACAATCTGCTGAAATGTTTCTGGATATTTTGGAATTTTCACGTACATAGAGATTGGAAACAAAATTTGGCAATTCAAATCGATTCAAATAGACATGAAACTTTTACTAGACCTTAAGGGAATAATTTGGAATGATTTCGCCAAGTTTGGGAAATTTTGAATGAATGGAGCATCAGGAATTAATTTCAATAGCATTTTATTTCACGGAATTATTGAGGACAAATTAAAGATTTTCGTACAGATCCAAGTGCACCACCCGAAAGTATATATCGTCCTGTTTCCAAATAATTTAATTGGGATTTTTTTAACAAGTATTCTAGGAGATATTGATTTTTAAAGTTGGAACAAAATCTGGAATTTAATTTAAATGTGAAAATTTGAATAAAGAACGGGGCCCACCGGTTTAAAAATGGACCAGTCGCATTCAAGCGACACAGGGGCCACAAAGATAATGGGTGTGGCCACACTGGAACCATCACCACAGCAAATCCGTGTGATGTGCCAACTCACTGATGACCGGGCCCCACCGGCTCATCTTCTACCTCGCGATCGAACGGGCCAGGGGCGGCACAAGGTGGTGCCCGACGGCGGCCGTTCTCCGGTGCCTGTTCCAGGGCACGATGGCCCTCCAAACTCGCCGTCCCCACGTAAAATTCGATGGGGATCTTGATGGTGAGGCTCCCGACGGCCTGAAATGGCGGTGCGACTAGGGTTTCATCCATGTCGATCGGGCCCTACGATGCTCTATTTCGCACGGGAAAACATCCAAATTATTCCTGGAAACCTAGGGAGCCTGTATGAGGGTGCTAAGTGCGGTGAAAACCCATGGAAACAATATTTCGAAAGCGAGGTGGGTGGGCTCAATCCGGCGGCTAGGGAAATTCATATTCTGAGGTGTCCAATCGATGGTTTTCGATTGTGACATCCTAGCTCAAGGTTTAACAGGATTTATATAATAACTCATGCCATCATGGTATACCTTCTTTTCCGGAAGCTCATCTGCAAAGAACTCTGAGGTTAAGCGTGCTTGGCCCGGAGCAATTTGTGGATGGTTGACCGACCGGGAAGTTTTCCTGGGTGCACACGAGTGAGGAAAAAATGCGCTGAAAAGACTAGCGTTGGTTTGTGGGGCTAGTCTGTGATCCTAGAGAGCTGCCAGAAGTAACGACCGCCGCGCCCATAGTGGTTGGGGTGTTACATCGATGAGGTTTGTCTGAGGGTGTGCGCCTGGAGGTTTGGAAACTATAATCTAACTAGATTAGATGATTGTCACACCTAAAAACGAATTAAAGGGGAGACCTAGGTAGGTTCATATCACGAGCTCGTCGGGAAAAATGGAAACACGGGTGCTACACTCCATGGAAAAAGGATCAAATTTTACACGAACCAAGGAGACGTATGGGCGCACCTTTTTGCTTCAAGGATCAAGGCACGAAAAGGCTTGTAATGTCTGCTCAACGATGGAGCAGAGAGCGGCAAGCAGGGGAGCTCCAATGGCGGCCACGATTTAACTTAGATTGGCGTCGGGGAGGCTGTGACTAGGCAAGAAACTGGTCACGGAGGTGCGCAAGAAGTTAGTGAGGAAGTAGAAGCAAAGAAAATTGATAACCACTGAGTACCCAAAGAAGAAATTGGGTGGGGAGCAAAAATGGCGCCTGGAACTTCAACAGAGGAAAAGTGCTCGACTCAGGGGTTTGAAGGTGGATAAGGAGTAGCCTTGGGAGTGCTTTATGCATCTGGAGGTGACCTCAATTAAGCAGGCAGCTCGGCGTCCATTTGCATGTGTGTGGTGTCACCCTGGGAAGAAAAGGACAGAGCACACTGCATGACAAGTGGGTCCCACTTCTCTCCCTCATCCTCATCCTTGCTCATTCTCTTCTACCACCTAATTTAGTCCAAAAATTTTCTAGATATTTGTGGGACGGATGGATTAATTATGGGGAATTTGATTCTGAATTCAGATTGTTGATTTGACAATGTTTCATTTGAATTCAAACTTGAATTTGAATTTGAGATGAAGTCAATGTAGCTATTGAATTAAATAGCAAACTTGCGTCAAAAATTATGAAATTTTGCAGGGAGGCTATTTGAAAAATTTGTAAACTATTGGCGATCTCAGAATTCCATTTTTGCATCATTTGAACAGGAGCAAATTCTGAATTTTTGAATTCCCACCAATAGGGTTGAAATGAATTGATTTGTAAATTGCCATTTTGATTTCTCCATTCAAGCTTGATGTAATTTATCTAATATAAATTTATACTCCGAAATTTTTTGGCTTTTACATTCCTTCCCCCTTAAACGAATCTTGTCACGAGATTACAATGAAGAGACGAAAGTAGGAGATAAATTACCGGATATGAGACGATAAGAAATCTGGATAGTTGGAGCGGAGATATTCTTCAGTTTCCCATGTCACTTCTTCAGCGGTATGGTTGTTCCATAACACTTTATAAAACCACAGCATGTGGTTCCGCGTGGTTCGAGTCTTCTCATCGAGAATCTGAACCGGATGTTCGGAGTATGTCAAAACCAGTTGCAATTAGCCGATTTCATCCGTGTTAACTGCAGCTGTGAACTTGAGACATTTCTAGAGCTGAGATACGAGGAAAATGTCGTGTATACTAGCGAGAGATGCCGGTAATTCCATTCGATTAGCCACAGGTCCGCACTTCTCTGTGATAGCAAACGGACAGATAAATTGCGGAGCGAGCTTCCCTTTTACTCCAAACCAATGATCCTTTCATCGGAGACATGCGGAGGTATACGTGATCTCCGATATCAAAGTGCAGCAGGCGATGCCGCTTACAGAAATAATTCTTCTGTCGAGATTGAGCCACTCCTAGATTTGCTTTAATGATCCGAACTTGTTCCTCGGCTTCGTTGACTAGATGAATCCCGAACGTCACCCTCTTGCCGGACTCACACCAATTCAGCGGTGCGGGGCATTTTGCCCATAGAGTGCTTTGTATGGTGCCATCTTTATACTCGCTTAATAACCATTGTTGTATGAGAATTTTGCCAATGGTAAATGATCATCCCGATTTTTACCGTAGCGAATGGCACATTCACACAACATGTCTTCAAGGACTTGGTTCACTCTCTAGGTTTGTCCACCGGTCTGTGGGTGATACGCGGAGCTTCTTGTCAGCTTAGTACCCAACGAGGCGTAAAGCTGCTCCCAGAAATGAGCAATGAACAGTGCACCGCGATCTGAAATTATGGTCTTCGGAACACCATGTAAGCATAAGATCCGCACAATGTACAACTCTGCATATTGTTTAGCAACAAATCCAACATTAACCAGAATGAAGTGTGCTGATTTGGTTAGTCGGTCGTCTGTCACCCAAATTGAATCATGCTTCCGGAATGTGAGTGGTAATCCGATGATGAAGTCCATACACACATCCTCCCATTTCTATGCTGGAATATCCAACGATTGTAGCTGTCCTGATTTGCACATATGGTCAGCCTTCACTCGCCAACACATATAACGTTCAGATGCGTACTTCACTATTTGTCACTTCATACATGTCCACAAAAACTTGGTCTTCAAATCTCGATACATTTTATTGCTGCCCGGATGAATAGAAAATTTTTAAATGTGAGCTTCATCCAATATTTTCTTCCGGAGCTTGACATCCTGGGGTACAACTATCCGGTCCTTGAACCATAATGTACTGTGATTATGTTTCCGGAAACATTTTACCTCCCCGCTGTCCACTCTTTCCCGTATGTGTGACATGCCTTTGTCCTTCTTTTGGGCTTCAATAATATCCTCCCGGATGGTGGGAATAAGAGCAAGATTATTGAGAGCACCATATGGAATCACATATAGACTTGGTTCCTCATCTTCAATTTCAACCATGGTGATGTTGTGGACATGGGCTTTCTAACTAAGCGCGTCGGCAACCACATTTGCTTTACCGGGGTGGTAGTGAATTTCAATTTTGTAATCTTTGATCAGCTCTAACCACCTTCGTTGTCTCATATTCAGCTCCTTCAGCGTGAAAATATATTTCAAACTCTCGTGGTCGGTGTAGAGGTGTACGAGATTTCGAAGCAAGTAATGCCTCCACATTTTCAATGCCAATACCATGGCAGCAAGCTCGATGTCGTGAGTCGGATAGTGCTGCTCGTGGTTTCGGAGTTGTCGAGATCCATACGCGTCCACAAGTCCTCCTTGCATGAGAACACATCCCAGTCCGATGCCGGATGCATTGCAATAAACGTCGAACGGTTTTGTCGTGTCTAGCTGAGCAAGAATTGGGGCTGTTGTAAGGTGTTGCACTAATGTCTTGAACGCTTCTTCACAAGCTGAACTCCAAATATATTTGGTGCCCTTTTTCAGCAGCTCCATCATCGGTTTAGCGTGTTTTGAGAAGCTCGGGATGAACCTCCGATAATATCCCACTAAACAAAGGAAACTTCAGACTACATGTACGTTCTTAGGAGATTGCCATATCAAAACTTGAACAATTTTACTTGGGCCCACAGCGATGCCCTCAGCTGAAATAATGTGTCCCAAGAATGGCACTTGGCTGATCCAAAATTCACACTTGCTGAATTTTGCATAGAGCTTATGGTCTCTCAACTGTTGCAGCACAATATGCAGATGTTCAGCATGCTCTTCCTCGGACTTGGAATAGAACTATATATCATCGATGAAGACCATGACAAATTTATCCAACTCCGACATGAATACCGAGTTCATGAGATACATAAAGTGAGCCAGAGCATTGGTGACACCAAAATACATGACAAGATACTCGTATAATCCATACCGCGTCAAGAATGCCCTTTTTGGTATATCCTCTGGTTGGATTTTGATTTGACGATATCCAGACCGAAGATTCATCTTTGAGAACACCCTCGCACCAACAAGGTGATCAAAAAGAATGTCGGCGCTGGGCAGCGGGTACTTTTTCTTTATAGTCATGACATAGAGCGGTCGATAATCCACACATAACCACAATGTTTCATCCTTCTTCTTAACGAACAGCACCGAGCAGCCCCAAGGTGACAGGCTTGGACAAATAAAACCCTTGTCCAAAAGGTCTTCAAATGCTCCTTTATTTCAGCTATCTCATGAAGCGCCATTCGATACGGTCTTCGAGAGATCGGTGTTTTTCCCATACAAGTTCAATCTTGAACTCAACGTCGCATTTGGGTGGCGCACCCGGCAAGTCATTGGGAATAACATTAGGATACTCATGGACCACCGGAATATCTTCAAGTTTAGTTGCTTCCGTGTTATATACAGCTGCACTGTGCCGCTCCATGCTGTCCAAAACCAGATTGTGCTGTCCGTGCATCGGAGAGTCAATTTGGACAGTCCGGGTACTGATTTTAAGAATGACACTGTGATGGTTCAACCATGACATCCCCAATATTACGTCGATCTTCTGTCCATCCAATATAATCAGTGACGTTGGATATATCTTGCCTCCCACACATAGAGCTGCTCGGGGAACAATCCTACTAGCAGAGATACTTCCACCCGTTGAACTTATAAGATAACTATTCTTTGGAGTATTGGTGGATAATTGGTGCTGATCCACACATGAGTTACTGATAAAATTGTGGATAGCACCGGAATCGAAGAGTATGAGGACGGGTATGTCTTTGATAGCAAACATGCCCGCTAACACCGGTGCTCCCTCCAGAACACCCTCGATCGCTATATGTTGAACACTTCCGGTTTACAGTGCTGTCCTCTCTGGTTGAACACGGGGCTGAATATACAATTGTACTGGTACTTGCCCGCGACTCAACATCTTCTTCGGGCAATCCTTGGTATGGTGCCCAACATGATCACATGTGAAACACCTATACTGATTCAAAGTCCCGCTGATTTGAGGCCTGAATAATTCTGCAACTTGCGGTGAGACAATTGCCCGTGGAACAAATTGGGACTGTTCCTACTGCTGCTGTACTGCTAGTCTGGAACCTGATTCTCCAAACTGATGAGTTTGATATAAACTCGGTCGTACAGCTGGCTGCCATCTCTGACTGGACGGTGATCGGTATTACCACAGGGTACTTTTGAGGAACATTATGTGTGCTGTCCGGCATGGCAAGTCTCTTCTTTGACTCCCCAGCGATCCGCTCACTTGTGGCATCCTGTTGCGTAATAGTGGCATTAAGCATAGCATTGAACAAGCTGTGATTGAACAATTCAAGCTTGTCTTTCAACATGGGGCTTAGACCCCGATAGAAATACTCTCGCTTCTGATCTTCCGTACTCACATACTCTGACGCATATTACGCTAGATTAATGAAGACTTCGAAGTATTCTTGAGCACTCATTCCTCCAAGCTTCAGATCAAGAAATTTCTGAAGCTTCCTTCTCATAATGGCAGGAGGAACATGATAGGCGTCGAATGCCTTCCGGAACTCTATCCAAGTGACTGTCTGTCCGGCGGCCAAGGAGGTGATGTGGTTTGCCCAGCAGGCACCAACGATGCCATGTAGTTGTTGTGCTGCATATAAAAACTTCATATGATCACTGCACTGTAGCAGTGCGAACTTAGCTTCGATGGTGCGGAGCCAATGGACCCCATCTAGAGGTTCACCATTACCACTGAACACGGGGGGTGCAGTCACCAAGAATTCCGGGTATGTTGCTTGCTGAGGTTGACGATTGCCTTCGGCTTGACATCCCCCCCTCCCCCCCCCCCCCCCCCCTGATTGGATGTAATCTGCGTTCGCGGCAGCTCGGTCCGCTCATCTACCCACCATGGCTGCGATACCATCCGCCAATGTAAACAGAGATGGAGGTGGCTGTTGCGCCGGCTGTTCCGGCTCTCGTGAGTCATCCCCTACCTGACTTGAACCACCGACCTCGTATGTTGTGCGAACGTGCACCATTCTGCAGTCACAGTTATTAATCCAACATGAGATGTGATATTGCAAGATCACAATAGGATGAAAACGTAGTGTGTGTATTGATAACGAAACTTGCATGGCGGCGATATATTGATAAAGTGTAAACTTTATACCAAATACATTGTCCCTCGACCAATGTCACAATAGCGAGCTCCAAAATAATAAACTCCATGGATTGAAGTTCATTTTGGCTATTATTGGTCACGACAGACGTTATGCACTCTATTGTGCGAATACACTCTCTTATCTTCAATATGATACAAACATGGTCATAAAAAGAAAAGAGGTTTCAGTGGGTCAAACCATCAATTTCACTGATAAATGGTTGAGTATCAACACCTGGTCTGCTACGACCCTCCTCGAAGTAAAATCGAGGACCAGATTCAGAAGAAGACCAAATTATGCCAATCTGATGTAGTTTCTGATAAACCTGACCAGCTTGTACTCAAACACAAATTTAACCCAGTAATTTGCAGAATCAGATCTTGAGATGAACTACAAAGTTGAAGTAAACTTCAAGACTTTCCAAAAAGTATTGCTTTGCCTCCAGATCTTTTCTGGTTGGGGAAATATGGCATTGTAAACCTGACAGTTTTTCTGGAAATTTTGACAGCATCTCCTTTGTTTATGCTGATTTTGGGCCACAATTTCCAGATATAAAACAGCAGAATTTACAAAAGCCACAATTAACAAATTTGTAATACATATTACAAGGTTCCAGAAATGTTTTGTACGATCCCGTTCGATCCTTTTCGAGTTTTCTAGAGAGAGATATGGTCAAAACAGTAGAGTTTGGTCCATAGAGGGTTCCAGTTTCTGTAGAGTTTGGCAGATTTTAGAACATTGAAACTTTGAATAGGATAGAGGGGAATTCAGCTCAGGAGTTGAACAAAACAGTTTCAAAGGACTTCCCAAACTTTTCATTCATGTAAGATACACATTCATTGGAGTTTTCTTCTGGGAGATATGGTTTCTCAAATTCAGGTCCTTTTTCTGGCAGAAAACAGAACACTCTGTTTTTTAATCGGTGACTTCAAAACCTACTCCAGTTTTGAAAACTTAATTCGAAATCGGAGCTCGATAGCTAATATAAATATTCTGAGGTATTCTAAGTTCCATTTTACAGCAAAGTGGTTAATGCAACATTGGAATACATGTCGGTACTACGTGCCTCACAAAAGTGAAAATTTTAAGCCGTTATTCCGGCATACGTCTCAACGCGGGCCTTAATGATGTTCACCCGCAAATGATTTCTATGCACAATACGATCCCGTGTTCAGTGGTGCATAAGACACACAATTAACAAAACACTCATTTTGGTGCCGTACGGCACAGCCCGCAAGGGCGATCATTTTAGGTAGTCAGAATAATATAAATGAAAGTAAGACATCCGTCCTGTATCATTCCATACGGGCTGCCCCGAGCTAAGCCATGTCTCGAGGTACATGACCGGGTTTTCTATCACTCGATGGAGTCCCACGTCTTTGCATAATGCTGCACCAGTAGGAGGCGCATCGGGTTATGTCCCACCCGACGAGGCTCCCACTAATTTTGAAGCACGCTGGGGTACTGCATGTCATATGTTCTCAGAAACATGGAGAGTTTTAGAAACTCATATTGACTTTCCGTGCTATGCCACAGAAACAATCACAAGCTACCTCTCATATGGTGAGCTTACTGCAATTGATCCGCATGCGGTGGCGTGCCACACATCTTACCTGACGTCGGAGCATCGTTATAGAATATAATAACACATAAGTTAGCTTTGCCACCTTAATAACTCATGCTAATATAGTCCTTATGTGGGCCTAGTACCGTATCCTATGTCTTTTCTTATAATATGATCCATATTTAGTGTGATTACCAATACGGATCTGATACCAGGCTGTGAGGACCAGGTCCACACTTTCCAGGAATCGCATTGGGTGGTGCCGTTCGATGCGGCACCCAACAACACACATGTAAAGGAACACGTACACATAAATCATTTGCTGAAACTTACAAAGATGTTCAGTTCACAAATAGTTTATATAAAAATAAACTATAGCAGGAGATAAGATTACAAATCTCGTAGTCAAGTCTAATAAGCAAAAGAGAAGTCGTCCAGCCCACGGATGTTCCTCACTAGCCACGAATATCAAACTGCAGCGACATGGTTCCCCATGAGTATACCGCTCGGAGAGTTCCGAGTCTCATCGGACAACCATAATCATAAGCATAGAGGTTAGTAGCTCCAAAACAACTTATAAAGCAACCGTGAGCACGAAGGCTCAGCAAGACATAATCGTCTCACCTAAACATGAAACTCTACATGAGGGTAAAGACATAAACATAGGATGACAGATTTGCATAATGGACTTGCCTAAATGTGGGTCCTTATTTTCAGATTTATTTGCAGCAGCTTAAACCTTATGCGGGCAACATCGTAACTCCACAATCAAACAAGAAACGCTTCATCACGATGTTGCATGTCCAAGGTGGAAAAATAAATTTAGTGTGCACAATACTAATACATACAACATTGCAATACAATGATAATATAATGTTCATAACAGCAGTAATTAATTCTCATCTCAGTGCAAGTATTAACTACGTCACAACTCAATGAACAAGTGGTACTCATAACCGTGAGGGACGGTGATTCGAATCAAAGATACCCGGAATACACGACATGTACGCCCGTACTGGAAGTCACGTAGGTGCACTCCACGGACGTTGTACGAAGTCACCTTTCTCAAGTTCCGCCCAAGTTGAATCGATTCAATCGTCTAGGACAGTGTTCTCTCTCACGGTGCACCTATCCGCTGTGAAGATGTCGTGAGCGTGTTTCCGTCTACTGTGTTGCGGCTGAAAGCCTGAGGCGATCGAAAAAAGTCTCAACAAAGGCTCTCCAAGGTACATCGGTTTCCTGGACAGCATATATCCAGTATGACTCCGGTACAGTTCAAACTTGCTCAGCAGGGCAGCATACGGATCGGTGCTTAACCGACTCAGGCAGAGCTATGCACCCAAGACCACGTCTTGCTGCATCCTACGCCCCTGCCCAGTCTCATATTAAGATTACTACTCCATTTCTTTGAACCAATCCCAGGATAAAATGTCCTATCCATGCGAGTAGATTCCAACTACTTGACTTCTACCGAATCCTATACAACATTTAGCATAGCATAGTCTACATGATGACTTAACAACTACCCAAATACTCAATAGGTGGTCTGGTCATGCAAGTGGATTTTCAATCACCTTAGCCCTAATGCACGTAACTCACCCTAGACATAGGTGATACAAATCGAAATTTTGTAATAGCACTTAAATGCAAACCGTGGCTTGCTTTAACTTGCGACTCGATTGAATGTCAATGGTCAAAGGACTTCCTCTGGAGACTCTGCCAAGGACTTCAAGTGGACACCCTGGCCTTCTGCTCCAAGGAATGCTCCTAGTCGAGTTCCGACATCACGTGAACTATCGAAATGCAAGTGCATATATAAGCATGAGATAGCATAACATTTAATTCTGTCGTATCAAGTTTAGTAACGAAACTAAGTGATTAAGAATGGAGTTCCTGTTGTTGTGATCTACAGGAATAAAGGAATATTTATGTGAAATGGAAAAAGATTATCTCCACATTTGATTTAGAGTTTATATGCACATAGACATATATAAAAGGATTGCAGATGCTATAGAGGTCCAGTGAAGCTGAAACTTTAACAGTAGCTTCAATGGATGATGTGTACAAAGTATGCAAATTTTGAGTTCTAGCAAAGGTTGTATGTCATTACGACAATTCCATAAGTGTTTCCACTTCGATGAGTTTTCATTAAAATTATGGAGTGGTACTATGGCTATCAGTGGTTGTATAATACATAGGGGGCTGTCATGGTTCTGAAAAAAATATTGCACATTTTTCTAAGCTTTCTAGATTGAGATATGGAATTTAGAAGTTTGGACGATTTGCTAAAATATTTCTGGACATTTTGGAATTTTCGGGTATATAGAGATTGGAAACAAAATTTGGCTATTGAAATCAACTGAAATAGACATGAAACTTTTAC
Source organism: Tuctoria greenei (assembly GCA_036927565.1). Taxonomy (NCBI): domain Eukaryota; kingdom Viridiplantae; phylum Streptophyta; class Magnoliopsida; order Poales; family Poaceae; genus Tuctoria; species Tuctoria greenei. The sequence goes on along the minus strand of JAYESD010000007.1, from coordinate 20,525,490 downwards.
TGGACCTTAAGTGAATTATTTGGAATGATTCGGCCAAGTTTGGGAGTTTTTGAACAAATGGAGCATCTGGAGTTTATTTCAATAACATTTTTTTTCATGGAATTATTGAGGACAAATTAATGATTTTCATACAGATGCAAGTGCACCACTTGAAAGTATAGATCATTTTGGATCGAAAAAAATTATTTAGGAATTTTTGGACAAGTATTCTAGGAGATATTGATTTTTAAAGTTGGAACCAAATCTTGTAATTTAATTTAAATGGGAAAATTTATATAAAGATGAGGGCCCACGAGTTTAAAATGGACCAGTCGCATTCAAGCCACATAGGGGCCACAGAGATAATGGGCATGGCCACACTGGATCCATTGCCGCAGCAAATCCGTGCGGTGCGCCAACCCACTGACGACCGGGCCCCACCGGCTCATCTTCTACCACGCAATAGAACGTGCCAGGGGCGGCGCACGGCGGCACCCGACATAGGCCCTTCGCCGGCGGACGTTCTAAGGCACGGTGGCCCTCCAAACTTGCCGCTCCCACCTAAAATTTGATGGGGATCTCGATGGTGAGGCTCCGATGGCGATTGACGGACGGAAATGGCGGTGCGACGGCGGCAGCAGAACCTAGGGTTCCGGCCATGTCGCCCGCGCCCTACTTTGATCTATTTTCCATGGGAAAACTTACAAATTATTCCTATAAACCTAGGGAGCCTGTATTAGGGTGCTAGGTGCGGTGAAAACCCATGGAAACAAGATTTCGACGGCGAGGTCGGTGGGCTCCAACTGGCGTCTAGGAATATTCATATTACAACGTGTGCAATGGATGGTTATTGATGGGGTTTGTCTGAGGGCGGCTCAGATTATTGTTACACCTAGAAAATGAATTAAAGAGGAGACCTAGGTGGTTTCATATCACGAGCTCGTCGGGAAAAATGGAAACACAGGTGCTATGCTCCATGGAAAAGGCTCAAATTTTACCAGAACCTAGCAGATGTATAGGCGTACCTTTTTTCTTCAAGGATCATGGCACGAAAAGGCTTGTAACGTCTGCTCAACGGTGGAGCAGAGAGCGGCAAGCAGGGGAGCTCCAATGGCGGCCACGATTTAACTTCGATTGGCGTCGGGGAGGCTCCGGCTGGGCAAGAAACTGGTCAGGGAGGTGCGCAAGATGTTGGTGAGGAAGTAGAGGCAAATAAAATTGATCAGCACTGAGTACCTTGGCTCAATTTAGGCTGGACGGAGAAGAACTCGGGTGGGGAGCAAAAATGGCGCCTGGAACTTTAACAGAGGAAAAGTGCTCAACTCAGGGGTTGGGAGGGGGATAAGGAGGATCCTTGGGAGTTCTTTATGCAGCTGGATGCGATCTCAAGCAAGCAGGCAGCTCGGTGTCCATTTGCATGTGTTTTATGTCACCCTGGGAAGAAAAGAACAGAGCACACTGCATGACAAGTGGGTCCCACTTCTCTTCCTCATCCTCATCCTTATTCATTCACTTCTACCACCTAATTCAGTTAAAAAAAATTCTAGATATTTGTGGGAAGGCTCGATTGATTTTGGAGAATTTGATTCTGAATTCAGATTGTTGATTTGACAAAGTTTCATTTGAATTCAAACTTGAATTTGAATTTAAGATGAATTCAATGTAACTTCTGAATTAAAAAGAAAACTTGCTTCAAAAATTATGAATGTTTGCAGGGAGGCTATTTGGAATATTTGGAAACTATTGGTGATCACAGATTTCCATTTTTGCATCATTTGTACAGGAGCAAATTTTGAATTTTTGAATTCCCTCCAATGGGGTTGAAATGAATTGATTTGTAAAGTCCCATTTTGAATTCTCCATTCAAGCTTGATGTTATTTATCCTAATATAACTTTATACTCTGAAATTTTTGGGCTTTTACATTTATAATGTAGCTATCATGCAAGAATGGCATGGCCTTATGTGACTTTGATATGAGGTTTATATGTGTGTTGGTGGAATGGCTTAGATCAGCTCATGATACACACATAATGTTATTAGAGATAGCAATTTGAGTGACACGGATTTTGATAGTCTTGTATCGAATGAAATATATGTTGATGGTGATATCGGATCTAACTACACAAATGCTATAGATGAAGGCGACACGGGAGACCTACGTGATGCTATTGCCGCAGGCTTGGTGGGAGGATATTGATGATATTATCGTATAGATCATTTTGTATTAGATGCATGTATATTTATGTCAATTTTCCACTGATGATATTTTATTTTATGATTTAATGGACCTATGATACATTATTACTTTGTGTGTAAGAATGCTAAATAGTTTTTATTTTGTTAAAAAAATATAACAAAAAGTAACTCAGATTAAATACATATAAACATCAGAATAACAATATGGGCAATTCGGACATTTTACATTCTGTAACAGCAAACCAGCACATTTTTTTATGCAAATGGGCAGGTGTAATGCCTTTCCATTAAAGTAGAAGAAAAATGGATACAAAAAAGGTTTACTCTGACAACTTCAGTTGTTAGATTACAGAAACACCAGATAATAGCAAGGCAAAAGAGGATATTAGTTCACAACTTCAAAGAAAGCTTTTTGGGCCGTGAGGAAACCGTTGAATTCCACTTTTGCAAAACCTGCCACTGCTATCGCATCTTTTCTTCTCCTTGGAAAATTCTTATGTTTCTTTCCTTCCAAACATTCCACCAAGCATATAGGATCCCCACCAAGGTTTCTCTCCTCCTCTCTTTCACCATTTCATTCATGGTCTGTTGTCACAAATCTGCAATCTTCGGCAATTCGGGAGTGAAGGTGCTCAAGTCCACCTGAAAATTGTACCACTGTCTGCACAATTATGTTATTTGTTTAATAAAGGGGCATGCAAGGAGGATGTGTCTTGCTGTTTCTACTTCCTGTAAGCATAACGGGCAACTACATTGCTATCCCAGCCACGTGTATCAGGATTGTTTGCAGTTAGGGCTTTCTCATGAAAGAAGGTCCAACAAAATGTCAATACTTTTGTTTCAGCTCTTGCTCTCCATAGGTTTTTAGCTTGGAAAGGTGCTACCGTTCCAATGAAATGTGCCCGCTAAGCCGAATTAGCTGTGTATTCTCCTGTGGCCGTCCATATCCACTTTGACGTCATCTTGTAATGCCTCGTTTAAGAAGGCAACACCTGGTAGGAGGTGCCAAATGGATATGTATTCCTGCAGCTGCTGCCCATCTGAAATTTGTCTTAAGGCTCTAATCCAATTGCCATTGGTTAATTCCTTAGCTACTGTTCTTTTTCTGAACCTGACCAATTTGAAAAGGTTAGGAGCTAAGTCTTTGAGTGCTGAATTTCCTAATCACCTGTCATGCGAGAAAGAGAGAAAGGTGCCATCTCCCAATGTAAACTCTACTGAGGCTGCGAAGAGATCTCTCTCTCTTTTTGTGCGTGGCTGCTGCATCCCAGCCCATGGTTTGCTCCTCTGTTTCCAAGATTGCCACAGCCACCTGATTCTAAGTGCTGTGCAGAAACGCTCTAAATCTAGCACCCCCAGACCTCCAAAGCCTTTTGGTCTACATACCTTTTGCCTGTTGACTAGGCACATCCCCATTTTGTGCTCTGTCTTGTTATCCCTAGTCCATATGAATTTTCTTCTCAGTGTAGCACTAGAACAGTGGCGTGGTACATCACTGTTGAGGTGAGTACCGTTTTTGTTAGGAGAACTCCTCCTGCCTTCGTGAGTAGTCTTCCTTTCCAACAATGCAACCTACTGTTTACCTTGTCTACGAAGTGTTGGAAGTCTTGTTTCCTTGGTTTCCTCATGTGCAATGGTAAGCCTATGTACCTGCATGGGAACTCTTTAATTTACCCATGGAAGATATTGGCCAGCTCTTGAGTTGTCTCATGTGGTACATATAGTGGGTACATCTCAGTCTTTTCCATATTAATTTGTAATCCATATGCTCTTCCGAAGCATTCCAAGATATCCTTAAGGACCATCATGTCATCAATCGTCGAGATTAGCTAGTATGGCTGAATCATCAGCGTATCGGGATATGGCACCTTTTCTTGCTGATTTAGACACTTGCTGAAGGATATTCCTTTCTGTTGCCATTTGGAGGATCCTTTACAGCGGGTCTATTGCTAGGATAAATAGGAGAGGAGATAATGGGGTCCCCCTGCCTTAGTCCCCTCTTATGTTTGATTGTCCTCCCAGGTTTGCCATTGACCAGCACTTTAGTCGTTGCCGTGGAGAGGAGGATAGTGATCCATTCCCTCCATCTAGGACCGAAGCCTAGAGCTTTCAGCACTTCAAACAGAAACGCCCAACTCACAGAGTCAAAAAGCTCGGCTAATATCAAGAATGATAAAGATTGCAGGTTTGTTTTTGCTCTGGATTTCCTTTATAAAATTTCTGCACAAACAAGAAGTTATCGTGGATGCTTCGTTTTTTCAAAAAGCCGCTTTGGATTATCGACACAAGGTCGTTTATTATGGGTGCTAATCAGTTTGCCAGTATTTTTGAGAAGAGTTTTGCCATACTATGCAGTAAGCTAATGGGTCGGAACTCATTTATCTTAGAGGGATGCTCTTTCTTTGTTAATAGTACCATATGTGCCTTGTTTAGGAGGTTGAAATTCCCCCCTCTGAGCTGGGACAGGTGGCTGATAATCTGCAGAATCTCTCCTTTTACTATCTCCCAACATTTTGTAAAAACGAGGCTATATATCCATCGGGTCCAGGTGATTTTTCCTTGGGCATCACTTTTATTGCTCTGATCACCTCTGCTTCCTCAATGTCTCTGTCTAGGCTTTTTAGATCTTGTCTGACATAGCCCAGTTCCTCCCAGATAAGGGTCAGAGTTCTTCTTTCGTGGGATTCCAGCTGTTGTTCAAAGTGTCGTAACACTTCTTCTTCTTTGTCTTCCTTCTTTACAATAATGCCTGATTGAGTTTCAAGGATTTTGATGAATTTCTTATTTTTCCTTCCATTTGCTGTTATATGAAAAAGTTTGGTACTTGCATCTGAGGTACTGATGTTTGTCAGGAGTGCCCTTTGTCTTGCTCGAATCTTGTCAATTTCACTAGGCCTTGAAATTTCAATTTTACTTCTATCTGGAAGGCTTTTTCTTCCTCTGAAAGATTTCTCTGCTCTTCGGCTTCATCCATTCTGGCCATAATTTCTTTGCCGATGGCTATCTGCAATTTGATGTTACCTATTAAAATTTTCTCCCATTTTCTAAGTACCTTAGCTGTTCTTGCAAGCTTGATATGAAGTATTATCATAGCGCTTGTGCTGTCTACTCCAGGCCTCCTGTACTGTGTCCATAAAGACAGGTAGGTTTACCCAGTAAGCTTCGAAACGAAACTGTTTAGGATGGAAGAATTCAGTAGTTCCTTGCAGAAGCAAAGGGGTTGGATCAGAGAGTGTAGATGGTAGTGCCTGTAAGTTTGAAGATGGAAAGATTTCCTCCCATTCAATGGTGGAGAAACATCTGTCAATCTTAGTCATGGTTCGGAAGTCTTGCCCATTTGTTCAGTTGTATTTTCTCTTGGGATTTAACTTGCTACATGCAGCCCACTTGTGGGTTCATTTATTTGGTCCAACACCTCTGGTGGAAAGCCAAGGTGGTGTGGAGAGGTGGCTGAGGACTTTAGTCCCACATTGCCCACCTAGATTGGTGTTTTCCAATATATATAGTGGCTCCTGTTGTGGTTCTCAACATGAGAATAACGAGGGAGATGAAGGTTGTTGCTACGGACACAAACACACACACATGATGTAGACGGTTCCTATGCACTACTAACAATTCATCTCTAGCAGTGGTGCCACAAAAGTTTGTTAATAGATTTTAGATTATACATATAAATCCGCAAATGGACGGAAACTATCGATGCTGCATTTTGAATGTAGCCTAGAGGGGGAGTTTGAATAGGCTTTTTGAACTTTTGTCGGACCCTGAAACACTTTACAAATAGATGAAATACGGGGAGGCCGGACTAGTCTGTTATGATTCAGACTAGTCTGTTGTGCGCGGACTAGAAGATCAAAGGAAATATGTAATTCTACTTCTAGGAATCTATGCAGCGGAAGTCAATTGACAAGTCAAGTGTATTGAGACAATGAAGCAGTATATTGCAGTAATCAAGTTTCATACAAAGTTTCAATGTGAATTGTTCAATACTATGAAAACCCTAGAATATGATGAAAAGTAAACAAGAACACGCGATACACAAGATTTATCCCGAGGTTCGATCCCACATAGGGATCCACGTCCTTGTTGAAGAGTCCACAAAGGACCGGGTCTTAAATAACCCTTCCCTCGAGGGTAATCGCCATGGTGGCCGATCTTCACCACTAAGCTTGTTCAATAGGGCTTTCTCACACGTTGAGGGCTCCCCAATGATTACAAGAACAAACTCCACCAAACACACTCAAAATATGTACAATAATCAGCGAGAGTGTGCGAGAGATCAAACCCAAGAGCTCAAGATCGTGTAGAACAAGTTCTCTTTTTTGTCCAATCCATAATCCTCAAAGATTTGATACTTTTAGGTACAGAATGAGTGGATAGATGTATTTTGGGGCTCTTAGGAGGTGTGACAGCGCAGGGAGTCGAGAGATAGTGTTGTATGGCCTTACACCTCTATTTATATTAGGGTTTCCAAATGTTACCATTAGGGTTTGCAAAGTCCGGACTAGTCTGTGGCGTATACCGTACTAGTCTGGTGTGCGGTGTGTGGAAAACTCTAAGTGTTGATGGATACTAGACTAGTCCGTTAATGTGTGGATTAGTCTGATCTTAGTCAGGGAGATTTCACTCTAGTCCGGTGAGTATCGGACTTGTCCGGTGTTGTGGAAAACTGTTCAACTGAGGACAAGTCCGCACTTGGAGGACTTGTCCGATTTTTAGTCAGAGGATTATTGGACTTGTCTGACGAATATCAGACTTGTCCGGAGTGGTGCAGCTATGAAGTACTGCGAAGAAGTCCGTATCGAACTAGTCCGATTGTTATCGGATTAGTCCGCTCTTCCTGTGATTTGTGTAGTGAGTTTAATCTTTTGTTCACTTGAGGTCTTGGGGCATGTTTCTCCAACACACTCCATACAGAATAATTCTAATCTTTTCAGCTCTTGAGCTCTTTTCCCTTTGGATCCTCATTCTCCTTTCTTTTTGCCCTTTCTTCCTTATTGCTTTAAAACCTGCGCTCATCTCAACAATTTTGTTAGGATCTCATTTGTTTGTCATTAATGAACCCAAACCCACAAGGGATGCCTAGATGCAGTTTCAATCTTCCCTGTTTTGGTGATTGATGACAAACAAATTGAGACTACACAAATATGTTGAAAAATTCAGCTTTTCATAAAGTGTGCACATATGAATTTTGAGCAAAATAGTCAATGTAGAAGTAATACATATGTGAACTCTTTATGGTGGGGTGCAAAAATTATGTGTGTGAGCAATAATATTGATGTGAATGAGATAAGGAGCATAATCATAACATCATCAAGGCTAACAAGCACGCATAGCAGTTTTAAAGCATAAACCATTGATCATAGTACGACATAATCATCATTTCACAAGACATGTCCAAAAGCATGATGAGAGCATAATTTAGGTTTTACAAGATTAAAAGCATGAAAGAGTAGCAACAAAACAGAAAAGAGGAATAGAACTCTCTCTATCTCTAAGTAATGCTACAACCTAAGACTCCCCCTCAATCTCTCCCCCTTTGGCATCAAAGCACCAAAAGGGAAGAGAAGGAGGGATCTACTTGTCATCACCACCTTCATCCGCACTGTTGGTCCTTTCATCATCTTCTTCATCAAGCTGAGGAGGAGGATCAGAAGAACTACTTGTTGTGCCCCTTAGGCCAATGTAGGCAAGCTCAGATGGAGAGAGAGGTGGAAGCTCCGAAAAGTCAGAGTCAGAGTCTTCAAGGATAACTAGAGATCCAACTGGCTCAATCTCCAGCTTTTGGCATATCGCTTTGACATTGTACTTCATGTATCTCATTTGCTCTTCTCTTGCCTTATTCATCTTATGAAGCTTCACCTCAGTTTTCTGGCAAGAACCAAATACAACAGCCAAGTATTTCATAATCCCACTAGAAGACCCTTTGTGAGATGGAGGGCCCCTTCAGCTAGAGGGAGGTCTTGCCTCTCCTTGGGCTCTCCTAGGAGCCTCTTCACTTGATGCAGGTGAGGGAGCAGTTGGGATAGCATCTTGAGGCCGCTTCTGAGGCCTCAAAACAGTGTGCTCCACATCCTTCACAAACTCAATCCCTGTGACTTTCTCTATCATAAACATGATGTAGGTCGCATAGCCACAGGAGGAGTTTGGAGTGCAAGAGATGTTCACCATGTCATTCCAAATGTAGTTGAAGATGTCAAACTTCCTTCTCCTGCTACTGACTTTCATCAAGGTTCTCAAGTAACCTTGAACACTTCCTGCATCTCCATCTTTAGGGTCAATAGTCTTCCGATGCACTCGATTCAGGACAACGAAGAATGACTTCATGTTCATGGTTGAGGGGGGTTGTAACAGAGACGAGTGTCATAGAGGAACTCCATCTTGTCCTCCTCCATAGGACTGTCATTATGGATCACAATCTCATTATTATCGGTGTCCTCAAGATGCAGCAACCTAGCAAATTCAACATAAGTGACTGTGTATTTGGATCCATGTATCATCTATGTCACTCTAGCTTCACCCGAGCTTGCAAAGTAACATGTTGCAAAGAATTGATCTATAACTTCATCATTCCAGTCGTATCTAAAGAAAAACATGTCCTTTAGACCATGCCTCTCTGCAGCCTCTACAACCTCATCCAAAGCATCACGACTCTTCCTTTCATAATAGTTTCAGTCAATCCATTGGCTGTGAACCACCGGAGTCTTCATATTGAGGTAAACAGTGCTATAGTAGTCTGAGTGGAAGTGACTCCAAAATCTCGGATTAGCAGCCACTTTCCCATTGTTGTAAGCATCAATCTTTCTGAATTTCCATGCCACATCACTGCCCATGCCATTAAATCTCTCTTTTGAGGAGTTCCAACTCCCTTGTCTCAGAGATGCCATCTTCGAGGGACCAATTGAGCCAAAGTAAAGCCCCTTTCCTTTGCCCTTGGAAGATGGTTTCTTAGCCGAGACTTTTTGCCTCACCTGAGGTGGAGTGGGTGAAGGCTCAGCAGCACGACCTTGCCTCTTTTTCGTGCGATCTGGCGTAACACGAGGCAAGAGCTCTTGATCCATCTCAGCCTCAAAGTTGGAGAGGTTCTCATTTCATGTCGACATCATCCAAATCCTTTGATTTGAGGAGTTGAAGGAGTTCTTGGTGTGGATTAGTCCATGGTCACCTAGACAGAAAATTATATGGACCTTTCGTATATATCTGTGGGTTCCTAAAAAGAAATAGGAGACAAAACACACAAATATTCTTGATGAATATGATCAGTAAATATACAACAATCAAACTATGACCACAATTCATCATGATCAGATAATTAACATAGTTTTTCGCAGAAAATAGAGAAAGATGATTTTTGAACACAATCAACTTGATTTTGAAGATGGCATACAGATATGCAAGTTTTCAAGCCACATTCCGAGCATCGAGGATATTTAGTTCATTTCGGAGCTCACAAAAGCATTTTTATCAAGTGGCTTGGTGAACATATTGGCTAGTTGTTTCTTAGTTTTGACATGGGAAATGGCTATGTCTCCTTTAATTTAATGATCTCTCAAAAAGTGATGTCGGATATGAGTGTGCTTGGTTCTAGAGTGCTCAACAGTGTTGTGTGCAAGTTTAATGGAACTCTCATTATCACAAAGGAGTGGAATACGGTTCATATTGTAACCGTAGTCCCTTAGAGTCTATTGCATCCAAAGGAGTTGTGCACAACAACTCCCGGCTGCAACATAATCCGCTTCAGCTATGGACAAGGCAATAGAGTTTTGTTTCTTGGAGGACAAAGAAACTAGGACCTACCTATAAATTGGCAAGTACAGGAGATGCTTTTTCTGTCTACCTTGCATCCGGCATAATCTGCATCGGAGTATCCAAAGAGATTGAATTTTGAACCTTTAGGATACCAAAGGCCTAGGTTGGTTGTATGAACTAAATATGTCAAGATCCTTTTTACGGCTATCAAATGACATTCCTTAGGATTGGCTTGAAACCTTGCACACAAACATACACTCAACTTGATATCTGGCCTAGATGCACATAAATAAAGCAGAGAGCCAATCATGGAACGGTATACCTTTTGATCCACATTAGGTTCATCTTCATTGAGGTCTAAGTGTCCATTTGTCACCATGGGAGTCTTTATGGGCTTCGCTTTGTCCATGCCAAATTTCTTGAGAATGTCTTGGGTGTACTTTGTTTGTCTTATGAACATTCCTTCCTTTAGTTTTTTCACTTGGAATCCCACATAGTATCTCAACTCTCCCATCATGGGCATCTCAAATCTATCTGTCATGATTTTACTAAATTCTTGAAAGAAAATTTTTGTTAGTTGAATGAAATATGATATCATCATCAAAGTGCTTGGTAAACAAAGTGTAATCAACTTTACCAATTTTGAAGCCATTTTAAACTAAAAAATCTCTAAGGCACTCATACCAAGCTCTAGGAGCTTGTTTAAGGCTATAGAGAGCCTTACACAATTCGTACACATGGTTGGGGTACTCTTGATCTTCAAATCCGGGCGGTTGCTCCACGTACACCTCATCCTCTATTGGTGCATTGTGGAATTCACCTTTTATGCCCATTTTATATAGCTTGACATCATGGTGAGTAGCATATGCAAGTAATATACGTATTGATTCAAGCCTAGCTACAGGAGCAAAAGTCTGGTCGAAATCCAAAACGTTCGACTTGTGAATAACCTTTGTCCACACGTCGTGTCTTGTTCCTTGTTACGACTCCATGTTCGTCTTGCTTGTTGCAAAAGACCCATTTAGTGCCGACGTGTTGGACTTGTGTCTTTCAACAAGTTCCCATACTTCGTTCCTCTTGAAGTTGTTCAATTCTTCTTGCATCGCCATGACCCAGTCAGGATCTCTTAATGCATCTTTAACCCTGTATGGTACCAAAGAAGATACAAAAGAATAGTGTTCACAAAAATTAGCTATGCGAGATCGAGTTATCACTCCCTTTCGGATGTCACCCATTATGTTGTCGGCGGGGTGATCTCTTTGGATGCTTTGGTGAACTCTTGGATGTGGCACTTATGGTCTTGAATCGTCAAGATCATCATCTTCTTCGTCTCCCCCTGGATAGTTGCCCTCATTAATGTTTTGATCACCTTGATCTCTTTGAGGTTGATCTTGTGTGGAAGCTTCCCGTTGATAATTTTCCTCCACTTGTGGTTCATATTCTTCATTCGGATTTGGAGGTAGTGATTGTGGTCGAATATCGCCCAACGCCATTCTTCTCAATGCTTGACATGGAGCATCTTCTTGATCTAGCACACTTATCAACTTGCTCTACTTGAGAGCCATTGGTTTTATTGAACACTCGTCACGTGCTACTTCAACATGTCCTAAGGCTTTGTTGAAGAAACGATAGCCTAGGAGTTCGAATCATAGCCAAGCAAGAAACCTTCATAATACCTCCAGTAGAAGCTATGTTATGATCAAAGAACAAATAGAATATGTAGAGGAGGTTGTGACAAGACTTTTATCTACTTACAGCTTGGTGAGAAATGGCTTCAATCCTCGGCCAAAAGCTCGAAGAACAGAGGCGGTGGCTATGACGCGAAACTGAGGTGGAGCTCGACGGTGACGACCATGGCGCAAGCAAGCAGGCAGCTCGGTGGCTTGCATGCCACGTCGCGATGTCGAGCGCCGCTGGCGTCGATCGGCGGGGACAGCCGGATACAGAGCACCTCCGTCGGTTCACTCGAGTATGTGAGGCTGACAGTGGGTCCCACCTTCTCTTATCCTCTTCCCTTCTCTAAAACATCAATTCTCCTACCAAACTTGATCCAAAAATTCCAGATTTTTGTGGAGAGGCTCCATTAAACATCTCTAACTTGATTCTCAATTTGGATTTTGAATTGGAACAAGTTCCATTTGGATTTCAAATTTGAATTTGAAATTGAATGAAATTCAATGGTGTCACTAAATTAAATAGCAAAAGAGTTTGAAAATTTGTGAAACTTTGGGAATAAGTCAAGCAAGTAATCCTGACCACGATGGTGTGTTCAAATCTTGATGTTCAAATAATTTGAACAGAATTCAAAATTTGAACTCTAAATATGGCTCGAATTTGCTAAGCGTCTCAATTAAAATAACAAATGGTCTTCAAAAATCTTGAAATTTGGTAGGAACTCTATTTGGAATATTATGAGGCAATGGAAAAATTTATGGCCAGAGATTTGAACATTTTGGCAGGGCCTCATTGTACAGTGCTATATTCAAATGAATTTGAATATAATTTGTACTGCGTTGTAATTTGCCCTGAAAATTTTTATTCAATAAATTCCAAAACTTGTAGAAAGGTCACTTAAATTATTCTAAGGTCATTGGTGAAGTTCATCCCTTATGTTAATAAAATTTAAGAATGAGTGAACGAAAAATTCTTAATGATCTCAAGTTCAAATGCACAACCACATTTGATCTTCATTATGGATGAAAAACAAATTGATAGTTGAATATAATATTAAGGGAAAAACTGGGATTTTACATCATCATTTTTCTCGTACTCCACGAACATTTTTCTTTCTCCGTTCATGTGATTGGTGCATCCACTATCTAGCACCCATTTTGTTACACTTTATGAATAAGCCTGCAAAAAGAAATTATGTGTTGGTCTTAGGTACCCAAGCTTGCTTGGGCCCTTTGAGGTTAGTCACAAGTGATTTGGGCACCTACACATGAGAGTTGGAGTTCTCATGGCGTGGCCCAAAATATCTATCATAAACTTTTGCATAACTATTTCTCATAAGTATATATGAACCATCAAAGGTTCTAAACAACATTTTTTGTTCATATGAGTTCACAGTGTTCAATTTATCAACGTTACTATGTTTTCCATCTTGGGAAGAGGTTACTTTAACAAAAGCAATGCGATCCTTGTTCTTCTTGTGGCTTCTAGTGTTTTGCTTTTAACCATAAGAATACCCAATGCCATATTTAACATTAGGAGGTCTTGTGACCGAGTATGCACTACGTGCATACTTGACCTTCTCCTTGTCAAATATGCCACTTTGGGAGGGATGCTTGTCTTTTGTCAACTTGGACTTCTCTTCCAAGTTGATGTCATTTTTAGCACATGTACAAATAAAGATAGTTTCGGATTTGATGTGTTGAGAAGGTGAGCTTGAAGAGGATGAAGAACCACTTTGCTTGAGTTACTCAACTTGTTTTTCAATGATCTTGTTAACTTTGGTTAAGTTAGCAAGTTCATCCTTGATAGTCACATTTGAGTCTTTTAACTTCAAGCAAGCTTCCTTCCTTGAAGCTAACTCAAGTTCTAGTGATTCACTTTGCTCCTTTTCAAGTTCAAGGAACTTTTCAATTTTAAGATATTTCTCCTTTTGGAGAATGATCATATCTTCTTGGCGATTGACTAGCTCTTCCTTATAACCAATTTTATCCATTAAATTTTCATTTTAGCAGCTGTCGTTTTATCTAAACCACTAAGCATCATTTCATCATCACTATAATTATCAATATAACTATCAAAATAAAGCAAGGAGGAAGGTTTAGTAGTGACCTTTATTTTTCCTTCCTTAGCCATTAGACACGTGTGGTCGGTGTCCTTCCATGCGCCAATGGTTGGGAAGAGAGTGGACTTCTTGGTAGGCTTCTTGATGGCTACGGTGGTCATCTCCTCTTCTTCTTCAAATGAGGACTCATCATTGGAGTCCGAATCCTTCCCTAGATGTGCTTGGCCATATTGCTTTTTTTCTTGAATATTTCTTTTGATGGCTTTTTTCTTTATTCTTCTTATTAGTGTCTTCATTTGGACAGTCCACTATGAAGTGATCATATTCTCCACAATTGTAGCATGCACGTCTCATCTTGGGTCTTCGTTTGTCCCTTTTCTTCCTTCATTTGAGCTATTACCCTTTCTTCTTCTCATCATCTTCTTGAACTTTTTCATGATCAAGATCATGTCTTCATCATTGACAACATTGCTTTTATCATCTTCCTCAAGAGCTTCTCGAGCTTGTTTTGATGCAGGCTTGCAAGTTGACTTTAGAGAAACTCCTTTCTTCTTTGACGATGTAAGGTCGGCAAGTTCCTTGACATGCTTGGCTTGCTTCTCCATCATTTCAAAGTTGATGATCTTGCCAAGAAGTTCGTCCGGGGTCATTTTATGATACCCTGGACTCTCTCTAATCATAGAGCAAAGTGTCACGTTGCAAAGTATGAATACCCTAAGAATCAATTTCACCACTTCATGATCTGTCTTTCTTGCTACCATAATATCGAACTTTGTTGATAAGCTTCTTGAGTCTATTGTACATATCTTGGGGCGATTCACCATCTTCTATAGTAAATCTCCCCAATTCTGCTTCAATCATCTCTATTTTTGCTTCTCCTACGTGATGATCACCTTCATGTGCGGTTTGGAGAGTATCCCGTATCTACATGGAAATCTCGAGTTCATCCACCTTGGTGAACTCGTCTCGGCTCAATGATGAGGTGATTACAGCTGCGGCTTGAGCATACCGATCAATGGCTTGTTCTTGACTTGGAGTTAGCTCTTCATCATTGCCCAAAATATCTATCTCTGTACATACTATATGCCAAAGACTTGGGTTAAGAGATATAAGGTGCATTTTCATATTTTATCTCCATATTGAATAGCAATTTCCATCAAAGTAAGGTGCTTTGCCTAAAGGAATTGACAAGTAATGACTATTATTAGAATTTAAATGCTCATAGTCGAAAGGATATCGGGAGTAGTCTGTGTGACTACCCCCCTTTTTCTTCTCATCTTCTTCTTCCCTTTTGGAGAGAGTGCCTTCTTCCATAGAAGAGCCTTGAGTTCGAGCATCTCCATATCATCATCATCATCCTCACAGTCTTGAATGGCATCTAGAAGTTTCTCTAGTTTTTGGTTCCTTTCATCATCACCCTTTTCGTTGTTGAGGCCCTTGTGTACATCGTTGAAGTCTGACATTGTCTCTTCGATCGGTGAGTCTCTTTTGAACAGTTTAGCTCTGATACCAATTGAATGTAGCCTAGAGGGGGTTGTGAATAGGCTTTTTGAACTTTTGTCGAACCCTAAAACAATTAACAAATAGATCAAATACGGGGAGGCCGGACTAGTCCATTATGGTGCCGACTAGTCCGGTGTGCGCACACTAGAAGATCAAAGGAAATCTGTAATCCTACTTCTAGGAATCTATGCAACGGAAATCAATTGACAAGTCAAGTGTATTGAGACAATGAAACAATATATCGCAATAATCAAGTTTCATACAAAGTTTCAATGTGAATTGTTCAATACTATGCAAACCCTATAATATGATGAAAAGTAAACAAGAACACTTGAGTTACAAGATTTATCCAAGGTTTGATCCCACACAAGGATCTACATCCTCGTTGAGGAGTCAACGGAGGACCGGGTATTCACTAACCCTTACCTCGGGGGTAATCGCCACGGAGGCCGATCTTCACCACTAAGCTTGTTCAAGTGGTCTTTCTCGCACTTTGAGGGCTATCCAAAGATTACAAGAACAAACTTCACCAAACACACTCAAAAGATGTACAATAGTCAACGGAGTGCACGAGAGATCAAACCCAAGAGCTCTAGATCGTGTAGAGCAAGCTCTCTCCTTTGTCCAATCCTTAATCCTTAAAGATTTGATCCTTTTAGGTTTAGAATGAGTGGAGAGATGTGTTTTTGGGCTCTTGGGAGGTGTGATGGCGCAGGAAGTCGAGAGATGGTGTTGTATGGCCATACACCTCTATTTATATTATGGTTTCCAAATGTTATCGTTAGGGTTTGCGAAGTCCGGACTAGTTCGTGGTGGACACCGGACTAATCCGGTGTGCAGTATGTGGAAAACCCTAAGTGTTGATGGATACTGCACTAGTCCGTTAATGTGCGGACTAGTTCAATCTTAGTCAGAGATATTTCAGAGTAGTCCGGTGAATATTGAACTTGTCCACTGTGGTGCAAAACTGTTCAACTGAGGACAAGTCCACACTTGGAGGACTTGTCCGATTTTTAGTTAGATGATTATAAGACTTGTCCGAAGAATATCAGACATGTCCAAAGTGGTGCAGCTGTGAAGTACTACAGACAAGTCTGTGCTGGAGGACTTGTCCTATTTCATTGCAGAGAAATATCGGACTAGTCCGATGGTTATCGGACTAGTCCCCACTTCTCAACTAAACTCCATACAAGATAACTCTAATCCTTTCAGCTCTTGAGCTCTTTTCCCTTTGGATCCTCGTTCTCGTTTCTTTCCATGCTTTCTTCACAATTGCTTTAAAACCTGAGCTCATCTCAACAATTTTGTTAGAATCTCATTTGATTGTCATTAATCAACCAAAATTCACAAGGGATGCCTAGATGCACCCTTCACACTTCCCCTCTAAGAGTATTCCCAAAGGGTGTCATTTATATTCTCCCAAAGGAAGGCTACATGGATATAAAGCAATCATCAAGTGGAGAGGCTATGTTGATCTAGGTAGGGTTCTACTAAGGATGGATAAATGATAGTTTGAGTAATGTGACACACACAAGAGCATTCTATCCTAAGGGGATAAATGAGGTTGAGGGGAACTAGGCTAAGGGTTAGGTAGAGACTCCTACTTTGCTTCTAATATACATATACATAGCCTAAGTTAGTTACTAATGATCATGTCAATTGTGAATTCTCATGCTAAGTGGATTAACACATCAGGCACGGGTTTACCCATAGCAATACTAGGACGACTCCCGCCAAGAGCCTATGGCATAGCCGAACATGGAGGATTACAAAGGACAGATAGGATTGTCACCACCTACTGCTTACCTCTTTGATCTGTGGGTCTACGAGACATTCAATGCTACTCTCTATCCTAGGACCATGCTACCATATTAAGTATTTACCTTAGAAGCCTAGGCAGAAGACATCATAAGGCAATGAACTAAATCATCATTGAACCAATGTTAATTCACAGAACAAGTGATTCATGTTAACATAATCATGTCATAGCTAATTAGACTATAGCGGGGGTTTGTAGTTTTTATAATGATATAATGACAATGATATAGCATAATCATAAATACTACTCCTACCACATACATGGAATCCACAATCAAACATGAAATGCTTCAACCAAATATATGAACAATGGAAGACTAAAGATAACATCTTTATTCAGAGCAAAGTTACAAATATGATTTGGGAAGAGACTCCTTCTACTCCTCTCCAAATTGTACTATGGACTAGAGACTCTCCTCTCTACAACCTATACTCCTCTAAACCTATGGAGAGTAGTGGATACAATGGATGAATACTCATGTGGTGTGTGTTGAAGTGAGGGGTGAGGGGTCCTATTTATATATTGGAGAAGGGTCGGTTCGTGCAACCAAAAGTCAGTCACCCATTGCCTCTTCAAGGTAGGAGGAGCCAACATGTGCCGTTTGACCGTGTTTGGCGCCAGGACCTAGTCAGCAGACTAGGGGGTGTGATTCCTCCAGGTCTATGCCAAGTGGGTCCCACTGACTGGTATTGGTGCTACATAGTTGGATGGCCTCAGATACTTATGTTTGTGGGCCATTTGATCCATGTGGTGCCACATGTCATTGACTGATTAGCTAGAATGATATTTTGTAGGATACATCCCCTTGTTCCACTTTACTTTTTCATAGAATCTCTGCAGACCCTACTTTCTCCAAAGACAAGTGGAAATAGGTTAAATAGAAAGGTGATGTGTGCAAGAAATGACAATTCATTCACATAATTGTGTATATTGACAGGTGAAATTAGTATAAAACAGTCGTCAACAAACTCCCCCAAGCTTATCCTTTGCTCGTCCCGAGCAAAGTCAAGATTTTATGTTGATGATCAGGAGTTGCTACTATGTTCTATTTTTCAAAAGTACCATATGCACAACAAAATACTGTAACTAGTATTGTAAAAATTGGCACGGTACTTCACCCATCTTAGTTTATTATGGTGCTTATGCCGTCTGCTATTCATGGGTGGCTGAAAAATAGAACAACAAATGGAGCACACATAACCTAGAAATCAAGTTCACTAAAATTCCAGAGAGTTCATCTGACACTCGTTTCCGAAAATGAACCAAACGTGATGCATATGTGTGCCTAGTATGTTTAACTCATGCACATAAGTGATTCACAAATGATAAACAGATAATTACCACAACACAATTTAAATAAGTACTTTTATTACATTATTCAAATAATCCTCGAAATACAGCTCTAATGATCATTAATGATAATACTACTGCAGCGGAAATAATCTAATTAAGCAACTAAGCAAACTGAGCAAACTAAGCAAAAGGGATAGCGCGGCTCCGAGCAACACCACAGGCAATTCGATGACAGCACACAACCTACTACTTCTCATTATTCTCAGGATACTCCCAAACATCACCTGAAACTGTTGTTGTGGGAATTGCAAGGGTGAATACATGTTGTACTCAGCATGTTTGGGAAAGTATGACATGTAGATTAAACAAGGAATGACAATAAACAATGGCTAATTGCATAAAAGTACATTTAAAACATATGAAAAGCATCCTACAATGTCTATGTGAATTAATCCCGTCATACCCCGAGTAATTACCAATGTTGAGTCCATTACCACCAATTACCATTATATCGCATCCAACAATGATTATCCATTCAAATACCAAGTTCTTTACCATTATCATCGACCATATTTAATTATCACAACTCAAACCATAACCAATACCGTACTATGACCCAACCATAACCATCCCAAATCCCAAAATTTCTCTAATCATGTAGGTCATCCAGGTGCTCTTAACCGGGACCACGGCTATCATGATAGTTTTTAACACTCTGTAGAGGTTGTACCATTTTACCAACATGTTCGTGAATTCATCACCCGTCGGCGACTAAAGAAACCTCCCTTATGACAATTACACTTCCTTAGGTGTATGGCCAAGAGATCACAAAATAGCCTTTACAAAAGGACTACCAACATATTCAGACCCACTATGGTTTCACCGGTGGTGATGTCTTCAACTGAGCAAATCCAACTAAGGGCCTCCTCTTGTGCCGTTCGGATCCCAGGGCAGTCCTGCCACTATTGCAAAGCCAACCGACTCTCATTTGCCACTCCTCCAAATGATCTGAATCAATGTAGGCAATACACCTAATTAATTGTCTAAGCTGCACCCATTTTTGCCTTGTGGTGACACTGTTGTCCTGGCTTATTGTTGCATGAATCGATCCTTAGAGCTAAGGCAAGCAAACCACCATATCGACCAACCCAGTCCACAAACCACGCTTGATTAGATCTCCCAAGTCCCATGTTACCAATTAACCATGTTCATCAATGCTCATCATCCTTTAGTTCATAATTAAGTCATTTGGTTGTTTTCCTATCCCAATTAATTAGACAGAAAAAGGTAAAATACCTTCCCGACTCTCTACAACATATTCCAAGCAACAAGGATGGTCAAACAAGTCTAGTAAACACCTGTAAATGGGTTTCCCATCAATTTGACAAGAGCATGCAGTTTTGCAAATAAAACATTAGAAAACGGGATCAAAATGATCAAGGACACTTGCCTTGCTCATGAGCTTGGTTACTGTCAAAAGCTTCAAAGTTCTGGTAATAGAGGTCCTCGATAGGACCCTCTAGCGCAACACCTTCTATTCCACGCAATAGACATACAAAAGAACCATTACAATCAATTAATGCTCATATAGTACTCGATATGTCATGACATGCATGAATAATGCAATTATGTGGTAAAACTTGTTAATAAGTTGCTATTAATGTTTGCTAACTAGTTACAATAGTTTCTAACATGTTTGGACAAGTCTAGAATTTATTTGAGTCATTTTCGATTTAATTCAGCACTAAATAGATTCAGATTCCGGATTAGTCTGCTGTCAGGGCCGGACTAGCCACCCTATATAGAATCTGCAATTTAGGGTTTTCTTGATCATCGAGAAGTGGGATTGAATTCATGTGGAAAAGTGAAAGTAGAGGGATAAAGAATTGGGTGCAACACTTGGATGTTGACGATTAGGGCTGGATGAGGACGAGTTGAGGGTGAATTGGTGATGAAGAACGAATAGTCGATGACGATCTTACTTGATTGATCCTCCTTCGTGTTCTCCTCCTCCTCCTTGCTGCTGGATCCTCTCTTGATGGTGGCTCCCACGAACTAGGGTTGAGGGTTTCATCAACTGTGGCAAAGAGATGGAAAGTTGGGATGGTGGGTTGTTTATATAGAGGTGGAGAGCTAGGGTTTGATGTATTTCGAGTATAAGGTGGGTGGAGGCCGGGGTGGGGTCCACTTGGGCTCCTCTGAGGTTGGGCACGATGTTCTTGGGCCCCATTAAGGCAGTTACCCAAAAATCAATCATGGGGAAATGAAATAATCCGAGTGGAATTCAACAGGTCAGACTAGTCTGCATTATGGACCGAACAAGTCCATTTTGGAATAGAAACGAAATTGTACAAGTCCGGGGTAATAGGTCGGACAAGTCCGGGATGGCAAGAAAAGGTTTTCCAAACTGAAATTCAACAAGGAATGGACTAATCCGCTTGGACCACGGACAAGTCCGGACAACATCAGAGACCAAATCGGACTAGTCCGTGCAATGTGCCGGACATGTCCGGGCTCTGAAAGAAATTGAATTTCCTTAAGAAGAATAGGGTCACCAGACTAGACAGAAGTTATGGCCGAACAAGTCCGCACCATGACAATTTTAAATTTCTATTTTGTCCTAAATTCATTTTAATCTTGTTCCTTTTATTTTTTCCCAGGGTTAAACATGTATAAGAATGTATGTCATGCATGATGGATGAAAATGAGGGTGTTACAAACCTACACCCCTTAAAATGAATCTCGCCCTCGAGATTCAACGCAGAAGGAAAGGGATAGAGAAATTCTTTCTTGAGTTCATCTTCTAGCCACCATGTTGCTTCCGATTCTACATGATGCCTCAATTGTACTTTGCACCATCGTATCACCTTGTTTCTTGTGACTATCTCCTTTGTTTATATGATTTTGATCGGTTGCTCAGCATAAGTCAAATCGGCCTCTAATTCCAATTCTTCCATTGGCACTCGTTCTTCTGGTACCCTCAAGCACTTCTTGAGCTTTGAAACGTGAAACACATAATGAACATTGGAAAGATATGCTGGCATCTTCAACTTATATGATACTTCTCCACGTTTGGCCAAAATCTTAAGTTGTCCTATATAGCGAGGTGTCCACTTGCCCCTAACATTAAAACGCTTATGACCTCACATAGGTTATTCTTTGAGATACACATAGTCTCCTACTTCAAGGCTAAGTTTCTCTGCCTATTCTCCACATAGCCCTTTTGTCTTGTTTGAGCAGCCCTCAAATTTTCTCAGTTTATCTGAACTTGCTTTTCAGCCTCTTGCAACACATCTGGTCCAAATACTTGGTTCTCTTCGATCTCATTCCAAAAAAAAGGTGTCTTACACTTCCTTCCATACAGTGATTTATATGGTGACATCTTCAACCTTTCTCGGTAACTGGTATTGTAGGAAAACTCGGCGTATGGCAAGATTTTGTCCCAGCTACATCCATGTTTCAAAGCACAAGCTCTCAACATATCCTCCAATATTTGATTTGTCCTCTCGGTTTGTCCATCGTTCTGTGGACGATATGCTGAACTAAAATTTAACCTTGTATCCATAACTTCATGCAGTTTCTCCCAGAACCTAGAGGTAAATTGAGAACCTCGGTCCGAGACTATCTTCTTCGGAACTCCCTGTCAACACACAGTGTGCTCCATGTACAATTCTGCTAGCTTCGTGAGGGTATATGTGGTCTTGACAGGTATGAAATGAGCTGATTTGGTCAACCGATCCACAATGACCCATATTGTGTCATAGCCGGACTGGGTTCCCGGCAACCCAACTATGAAGTCCATATCGTTTTCTTCCCACTTCCATTTTGGAATCTTTAATGGCTGCAATAATCTAGCTGTCCTTTGATGTTCAACTTTTACTCGTTGGCACACATCACACAAGGCAACATACTCAGCTATGTTTTTTTTCATGTTGGCCCACCAATAATAGGTATTCAAGTCTTTGTACATCTTTGTACAGCCAGGATGAATTGAGGAAGGTGAGTCATGTGCCTCCTTTAATATAGTTTCCCGAATATGCTTTACGTTAGGCACAACAATCTGTTTCTCGAGCCATAGAGTATCTTGGTCATCCTCGTCAAATCTGAATTATCTCCCTTCTTGGGTCCGTTCTTTGATTTCTTGAATTTCCCCATCCTTGGTCTAGCCTTCTCGAATTTCTTGCTCCAAGGTTGGATTGAGCTTCATAATCCCCATCTCATTCACAAAGCCAAGATTCAACCATTGAAACTCCTTGCATAGCTCGGATGGCAATTCTCGAACCGTGAGTTGGTGGCTTACTTCTTTCTGACTCAAAGCATTAGTCACTACATTAGCCTTCCCTGGATGATAGTTGATTCCCATGTCACAATACTTGATGAGCTCCAACCATCTTCGTTGCCTCAAATTCAGGTCCGTTTGCGCGAATATGTACTTGAGACTCTTGTGGTCCGTGTAAATCTCACACTATGACCGACAATGTAGTGTATCCATATCTTTAAAGCATGAAATATTGCTGCATGTTCGAGATCATGTGTGGGGTAATTCGGCTCTTGTTTCTTCAATTGCCTCTATGCATAGGCCTTCTTGCATGACCACACATCCAAGTCCTTGTCTTGATTCCTCACAATAGATATCAAAACTTCTGCTCACATCTAGCAAAACCAACACATGTGTTGTTGTTAACCTCTTCTTAAGCTCCTCAAAACTGTCCTTATAAGCTTGATTCCATAGGAACACTTTTCCCTTCATCAACAAATCAGTCATGAGCTTGGCTATGTTGGAGAAATCCTTGATGAACTGACGGTAATATCCAGCCATTCCCAGAAAACTCTTTATTTACTAGACATTCTGCGGTGGTTCCCCTTTAGAACATCCCTCACTTTTCCTGGGTCAACCGATACTCCTCCTCCCAAGATGATATGACCCAAAAATGACACTTTCCGCAACCAAAACTGGCACTTGCTGAATATGGCATTCAATTGGTGTTCCCTCTGTTTCTGCAATGTGAGCCTCAAATGCTCTTCATGCTCCTCTTCACTCTTTTATTAGATCATGATGTCATCAATGAAAACTATCACAATCTTATCCAAATACTCCATGAAGAACTTATTAACGAGATACATGAAGTATGCATGTGCATTCGTCAATCCAAAAGACATAACAGTGTACTCATAAGACCCATACCGTGTCCTGAAAGCTGTTTCGGTTATATCTGATGGGCTAATTTTCATTTGGAAATATCCTGACCGAAGATCAATCTTAGAGAATATTCTGGCTCACTTCATCTGGTCGAAAAGGTCCTCTATGCAGGGCAGAGTGTATTTATTCTTAACTGTCACCTCGTTGAGCGTCCGGTAATCCACACACATTCTTTGGTATCCATCCTTCTTATCTACGAAAAGCACTGGTGCTCCCCATGGCGAAGAGCTTGGGCGAGTGAAACCCTTTTCTAGCTGCTCCTGAATTTGCTTCTTGAGCTCTCCTAACTCCATAGCAGGCATCCTATATGGCCTCTTAGATATAGGTTCAATTATAGATATTAATTCAATAACGAATTCTATGTCGCCATCGGGTGGCATACCTGGCAACTCATCTAGAAACACAACAAAAAATTCACACACCACTGGGATCTCCTCAATCGCTGCACCATCTATTTGATTCAGCTCCACTTGCTTTTTTATCGTGTTGAGATGCTTCAAATTCTATGTTGACCCCTTCTTCATTTGTCAACTTCACCGTCTTTGTGTCACATTGAATTATCCCATTATGCTTCTGTAACTAGTCCATACCAAGTATTATGTCTAGTCCTTGCAAATCCAAGACAATGAGGTTGGCGAAGAAGTCTACCCTCTTATTCTAAGCCATACTTTTGGACATAATATATTTGTCCTCATCTCCGCTCCAGGAGACTTAACCAACAAGGTATACTTCACATGAGAAATGGGAAAACTATACTTGGCAACATACTTTGATGCAATGAATGAATGTGATGCTCCATAATCAAATAACATAGTCACCGGGTTTGAGTTTGCGCGAAACATACCAATCACCACGTCATCCGCTTGTTGGGCTTCCTCCGTAGTAACATGATTCACCTTGCCACGAACAAAATTTTGCGGTCCACGGTTGCCTTGTGGCGCTCGTCCATTTGGTCTTGGGTTCTGTCTTAAAGCATTGTTCCCTTGACCAAGGCCTGACTTAGAACATTGATATGCAAAGTGTCCCACCTCACCACAAGTATAGCAGGACCTTGCTGCACCAGAATTGTTTGGACGGGCTTGGTTTTTGCATTAGCAGGAAAGTTGGTGTGGGGTGCATGAGGCATTGGAGGGTGAGGTGCTTGCATGGCGGGGCGTTGCTGCATAGGCTGAGCTAGGCGCGGTGGAATAGAAGCACGATATGAAGGAGCAGAGGGGTTGTAGTATGGCGCATTTGGCGGTGCAAGGCGGGGGCAAACATTGCTCTCTTGTGGCTGTCCTTGATACGACACCTTCCTCTTATTTCTGGCTCCATCTCATGAACCTTGTTATTAACCGCGATAGCTTTGTTCACAATCTTATGGAAATTTGCATAGTCACAATTATGCAATTGAACTTGAATTTCATTGTTTAGGCCTCTCATGAACAAAATTGCCTGCGGCTGTCCCGGTTGACATCCTCTGGAGCATACCTTGAGAGTTGAGTTATATTATTGAGAGACTCTCTCGCACTTGACTTTCCCTGCCTTATGTTCTGAAATTATATCCCCTTTAGGATCAAAACGCTATCCAGGACAAAGTGAGAACGGAAACTCTCCTTAAATTCAGCCCAAGTGATCCTCTCTTGATTTTCGTGGGTATTTTCATAGCGAGTCCCAACAATCCGCAGCTGCTCCACTAGCTGATGGGAAGCAAAAAGAACCATCTCCCTGTCATTGCATTGCACAATAGCAAGTAAAAAGAACCATCTCCATGTCATTGCATTGCACAATAGCGTGCTTCTTCTCCATAGATTTCAGCCAATCATCAGCTTCCATAGGATCATTGACTTGAGGAAAAGTGGGTGGCCTAGTCCTCATAAACTCTCCCAGTCTATTATGAGGTGGTTGGCGTTGTGGTGATGGAGGCATATGGGGCTGATTTTGTTTGTTGGCCTGCATCTGTCCCAAGGTTTGCATCACTGTCTACATAAGTTGATTTTGCATAGCCAACAACAGTTGAAGGTTGACAGCCTTAGGTCCAGGTCTATTGTTGTTTTTTTGAGGTGCTCCATTGTTCTCCTCATTTTCATTGGCATCCTTTTGGTTGTGAGTCCTCGGCATATGAAGAAAGAGCAAGAGAGAAGAATTTAGAAAATGTCCCCAACTGTATGCATCAAGGGATATGAAACTAAGCAACTACCTGTACTAGCCTATGTGGACGTGGCAAACGCTAAAGCATCCCACAATCCTCTGCTGAGCACACAAGCAAACATTACATAGAAAACAGCACACCAAACAATACTCAACATTTCCTTAGTGTTCCTATGAGCTCAAAAGTGTCCATTCTATCTAGGTTGCGTCCTATGGTTAACCTGTCGCTCTGGTACCAACTTTTGACACCCAGTTCCGAAAATGAAGCAAGCGTGATGCATATGTGTGCCCATGATGTTTAACACACATACACAAGTGATTCACAAATGATAAACATATAATTACCATGACACAAGTTAAATAAGTTCTTTTATTACATTATTCAAATAATCCTCGAACTACAACTCTAATGATCATTAATGATAATACTACTGCAGCGGAAATAATCTAATTAAGCAACTTAGCAAACTGAGCAAACTAAGGAAAAGGGATAGTGCGGCTCCAAACAAGACCACAGACAAGTCGACGGCGGCACACAGCCTAGTACTTCGCATTATCCTCATGATACTCCCAAATATCACCTAAAAATGTTGGTGGGGGAATCGCAAGGGTGAGTGCATGTCGACTCAGCAAGTGTGGGAAAGTATGACATGTAGGTTAAACAAGGAATGACAATAAATAATGGCTAATTGCATCAAAGTACATTTAAAACATATGAAAAGCATCCTACAATGTTTATGTGAATTGATCCCATCATACCTCGAGCAATTACCAATGTCGTGTCTATTACCATCAATTACCATTATATCTCATCCAACAATGATTATCCATACAAATACCAAGTTCTTTACCATTATCATCGACCATATTCAATTATCACAACTCAAACCATAACCATAACCAATACCGAACCATAACCCAACCATAACCATCCGAAATCCCAAATTTCCTCTAATCATGTAGGTCATCAAGGTGCTCATAACCGGGAGCATGGCTATCATGATATTTTTTAACACTCTATAGAGGTTGTACCACATTACCCACATGTTCGTGATTTCATCACCCATCAGCGACTAAAAAAACTCCCTTATACCAATTACACTTTCTTAGGTGTACGGCCAAAAGATCACAAAATAGCCTTTACAAAGGGACTACGAGCATATTCAGACCCACTAAGGTTTCACCGGTGGTGATGCCTTCGACTGAGCACATCCAACCCAGGGACCCCTCTTGCGCTGTTCGGATCCCTGGGTAGTCCCGCCACTATTGCAAACCAAACCAACTCCCATTCTCCACTCCTCCGAATGATCCGAATCAATGCTGGCGATGCACCTAATTAATTGGCTAAGCTGCACACATACTTGGCCTTGTGGTTGCACAGTTGTCCTGGCTTATTCTCGCATGAACCGATCCATAGATCCAATGCAAGCAAACCACCATATCGACCAACCCAGTCCACAAGACATGTTTGCTTAGATCTCCAAAGTCCCACGTTACCAATTAACCATGTTCATCAATGCTCATCATCCATTAGTTCATAATTAAGTCATTTGGTTGTTTTCCTATCGCAATTAATTAGAGCAAAGCAAAAAGGTAAAATACCCTTCCTGACTCTATACATATTCCAAGCAACAAGGATGGTCAAACAAGTCTAGTAAACACCTATAAATTGGTTTCCTATCAATTTGGCACAAGCATGTAGTTTTGCAAACAAAACATTTGAAAACAGGATCAAAATGATCAAGGACACTTTCCTTGCTTCTGAGCTTGGTTAGGGTCAAAAGCTTTGAAGTTCTGGTATTGGAGGTCCTCGACAGCACCCTCTAGCGCAACACCTTATGTTCTGCGCAAAAGACATATAAAACAACCATTATAATCAATTAATGCTTATATAGTAGTCGATATGTCATGACATGCATGAATAGTGCAGTTATGTGGTAAAACATATTAATAAGTTTTTATTAATGTTTAATAGTTTCTAACAGGATTGTGCAGGTTTGGAATTGATTCGAGATATTTTGGAATTAATTCAGCACTAAACAGATTCAGATACCGAACTAGTCCACTGTTAGGGCCGGAGTAGTCCGTCCTAGAAAGAATCTCCAATTTAGGGTTTTCTTGATCATCGAGAAGTGGGATTGAATTCACATGAAAAAGTGAAAGTAGAGGGAATACCACGTGTTTAGAGATCCAAAGATCAAGAATTGGTTGCAACACATGGAGCTTGACAATTAGGGCTTGATGAAGACGAGTTGATGGTGAATTGGTGATGAAGAACGAATAGTCAATGAAGATCTTGCTTGATTGATCCTCCTTCGTGTTCTCCTCCTCCTCCTTGTTGTTGGATCCTCTCTTCATGGTGTCTCCCACGAACTAAGGCTAAGGGTTTCTTCAATTGTGGCAAAGAGATGAAAATTTGGGGTTATGGGTTGTTTATATAGAGGTGGAGAGGTAGGGTTTGATGGATTTTGAGTCTAATGTAGGTGGAGGCCGGGTGGGGTCCACTTCGGCTCCTTTGAGGTTGGGCACGAAGTTCTTGGACCCAATTAAGGCAATTACCCAAAAACCAAACGTGGGGAAATAACAGAATCCGAGTGGAATTCAACAGGCCGGAATAGTCTGCATTATGGACCAGACGAGTCCATTCTGGAACAGAAACAAAATCGGACAAGTCTGGGATAATAGGTCGGACAAGTCCGGGATGGCAAGAAAAGGTTTTCCGGACCAAAATTCAACAAGGAAGGGACTAGTACGCTTGGACAACGGACATGTCCGGACAACACTAGAGACCAAAACTGACTAGTCCATGCAATGTTCTAGACATGTTCGAGCTCCGAAGGAAACTAAATTTCCTAAAGAAGAATAGGGCCACCGGACTAGTCCGGGGTTATGGCCGGACAAGTATGCACCCTAACAATTTTAAATTGTTGTTTTGTCCTAAATTCAATTTAATCTTGTTGCTTTTATGTTGCTTAGGGTTAAACATGTATAAGAATATATGCAATGCATGATGGATGAAAATGAGGGTGTCACGGTTCAATTTAGATTTTAAGTATCTCAATTTGATTCTCTCAGTCTCTCATTTGTGTGTAAGTGAAATGTATCCTCACCAAGGCATTGGGCCTAAACTCATCTTACCTCCCTTATTTGCAACACATAATATTGCTAAGTCAAAAGAGTATGCCTTACAAGAATCAACTCAAAACAATTTTGATTCAAGACTTGATCATGTGTGATTGAATGAAGTGGATGTGGATATTTGAGATAACTCCCTTTTGAGTGGACTCTCTTGTTTTGCCAAGATGAAACATGGCTACTTTTTCTCTCTTTTTTTCTCATGCTTATGATGTAAGCATGCATCTTTCTTTTCTTTTTCTTTTTCTTTTCTTGTAGCTGTGTCTTCTAGTCCCTTTTATGCAATAAATTTTGGAGAGAGTACTAAGCATGAATGATATGGAGTTTCTCTTTTTATTGTTGAATGGTGGTATGGTGGAAATTTGCTTACTTCTAGTGTGGAAGTATAGCATGTGCAACTGAAGTCTTGAATTCAAAAGGTAATGAATGAAATCTTACATAGGTCTATACTAGTGTGACAAAGGTCAATGTGAAGATAAATAGCATATGCACAAGGTCTATAAATGGTAATGTATCATATGGCTTTGGTAGGTATTTCCAATCAAATGAGAGTAACTTAAATCTTTTAAGAATTTCTCCGGAAATCTAAGTTTCACTTTCAGACTAGGAATAGAAGCCCTATCACCATATCGCAACTCACAACAACTTAGAATGGATTAAGCTTTTGCTACCCATAATTTCCAAATCAAGGCAAAAGCAATTTTAGCCAACGAGAGCAATATGTTGGAGAGTAGTAAGTTGTAAATTAGGAACTTAAGAAAATTAAAATAGAGCAACTATTCATCGTTTGATCTATGTGAATTCCAAACCATTCTTACCGCATATCATTTATTTTAATTGAAAACAAATCTATCCTAATTATTATTTATATTTTTTTTATATATGCGAGGGGTCGATACAATTTAGCTCATGTGGGGGTCCTCCCCCAAGCTTGTCCTTCACTCACCTCCGTGATGAGGGTTGAACCCTTCATGTTGGAAGTATGCCGCGAGATCGGCTTGTTGTTGTTGTTGTAGCGTGGAGTTGAGGTTGGGGAATTGAGCATCTATGTGTTCTTGCCAATCTTGGGTACCTTGGACATGCCCTTGGAGAGTGTTGTAGATGTCACCCGTTCTCACTTCAAGCTCTTCCATACATCTAGTGAGATCTGTCATTCCTTGGCTATAGTCATGATGTCTTCTAGCCGAAGAGGAATGACATCTTCTCATGGATGATGGAGGCAAGCTGCTAGAGCTTGATGTGGATAGGGGTGGCTTCCTTGTGGCACCTGGCCATCCATGCCAATACGGACCTTCAGTCTCATACGATGGAGGTTGAGTCCATCTGGGTGCAACACCCATTGGGTTCTCTTCCTCTTCGTACTCATTGTAACACACTCATTTTCATGCACAATGCATTCCATACATCCTCATACATGTTTAACATTAAGCCATGCAAAAAGCAACAAGATTAAAATAAATTGATGGCTAAACTAGAAATTGTAGTCCGTCAGGGTGCGGACTTGTCCGACCTCTAAACCGGACTAGTCTGGTATCCCTATCCCATGTTCGGAAAATTCAGTTTTCTTCAGAAGTTAAGACTTGTCCGGCCATAACCACGGACCAGTCCAGTGTCCCCATTACCATTCAGAAAAATTTAGTCTTCTTCAGAGCCTGGACTTGTCCGGCACACTGCACGGACTAGTCCATCGATGGATCTGATGTTTTCCCATACATGTCCGATTGCCAGCAGACTAGTCTGTTCTTATTGAAATTTAAGTCCGTGTAAATTTTTTTTTCTTTAACCCCCGACTAGTCCGACCATGCCAACCGGACTTGTCTAATTTCTACTCTATTGCTGAGCGGACTTGTCCGGTCCTACTTGTCTGATTTTTCCATCTGTTGCCAAACGGACTTTTCCGGTCCCTACCATAGACTAGTCCGGCCTTCGGAAACCAACTTAGATTTCTGTTATTTCTCCACAATTTGTTTTGGGGTAATTGCCTTAATTGGACCCAAGAACTTTATGCCCAACCTCAGAGGAGCCCAAGTGGACCCCACCACGCCCCCTACACGTCCCTCACCCGTAACCCTAGCTCTCCACCCCTTTATAAACAACCCAATACCCACACCTCTCCACCGTAATTGAGAACCCTTGCTGCCACTTTGGCCTTGTTGCAGACATCAAGAAGGATTCCAGGGGCAAGGGGGACGAGAGGAACACGAAGAATGACCAATCAAGATCGATCTTCATCGACTTTTCGATGAATTGACGTTCTTCATCAACTCATCTTCATCAACCGTAATCATTATGATCCAAGTCTCACGCCCAAATTTTGATCTTTGGATCTCTGAACACGTGTTATACCCTCTACAACCAAGTTTTCTTGCAAATTCAACTCCAATTCTTGCAGATCAAGAAAACCCTATTTCGCAATTTTTGGACAGGGCGGAATAGTATGGTCATGGTAGCAGATTAGTCCGGTGTCTGAATTTGAAAATTTCCTGAATTGGACCCAATTTGATCTAAATTAATTCCAAACCTGTCCAAATTTGTTAGAAACTATTGTAACTAGTTAGTAAACATTAATAGCAAATCATTAATAAGTTCTACCTCACAATTGCATTAATCATGCATATCATGGCATATTGAGTATTGTATGAGCATTATTTGATTGTAACATTTGTTTTGCATGTTTGCCACTCGAAATAGAAGGAATTGACGTAGAGAGTGCTTTCGAGGATCTACAGAACAAGAATTTCGAAATCTTGGATCCAAATCAAACTCAGGAGCAAGGCAAGTGTCCTTAACCATATTGATACTATCTTAAAGGTTTTGTTTGCAAAATTGAATTGCTTGTGTCGAAATTGATGGGAAAACCCAATTGTAGAAGTTTACTAGTTTTGTATGACCACCCTTATCGCTTGAAATCAATATAGAGAGTCGGGTAGGGAATTTTACACTTTTTGCTTCGCAATGGACAATTTTGTTTGGAATCAATCAAATGCCTCAGTTGTGAACTTTTGAACACATGAATGATGAGCATTGATATTAATGACCCTTTAGCAACATGGTGCTTAGGGATCTAAGGAAGTTGGTTCTGTTGAATGGGTTGGACTGTTTTTCGTTGTTTTGCTTGCTTTAGATCTAAGGAACGGTTCATGGAACGACCATCCAGGATTTGCAGTGCCACCACAGGGCCAAGTATGGGTGCGGCTTAGCTGACTAATTAGTGTTTTGCTAGTACTATTTGCACCATTTTTAAGGATGCTTGGGAAAGGGATAGTCGGATGGGTTTGTAGAGATTGGTGGGACTACCCAGGGAGCCGAATGGCTCAAGAGGGGGCCTTGGTTGGATGTGCTCAATTGGAGACATCACCACTGGTGAAATCTTAGTGGGGTTCAAATATGATAGTAATCACTTCGTGAAGCCTATGTTGTGATCTCGATGCCACACACCTAAGGAAGTGTGAGACGACATAATTGAGATTCCATAGTCCTCAAAAGTTGTGGAAATCACGAACTGGTGGGTAAAGTGGTACAACCTCTGCAGAGTGTGTCTAAAACTATCATGATAGTCGTTCTCCTGGTCATGAGCAACCTGGACCCTCACATGATTAGAGTAAGGGACTTTAAATTTTGTTTAAGAGCTTCAATTTAATTGGGAATTAGTAATGGTTTATTAATTGACTTTGGTATATGGAATTGATGAAATTGAGACATATGAGCTTCTATGAGTTGAATATGGATTATTATTGATGATATTGGTTATTTAAGTTGAAATTGATGCTATTTGGGATATTTTGGGGAGGACCACACTTAATGATCATATAATTGCATTTTCAACTATTTTATATGTACTTTTATGCAATTAGCCATTGTTAATTATCATGTCTTGCTTAATCTACATGTCATACTTTCCCACACTTGCTGATTACGACATGTGCTCACCCTTGCTATTCCCCCAGCAAATTTAGATGCATGTGACAATGTGGTGTAACAGGAGGTCTTTGAGGAGTTCTAGGCGCGCGTGTTACCGTCAAGCTTGCTTGTGGAGTTTGGAGTCATTAGTGTTTAGTGTTTTCCGCTGCAGATGTTTGAGTTGTATTTGATACTATTTGGTTTGTAATAAGGTTCTATTATTAGTATTATTAATCGAGACATGATTTATCTGTTTATCGTTTGTGGATCCCTTATGTATGTGTGTTAAACATCCTGGGCACACATATGCATTACGCTTGGTTCATTTTCGAAACCGGGTGTCACAAATTGATAACAGACCCGTGTTTGACCATTGGACGCATGCCTAGTTAGAATGGACACCACAAATCACTTAGGACTTCTTTCATATTCTAAATTTGCATGTTTTGCGCAATTTTTCCTTCCACTAGCTATATAAGTGAGAAAATTTTGTGCTTTTTGCTGCTGCTGCAATTTTTGATATTTTTCCATCGTTTTGCGCAAATGCACATCCCGTCATCTTAATTTATGGCTGCTGCGCTGAAATTGAATTTTCCACTTTTTTCCCATTGCTGCTATGTCTTTTCTTGTCTCTTCTTGCCGAAATAGAATGTTCACTAGAACCTGTGTCCCACAGTTGCACCGACCATCACTTCACACACCAATGAACCATCCCATGTCCATTCGTGTAGATCGTTAGTGCTCGCTTGGATTTTATGTGCTTATGATTGCTTGTTTGTGTGCTTGGTGTGCATTGTGGAGACGTCTAGTGTTTTGTCCACATCTGCACATAGTAGAGAGTTGTGGGATCCTTGTCCACATCCTCTAAAAGGGTTCTTAGTATTAATATGGAATTGTTTAGTTACGCATACCTGATTCATATAGTTGGGGCGTTTCTTTCCAAAATCTAAATTCTTCCATCTCTACTATTCTTTCACCAACGGATGTCGAGGATCCGTAACTAAAACAATGCCAATGGAGAGAATAAGAACGATGAGGTACCTGAGAATGTGAACCTTCCCGGCTGCCAGACTTCTCCATCTTCTTGGGGTGTCGGCGTGGATGATAAGATGGGTTTTCCGCATAGATCAAATTCCTCATGAATGCAATGAGCGGATCCACCTTTGGAGCTATGATTTCGACCTCTTGAATGTGTTTAAGATTCGGCCCATACTTGATACGTATCATGGAGCATTGCTCTAACTTTGTGCGAAAGTTAAACTTCTTGTCCTTGCCATTGATATGGAAGTGGATTTCTCTAGCTCCTACATCTATGGGAGCCTTTGCGGTGCTTAGGAATGGTCACCCAAGAATGAGCGGCGTATCCTTCTCGACCGCCATGTTGAGCACAACAGAATCCACAGGTATGAAGCAATTTCGGATTTTCACCGGAACATATTCAGCGATTCCCGGAGGATAACGGACTGAAGAATCAGCCAATTCGAGCTGCATTGGTGTTGGATTAAGTTCCGTGAAGTTTAGCCGGTCGAAAACCACCTTGGGCATCACATTCACACTTGCTCCAAGGTCACAAAGGGCCTTGTCAAAGTGGTGAGCCCCAATCGAGCATGAAATTGTAGGACATCCAGGGTCCTTCAGCCAGTTGCCTCCTTCTAGAGAAATCATATTAGCACTTTCCACGGGAGGTTCGAGCTGTCCTAGCATCTTTCCATTCTCCACTGGAGGAACAACTGCTGCCAGTTGAGCCAACTGAGTTTCCAACATTTTGTTGAAACACAATTGATTCTTGAAGGCTAAGGATAGTCCTTCAATCCTGGCGTTAATGCTCTCTAGGGTCTTGTCATTGGCTGAAAACTTCTTGGATATAGCCTCGTTGATCTTCAACTAGCCAATGGCAAGTTCTCTCAAGTTGGGTTGATTTCCATTGTTGCCATTGTTGTGGTACCCTTCTTAAAAGAATGGACGTGGTTTCCCGCACCCTTGACCTCCTGGATGATTGCCATTGTTGTTTCGATTTTTAGCTATGTATAGGGCACCCTCACGAGTTTGTGGGTAGTCATTGCCCAAATGGCCTATGTTGCCACAGACTTCACAAGTGATGTGAGAGTCTAAGGCATAGGCATTGCCACATACCTCACAATTGCTTTGTCCGTCAACCTTCTTCCTAAGGAGGTCCAATGTGGCATCAATCGTGTCCACCTCCTTCAAGGTGTGCATACCTCACTATAAAGTATGGAGATGCTCGTCGCTTCAACCCATGTTTGACACCATCTTCTCAATCAAATATTGGGAATTGGGCACCATGAGTTAGAAGAAGGCGCCTCCAGCAGCAGCATCAACATGGTCACGGGTGGAAGGAATCAGCCCGTTGTAGAAGTTTTAGATGATGAGCCAGTCGTCCATCCCATGGTGGGGACAGGCTAGGTTGTACTCTAGAAGCCTTTCCCAAGCCTCGGGAACAGATTCCTTGGCATCTTGCTGGAAGCTGGAAATTCTTCCACGTAGGGCATTGGCCTTGCCCAACGGGAAAAAATTGACGAGGAATGCGCCAGAACATTTCTCCCAAGTGTCTTCAGCACTTCAATTCCCGTAGAACCACTGTTTCGCTCTCCCAAGAAGAGAGAACTGAAACAGCCCATGACATACAGCATCGGGATATATATCCTTGATCTTAAAAGTGTTGCAGATCTCAAGGAACTGTTGCAGATGAGCACTTGCATCCTCGTTAGCCTTCCCACAAAATGGGTTGGCTTGCACCATAATGATAAGGACAGTCCTGATTTCGAAGTTTACGTCTCCTGTGTTAACAGTGGACCCAATAGGCACATTGTTAGCAGAGGGAGCCAAAAACTCACAAAGGATCTTCTGTGCCATTAGCATTTCCATTGTTGGTGCAGTAACGCAGGCTTGCTTTGTCGCTTGAAGCTTCATAAGACTCCATCGTATTATTATTGCTATGCTTAATGTTATGTTAGAAGATCGGTAGAAGTCGAGTATGTTGGACACTACTCGCGAGATTGGTCATACTTTCTCGACCACAACTCAAGTAGTTGAATTCTACTTGCGAGAGAAGTCGAGTGAGGGAAACCTACTCACGAGAGGTTACTATATCATTCACTCTTTAATATGAGATGTGGACGGGGATTTGTGTAGGTTGGTTTGCCCACATCGTGCCTGGGTCGGTAATGGCGAGGCAGATGTTGGGGAGATTGATTGGTAGCCCCGTCTGTGTCGGTTAAGGCCCGTCTCGTGCTTGGCCCTGTTGGACAAGTTTGAACTGTACCGGGTGCATACTGGCTATATGGAACCCAAGAAACCAATGTACCTTGAGGATCCTATGTTGGAACCTTTTCAATCGGCTTAAGCTGTCGGCTGTTAGTACAGCGGGAGGTAACTCGCTCATGAACATCTCACAGCGGAGGTGTACCTTGAGAGAGCTCGCTGTTTGGGTTGATCGAACTGTTTTGATATGGGTTAGTCTTGGGAAAGGTGGTTGCGTACGACATCAGGGGAGTGTGCCGTTGCAACTCCGAGTATGGGCGTACGTGTCGTGCAGTCCAGTTGTCTACTGGTTGCAATCACCATCGCTCGCGGTTATTTGAGTGTAAAATCCCACTTTTTCCTTTCATGTGAAGTTCAGCTACAAGTGGTTTATCAAACATAATGGAGGTCAATAATGTTGTGCACATGAACTTGATCTCACTAAAATTTTTTCTTCTACTCATGTTTAATCTTAACATGAGGACTGGACTTCACCCTAATCCTAGAACATTTTAATTAAACCTTTCTGCAATGTTGGGAATTTAATTAAGTGAAATGGCCAGGGCAAACTATATTGCAGCAATATAAAAATCAAAAGAAATGTAATTTGATTATGTTTCTATGCATATTTGGCCCTGTCAAAAAGATTCAAATCCAAGGCTCCAAATTTTTCCTTGGCCTCTTAAATATCTTAAATATCTTCTCGGAAAATTTTCAAGATTTTTGAAGTACGTCTTCCACTTATTTGGACACGTACAAAGGATTCATTTCGCGTCGATCTCAAATTTAGCTTTGCACTGAACCTTGCCCAAATCAAACCACAATTTTTCCTAATACCTTTTATGGTTCAGGGAGCTTTGTTTCAAAGTTTGGAGATTTATGGACCTCAGCTACTATTTATTTCAATGAGGTATAAACATGTTTGAATTCAAATTTAATTTTAAATTTGAAACAAACTATGTCCAAATTAAAATCTGATTGCAGATTTGAGTTCCTCATATTTTTCTTAGCCCGTCTGTAAATTTTGGGAATTTTTGGACAATGTTTCAGGTGGAATTTAGAGGAACAGATAAGAGAGAGCGGTGGGGCCCACAAGTCAGCTGGGGAGACCGTTTAACCGCCCCTATTTCTTTCTCCGCGCGACATCGCAATGCTGCATGCTGCCAGCGCGCCGATCGGTCATCGGACGCCTCCAGCTGCCCCCAGCCTCCTTATCTACTGTGGTTAAGTCTATAAATTCACCCCCCCCCCCCCCCCCCCCCGTCGACTAGAGTCCCTCACCGATTCTCTTTTCATCGCGCCGCGCCATTTCCTCGCCTCCTCGACCACCTCAGTGCCGCCCGACGCCGCTCAGCCTCACTGCCAATACAAGCATCCCCATCCTCTGCAGTCTATAGGGAAAAGGTGCACAACGATCTCGTGAAGCTTCTGGTTAAATTTGAACTCCTATCGTGCATCCTAGCATCTGTATTCCGTAAATTACCGAAGTGCTTTTATAGCTTCGAAGCTAGTTCGTCGGTTTAATTCCGATTGTATGCACAAAATTTATTTGATCCAGTTAGACGACATGATCTACGTGTCCTAGCGCACCTTCCCTCCAAAAATCTGAAAGAACCATCGACTAATTAACTAGCTATCTGATTTTTCCCCTTCCGCCATTGATGGAGCTTGGTTCACCGTCGACCTCGGTGTTGCTGGCTATGGAACGAGCTCTAGACCCTCCTAAACTCTTTCCCATGCTTCCACGATGCTTCCCGAGCTTTCAAACGAGAGTTTTAGCTAGGGAATCGAGGGTCTCGACATAACCAAAACCCTAGCACCCGCCGCCGCCGTCGGGAGTGGTTTTCCGGTCACCCATCACCGTCGGGAGTTGGTCCAGCGTGTTCTCCGCGCGAAAATAGGGTGGGGCGGCGAGTACCGAGGCCCCCCGTGGGCCGGAATCCAGCACCGGCGAAAGCGCCGCCGTCCGAGCCGTGGCCCGAGGGGCAAGAAGGCAGGTTTGCGGGTCCCACCTGCCAGCGAGTGCAAAGGCGCCCGGATCAGTCTATGGCCAGGGATCTAGTGTGGCCGCGCAGGAATATTTATGGCCCTGGTGTGGCTAGCTCCTGATTGGCTGATTTAAAATCCAGTGGGCCCTGGCGCCAAAAATTAAAAGCTGCAAATTTAAAATATATGCAGAACCATTTCCAAAGTTTAAAAATCAATATCTCTCTGTAGACTGCTCCAAAAATATTCAAAAAAATTTTGTCTGAAAGCCCTTGAGCTCTAGTTTCTGTCAATATCATTTAGGTTCTGTGAAACTCATATTTAAATTCTGTAAAAAACAATCTTTCCAAATGCAAATAC
The DNA here is from genome assembly GCA_036927565.1 of Tuctoria greenei. Taxonomy (NCBI): domain Eukaryota; kingdom Viridiplantae; phylum Streptophyta; class Magnoliopsida; order Poales; family Poaceae; genus Tuctoria; species Tuctoria greenei. The sequence continues at coordinate 20,487,241 of JAYESD010000007.1, read as the reverse complement.
AATTTTTCCAGTTGAACTTCCACTGGAAAAATCCCCAAAATTCACATAAAATACGCTGTTCTATTCTTGATCTCCAGGAAAAGTTTGGGAGCCATTGCACCTGTATAACCCTCTATATAGTTCAATTACCTTTTTTGATTATTGAATTTTTACCGATGTTCAGTGGCTTTATTATGTCCCAAATTTGGACTGATCCCTCCTTTTATCTTAAATTAGTTGCTGTAAAAATCTTGGATTTAATTGACCTAATCTCCTAGTCCTAATTCAGTTGCAAACTGAAAATATTAATTGAAAAGCTAAAAATTCAATTATAAATTCCAGAAATTCTTGTCAATTTTGAAATCCAATAACTCCTTCACCAAGGTTTAGAAATATATGAAACCAAATTTTGTTAGAACCAGGACAACTTCCTCTATCATGATTATCAACTGGCAGCTATGTTCAAGCTACAGTTTCTTCTCTAAAATTCTTGGAAGTTTATTGCTTGCCATAATTTTGGAGACAACAAACTACTTTGATCATATCCTGTTCTTTGCAAGTGTTTATGTCATATTCCCTAGTATCTACCATCAAAGTTGCAAAGCCAATTAGGTCATTATCATATAATGATCACCATAGATTAAATTATGGTCTTGGTAGTAATTATTTTTCAAAGTCATTGATATACATATTATATGCATATCGTGTAGTGACCGAAGTCGAGGAGGAACCAGAGGCCTTGGAAGTACATCTGCCAGATACTAACCCCGACTCTAACCTGCAACCAGGCAAGCCCCTGTTTGCATTTAAGTCGCTTTTAAAAGTTTTACTTTATCACTATGATGATTAGCATGTGAATTGTGCATTACGTTTAGGATGCTTGAATACTCCAGATGCATGACCCACAATCCCAGTGGTTAATTGGGTAGGTTGATAACTCGACGTGTAGAATTGCTATGCTAATGTTGTAGGTAAACCGGTAGAAGTCGAGTAGTTGGTATCTACACGCGAGATAGAAATTTACACTCATCTACACTGGGATAACATTTATAGAAAATAACTGTTACATCTAAACTTGAGAACGGTCAGAGATGGATAGGAAGCGGCAAGACGTGTTCTTGGTCGCATAGCTCTGACTGGTCAGTTAAGGCCCGTCTGTATGCGGCCCCTTCGAACAAGCTTGACTTGTACCGGTGACATACTGGACATATGGAATCCAGTAAACTGACCTAACTCGATAACTGGGATGTCGAGGCCCATTAACTCACCATCGATAGGGGTGGGTTGAGGACAGTAAGGTGTAAATCGGTCGTCGGACACAAGAGGTGTTCCGTGCGGAGACCTTCTGTTCACAAAGGTGAGACGGGTTCGGCGTTCTGGTTTCTTGTGAAAGGTGGCCATATAAGACTAGTACTGAAGTGTTATGTAGGAACTGGTGCGCTCACTGACACTTCCGAACGTGCGTATGTGTCATGTTGTCCGGGTGTCTCCTAATTGCAATCACCGTCCCTCGCGGTAATAGAGTACCACTTGTTCACTACGCTGTGATGTAGTAAATACTAACGAAGCCAAAAAATATATTGTATTGCATTATAATTGCTTTGAAACCTTGTGTGACTTAGAAATAGTAAAATTAAAGTTTATAGTTTCCGCATACTTTAGTTGTAATAGCATTATGAGCTATGGGCATGTCATATCATCAGCAAAGTGTTTCTTGTTTGATTGTGGAGTCTATGATGCGCCGTCCTTAGGGAATGTCATTTGCTACTTAAAATATAATTATAAGGATCCAATTGTAGGCATGTCGTTTATGCTTCACCTTACCTATGCTTAGTGTTCAACCTTACATATGTCTAGTGAGACGGGTTAGTCTTGCTGAGCCTTATGCTCATGTTTGCAGTTAACGAGTTTTTGCAGGTTATACGATTGATGAAGGGTTTGATGATAAGGCTGCACCCCCTCCAGGGTGTACAGCCGAGTGGGAACCCTGCACGTCGCCGTGATTTGGGTGTTGCTAGTGCGAAGTATCCAGGGCATGGATGACTTTGCTTTTTCATAGCTAGTGCTGAGAGCATAGCTATGATATATATGTTTCTTTCCTTCCGCTAGTATTGTAAAACTTCCGCTGTATGATAACTAAAAGACTTCGTATTGTATTTTATTCTCGTTCTGTTCTTGTATACTATTGGGTGTCGCATCGCACGACACCACCTAATGAGATCCTCGGATGTCGGGATTTCGGTCCCCACATTGAGCATACTGGACACTGAGTCTTGACGTAGTAAGAAAGAAAAATTTAAAGATTATGAATATGTAGCTATACATAATTCTTTGTATTGAAACCTTGTCTGCTATAGAGATAGCATAATTAAATTAACAAATTTCCAAAACATTTAACTTGAATAAAGCTTATGTAACCTTGAGCAAGTATCATCGTGGACGAAGCATTTCTGGTTTGATTGTGGAATTCACAATGTTGCTATGCCCATGGATCGCATATGCTACATTAAAACTGACCACTAAGGATTTACTTTCGGCTAGTCCATTCTTGCAAATTCAACTTTCCAGTCTTTAAATTTTCCAGCATGTAGAGATGGTTAAGTCTTGATGTGCCTTGTGATCACGGTTGCTATATTGTGGTTTTTTTAGGTATTATTAGCTTACGCTTATGTTGTGGTTGTCCGTGAGATCTTGAGCATTTGGAGATGTATCTCTCACGGGAACATTGCCGGTGCTTTATGTTTCGTGTTGCTAGTGAGAAGCGTCCATGGGCATGGACCGCTTCTCTTGTGCATAGCTAGTTGAGAGTATGATATGTATATTTCGCTGCGTTGTATATTATGTTGTAAAAGTATCTTGTGAAATAAAATATTTGTGTTGGTTATTTTGTAAGATTTTTTTTGTGTGCTGTTGGGTGCCGCATCGCACGGCACCACCCAATGCGATTCTTGGAATGTGTGGACTACGGTCCCCACATGTTCCTCCAGTGCAAAAAGTGAGTGCGGTTGTACGAGAGGTGGCAGGACCACTCATGAGCCACCGTACCCCACTCAAGGGAAGAGGACAACTACAAAAGAGGAGGAGGATGTCCCAGTTGGCATAAGTGAACCACTTAGTGAGAGAATGACCAAGCACTTCGAGGACACCAAATTATTGACATTCCCTCATAGACAAAAGAGTCCAACAGTGGATGAGCAATTCAACCGCATTGTTGAGGTTATTCAGAAAATCCATATCAATGTGTCCTTGATTGATGCGATGCAAGTACCCACTTATGCTTGCTATCTCAAGGACATGATGAATAATAAGCGGCCATTGCCCACTACTGAGGTTGTCAAGCTTACGGAAGACTGCAATGCAACCATCCCTAACAGGCTTCCTGAAAAGAAGAAGGACCTTGGATGTCCTACAATATCCTGATCGATTTAGGGCTCACCACTTTTACAAGGCCCTTTGTGACCTTGGAGCAAGTGTGAGTGTGATGCCCGAGGTGGTTTTCGACCAACTGAACTTCACGGAGCTTACTCCAACACCAATGCAGCTCCAATTGGTTGATTCTTCAGTCTGTTATCCGGCAGGTATCGCTAAAGATGTTTCGGTGAAAATCCGGAATTACTTTGTAACCATGGATTTTGTGGTGCTCGACATGGATGTTGAGAAGGATATGCCGCTCATCCTTGTGCAACTGTTCCTATGCACCGCAAAGGCTCGCATAGATGTGGGAGCTGGAGAAATCCACTTCCATATCAATGCAAGGAAGAGAAGTTTAGCTTTTGCCCAAAGTTGGAGCAATGCTCCATGATCCGTATCAAGTATGGGTTGAATGTTAAACACATTCAAGAGGTCGAAATCACACCTCGAAAGGTGGACCCGCTCATTGCTTTCATGAGGAATTTGATCTATGCGGAGAACCTGTCTTACCGTCCACGCCGACACCCTAGGAATATGTAGAATTACGGGCCTCCCCAAAGGGCCAACTCCACCAAGCCGCCAAAGAAAGAATGGCATAAGAAGCAAGACAAGCAGTCCGAGCCCATCCCTCCGGGCTCGGATGTCAAAAATTGAAGAAGGAGGAATGTCCATCTCATCGGACGGTGGTGAGACCTAGCCAATAGGTTAACTTGGTAGCTATCCTTTTCTTTTATTTTTTTCCCTTTATTTTGTATTGCCCATTTAGTTTGATTTTCCCCACTGCATATTTGGTTTCTCTTGGCAAGTTGAGAATTTTCTATTGGCAACTATCATTTTTTCTTCTTTATTTTTCAAAAAGAAAATTGTTTGGTTTTGAAAAAGAGTTTTTATTCAGAAAACAATTTTTCTGAGCTACAAAAGTTGTAATTCACCAACGTGCTAATTTCATAGCCGTTGGGGAGCCACCTGCCAAAAGGGAGAACAGGGGGACCCACATTGCAGTTCGGTCGATCCCCCTGTTTGGCCGACATGGGGAAAGGGCCATTTTGGCTCTCTCTTCTCCAACGGCTACAATTGGTTCCCTAGTGACCATTGGGGAGTGTACACTATAAATTGTGGCCGTGAGGAGAACTCCTCATCACACTTCACCTCATTTCACACCTCCCCAAAGGCACTCTTTGCTCACATAGTTTTTCTTGCTCTTCATTGAAGTACTCTTGCTCAAAATTCAACTCAAAAGATTTGCTTTTGTTTGCATTTTCAATTTTCTCTCAAGCTCTTCAAAGGAAAATTTGTCGGGGTTTTGCTTTTACTAGCATCACCTCTTTTGAGTTTTTGCTTTGTTTTGTTCTTGTTTGTTGTAGCCATGAAAGGAATGAAGAGGTTGTTTGGGAAGAGGAAGGAGGGTGCAAGCTCAAGCCATGGTGGAGATTCAAGTGAACTCCCCTCTTCTATTGCTACACCAAGTTCACGGAGGAGGGGTGTAGGTGAGGACACTCCCATGGGTGAGTGGAGCAACCCACACCAACTTCTCCATGACGACGAGCTCGACATACAAAGTGAAGTTGAAGATCAAGCACGCAAGCTCCTCCAAGATTGTGAGTTTTCTCATACGAAAGCTTATGATCCAGATTTGATATCCAAAATAGGTATGGATCCCAAATTTTTTCCATTTGTCGTGCACTAGGATGGAAAAAAATTTCTCACATAGAGGAGATAGGTTCACGCTTTCTCTCCATGCAATTCATTTGCACAATCAAAATAGGATGATGGTATTACTTTTATATTATTTCAAAAAGAATACAACATCCTATTGAAAAAATTAAGTGAAATCCTAGGCTGCCATAAACGTTGTTTGCTAGATTTAGACGCTTTGCCTAAGTTTAACAAACAAAGTTTTTGGCAAGATTTAACTAGTGAGGTCAGATGTAGTGTACCTAGGAATAGCCGTTTGCACAACCCTACTTAACGCTTCATGCATAGATGGGTGGCTATGACTATGTTCCCAAGAGGAGATGTACGGGTAGTGCGTGATGATGAGCTGAAAATTTTATTTGCCACGATTAAAAAGATAAAAGTTGCTCCAGTTGTTGCCATGATGACACAATGGTTAGATTACATTTCAAGAATATGGCCAATTGAATGCACATCATTGATTACTCGTATTGCTACTAGGATAGGAGAACTAGAATATTCTTCATTTGAGTATATTGAAAATGAAAGAGAATTAATTAATGAAGATTATTTAGTGCAATGACGTGCCCTTAAGCATGATCATGATGGCTCTTTGATATTTTATTATCAAAGCTTTGTCAAAGAAATTCTGTTACCTAACCCTGATTATCATTTGTACAAATATCGGAGGCTAACCATTGACCTTGTTTCCATCGAGGAAAGTCGAAGAAGTAATGTCTCTGGCAGGGTAACTAGAAGTTGTACAAGGAGAGTGTCCATGCCCCCGACAACCTCCACAGTCCATGACTACGAAGAGGAAGAGAACCCAACGGGTGATGCACCCGGATGGACAAAACCACTATTGTATAAGACCGAAGGTCTGGGTTGACATTGATGGCCATGTGCCACATGGGAGCCACCCCTATCCACTTCAAGCTCTACAGCTTGCCCCCAACATCCATGAGAAGATGTCATTCCTCTTCAGCTAGAAGTCATTGTGACTATAGCAAAGGAATGATGGATCTCACTAGACGTATGAAAGATCTTGAAGTGAGAATGGGTGACATCTACAACACTCTCCAAGGACATGTCCAAGGCACCCAAGACAGGCAACAACACATGGACGCTCAATTCATCAACTTCAACTCCATGCTACAACAACAACAACAAGTCGATCTCGCGGCATACTTTTGTCATCAAGGGTTCGACCCTCATCATGGAGGTAAGTGAAGAACAAGCTTGGGGAAGGACCTTCACTTGAGGTAAATTGTATCAACCCCTTGCATATTTATTTTTCATTCACCCATAATCCACCTTGCATATAAAAAAGTAAACTAGTATAGATTTGTTATCAAATAAAATAATAGATGTGCGGTAAGATTGGAATTCATTTATATGAAATGATGAATAGTTGCTCTGTTTTAATTTTCCTAACTCCCTAGTCTACAACTTACTACTCTCCAACATATTGCTCTCATTGGCTAAAATTGATTTTGCCTTGTTTTAGAAATTGCGGGTAGCAAAAGCTTAATCCATTCTAAGTTGTTCTGAGACGTGATATAGTGATAGGGCTGCTATTCCTAGTTTGAAAGTGAATCTTTGACTTCCGAAGAAAATTCTAAAAAGATTTAAGTTACTCTCATTTGATTAGAAATACCTACCAAAGCCATATGATATATTACATTGATAGACCTTATGCATATGCTATTTGTATTCACATTGAGCTTTGTCAAACTAGTATAGACCTATGTGGGATTTCATTCATTACTTTCCGAATTAAAGACTTCTCTTGCACATTCTATACTTCTACACTAGAAGTAAGCAAAATACCATCATACCACATTCCACAATAAAAAGAGAAACTCCATATCCTTCATTCTTAGTACTCTCTCACAATTTATTGCATAAAAGGGAGTAGAAGACATGGCTACGAGAAAAAGAAAAAAGAAAAGAAAATGCATGCTTACTTCAAAAGCATGAGAAAAAAATAGTAGCGATGTTTCGTCCCCGCAAAATAAGAGAGTCCACTCACAAAGGAGTCATCTCAATATTCACATCCACCTCCATTCCATCACACATGCACAAATCTTAAATCAAATTGTTTTGAATTGATTTCCTAAGGCTTGCTTTTTTGACTTAGCAATATTATGTGTTGCAAATATGCCTAGTATATTCCCTACCACGCTCCACATACAATCCTTATTTAGAGGTATTATGAAATTAGGCACAATGCCTTGGTGACGACATATTTCCATTGTACATAAAGGAGAGACCGAAATAATCGAATTTGGATACTTAAAATCTAAATTGAACTCTTCAGAATTAGAGTGGAACTTGATTTCCAGGGTATGTGTGCTCCATTTGTTGTTCTATCTTTCAACCACCCATGAATAGGAGATGGCATAAGCTCCATAATGACTTGAGATGGGTGAAGTACCATGCAAATTTTTGCAACACTAGGTACAGTATTTTGTTGTGTACATGGTATGTTTGAAAAATAGAATATTGTAGCAACTGCTGATCATCAACCTAAAGTCTTGTCTTTGCTCGGGACGAGCAAATGATAAGCTTGGGGGAGTTTGTTGACGGCTATTATATACCAATTTCACCCGTCAATATAATACAATTATGTGAACAAATTGTCATTTCTTGCACACATCACCTTTCTATTTAACCTATTTCCACTTGTCCTTGGAGAAATAGTGCATGCAGGGAATTATTACAGTAAATGAGGTAAAAGAGGGTGAGCAATCCTATAAAATACTATCCCAGCAGTTCAGGCGACTACATGTGGCATCGCATGGATCAAATGATCCACAAACAGAGGTATTTGAGGCCATTCAACGATGTATCATCCATATCAATCAATGGGACCCACCTGGAAGTCACCTCGAGGAAGCACACTGGAATCGATCCAACATTCTGCTAAGGCGACTAGGGGGTTCAGATGACCCCTTCCTGGCACCAAAGTCGATTAGCTTCCACGTGTCGACTCCTTGTGGTGCCCTAATCACGATGAAGACTGATTTGCGTGGTTTCAGTGGCAGGAACCGACCCTTCTCCACCTATAAATATGACCCCCTACCCTCACTTCACACACACACACACATCACTTGAGTATTCATACATTGTATACACTATTCCCCATAGGTTTAGATGAGTGTAGGCTGTAGAGAGGAGAGCCTCTAGTCCATAGTCCAAGTAAGAGAGAAGTATAAGGAGTTTGTTCCAAATTCCTAATTGTGAAAGGTATGGCTCTCATATTCCTATTTGTACTTGTGACTTTGCTCTTAATAAAGATGTTATCTTTAGTCTTCTATTGTTCATATGCTTGGATGAAGCATTTCTTGTTTCATTGTGGATTCCATATCTGTGGTAGGAGTAGTATTTATGACTATGCTATACCATTCTCATTACATCATCATAAACACTACAAACCCCCACTATAGTCTAATTAGCTATGACATGATTATGTTAATATGAATGACTTATGCTATGTATTAACATTTGTTCAACGATGATTTAGTTCATTGCCTTAAGATGGCTTGTGCCTAGACTCTTAAGGTAATTACTTAATATGCTACCATGGTGCTAGGATAGATAAGTAGCATTGAATTTCTTGTAGACCCACGGATTGAATAGGTAGGAAGTAGGTGGTGATAACCCTATCTGTCCTTTGTAATCCTCGATGTTCGGCTATGCCACAGGCTCTAGGCGGGAGTCATCCTAGTGTTGCCAGGGGTAAGCCCGTGCCCAATGCGTTAATCCACTAAGCATGAGAATTCATAATTGATATGATCATTAGTAGCTAACTTTGGCTATGCATATGTATATTAGAAGCACAGTAGGATTATCTACCTAACTCTTATCCTATACTACTACGAAAATAATTTTTGCAGGCGGCTCTAGACATATTATTGCATGCGGTTTTAAAAATCGCCTGTAACAAAGAGCCTATGATAATAGGATGTTTTTACAGGCATAATGCGAAAACCGTCTGTAATAAAATATTATCACAGGCGGTCGGCGGTAAAGAACCGTCTGTGAAAATGCATTATCACAGGCGGTTATTAAATGCAGACCGCCTGTAAAAATATAATATTACAAGCGGTTCTTTAGTTGCGACCGTACGTGATAATATACTATCATAGATGATTCTTATAATAAGCCGTCTCTGTGTGTTGTGTTCATCACTGGTCGAAATCAGAATGCAAGAAACATAGAATTTATGCATATTTGAACTAAAAAATTTTGACATGGTCCAAGAATCGTAACACATGCAAAAAATTGCAAGGCCACCGCAGCAGCAGCTCGTGAGCCGCAGCGCTGCCGAAGCTCGTGCGGCCGTGCTTAGAAACTAACAGATACAACATTGGTTTCAGAAGAAACTAGAAGGTACAACAAGCTCGTGCCCAAAAACTACTAGTTGAACTTGACCGTCTCCCTTGCCAGCCCGCTATTGCCGGCCGCCCTCGCCACGCGCTGAGGCAGACGAAGATGAGACCAACGTGCGGAAGCGCCCGCGTTGAAGGCAAAGTCAGAGGCTATAGATGGTGGTCACGGTGTCGAACCGTGAGCTTCCTGCTTCCCCCGTGAGCTTCCTCTCAGCGCTGTCGAACTCTGCTGCACCTTACGCTGCAGAGAGCACAGAACGCACAGTCGGAGAGGCAGGGCGCCCATGAAGCAGTAGTCGGAGGCCAGAACGTCACACCAGGGAGAGCGCAAACCGCATAGTCGGAAGGATTGGGGATTTTTGGACATGGATAGGGATGGAGACGGGTAGGTGTGATGTCTTATTAAAGTGGTACGCAGGTGGATGGGGAGGGTTCTCTTTTATTAAAGCGGTAGTCAGTGGATGGAGGTGGATCCGTATAAAGGGAGCTGATTGGTGGACAACCAGAAGTGCGGATCCACAGTGTATTTTCACAGGCTTTTCTTATGTACAACCGCCTGTGATGTTATTAATTATTACAGGCGGTTTTTATCACTGACATCTTGTGATAATTTATATTTTTTCACAGGCGGTTTTAGTTACACACCGCCTGTGATATATCATTATCACAGACGGACTTTACTGTATTTAATATCACAGACGGATTTTTTTACAAACCGCCTGTAAAAAAATAAGGAGGCGTCTAAGAAAATACTTTTTGTAGAAGTGCTAGTCCCTCTTCACCTCTTTTACCCCTTTAGGATAGAATGCTCTTGTGTGTGTCACACTACCTCCAAACTATGAATTATCCATCCTTGCTAGAACCCTACCTAGACCAACCTAGCCTCTCCATTTGATGATTGCTTTGCTTCCACCTAGCCTTCCTTTGGGAGAATATAAATGACACCCTTTGGGAATACTATAAAAGGGGAAATGCTACATCGATAGATTTCGTGCGCTTGCGGGTTTAAATCTGTGATTTAAAAACTATCAACAAGCATTTCTGGCATCCTTACTAGGAATGAACTGTTAGTAGTGCGTAGGAAATATCAACAGTAGCCAATCCATTCCAAGCATTATGTCTAGTCCTTGTGAATTCAAAACTACAAGGTTATCGAGGAATTGTACCCCCCCTTATTTTAAGACTTATTTTTGGACGTATTATATTTGTCCTCATCTCCCCTCCAGGAGAACTAAGCAACATCGTGCACTTCATGTGAGATATAGGCATACTATGCTTTGCAATATACTTTGATGAGATGAATCAATAAGATGCTCCAGAATCAAATAATTTAGTTGCAGGGTTGGAGTTTGCAAGAAAACCAACCACAACATCATCACCTTGCTTAGCCTCCTCAGTAGAGACATGGTTCACCTTGCAACGAGCACAATTCTATGGTTTGCGGTTGCCCTGAGTTGCTCCTCCATTTGGTTTAAGGTTCTACCTTGAAGCATTGTTCTTCTGTCCTTGAACTGACTTCGGTCATTGACAAGCAAAGTGTCCCACTTGACCACAAGTATAGCATGTCTTGTTGCCAGCGATGCCAGAAAAATTTGTGTAAGGCTTATTTTGAGCATAGGCACCCATATTAGGAAGAGGTGCAAGCAGCACAGGTAGGCGAGGTGCTTGCATCAGAGGGCTAATTTGGGCGAGGTAGATTAGCTGGGCAAAAAGTAGAAGCGGATGAGCTGTGATATGGTGCATACCGGGGGAGAAAATTGCTTCCCTATGGATGTCCCTGATATAGAATCTTTCTTTTTCCATCTTACTCTATCACATGGAAATTACTTTCCACCATAATAGCCTTATCAACAAGCTCTTGGAAGTTTGCACAGTCACAACTGAGCAGTTGAACTTGAAACTAATTATTCAGACGTCTCATGAATAAGTATTGCTTCTGGTGATCTGTATTGATGTCTTCTGGATCATACTTCTACAACTATGTGAATTTGTTAAGGTACTCACTCACACTCATCCTTCCTTGCCTGAGACTCTCAAATTTCCGCCTCTTTAGTATAATAACTCCCTCGAGTACATAGTGCGAGCGGAAACACTTCTTGAATTTAGACCAAGTGATTCTCTCCTGGTTAGCATGGACATTGCAATGAGCTTCCAACCAATCTGCGGTGGCTCCAACTAGCTGGTGTGACGCAAAGAGATCCTTCTCATAGTCCATTCATTGAACAATAACAAGCTTCTTCTCCACAGATTTCAACCAATCATCAGCTTCAATAGGATCATCGGCCTGAGCAAAAGTAGGCGGCCTGGTCCTCATAAATTCTTCCAACCGGTTGTGATGCGGCGGGAGTGGTGGTGGCACAAGAATGTGATCCTGGTTTTTGTTGTTGTTAGCTTGCAGCTGTCCCAAGGTTTGCATCATAGTCTGCATGAGCTAGTTCTGCATAGCTATGATGCGCTCAATGTTGGTCGCATCAGCTCCGAGGTTGACATTCTCAGGAACCTCCACATTGTCACATCATCATTGGTGTTCCTTTGGTTGTGGGTTACCCTCGGCATCTTTGGGTGTTGAGAAGGTACAATATGGAAGAATTCAGATTTTGAAAGGAAACGTCTGCAACCTATATGCATCAAGGTACATAAAACTAAGCAACTCTCTTTATTAATAGAACCTTATAAGAGGATATGGACAAGTGCTGAAGCATCCCACCTCTCTTTACTATGTGCGGATGTGGTGGACAATCGTCGAAGCGTTCCACAACTCACACCAAGCACATAATCACAAGCAAACACTATAGAAAATTCAGCACACCATACTAATTATAGCTATTACTATCTAAACGGCTTCAAACTTTTCGATAGGTGACCTAAACTTAATCGTGAGAGCCATGGCTGTTTTGGCCGTGAGGTGCCAAAGGCAACAGAGGTGGCGAGTCATACATGGTCGCACGCCAAGGTGAGTTAGCCGTCCATGTAGGTGTTGGTGAACTTGCCACACTGTTAGTTTTTGTGATGACACGGACCTCCTCTTGTTTTTCCATGACATACAATCTCTTACGGAGGTAGCGTATTTCTTCAAGGGCATCGGCATAACAATTTTGCAGCTTTACAATCATTTTCTGAGACTTGTCAATGGCGTGGGGGTTGGACTGAGCTCCTTCTTGTGGCCCCATGATCTCCCTTGTACCACTCTTGTGACACGGGTACAGCGCAAAACTAGTACCTCCAAGCTGCTCACGGTAGGAGTAGCACAGTTTGGTGAGTGCATCCCAAGCAACATCATCAATAGCTTGCTCGCTGGTGGATCTCCATGTGTGCACAAAGTGTCGGTTGATCACAACGTCGTTAGCGAGAATAGTAACTTGAGCCTTCCATTCTTCACGTCCATAGGAGGAATCCTTTTGACATAATACTTTGGGTGCATATTACAAAGGTCAAGAAACTCCTTCAATTCCCCTAGCTGCAAATCCTCCATCGGTTCCATCAGAACGGAATTCTTGAGCAAAATGAAATACAAGACCCTTACCCTCCTTTCTAGCTTCAAGAGGTGCATGTTCATTTTCATGGACTGCGGGTTCATTCTGTTGGGCTACAGGTTCATCCTCTTGAGTTGCCAGTTCATTCCCTTGAGTTGTGAGTTCATCTTCCTGGTTGTCCCCCTATGGCTCAACTCATGAGGATCTTCTTCCTCATCATCACCATAGAGTTGTACCTCTTTCGGATCATCCTCCATTGTGTTGGAGTGTTCATGCTCAACTTCCTTTGCGGAGAAGTTCACTTCCTCCTCCTCTTGGGTTGAATCCTTTTTCGGTCTAAGCTTGCTTCCAAGAGGCGGCAGATGGGCCTTCTTACGTGTCGTGGTCCTAGTGGTAGGCATCTATATAAAAACATGAGATTATTAGAGAAGAGTGTAACTGCAAATCTGAAATTGCAGCAGCCATAAAGGAAGGTAAGAGGATGTGCGACGGCTAACAAGATGGAAAAAAGGTAAAAATGCAGCAGAAAAAACACACATTTTTCTGATAAAATGTATTTAGTAGAAGACAATAAAGTGCTAGAATAGGTAATTTGAAAGGGAAGAAGTCCTAAGTGGTATGAGGTGTCCATTCTACCTAGGCTTGTGTCCTACAGTCAAACACGGCCAACCATTACTCAATATCCGGGCCCATACCTCTAATCATGTGAGGGTCCAAGTTGCTCATAACCAGGAGTACGACTATCACGATAGTTTTACACTATGCAGAGGTTGTACCACTTTACCAACAAGTTCATTATTTCACTAACTTTCGGTGATTAAGAAATCTCAATTATGTCGTCTCACACTTTTATTGGTGTGTAGCCAAGAGATCACAAAATAGCCTTTACAAAGGGACTATCAACATGTATAGACCCACTAAGGTTACATCAGGGTGATGTCTCTCAACTGAGAACATCCATTCATGGGCCCCCTCTCGTGCCGTTCAGATCCCAGGGCAGACCTGCCACCATTGATAACTCAACCGACTCGTATTCCCCAATTCTCCAAAATGATCCGAATGATGCTAGCAATACAGCTAATTAATTGGTTAAGCCACACCCATACATGGCCCTGTGGTGGCATTGTAAATCCTGGGTGGTCGCTACACGAATCGGTCCTTACATCTAAAGCAAGAAAAACCACCATATCGTCCAACCCATTCCACATAACCGGCTTGCCAAGATCCTTAGGTTCCATGTTGGTAAGGGTCATTATCATCATTTCACATAATTCACATGATTTAAAGTTCATAATCAAGCTGTTTAGTCATTCCCGATTCCAATTAAGTAAAGCAAAGCAAAAGTGTAAAATACCCTTCCTAACTCGATACAATACATCTCGAGCAACACGGATGAGCACACAAGTCTAGTAAACTCTTATCGTGGGTGTTCCCATCAATTTGACTCAAGCATGCAAGTTCGAAATAAAAAAATTCGAAAATGGGATCAAAATGTTTGTGGGCACTTTCCTTGCTCCGTGGCTTTGTTTGGTTGAGAGCTTAATAGTTCTTGCGTTGAAGGTCCTTGTAAGCACCCTCTAGAGCATTTCCTTCTATTCCGCGCGACAATCATGCAAAACAAGCATCATAATCAATAAATGCTCATATATTACACAATATGTCATGATATGCATAAATGATGCAATTATAGTGTAAATAGTGTTATTAAGTTACTACTATTGTTTATTGACTAGGTACAATTAAGTTTTACGCGGTTGAGTAAGTTTTGGGTCATTTTTGGGAAAACTATGAAAGTTTTAGGATCTTTCTAGAATTCAAAAACTGGACTAGTCCGTACTGGGACCGAACATGTCTGCTTTAGACTGGACTAGTCCGCTCTAGACCGGACAAGTCCCCTTTGGTCCAGGGTTTTGCGAACATCCAAGCTAGGGCATGGTTTGAATCGAGTAGGGGGTCAAAATAGACGTGGAAAGTTGGATATAGGGTAGTTAGCATGAAGGCACGGTTCAACGACCAAAGATTAGGTGGGACGCGTGAAACTTGACGTCTACAACTGTTGATGATGAATCAGCTACAAGACATAGAAGAAGAAAGTTGGTGACGAAGGGTTGATGAAGAAGATCGCAGCAGCGATGACAATCTTGCTAGTTCCTTCTTCTCCTTCCTTCCTCTTCCTTCTTCCTCCTCCTTATCTTCCTTCTCCTCCCTTCCTCGCGACCAGAGCTTCCTCTCTTCAATGGTGGATCACGACGAGATGGCATGATGATGGGGTTTTCTCACGTGTGCAGGGGTGAGAGGAGGGATTTATGTTGTTTATATAGGGGTGGAGTGGTGGAGTTAAGGTGGCAACCTAGTAGCACTGGGTGGGGACAAGTAGGGGCCTTGGTGGAGTCCCACTTGGGCTCTTTGGGGGTGAGGCACAAAGTTCTAGGGTCTAAATATGCCAAACACTTAACAAAATGTCGCGGGGGAAAATTTGAATCTGAGTCGGAACCCTAACGATCGGACTAGTCCGTTTAATGACCGAACAAGTCCGTTTTCTTTTCTGTTGTTGCAACGGACTAGTATGATAATGAGCAAACAAGTTCGTTGTACGATAGGGATTTCAGACTAGATTGAAATTATCTGGACAAGTCTGGGGTTTTACAGTTTCATAATTGGACTAGTCCGCAAAATTAACAGAAAATTCCAGATTGGGACAGTAGCATAATCGGACTAGTCCGCACAAGTTAATAGTCAAGACTGTTGCTCTGAAGAAGCTGAATTATGCCAGTGCAGACGGGTATACCAGAATAATCCGGGGTGAGGACCGGACAAGTACGTACCCAGGATTGATTTTAGTCGTTCCTTTGTCTCTAATTCATTTTGTTCTTGTTCCTCATGATGATGAAAAATGAGGATGTTACATGCTCTCCCCGTGATAGTTATTGTGAGCAGCCTTCTGTATTTTCTGCGTCACCTGAACAAGTCCTTATATGGTTTGAAGCAAGCTCCTCGTGCCTGGTACAACCGTATTGCTTCCCATATTATTCATTTGGATTTGTTAGTGCTCGGTTCGATACTTCTCTTTTTGTCTACCAACATGGTGCAGACATGTCCTATCTCTTGCTGTATGTGGATGATATTGTTCTGAATACTTCATCATTATCACTGCTCCATCACGTTATTGATGCTATTGCTATAGACCTTTCAATGAAGGTTTTGACCAACTTACATCATTTTCTGGGGATTACTGTTACTTGGAGCAGTGCAAGCTTCTTCCCATCACAGCGGCAGTGCATGGTTGAGATCCTTGAGAGAGCGGACATGATTGATTGTAAATCATGTTCTACTCCAATCATCACGAATGCCAAGTTATCATCCAACGGTGCTCCCATTTCGGATGCTACTCACTACCGTGGTCCTGCTGGAGCCTGCAGTACCTCACCTTCACTTGACCTGACATTGCATATGTTGTGCAGCAGGTGTGTCTCTATATGCATGATCCTCGTGAGTCTCATCTTGCGTTGGTGAAATGCATTCTTTGGTACATTCTTTGGTACATCTTGCGCTTGCGAACTCATAGCATACTCTGATGCTGATTAAGCCAGTTGTCCCAACATGCGCCATTCTACCTCTGGATACGGTGTCTTCCTCGATGATAAATATGGTATCCTAGTCTTCGAAGCATCAGCACACGGTATCCCGCTCCAGCGTCGAAGCGGAATATCGTGTTGTCGCTAACGCCGTCGCCGAAGCTTCTTGGTTGCGTCAGTTGCTTGAGGAACTTCACTGCCCACTTCAGAAGGTCACCTTGGTCTATTGCGATAATGTAAGTGTTGTGTATCTCTCGACCAATCAGGTGCAACATCAATGCACCAAGCATATCGAGATTGATTTGCATTCCATTTGCGACAAGGTGGCCACTGGTGCAGTTCGAGTTCTTCAGGTTCCCACCAGCTCATGGTATGCAGACATATTCGCCAAGGGGTTGCCATCTTCGTTGTTTGTAGAGTTTTGATCGAGTCTGAATGTTCTACCTAGTAGACATTCAGACTGCGGGGGACTGTTAGACAAATAGTACAACATTGTTTATGTAACCAATGGAGGTCTCCTCATCCTCTTATAAATATGTACCACCTCCTAGTGGTTTTAATCAATTCAATCAAATGATTACTTCCCCACTTATTTCTATCAGTAGCCATTCTGAACATAAAAGATGCCCGTAAAAGTCCAGCTTTCTTCACTTGATGATCAGTTATACCTTTTGTCGTTTGAAGGGATGATATTGTGTTGATCCTGTGTCTCTCCGAGGCTGTTGCATGAAAGAACTTTGAAGATTGATCACCCAACTGGGTCCAATGGACCGTGTAACATTTTTTCCAGTATTCCATCTGAAACTTAAGCAGCTTGGCAACATGTAGTCTCAGTATGGCCTGGAAATTCCACTCTCGTAGAAGGGGAGGTATGTGTTCTTCGGGCAGATCCATCACATGAAGGATTGTACTGCAGTTTTTATTAAGTCGTGGCAGGTTAGCCAATGTGCAACTCCATGATTTCAAGGCATATCGTAACTTCTTCAATTTGTCCAAGAAACACTGCAGGACTAATGCTATGATGACCAGTAGCCTATGTTTGGCTGACAACTTCATAGAAACCCGAGATTCAGTCCAGAAGTTTTCAAATTGAAATATCAGCGCCTGGGGATGATTTTGCCAATCTGAATCATAAAAGGCATATGATCAGAGACCATGTTCGGCAGCGTTATCATCTCAGTGCACGGGTAGATAGAAGACTATTCTACGGTTATAAAAACACGAGTCCAGCTGTTATAAAAATGGGTCAGACTGTAGATTGCTCCATGTATATTTACATCCCTTAAGTTGTATTTCTGTCAGTCCCAGATGTAGTATAACATCATTAAATTGTCTCGTGTTTATAAAGTTTGCCCCAGGCTTATTGCAATTATCCTCTGAGGGTATAAATTGAAATCCCCAAGAAATAGCCAACGAGCATTAATCTCCTTTCATGGGAGTACATCCGATCGTTAAAGAGATCACGATCTTGAGTTTGACATGGTCCATATATAACCACAGCCGTCAAAGTTTCATTATTGACAACTGAAGTGAATTGAATCACTAGAGCAAAGTGATTAGCCATGACTAGCTGACCAATGAAACGAGATGACATCCGTCCAACTAAGAGCCCTCCCGAGGTACCATTAGCAGGAACAGAACTGATCAAAGCATTTGTGCAACTACACAAATGGTAGTTTCACTCACCTCTGTCATTTTAGTCTCTTGGATACAGTAAATACAACACTGAGAATCCATGATGAGCGCTCGCAGAGCTCTCTGTTTTGTGGCAGAGTTTAGCCCACTTATGTTCCAGCTAATTGTTTTTCCGAAAGGGCCCGTAGGCTCATAACATTAAGAAGGAAAAGTGGTTTTAACATACAGGAGGCTGCCAAGGGAGGTAGGCAGGTATTACAAACCGTGATTACAAACCATGATTACAGGATGCTAGGAAAGTGGCGGCATCCTTGCAACCGGCCCGCAGCCAAAGGGAAAACTCTACTTTAACAGCATCCAGCAGGTGGTGCACTGCATTTTCTTGCGCACCGAAGACATGTCCGTTACGCTCACGCCATAGTGTCCAACAGACTGCAAGTGTGAGAGAACGGATTCCTCGGCCACGCTGTGTTCTGGACCGGGGGACCAGCCGGTGGAACCATTCCACGGTTGAGCTAGTATGCATCCATCGGGCAGGGTGCAGGTTGTCCTTCGAACCCAGTTGCTGACCAAAAGCCAAAGTTACCTGGCAAAAGGACACTCAAAAAACACGTGAGAGACGGTCTCGAGGTTCTTCCAACATAAGGGGTAAAAGTAGTTATTCGGCAATCCACGGATCAGTAGGCGATCCGAGGTCCAGATTCTACTTTGGAGGAATAACCAGGACAAAGATTTATATTTCGGAGGTGCCCAGGTCGTCCAAAACAGCATGGGGAAAGGAGAGAACACTCCAATGAACTGCAACCTGTAAGCCGAACTGGATGAGCATATGCCCGTCGAAGAGAAACGCCATGAAATAGAGTCCTGAACCGCTGGATTAAAGGAATGTTTTGCCTCCTCCAATAGGAACCAGAGCCTAAAAAACATACAAGGTGGTCCACTGAGATAGTAGCAAGGGTGTCTCGGATCCACTGGTTTCCAGTTAGAGCTTGGGAACGGTCCTCTTTTTGCCTTTGCATTTCTGGAGAGTGACTTCGATGATCCATATGAAAAGTCATAAGAGATCAGTCGAGGCACATTCCACAGGTAAGTGCGAAAGAAAAGATTATGGAGAATAGCACAACCATAGTCAAGCATAAATGTAATAAACCAGAAACTAAAATAGATAGTACTGGTCATGATACATATCATGTCCCAAATGTTCTGCAAACCACACCAGCAGTCGAGACTCATAAGATAAATAAAGATCATGGCTCTGATCGCCAGGATAACAAAAGAGTAGCAGCCATACATGTCTTGATCACAAAATGGCGCTATGAAAAGCGTGATATAGCTTCTGCTCCCCATCATCTCATCAGCGTCCCGCCGTCAGCCCCTGCATCTTGAGATCCGTCATTTGGTTCAGTCTTTGGGGCGATGAGATGTTTCACCATAATCTCCGGAGAGATGCGGCATTACTCTTTGGATACTGCTTGAATGACATGTACGGAATATCTGTAGAAAAACTCATCGGCATTTGTAATGTCAGATAAACAAGGAAAATCAGATGCTGAGGAAGGCGAGGAGGATATGATATGCAGTGTTACCCTTGGTACGCTTCCTCTTCTGAGACTTTGCTTTTGAATTTGGCATGACCGCAATGGTAGTTGATTGAACCCTCCGAGTCTGAGAGCGTGTACGAGTACTTCACCTAACCTCATCCTCCACCACTGGAATGTGACTCATCTGCTTGGTCATAGAACATGTAAGCATACGGCGGATGGGACTATGTTGCGGAAGCTATGGCCCTGTTTGGCACAGCTTCTCAGCCAGCTTCTCACCAAATTTAAGTACTTGGACTCCCAAACGCTCAGCTTCTCACCCAACTTCCCGGAGAGAAGTGCTTCCCAAAATGAACTAGCAAGTAACTTGGAAAAAGTTGCCTCCCACCAGCTTTTAGCAGCTTCCCACGACAAAGGGTACGAAGCTACCCCTCAGGTTCAGAAGAAATTACCCGCAATTGCCATTTTATAAATAGATCTGATAAACCTTCCTCTTCCTCCCATGCCGCAAGGCTGTTTAGCTCGCTCCCATGGCTGCAGCCGCGGCTGCAGGTGGGCTGCATGATGATGAATGGTTTGGCAACGGCGACGAGGAGGGGGTGGTGAAGGCGGGATGATGCACCACGTCTGGTACATGCGCACGGTGGGGCTTGACGACACCACCATGGCATTCATAGCCACTGCAGAGTACCGCGGCAGCATGGGGCAGGGCAGGGACTGTGCAGTGTGTGCCTCGACGAGTTCAGCGACGGGGAGCTGGTCCGCTCCTCCCACGCTGTGGGCACCCATTCCACGCACCCTGCATCGACACCTAGCTCGGCGCCCACGTCAATTGTCCTTTCTGTCGCTCCCCAGACATCGTTTTTCCCTCCGACCTTCCTGTCGTGGCCCTAGAGCACGAAGTGCTTGACGAAATGCCACTGCCCGAAGTGGAATTGCAGGCATAGGGCTCTGAGGACTCCAATGCCTCTTTAGAAGCTCAAAGTGAGGACACAGCATCTGCTGTGGATGTTCCATGTGCATGTGCCCGAAACTCAGGATGATGACACATAGTGTAATCGCAGCCTCAACAAAGCCGGGAGCTGGTAGTGTGTTAGTGTTTGATAGAAAGAGTATACCGGATAGCTGAAGTAGCTCTCAATCAAAATCTCGTTGTACAATGTGAGCAGTTGTTGGGCAATATGAATTTCTTCAGTTAATGTGTTAATGTTACCTTGTAAGTCCAAAGTTTCTTGCATTATAGTTCAATATTGGGTTAAGTAAATTTTGGCGAAGAAGCTGGTGTTTTTGTTCTCCGTATATTTATTGTGAGGACCAGGTCCACACTTTCCAGGAATCGCATTGGGTGGTGCCGTGTGATGCGGCACCCAACAACACACATGTAAAGTAACACGTATTACATAAATCTTTTGCTGAAATTTACAAAGATGTTCAGTTCACAAATAGTTTATATAAAAATAAACTACAGCGAAAGATAAGATTACAACTCTTATACTCAAGTCTGATAAGCAAAAGAGAAGTCGTCCAGCCCACGAATGCTCCTCACTAGCCACGAATATCAAACAGCAGCAGCGTGGTTCCCCATGAGTATACCGCTCGGAGAGTTCTGAGTCTCATCGGACAACCATAATCATAAGCATAGAGGTTAGTACCTGCAAAACAACTTATATAGCAACTATGATCACAAAGACTTAGCAAGACTTAACAGTCTTACCTAAGCATGAAACTATACATGTGGGTAAAGACATGAACATAGGATGGCAGATTTGCATAATGGACTCGCCTAAATGTGGGTCCTTATTTTTAGATTTATTAGCAGAAGCTTAAACCGTGTGCGGGCAACATTGTAACTCCACAATCAAACAAGAAACACTTCATCACGATGATGCATGCCCATGGTGGAAAAATAAAATTAGTGTGCACAATACTAATACATACAACATAGGAATACAATGATAATATAATGTTCATAATATCAGTAATTAATTCTCATATGAAGTGCAAGTATTAACTACGTCACAACTCAGTAAACAAGTGGTACACAAAACTGCGAGGGACAGTAATCGAATCAAAGATACCCGGAATACACGACACATACGCCCGTACTGGAAGTCACGTAGGTGCACTCCACGGACTTTGTACACAGCCACCTTTCTCAAGTTCCGCCCATGTTGAATCGATTCAATCGTCTAGAAACGTATTCCCACTCACGGTGCACCTTTTCACTGTAAAGATGTCGTGAGCGAGTTTCTGTCTACTGTGCTGTAGCCGAAAGCCTGAGGCGATCGAAAAAGTATCAACAAAGGCTTCCAAAGTTACATCGGTTTTCCGGACCCCATATATCCAGTATGACTCCGGTACAGTTCAAATTTGCTCAGCAGAGCGGCATACGAATCGTTCCTTAACTGAAACAGGCAGGGCTACACACCAAGGAACACGTCTTGCTGCATCCTACGCCCCTGCCAGGTCTCATATTCAGATTACTACTCCATTTCTTTGAACCAATCCCGGGTGAAAAAGTCCTAGCCATATGAGTAGATTCCAACTACTCGACTTCTAATGAATCCTATACAACATTTAGCATAGCATAGTCTACACGATGACTTAACAACTACCCAAATACTCCATAGTTGATCTGGTCTTGCAAGTGGATTTTCAATCACCTTAGCCCTAATGCACATAACTCAACATAGATATAGGTGATTCAAATCAAAATTTTGTAATAGCGCTTAAATGCAAACAGAGGTTTGCCTTAGCTTGTGACTCGATTCAATGTCAATGGTCAGCGGTCTTCCTAAGGAGACTCCACCAAGGACTTCGAGTGGACACATAGGCCTCTACTCGAAATGCCAATGCATATATAAGCATGAGATAGCATAACATTTAGCTCCTAGTCGAGTTCCGACGTCACGTGAACTATCGAAATGCAAGTGCATATATAAGCATAAGATAGCCTAACATTTAGTTCTGTTGTAACAAGTTTAGTACAGAAACTAAGTGATTTAGAGTGTATTTCCTGTAGTTGTGATCTAGAAGAATAAAGGAATATTGATGTGAAATGGAAAAAGATTAACTCCACATTTGATTTAGAGTTTATATGCACATAGACATATATAAAAGGATTGCTGATGCTACAGAGGTCCAATGAAGCTGAAACTTTAATAGTAGCTTCAATGGATGATGTGTAGAAAGTGTGCAAAATTTTAGTTCTAGCAAAGGTTGTATGTGGTCAGGAAAATTCCATATGTATTTCCACTTCTATGAATTATCATTAAAATTCTAGAGTGGTATCACGACTACCAGTGGTTGTATCAAACATAGCTGGTAGTCAAGGTTCTATGAAAATTTATTGCACATTTTTCTAAGCTTTTTAGATTGAGATATAGATTTCAGGACAATTTTTCTAAGCTTTTTAGTTTGGACAATCTGCTGAAATGTTTCTGGATATTTTGGAATTTTCACGTACATAGAGATTGGAAACAAAATTTGGCAATTCAAATCGATTCAAATGGACATGAAACTTTTACTAGACCTTAAGGGAATAATTTGGAATGATTTCGCCAAGTTTGGGAAATTTTGAATGAATGGAGCATCAGGAATTAATTTCAATAGCATTTTGCTTCACGGAATTATTGAGGACAAATTAAAGATTTTCGTACAGATCCAAGTGCACCACTCGAAAGTATATATCGTCCTGTTTCCAAATAATTTAGTTGGGATTTTTTTAACAAGTATTCTAGGAGATATTGATTTTTAAAGTTGGAACAAAATCTGGAATTTAATTTAAATGTGAAAATTTGAATAAAGAACGGGGCCCACCGGTTTAAAATGGACCAGTCGCATTCAAGCGACACAGGGGCCACAAAGATAATGGGTGTGGCCACACTGGAACCATCACCACAGCAAATCCGTGTGATGTGCCAACTCACTGATGACCGGGCCCCACCGGCTCGTCTTCTACCTCGCGATCGAACGGGCCAGGGGCGGCACAAGGTGGTGCCCGAAGGCGGCCGTTCTCCGGTGCCTGTTCCAGGGCACGATGGCCCTCCAAACTCGCCGTCCCCACGTAAAATTCGATGGGGATCTTGATGGTGAGGCTCCCGACGGCCTGAAATGGCGGTGCGACTAGGGTTTCGTCCATGTCGATCGGGCCCTACGATGCTCTATTTCGCACGGGAAAACATCCAAATTATTCCTGGAAACCTAGGGAGCCTGTATGAGGGTGCTAAGTGTGGTGAAAACCCATGGAAACAATATTTCGAAAGCGAGGTGGGTGGGCTCAATCCGGCGGCTAGGGAAATTCATATTCTGAGGTGTCCAATCGATGGTTTTCGATTGTGACATCCTAGCTCAAGGTTTAACAGGATTTATATAATAACTCATGCCATCATGGTATACCTTCTTTTCCGGAAGCTCATCTGCAAAGAACTCTGAGGTTAAGCGTGCTTGGCCCGGAGCAATTTGTGGATGGTTGACCGACCGGGAAGTTTTCCCGGGTGCACACGAGTGAGGAAAAAATGCGCTGAAAAGACTAGCGTTGGTTTGTGGGGCTAGTCTGTGATCCTAGAGAGATGCCAGAAGTAACGACCGCCACGCCCGTAGTGGTTGGGGTGTTACATCGATGGGGTTTGTCTGAGGGTGTGCGCCTGGAGGTTTGGAAACTATAATCTAACTAGATTAGATGATTGTCACACCTAAAAATGAATTAAAGGGGAGACCTAGGTAGGTTCATATCACGAGCTCGTCGGGAAAAATGGAAACACGGGTGCTACACTCCATGGAAAAAGGCTCAAATTTTACCCGAACCAAGCAGACGTATGGGCGCACCATTTTGCTTCAAGGATCAAGGCACGAAAAGGCTTGTAATGTCTGCTCAACGATGGAGCAGAGAGCGGCAAGCAGGGGAGCTCCAATGGCGGCCACGATTTAACTTAGATTGGCGTCGGGGAGGCTGTGACTAGGCAAGAAACTGGTCACGGAGGTGCGCAAGAAGTTGGTGAGGAAGTAGAAGCAAAGAAAATTGATAACCACTGAGTACCCAAAGAAGAAATTGGGTGGGGAGAAAAAATGGCGCCTGGAACTTCAACAGAGGAAAAGTGCTCGACTCAGGGGTTTGAAGGTGGATAAGGAGGAGCCTTGGGAGTGCTTTATGCATCTGGAGGTGACCTCAATTAAGCAGGCAGCTCGGCGTCCATTTGCATGTGTGTGGTGTCACCCTGGGAAGAAAAGGACAGAGCACACTGCATGACAAGTGGGTCCCACTTCTCTCCCTCATCCTCATCCTTGCTCATTCTCTTCTACCACCTAATTTAGTCCAAAAATTTTCTAGATATTTGTGGGACGGATGGATTAATTATGGGGAATTTGATTCTGAATTCAGATTGTTGATTTGACAATGTTTCATTTGAATTCAAACTTGAATTTGAATTTGAGATGAAGTCAATGTAGCTATTGAATTAAATAGCAAACTTGCGTCAAAAATTATGAAATTTTGCAGGGAGGCTATTTGAAATATTTGTAAACTATTGGCGATCTCAGAATTCCATTTTTGCATCATTTGAACAGGAGCAAATTCTGAATTTTTGAATTCCCACCAATAGGGTTGAAATGAATTGATTTGTAAATTGCCATTTTCATTTCTCCATTCAAGCTTGATGTAATTTATTATATAACTTTATACTCTGAAATTTTTTGGCTTTTACATTCCTTCCCCATTAAACGAATCTTGTCACGAGATTACAATGAAGAGACGAAAGTAGGAGATAAATTACCGGATATGAGACGATAAGAAATCTGGATAGTTGGAGCGGAGATATTCTTCAGTTTCCCATGTCACTTCTTCAGCGGTATGGTTGTTCCATAACACTTTATAAAACCACAGCATGTGGTTCTGCGTGGTTCGAGTCTTCTCATCGAGAATCTGAACCGGATGTTCGGAGTATGTCAAAACCAGTTGCAATTAGCCGATTTCATCCGTGTTAACTGCAGCTGTGAACTTGAGACATTTCTGGAGCTGAGATACGAGGAAAATGTCGTGTATACTAGCGAGAGATGCCGGTAATTCCATTCGATTAGCCACAGGTCCGCACTTCTCTGTGATAGCAAACGGACAGATAAATTGGGGAGCGAGCTTCCCTTTTACTCCAAACCAATGATCCTTTCATCGGAGACATGCGGAGGTATACGTGATCTCCGATATCAAAGTGCAGCAGGCGATGCCGCTTACAGAAATAATTCTTCTGTCGAGATTGAGCCACTCTTAGATTTGCTTGAATGATCCGAACTTGTTCCTCGGCTTCGTTGACTAGATGAATCCCGAACGTCACCCTCTTGCCGGACTCACACCAATTCAGCGGTGCGGGGCATTTCGCCCATAGAGTGCTTTGTATGGTGCCATCTTTATACTCGCTTAATAACCATTGTTGTATGAGAATTCTGCCAATGGTAAATGATCATCCCGATTTTTACGTAGCGAATGGCACATTCACACAACATGTCTTCAAGGACTTGGTTCACTCTCTAGGTTTGTCCACCGGTCTGTGGGTGATATGCGGAGCTTCTTGTCAGCATAGTACCCAACGAGGCGTAAAGCTGCTCCCAGAAATGAGCAATGAACAGTGCACCGCGATCTGAAATTATGGTCTTCGGAACACCATGTAAGCATAAGATCCGCACAATGTACAACTCTGCATATTGTTTAGCAACAAATCCAACATTAACCAGAATGAAGTGTGCTGATTTGGTTAGTCGGTCGTCTGTCACCCAAATTGAATCATGCTTCCGGAATGTGAGTGGTAATCCGATGATGAAGTCCATACACACATCCTCCCATTTCTATGCTGGAATATCCAACGATTGTAGCTGTCCTGATTTGCACATATGGTCAGCCTTCACTCGCCAACACATATAACGTTCGGATGCGTACTTCACTATTTGTCACTTCATACATGTCCACAAAAACTTGGTCTTCAAATCTCGATACATTTTATTGCTGACCGGATGAATAGAAAATTTTTAAATGTGAGCTTCATCCAATATTTTCTTCCGGAGCTTGACATCCTGGGGTACAACTATCCGGTCCTTGAACCATAATGTACTGTGATTATGTTTCCGGAAACATTTTACCTCCCCGCTGTCCACTCTTTCCCGTATGTGTGACATGCCTTTGTCCTTCTTTTGGGCTTC
Organism: Tuctoria greenei; assembly: GCA_036927565.1. Classification (NCBI taxonomy): domain Eukaryota; kingdom Viridiplantae; phylum Streptophyta; class Magnoliopsida; order Poales; family Poaceae; genus Tuctoria; species Tuctoria greenei. Next base: position 20,460,374 of record JAYESD010000007.1, on the reverse strand, counting down.
AATAATATCCTCCCGGATGGTGGGAATAAGAGCAAGATTATTGAGAGCACCATATGGAATCACATATAGACTTGGTTCCTCATCTTCAATTTCAACCATGGTGATGTTGTGGACATGGGCTTTCTGACTAAGCGCGTCGGCAACCACATTTGCTTTACCGGGGTGGTAGTGAATTTCAATTTTGTAATCTTTGATCAGCTCTAACCACCTTCGTTGTCTCATATTCAGCTCCTTCAGCGTGAAAATGTATTTCAAACTCTCGTGGTCGGTGTAGAGGTGTACGAGATTTCGAAGCAAGTAATGCCTCCACATTTTCAATGCCAATACCATGGCAGCGAGCTCGATGTCGTGAGTCGGATAGTGCTGCTCGTGGTTTCGGAGTTGTCGAGATCCATACGCGTCCACAAGTCCTCCTTGCATGAGAACACATCCCAGTCCGATGCCGGATGCATTGCAATAAACGTCGAACGGTTTTGTCGTGTCTAGCTGAGCAAGAATTGGGGCTGTTGTAAGGTGTTGCACTAATGTCTTGAACGCTTCTTCAGAAGCTGAACTCCAAATATATTTGGTGCCCTTTTTCAGCAGCTCCATCATCGGTTTAGCATGTTTTGAGAAGCTCGGGATGAACCTCCGATAATATCCCGCTAAACAAAGGAAACTTCGGACTACATGTACGTTCTTAGGAGATTGCCATATCAAAACTTGAACAATTTTACTTGGGCCCACAGCGATGCCCTCAGCTGAAATAATGTGTCCCAAGAATGGCACTTGGCTGATCCAAAATTCACACTTGCTGAATTTTGCATAGAGCTTATGGTCTCTCAACCGTTGCAGCACAATATGCAGATGTTCAGCATGCTCTTCCTCGGACTTGGAATAGAACTATATATCATTGATGAAGACCATGACAAACTTATCCAACTCTGACATGAATACCGAGTTCATGAGATACATAAAGTGAGCCAGAGCATTGGTGACACCAAAATACATGACAAGATACTCGTATAATCCATACCGCGTCAAGAATGCCCTTTTTGGTATATCCTCTGGTTGGATTTTGATTTGATGATATCCAGACCGAAGATCCATCTTTGAGAACACCCTCGCACCAACAAGGTGATCGAAAAGAATTTTCGACGCTGGGCAGCGGGTACTTTTTCTTTATAGTCATGACATAGAGCGGTCGATAATCCACACATAACCACAATGTTTCATCCTTCTTCTTAACGAACAGCGCTGAGCAGCCCCAAGGTGACAGGCTTGGACAAATAAAACCCTTGTCCAAAAGGTCTTCAAATGCTCCTTTAATTCAGCTATCTCATGAAGCGCCATTCGATACGGTCTTCGAGAGATCGGTGTTTTTCCCATACAAGTTCAATCTTGAACTCAACGTCGCATTTGGGTGGCGCACCCGGCAAGTCATTGGGAATAACATTAGGATACTCATGGACCACCGGAATATCTTCAAGTTTAGTTGCTTCCGTGTTATATACAGCTGCACTGTGCCGCTCCATGCTGTCCAAAACCAGATTGTGCTGTCCGTGCATCGGAGAGTCAATTTGGACAGTCCGGGTACTGATTTTAAGAATGACACTGTGATGGTTCAACCATGACATCCCCAATATTACGTCGATCTTCTGTCCATCCAATATAATCAGTGACGTTGGATATATCTTGCCTCCCAAACATAGAGCTGCTCGGGGAACAATCCTACTAGCAGAGATACTTCCACCCGTTGAACTTATAAGATAACTATTCTTTGGAGTATTGGTGGATAATTGGTGCTGATCCACACATGAGTTACTGATAAAATTGTGGATAGCACCGGAATCGAAGAGTATGAGGACGGGTATGTCTTTGATAGCAAACATGCCCGCTAACACCGGTGCTCCATCCGGAACACCCTCGATTGCTATATGTTGAACACTTCCGGTTTACAGTGCTGTCCTCTCTGGTTGAACACGGGGCTGAATATACCATTGTACTGGTACTTGCCTGCGACTCAACATCTTCTTCGGGCAATCCTTGGTATGGTGCCCAACATGATCACATGTGAAACACCTATACTGATTCAAAGTCCCGCTGATTTGAGGCCTGAATAATTCTGCAACTTGCGGTGAGACAATTGCCCGTGGAACAAATTGGGACTGTTCCTACTGCTGCTGTACTGCTAGTCTGGAACCTGATTCTCCAAACTGATGAGTTTGATATAAACTCGGTCGTACAGCCGGCTGCCATCTCTGTCTCGACGGTGATCGGTATTACCACAGGGTACTTTTGAGGAACATTATGTGTGCTGTCCGGCATGGCAAGTCTCTTCTTTGACTCCCCAGCGATCCGCTCACTTGTGGCATCCTCTTGCGTAATAGTGGCATTAAGCATAGCATTGAACAAGCTGTGATTGAACAATTCAAGCTTGTCTTTCAACATGGGGCTTAGACCCCGATAGAAATACTCTCGCTTCTGATCTTCCGTACTCACATACTCTGACGCATATTACGCTAGATGAAGACTTCGAAGTATTCTTGAGCACCCATTCCTCCAAGCTTCAGATCAAGAAATTTCTGAAGCTTCCTTCTCATAATGGCGGGAGGAACATGATAGGCGTCGAATGCCTTCCGGAACTCTATGCATGTGACTGTCTGTCCGGCGGCCAAGGAGGTGATGTGGTTTGCCCAGCAGGCACCAACGATGCCATGTAGTTGTTGTGCTGCATATAAAAACTTCATATGATCACTGCACTGTATCAGTCCGAACTTAGCTTCAATGGTGCGGAGCCAATGGACCCCATCTAGAGGTTCACCATTACCACTGAACACGGGGGGTGCAGTCACCAAGAATTCCGGGTATGTTGCTTGCTGAGGTTGACGATTGCCTTCGGCTTGACATCCCCCCCTCCCCCCCCCCCCCCTGATTGGATGTAATCTGCGTTGGCGGCAGCTCGGTCCGCTCATCGCGCGAACCCACCATGGCTGCGATACCATCCGCCAATGTAAACGGAGATGGAGGTGGCTGTTGCGCCGGCTGTTCCGGCTCTCGTGAGTCATCCCCTACCTGACTTGAACCACCGACCTCGTATGTTGTGCGAACGTGCACCATTCTGCAGTCACAGTTATTAATCCAACATGAGATGTGATATTGCAAGATCACAATAGGATGAAAACAGTAGTGTGTGTATTGATAACGGAACTTGCATGGCGGCGATATATTGATAAAGTGTAAACTTTATACCAAATACATTGTCCCTCGACCAATGTCACAATAGCGAGCTCCAAAATAATAAGCTCCATGGATTGAAGTTCATTTTGACTATTATTGGTCACAACAGACGTTATGCACTCTATTGTGCGAATACACTCTCTTATCTTCAATATGATACAAACATGGTCATAAAAAGATAAGAGGTTTCAGTGGGTCAAACCATCAATTTCACTGATAAATGGTTGAGTATCAACACCTGGTCTGCTACGACCCTCCTCGAAGTAAAATCGAGGACCAGATTCAGAAGAAGACCAAATTATGCCAATCTGATGTAGTTTCTGATAAACCTGACCAGCTTGTACTCAAACACAAATTTAACCCAGTAATTTGCAGAATCAGATCTTGAGATGAACTACAAAGTTGAAGTAAACTTCAAGACTTTCCAAAAAGTATTGCTTTGCCTCCAGATCTTTTCTGGTTGGGGAAATATGGCATTGTAAACCTGACAGTTTTTCTGGAAATTTTGACAGCATCTCCTTTGTTTATGCTGATTTTGGGCCACAGTTTCCAGATATAAAACAGCAGAATTTACAAAAGCCACAATTAACAAATTTGTAATACATATTACAAGGTTCCAGAAATGTTTTGTACGATCCCGTTCGATCCTTTTCGAGTTTTCTAGAGAGAGATATGGTCAAAACAGTAGAGTTTGGTCCATAGAGGGTTCCAGTTTCTGTAGAGTTTGGCAGATTTTAGAACATTGAAACTTTGAATAGGATAGAGGGGAATTCAGCTCAGGAGTTGAACAAAACAGTTTCAAAGGACTTCCCAAACTTTTCATTCATGTAAGATACACATTCATTGGAGTTTTCTTCTGGGAGATATGGTTTCTCAAATTCAGATCCTTTTTCTGGCAGAAAACAGAACACTCTGTTTTTTAATCGGTGACTTCAAAACCTACTCCAGTTTTGAAAACTTAATTCAAAATCGGAGCTCGATAGCTAATATAAATATTCTTAGGTATTCTAAGTTCCATTTTACAGCAAAGTGGTTAATGCAACATTGGAATACATGTCGGTACTACGTGCCTCACAAAAGTGAAAATTTTAAGCCGTTATTCCGCCATACGTCTCAACGCGGGCCTTAATGATGTTCACCCGCAAATGATTTCTATGCGCAATACGATCCCGTGTTCAGTGGTGCATAAGACACACAATTAACAAAACACTCATTTTGGTGCCGTACGGCACAGCCCGCAAGGGCGATCATTTTAGGTAGTCAGAATAATATAAATGAAAGTAAGACATCCGTCCCGTATCATTCCATACGGGCTGCCCCGAGCTAAGCCATGTCTCGAGGTACATGACCGGGTTTTCTACCACTCGATGGAGTCCCATGTCTTTGCATAATGCTGCACCAGTAGGAGGCGCATCGGGTTATGTCCCACCCGACGAGGCTCCCACTAATTTTGAAGCACGCTGGGGTACTGCATGTCATATGTTCTCAGAAACATGGAGAGTTTCAGAAACTCATATTGACTTTCCGTGCTATGCCACAGAAACAATCACAAGCTACCTCTCATATGGTGAGCTTACTGCAATTGATCCGCATGCGGTGGCGTGCCACACATCTTACCTGACGTCGAAGCATCGTTACAGAATATAATAACACATAAGTTAGCTTTGCCACCTTAATAACTTATGCTAATATAGTCCTTATGTGGGCCTAGTACCGTATCCTATGTCTTTTCTTATAATATGATCCATATTTAGTGTGATATTACCAATGCGGATCTGATACCAGGCTGTGAGGACCAGGTCCACACTTTCCAGGAATCGCATTGGGTGGTGCCGTTCGATGCGGCACCCAACAACACACATGTAAAGGAACACGTAAACATAAATCATTTGCTGAAACTTACAAAGATGTTCAGTTCACAAATAGTTTATATAAAAATAAACTATAGCAGGAGATAAGATTACAACTCTCGTAGTCAAGTCTAATAAGCAAAAGAGAAGTCGTCCAGCCCATGGATGTTCCTCACTAGCCACGAATATCAAACTGCAGCGCCATGGTTCCCCATGAGTATACCGCTCGGAGAGTTCCGAGTCTCATCGGACAACCATAATCATAAGCATAGAGGTTAGTAGCTCCAAAACAACTTATAAAGCAACCGTGAGCATGAAGGCTCAACAAGACATAATCGTCTCACCTAAACATGAAACTCTACATGAGGGTAAAGACATAAACATAGGATGACAGATTTGCATAATGGACTTGCCTAAATGTGGGTCCTTATTTTCAGATTTATTTGCGGCAGCTTAAACCTTATGCGGGCAACATCGTAACTCCACAATCAAACAAGAAACGCTTCATCACGATGTTGCATGTCCAAGGTGGAAAAATAAATTTAGTGTGCACAATACTAATACATACAACATTACAATACAATGATAATATAATGTTCATAACAGCAGTAATTAATTCTCATCTCAGTGCAAGTATTAACTACGTCACAACTCAATGAACAAGTGGTACTCATAACCGTGAGGGACGGTGATTCGAATCAAAGATACCCGGAATACACGACATGTACGCCCGTACTGGAAGTCACGTAGGTGCACTCCACGGACGTCATACGAAGTCACCTTTCTCAAGTTCCGCCCAAGTTGAATCGATTCAATCGTCTAGGACAGTGTTCTCTCTCACGGTGCACCTATCCGCTGTGAAGATGTCGTGAGCGTGTTTCCGTCTACTGTGTTGCGGCTGAAAGCCTGAGGCGATCGAAAAAAGTCTCAACAAAGGCTCTCCAAGGTACATCGGTTTCCTGGACACCATATATCCAGTATGACTCCGGTACAGTTCAAACTTGCTCAGCAGGGCAGCATACGGATCGGTGCTTAACCGACTCAGGCAGAGCTATGCACCCAAGACCACATCTTGCTGCATCCTACCCCCTGCCCAGTATCATATTAAGATTACTACTCCATTTCTTTGAACCAATCCCAGGAGAAAATGTCCTACCCATGCGAGTAGATTCCAACTACTTGACTTCTACCGAATCCTATACAACATTTAGCATAGCATAGTCTACATGATGACTTAACAACTACCCAAATACTCAATAGGTGGTCTGGTCATGCAAGTGGATTTTCAATCACCTTAGCCCTAATGCACGTAACTCACCCTAGACATAGGTGATACAAATCGAAATTTTGTAATAGCACTTAAATGCAAACCGTGGCTTGCTTTAACTTGCGACTCGATTGAATGTCAATGGTCAAAGGTCTTCCTCTGGAGACTCTGCGAAGGACTTCAAGTGGACACCCTGGCCTTCTGCTCCAAGGAATGCTCCTAGTCGAGTTCCGACATCACGTGAACTATCGAAATGCAAGTGCATATATAAGCATGAGATAGCATAACATTTAATTCTGTTGTATCAAGTTTAGTAACGAAACTAAGTGATTGAGAATGGAGTTCCTGTTGTTGTGATCTACAGGAATAGAGGAATATTTATGTGAAATGGAAAAAGATTATCTCCACATTTGATTTAGAGTTTATATGCACATAGACATATATAAAAGGATTGTGGATGCTATAGAGGTCCAGTGAAGCTGAAACTTTAACAGTAGCTTCAATGGATGATGTGTACAAAGTATGCAAATTTTGAGTTCTAGCAAAGGTTGTATGTCATTACGACAATTCCATAAGTGTTTCCACTTCGATGAGTTTTAATTAAAATTCTGGAGTGGTACTATGGCTATCAGTGGTTGTATAATACATAGGGGGCTGTCATGGTTCTGAAAAAAAATATTGCACATTTTTCTAAGCTTTCTAGATTGAGATATGGAATTTAGAAGTTTGGACGATTTGCTAAAATATTTCTGGACATTTTGGAATTTTCGGGTACATAGAGATTGGAAACAAAATTTGGCTATTGAAATCAACTGAAATAGACATGAAACTTTTACTGGACCTTAAGTGAATTATTTGGAATGATTCGGCCAAGTTTGGGAGTTTTTGAACAAATGGAGCATCTGGAGTTTATTTCAATAACATTTTTTTTTCATGGAATTATTGAGGACAAATTAATGATTTTCATACAGATGCAAGTGCACCACTTGAAAGTATAGATCATTTTGGTTCGAAAAAAATTATTTAGGAATTTTTGGACAAGTATTCTAGGAGATATTGATTTTTAAAGTTGGAACCAAATCTTGTAATTTAATTTAAATGGGAAAATTTATATAAAGATGAGGGCCCACGAGTTTAAAATGGACCAGTCGCATTCAAGCCACATAGGGGCCACAGAGATAATGGGCATGGCCACACTGGATCCATTGCCGCAGCAAATCCGTGCGGTGCGCCAACCCACTGACGACCGGGACCAACCGGCTCATCTTCTACCATGCAAATAGAACGTGCCAGGGGCGGCGCACGGCGGCACCCGACATAGGACCTTCGCCGGCGGACGCTCTAGGGCACGGTGGCCCTCCAAACTTGCCGCTCCCACCTAAAATTTGATGGGGATCTCGATGGTGAGGCTCCGATGGCGATTGACGGACGGAAATAGCGGTGCGACGGCGGCAGCAGAACCTAGGGTTCCGGCCATGTCGCCCGCGCCCTACTTTGATCTATTTCCCATGGGAAAACTTACAAATTATTCCTATAAACCTAGGGAGCCTGTATTAGGGTGCTAGGTGCAGTGAAAACCCATGGAAACAAGATTTCGACGGCGAGGTCGGTGGGCTCCAACTGGCGTCTAAGAATATTCATATTCCAACGTGTGCAATGGATGGTTTTTGATGGGGTTTGTCTGAGGGCGGCTCAGATTATTGTTACACCTAGAAAATGAATTAAAGAGGAGACCTAGGTGGTTTCATATCACGAGCTCGTCGGGAAAAATGGAAACACAGGTGCTATGCTCCATGGAAAAGGCTCAAATTTTACCAGAACCTAGCAGATGTATAGGCGTACCTTTTTTCTTCAAGGATCATGGCACGAAAAGGCTTGTAACGTCTGCTCAACGGTGGAGCAGAGAGCGGCAAGCAGGGGAGCTCCAATGGCGGACACGATTTAACTTCGATTGGCGTCGGGGAGGCTCCGGCTGGGCAAGAAACTGGTCAGGGAGGTGCGCAAGATGTTGGTGAGGAAGTAGAGGCAAATAAAATTGATCAACACTGAGTACCTTGGCTCAATTTAGGCTGGACGGAGAAGAACTCGGGTGGGGAGCAAAAATGGCGCCTGGAACTTTAACAGAGGAAAAGTGCTCAACTCAGGGGTTGGGAGGGGGATAAGGAGGATCCTTGGGAGTTCTTTATGCAGCTGGATGCGATCTCAAGCAAGCAGGCAGCTCGGTGTCCATTTGCATGTGTTTTGTGTCACCCTGGGAAGAAAAGAACAGAGCACACTGCATGACAAGTGGGTCCCACTTCTCTTCCTCATCCTCATCCTTATTCATTCACTTCTACCACCTAATTCAGTTAAAAAAAAATTCTAGATATTTGTGGGAAGGCTCGATTGATTTTGGAGAATTTGATTCTGAATTCAGATTGTTGATTTGACAAAGTTTCATTTGAATTCAAACTTGAATTTGAATTTAAGATGAATTCAATGTAACTTCTGAATTAAATAGAAAACTTGCTTCAAAAATTATGAATGTTTGCAGGGAGGCTATTTGGAATATTTGGAAACTATTGGTGATCACAGATTTCCATTTTTGCATCATTTGTACAGGAGCAAATTTTGAATTTTTGAATTCCCTCCAATGGGGTTGAAATGAATTGATTTGTAAAGTCCCATTTTGAATTCTCCATTCAAGCTTGATGTTATTTATACTAATATAACTTTATACTCTGAAATTTTTGGGCTTTTACATTTATAATGTAGCTATCATGCAAGAATGGCATGGCCTTATGTGACTTTGATATGAGGTTTATATGTGTGTTGGTGGAATGGCTTAGATCAGCTCATGATACACACATAATGTTATTAGAGATAGCAATTTGAGTGACATGGATTTTGATGGTCTTGTATCGAATGAAATATATGTTGATGGTTGTAAAAGCCCGCTTTTCGGAAGAACAAAAATGTAAAAATGTGAACTTAAAAATTTTTGGAAATGAACTTAGAAATCCAAACTCACATGTATCACGTGCGTTAACTCATGTTCACTACAAATATGGACTTGTTAAAAACTTAAAATCTTAATAGGAATTATTTCAACCCAAAAATGGGACATTCAAAAATATTCAAATCTCATGCCGTAAATTTTTCCATGACCTTCTAATATTCCAATTAGACTCTCGGTAAAGTTTCAAAATTTTTGAAGCACGTTTTCCATTTATTGGACACGTACTGAGAGTTTAATCAACGTCGACTTCAAATTTAAACTTTGTGCTCAACCTTGTCCAAATCAACTCCAAATTTTTCATGAGGTCCCTTATGGTTCAAAAAGGTTAACTTCAAAGTTTCAGGATTTTTGAACCTAATCTACTATTTATTTCCTTGAGTCAAGTATCACCACTTGAATTCAAATTCAAATCTGAGTTCAAAGTCAACTTACTCAGTTTTGAAATCTGATTGCACCATAAAATTCTCCACATTTTATTTAGTCACTGGGCCAAAGTTGACTATTTTTGAAGCTTGTTTGCTAGCTCCATTTGAATTTTGAAAAGAGAAGGAAGAAGAGAGTGGGACCCACATGTCATACTTATCCTCAGTACTAGGAAAGGTTGTGCCCCACTGGTAACCAACTCAATGGAGATAGATATTTTACATCTGGACTGAAGTGGATAAGGGGGGAATTGGAGTGGGCCCCACATGTCATTCTTAGCCACAAAAACCAACTTTGCTTCTCTCTCTCTGTCCTTATCAGCGCCTGACCCCGCTTCTTCTTCCCTCCTCCCACGGCGCCACTCCCGCAGGCCCGCGCGCCACCTCCCTTCGCTGCCTGCGCCGCCGCCGACGCCGGCGCTCCACTTCCCGGTCTGCGCGCCTCCTCGTCTCCTCCCTGGCGCCGCTTCGCCGCCGGGCCGAGCCGCCCCGAGCGCCGCACCTCCTCCACACCGGCTCCCGCCGCCAGCGCCCACCTTCGGTGCCGTTCCCGTGCCGCGCTGCCTCAGCTCCACCTCCCCGCGCCGCGCGCTCAGACCGCCCCGCCGGCTGCCTCCTCGCCTCCGGCCACAGGTCCGCGCCCCACTAGCGCCCCCTCACTGCTGGCCCGCTCGGCGACCGCCCTGCTCAGTCCGCCGCCGTGCACCAACCTCGGCGACGGCCGTCGCTCGTCCTCTGGGTGAGTTCTTCACCTCATGCTCCTCCCTCTACCTCTCCACTTCCCAGCTAGGTTTCTTGCTAGGTTTCTTGCCGACGGGAGTCCTGCTCACGTGTTGCAACGCTCGACCCCGAGCGCCTCCCTGGTCGTCGTGCCACGCGCGACCTTGCTGTCCACGCACCATGCGATCCACCCCGTTCGCGCCTCCTCTGTCTTCCGCCGTCACTGTCCACTTCCCCGCACGAGACTGGTCGCCATGAAGCCTCTGCAGTGCTCCTGTCAAGCTGTTGCGCCATCCAACGGTACTCAGCGCCACTGCTCACCGTCCTGGTCACCAGCACGCCGCGGGCATGGTCACCAGTGTGCATCCATCGTCCACAAGCCGTCAGCACCCCTCTTGCCATGGTCCGGCACTCAACATATAGTTCCAGCACCACACGTCGCTTGTCGGCCGCGTGAACCTGTTTCCTGCGCCATAGTCCCCACCCCCTTCCTTGCCACAGCAGCGTTGTGTTGGTCGCGATGTTCCCCTTCGTGATTCCATCCAACCAGAGATGTGAATAGGTCATAAGATGCACAAGGTGCAGGAACATGTGGATGACATCTCGGCGACGACAATTGGCTCAAGGTTAGCTCTGATTTGTGCAAAGGTTAGTTGGGACAGTGCTGCAGCCAAGATGTTCGATGAAATGTTCAAGAGGAAAGAACCAATTTTGTTGATGTGTAGAACTGGTTTGTGATGTAGGGGTAGAATGAGGTTGCAACTGACAAGTACATGTGCCAAGATACCCTTTGAATGGTGATGACGCGATGGAACTCAAGTACACACCAAGATGTTTGGCGAAATGCCTACAAGGTGAGCCTTGCCCAAAAATGTCTTGCTTGACGTCACCGACGTCCGTTCGTGGTGATCGCTAAGATTACTCATATGTCGTCAAGCCGTACGTCCATGTTACGCATTAATATCGTTCCTATAGGAGTCCCCAAGTCGACCTCCTTTGTCGTTTGTGTCACGTTGGCATGTCCGTGCGTGCTCGTGATGCTCCACCATGAGTCGCGTCGACGTCGTTAACCATATGACATCGTTGTGACGTTCCGATCCATCATCGTGTCCTGACATCGAGATGAAGGATGCCTGTAACGTACATGATGCTGGAACACAAGCACGACTCGTCGTACAATGGTCGTTTAGCCAAATTAGGGTTTAGTCGAGGCAAGACTCGTCAAGTCCTAGGTGTAGCTAGGGTGCTCGATGAAATGCCTTCTAGGTCAAACCAAGTGGTTCGGTGATCACCGATGACTTGGAGTAGAGGTATGCGATAACGTTGCGACCAACAAGGAGAACTAGACCAGGGGTAACCTTGGATAAGAGTTCCTTGGTTGTGTTGAGGATGTTCCCTAACCGATCACAGGATTGGTTAACTTGGTGTACCCCGTCTTCGACGGCAGGTTCGTCGAGTCGCTTATCAACAACCGAGTCGACATCACTAGCCTTTAGACTCACAAGGTGGTGTTCGGGATTCTGCTCACCCTATTGACGAGTCCGGGTCGATGTGGACGTGGCTAATCCGATCTTCCCGTGATGGCAAAGCATGACCGTCACGACAAGGTCTCGCATCATGTTCGAGTTCTAGGAGTTCACCGAGCTCATCTGGACAATCTTGCAAAGGACACTGCAATAGTGTCACGTAAGCACTTGAACAATGCTCGAGAAGCTTGCCGTAGAAACTACTTTATCTAAAAGTCATTTGAACGTTGTCTTGGTACTCATACTAGGTTAACGGTGCTTGTAATGACTTCTTAAGTCCAAGCCATGTTGATCTCAATTCAGTCCCAAGTGTCGTTAGGTTCCATCATGGTTCACCCTAAGTCAGGACCCTACGACAGCACTACTCACTTAACTAGGTTTACTCCTGTATGAGTTAAGTCAAGTTCATTGGTCGATTGCTAAATCGCAACCTTCGTCTTGTACACCACTCATACTCAAGCTTTCAATGCTCCATCTTGACTCTTAGGTCATCCTTACCCTACCAGTCCAACACTTCCACACCATTCAGATGTATCGTCCTTGAGTGGCATAGCGTCGAGTGTTGAGTGCCAAGTTGCAATGTGTGCTTACATTGCACCTTTCAATTCACATCTCGATACTACTATGACCACTTGACTTCATCCTTTGTTCATTCACACAACAGAGGCATATCTGTCCTTCCTAGTCGAACTCCTCATTCTTAGAGTTTACACAACCCCGTGGAGTCTTTTCTTAAATTACTTAATTACTTAATTACTTATATGCATATCATGTCGATAGGAAACGTGATGGTAGGTGATCGACGAGGAGCTTCACTTGGAGGAGAAGGCCGATGTGTTTCCACTGAGGTTCCATGGCAGGTTCTCCGGAGGAAGATCAAGCCCTAACAATTGACATTTCTTCAGTCGCAAACTAAGGCAAGCTCCGGTTTGCATTTAAGTCGTTTATAAACTTTTGCTTTATCACTATGATGAGTAGTATATGAATTGTGCATTACGTTTAGGGTGAATGATACTCCACATGCATGACCAAAAATCCCAGGGTTTATTTGGCACGAGTTACAGTTTGACCTGTAGTAACTGCTTTGCTAATGCATAGGAAATCCGGTAGAAGTCGAGTAGTTGGAATCTACTCGCGAGAGATGTAGGACATATCTCACAGGATTGGTTAGACAGAAAATGGCTTAATATAATGAAATTGAGACCGGGCAGGAATGGCTAGGAAGCGGCGAGAAGTGAGTCTCGGTCGCATAGCCCTGCCTGTGTCGATTAAGGCCCGTCCGTATGCGGCCCCTTCGGACAAGCTTGAATTGTACCGGCAACATAATGGACATATGGAATCCAATAAACTGACGTAGCTTGGTCACTTGGGTGTCGAGGCATACCGTTCCGTTTTATAGGTGTGGGCTGAGGGTAGCAAGGTGTAAATCCGCTGGTGGGCACGTCAGAGTACGCCCCACGCAGGGACCTCCTGCCCGTGACGGATCGACCGGTTCGGCATTTGAGTGTCTTGCGAAAGGTTGCCATATACGCCTAGTACTGAAGTTTTATGTAGGTACAGGTGTGCTCGCTGACACTTCCGAGCGACGTATGTGTCGTGTTGTCCGGGTGTGTCCTGATTGCAATCACTGTCCCTCGCAGTAATAGAGTACCACTTGTTCACTGAGCGGTGACGTAGTAAATACTAAAGAAGCCAGAAAATCATATTGTATTGAATTATAATTACTTTGCAACCTTGTATGATTTAGAGATAGTACAATTAAAAGTTTACAATTTCCCCATACTTTAGCTGTAATAGCATTATGTGCCCTGAGCATGTCATATCATCGGTAAAGCGTTTCTTGTTTGATTGTGGAGCCCATGATGTGCCGTGCTCGGAGAATGTCATTTGCTACTTAAAACTTGATTATAAGGATCCACTTGTAGGCGAGTCATTTATGCTATTCCTTACCTATGTTTAGTGTCCCCTTGCATCTGTCTAGTGAGACGGTTAAGTCTTGCTGAGCCTTATGCTCACGTTTGCGCTTTAACGATTTTTGCAGGTATTAGTTTTATTTCTGCTGTTCAGGTTGTACATGAGACTCGTGTGTCGAGATAAATCTCATGTGAGCCACGCCGCTGCTGTATGTTCTTCGTGTTGCTAGTGAGAATCGTCCTAGGGCATGGACGTCTTCTCTCCTGCTTAGTTAGGTGAGATTATGAGTATGTATTTTCCGCTGCGTGTGTACTCCTGTTGTACACTCTTTTGTAAACTCTTCTTATTATGAAAGGAAAACTTTATATGTTTTGGTATCCTTTTTGTGTGTGCTGTTAGGTGCCGCATCGCACGGTACCACCCAATGAGATCCTCGGATGTGTGGACTCCGGTCCCCACAGACATGGTATCAGAGCTTCATTGGGAATAGCACGCTCGAAAAGAGCCCATTTTTGAAAACTCCGAAGTAGTCGAGTGAGGTTTAGCTATATGCCTATTAAGGACTATTACTAGTATAAGTTATAAAGGTGGTGAACTAACTTGTTATATTATTCTGTAACGACGCTCTGTCTTCAAGGTAAGAGGTAAGGTACGCCGCCGAGAGCGGATCAATCTCGGTAAACTCTGCATACGAGATATGGTATGTGAAATTTCCGTGGCTTAGCACGGAAAGTCAATATGAGTCTCTGAAACTTTCCATGTTTCTGAGAACATATGACACGCGGTACCCCAGCGTGACACAAAATTAGTGGGAGCCCCCGTCGGGTGGTGTATAACCCGATAGTATGTATCTCTAGAACTATTCATGTTCTATGGGATCATGCGAAACACGTATGCCCGAGCGTGTATAAGCCGGTTCGTACGGGAGTCTTTGCTGTACAGACGTATTTACAGCCATGTACCTCGAGACATGACTTCGCTCGAGGGCGACTCACACCAGAGTCGTATGCATTTACTTTTGATTATATCTTATTGTGACTGCCTGTCGTGTTTCCCCGTGCCGCCCTTGAGGTGTGAAGGTGTGAAAGGGGATTGTTTGTCTTCTGCAGGTACACTAACTCCGGTAGCGACCCGTGTAGAATACGTTTGCGAGTGATCGATATTAGGACCACCTATAGACGTATCCGGATGTACCGGGTTAGATTTTTCTTTTGGTAAGGCACGTAGTACCATCAGTATCACAATTGATACTTTGACCATCCCCCACGAAAGAAATGGCTTCATATTCATATTAAGTCCAAGTATCAGTTGCTGATATCTTGTGGACGAAGTAAAATGTTTCTTTTCAAGAGTAGGTGAACCAAAGTCCTTTGCTCCTGGCGAGAGATTAGCTCGACTTCGCCGGAGTAAGACTTTGGTTAAGTTTGAAGATCCATAGTGATATGCTATGGATAAGAAGGTCGTCAAGTCCCTTTTAAGATTCCATTTGGTTCTAAAGGAAATGATTAGTTGTGAATCAAGTTCTAGCCATCGGACTTGAGTTTTGAGCTAAGTTTCAAAATTTGAGTTTGTTTCCAAATTCTTGTGTTTCGAAGCCGGTGAGTTCTGTTTTCGAACAGAATTGACCTGGCTTTGAAATTCCATATCTCTTCAACCTGGAGGGCTTTGGAGGCAAGTGAATACTTTTTGGAAAGCTTTTGAAGTCTTCTAATAGTTTCCTATTGACCTCCAAGCCAAAAGATGCTTTTATGGTGATGAAAATGCACCATAACCACTGCAGCTGCTGTTCTGAAACTGTACAAGACAGTATCTGAACTTTTGTCATAATTCCTTGAAGAAAGCTCTTCTATTCCATTATGATACATTTCTGGAAAGTGGAAAAGCTATTCTACAACTTTGTTATTCAGTGATACCTCAAATTCAGCTTATAACTAATTAGAAAACAGAGTTGAAGATAATACATGTATATAGGTGCTATCTGAAACAGTCGGAAAAAAATTCTGAACTTTGAACGGACATAACTCTTAAACTAGAAAGGCAAACTATGCATGTTTATACATGCCTGGAAAGCTTAAATAGTCATCTACCAGCTTCCTATTCAACACAAAGGCTAAAACTCACATTAACCAGGTCTAAATTGAGTTGTCGTTTAAGAGGTTCTAACAGCCCGGAAGAGGGGACAGAATCTGAACTCTTCACCAATTGAACCATGACTTTCTGCATACTTCACTGCTGCAGGCCTACGTTATGTGGTTGGAAAGTGTAGAGAGTCCTCTACAACATTTCTATAGAACTTCAGAGCGGAATCCATCTCTAACATACTCAAAATTTCAGATTTCTAGACTTGATCAAATCTGGACAGCGAGTGGACAGTCCTGTATACAGTTACTGTTTCTCGCATAACTCGCTGTATAATTGCCGAATGGCTTCGTATTTTACATTTCTGGGATCCTGAGAATGTATGCAACAATTTTGCTATGTGTTACTTTTGCAAATGTTGATGTTTGTATATCTGAATTTGTGGACAAATCAGCCTTAAACAAAGGAGGTGCTGTCCAAATTTTCAGAAAAACTGTCAACTTGCAAATGCCGTATCTTCTCAACCAGAAATGCTACGAGGGCAAGTAAATACTCTTTAGAAAGATTTAGAAGTCCTCTACATGTTTTCTGTTCAACACCAGACCAGAATCCTTTTCTAAATGGGTGAAATTTGGATAATCGCAGAGACTGTCCAGGCACACCCAAACTGGATAGCAATCTGTACACCTCTGAATTTAATCCATAACTCGCAGGCCTTTGATCCAATGGAGTCACGCGAGTAACCGTTGGAGAGTTTAGAGAGTCAGCTACAATTTTTGCAATTGGCTCCAGACCTGAATCGGTCATCTATCTTTTCCAAATCGAGTTTGAATACAGAGTGGTCAATCTGAACTGAATTCAGTTCTGAATACTGAAATTTTACCTAACTTCAAAAATTCATATATTTTGATCCAGAGCTGATATGAAGACAAGTAAGTACATTCTGGAAAGCTTATTACATTGGCTACAACTTTGTAAATAAGAATATTTCCAGATTTCCATCAGAACAGCCTGAAAACTTTAGATCAAAACTGCTACTGTTTAAGCAGATTCTGCTGAAAGTGCAGAGAAATCTGCTAACTTTAAAATTGCATAACTTGCAAACCAGAGACGATCTAGAGTCAAACCAATACTTTTTAGAAAGGCCTTGAAGTGTACTTTAACTTTGTTGTTCACCTCAAGATATGATTTTGCCATTTTCTTGGCCAAAATCTAAGTTGCGTCCAAGCTGTTCATCCTCCACCAGGATTTAATCGGGTGATGACCCTTTAGGGTGTTTATGGATTTGGTTCTCGAGTTCAACTCGAGGAGTTCCATAACATCCCAGGTGTTGCGACCCAACAATATTTGCCTTTAGAGTTGAGTATTACACTAAGGCAAATCCCTTTTTGCTCGGATGCACATGCTAGTGTTTTGACTATACAACCTTGCATCTCACACTTTAATTGTGCATTGAGCATGTATGACACTTCCCTTAGTTGGACGACCCTCCCCATAAATATTGCTTGGAGTAAGTTTCTTGCTCACTTAGCTTGAATCTTAAGGGGGAAGGAGTTCATCTAGTAATTGAAGTGTTACGTTCACCTAGGTGTCATACCAAGGTACATCGACACCGAACCAACGTGCTGGGAGCAATGCTCAAGTAAGTAGGACCGAGTACAACATTGACTCATTAAGTCAATGCGAAGCTTAAGTAACGGATTACCTTGAACCCCGTTTCTTGTGGAACTCGATCATCGAGTTAAAGGAGTCAGTTGATTCTTCACGCTAAACCACTCCTTTGCCTCAGTCTTTGAGACGAGAAGCCATAAGTGAGTAGTATGAGCTGGAAATTCTGTAGCAAGAATGTGGATTACTAACCAAGGTCGTGCCTAGCACAGTACCTTGTCAACCACTTAGTGCAACCTACGGAAGTGAGGAGAACCTTACTCTTCAAAGGTTACTCTCTTTGCCACTTCTGAAGGCAACCCTACCGCACCTTTTAAGGGGTAGACATAGTGCTTTAAGAAAACTACGAGATGAAAAACCTGACCCTTTGTTAAGGAACCACAATTACCTGTAAGTTGTGATTAACAAGCTTTAGGGAACTTCCGATCAACAAGAAGTTCAATCACTTTGTTCCATTTTGTACACTCCGTTGCCTTGAGATGAACCTCACCATTCCTTGCTAATACTTTTACCTTGAAACCATCGAACTTGGTCGAGATATGAAAGTAGCAAGTCTTTTCTAGCGCCTTTCATGACCAAGTTTAATCAATCCTCCTGTATTTGGGATACTCCTGACTGTGTTTGGATTGTCTTACCTATTTTTGCTCAAAGTATAATACTGAATGCACCATACCTTGCATAATTATCCGCGGAGTTGCATTGTGTCTGCATAACATCATCCGGTTTGTGATGCATCATAAAACGTAATTACTAATGAGTTTTGAGCAAGAATATGTGACCCCGTTCAGATACTTAAGTAGTGCCTAACATTTTTGAGTTGTGATCAATTTTATCGTTCGCAACGCCTTCGACTGGTTTCATTATCTTGAGTAGCACAAGGGACACCTTGTGACTAAAACACAGTTGAGTCCTTGTCCTTGACTTGTTGAAACTCAAATCGCCTTGAGTACTTGCAACTAAACAAACACTTGGACTTCCATCCTTGACTTGTTAGGTTCAAGCACCTTGATTGTTGCAACTATACCGTTCGTCATCGAGTAGTCATCAGTTCGATGATCAACCTTGTAAAATCCATGAAATCTCCTTCCTTGCGAGGATACCGTTCGTTTGTCAACCTCGTGAAACTCTTTGGGTCCATCTAAGATCTTATGTTGTTATATGGTAACCTTGCTATACTAATTAACTTGTAGTTACCATATGATTGAGTTCTTTGCTATGATGAAACATATGAGGATACTGAATCCTTACATCCTCATGTGCCACCGCAAAAAGGTCTTCATCTTCTGCTTCTATTGTTTGAAGACGTTGATATACCCAGAAACCTTGTAGTCGTCATATCTTCAATATTCCTGCTGTTTTGATTACATAAAAGTGTTGAGTGTCTTGCTACTCTTATGCTACGGCTAAGGAATCCTATGGTTGACTAAACGTCAAACGAGGTTAATGATTGTTGTTTAACCTCGTAAACCATCTTAACTCATGTCAAGAGAAACACCCGGAGTGAAGGACACCTAACTATCTTAGAGTTCTAAAGTCCTCCAATGCAGAAGCTTGCTTCCTTTTGACGAAAAGAAGAAGACCCCAAATTATCAATATAGCTTTCTAAGCTACAAACTTTACGGTGTGATCCCAGTCACGCCGAGCATCCAAACCATAGATGCAATAAGAAGACGAAGAGTCTCTTTCTCCAATCACATGCCAGGAGATGGTTGTCTCATCAACAACTCGGCCTAACTTTCTCTCTTCCTTAGAATCTCGGGACGAGATTCCTTTAAGGGGGAAGGATTGTAAAAGCCCGCTTTTCGGAAGAACAAAAATGTAAAAATGTGAACTTAAAAATTTTTGGAAATGAACTTAGAAATCCAAACTCACATGTATCACGTGCGTTAACCCATGTTCACTACAAATATGGACTTGTTAAAAACTTAAAATCTTAATAGGAATTATTTCAACCCAAAAATGGGACATTCAAAAATATTCAAATCTCATGCCGTAAATTTTTCCATGACCTTCTAATATTCCAATTAGACTCTCGGTAAAGTTTCAAAATTTTTGAAGCACGTTTTCCATTTATTGGACACGTACTGAGAGTTTAATCAACGTCGACTTCAAATTTAAACTTTGTGCTCAACCTTGTCCAAATCAACTCCAAATTTTTCATGAGGTCCCTTATGGTTCAAAAAGGTTAACTTCAAAGTTTCAGGATTTTTGAACCTAATCTACTATTTATTTCCTTGAGTCAAGTATCACCACTTGAATTCAAATTCAAATCTGAGTTCAAAGTCAACTTACTCAGTTTTGAAATCTGATTGCACCATAAAATTCTCCACATTTTATTTAGTCACTGGGCCAAAGTTGACTATTTTTGAAGCTTGTTTGCTAGCTCCATTTGAATTTTGAAAAGAGAAGGAAGAAGAGAGTGGGACCCACATGTCATACTTATCCTCAGTACTAGGAAAGGTTGTGCCCCACTGGTAACCAACTCAATGGAGATAGATATTTTACATCTGGACTGAAGTGGATAAGGGGGGAATTGGAGTGGGCCCCACATGTCATTCTTAGCCACAAAAACCAACTTTGCTTCTCTCTCTCTGTCCTTATCAGCGCCTGACCCCGCTTCTTCTTCCCTCCTCCCACGGCGCCACTCCCGCAGGCCCGCGCGCCACCTCCCTTCGCTGCCTGCGCCGCCGCCGACGCCGGCGCTCCACTTCCCGGTCTGCGCGCCTCCTCGTCTCCTCCCTGGCGCCGCTTCGCCGCCGGGCCGAGCCGCCCCGAGCGCCGCACCTCCTCCACACCGGCTCCCGCCGCCAGCGCCCACCTTCGGTGCCGTTCCCGTGCCGCGCTGCCTCAGCTCCACCTCCCCGCGCCGCGCGCTCAGACCGCCCCGCCGGCCGCCTCCTCGCCTCCGGCCACAGGTCCGCGCCCCACTAGCGCCCCCTCACTGCTGGCCCGCTCGGCGACCGCCCTGCTCAGTCCGCCGCCGTGCACCAACCTCGGCGACGGCCGTCGCTCGTCCTCTGGGTGAGTTCTTCACCTCATGCTCCTCCCTCTACCTCTCCACTTCCCAGCTAGGTTTCTTGCTAGGTTTCTTGCCGACGGGAGTCCTGCTCACGTGTTGCAACGCTCGACCCCGAGCGCCTCCCTGGTCGTCGTGCCACGCGCGACCTTACTGTCCACGCACCATGCGATCCACCCCGTTCGCGCCTCCTCTGTCTTCCGCCGTCACTGTCCACTTCCCCGCACGAGACTGGTCGCCATGAAGCCTCTGCAGTGCTCCTGTCAAGCTGTTGCGCCATCCAACGGTACTCAGCGCCACTGCTCACCGTCCTGGTCACCAGCACGCCGCGGGCATGGTCACCAGTGTGCATCCATCGTCCACAAGCCGTCAGCACCCCTCTTGCCATGGTCCGGCACTCAACATATAGTTCCAGCACCACACGTCGCTTGTCGGCCGCGTGAACCTGTTTCCTGCGCCATAGTCCCCACCCCCTTCCTTGCCACAGCAGCGTTGTGTTGGTCGCGATGTTCCCCTTCGTGATTCCATCCAACCAGAGATGTGAATAGGTCATAAGATGCACAAGGTGCAGGAACATGTGGATGACATCTCGGCGACGACAATTGGCTCAAGGTTAGCTCTGATTTGTGCAAAGGTTAGTTGGGACAGTGCTGCAGCCAAGATGTTCGATGAAATGTTCAAGAGGAAAGAACCAATTTTGTTGATGTGTAGAACTGGTTTATGATGTAGGGGTAGAATGAGGTTGCAACTGACAAGTACATGTGCCAAGATACCCTTTGAATGGTGATGACGCGATGGAACTCAAGTACACACCAAGATGTTTGGCGAAATGCCTACAAGGTGAGCCTTGCCCAAAAATGTCTTGCTTGACGTCACCGACGTCCGTTCGTGGTGATCGCTAAGATTACTCATATGTCGTCAAGCCGTACGTCCATGTTATGCATTAATATCGTTCCTATAGGAGTCCCCAAGTCGACCTCCTTTGTCGTTTGTGTCACGTTGGCATGTCCGTGCGTGCTCGTGATGCTCCACCATGAGTCGCGTCGACGTCGTTAACCATATGACATCGTTGTGACGTTCCGAGCCATCATCGTGTCCTGACATCGAGATGAAGGATGCATGTAACGTACATGATGCTGGAACACAAGCACGACTCGTCGTACAATGGTCGTTTAGCCAAATTAGGGTTTAGTCGAGGCAAGACTCGTCAAGTCCTAGGTGTAGCTAGGGTGCTCGATGAAATGCCTTCTAGGTCAAACCAAGTGGTTCGGTGATCACCGATGACTTGGAGTAGAGGTATGCGATAACGTTGCGACAAACAAGGAGAACTAGACCAGGGGTAACCTTGGATAAGAGTTCCTTGGTTGTGTTGAGGATGTTCCCTAACCGATCACAGGATTGGTTAACTTGGTGTACCCCGTCTTCGACGGCAGGTTCGTCGAGTCGCTTATCAACAACCGAGTCGACATCACTAGCCTTTAGACTCACAAGGTGGTGTTCGGGATTCTGCTCACCCTATTGACGAGTCCGGGTCGATGTGGACGTGGCTAATCCGATCTTCCCGTGATGGCAAAGCATGACCGTCACGACAAGGTCTCGCATCATGTTCGAGTTCTAGGAGTTCACCGAGCTCATCTGGACAATCTTGCAAAGGACACTGCAATAGTGTCACGTAAGCACTTGAACAATGCTCGAGAAGCTTGCCGTAGAAACTACTTTATCTAAAAGTCATTTGAACGTTGTCTTGGTACTCATACTAGGTTAACGGTGCTTGTAATGACTTCTTAAGTCCAAGCCATGTTGATCTCAATTCAGTCCCAAGTGTCGTTAGGTTCCATCATGGTTCACCCTAAGTCAGGACCCTACGACAGCACTACTCACTTAACTAGGTTTACTCCTGTATGAGTTAAGTCAAGTTCATTGGTCGATTGCTAAATCGCAACCTTCGTCTTGTACACCACTCATACTCAAGCTTTCGATGCTCCATCTTGACTCTTAGGTCATCCTTACCCTACCAGTCCAACACTTCCACACCATTCAGATGTATCGTCCTTGAGTGGCATAGCGTCGAGTGTTGAGTGCCAAGTTGCAATGTGTGCTTACATTGCACCTTTCAAGTCACATCTCGATACTACTATGACCACTTGACTTCATCCTTTGTTCATTCACACAACAGAGGCATATCTGTCCTTCCTAGTCGAACTCCTCATTCTTAGAGTTTACACAACCCCGTGGAGTCTTTTCTTAAATTACTTAATTACTTAATTACTTATATGCATATCATGTCGATAGGAAACGTGATGGTAGGTGATCGACGAGGAGCTTCACTTGGAGGAGAAGGCCGATGTGTTTCCACTGAGGTTCCATGGCAGGTTCTCCGGAGGAAGATCAAGCCCTAACAATTGACATTTGTTCAGTCGCAAACTAAGGCAAGCCCCGATTTGCATTTAAGTCGTTTATAAACTTTTGCTTTATCACTATGATGAGTAGTATATGAATTGTGCATTACGTTTAGGGTGAATGATACTCCACATGCATGACCAAAAATCCCAGGGTTTATTTGGCACGAGTTACAGTTTGACCTGTAGTAACTGCTTTGCTAATGCATAGGAAATCCGGTAGAAGTCGAGTAGTTGGAATCTACTCGCGAGAGATGTAGGACATATCTCACAGGATTGGTTAGACAGAAAATGGCTTAATATAATGAAATTGAGACCGGGCAGGGAATGGCTAGGAAGCGGCGAGAAGTGAGTCTCGGTCGCATAGCCCTGCCTGTGTCGATTAAGGCCCGTCCGTATGCGGCCCCTTCGGACAAGCTTGAATTGTACCGGCAACATAATGGACATATGGAATCCAATAAACTGATGTAGCTTGGTCACTTGGGTGTCGAGGCATACCGTTCCGTTTTATAGGTGTGGGCTGAGGGTAGCAAGGTGTAAATCCGCTGGTGGGCACGTCAGAGTACGCCCCACGCAGGGACCTCCTGCCCGTGACGGATCGACCGGTTCGGCATTTGAGTGTCTTGCGAAAGGTTGCCATATACGCCTAGTACTGAAGTGTTATGTAGGTACAGGTGTGCTCGCTGACACTTCCGAGCGACGTATGTGTCGTGTTGTCCGGGTGTGTCCTGATTGCAATCACTGTCCCTCGCAGTAATAGAGTACCACTTGTTCACTGAGCGGTGACGTAGTAAATACTAAAGAAGCCAGAAAATCATATTGTATTGAATTATAATTACTTTGCAACCTTGTATGATTTAGAGATAGTACAATTAAAAGTTTACAATTTCCCCATACTTTAGCTGTAATAGCATTATGTGCCCTGAGCATGTCATATCATCGGTAAAGCGTTTCTTGTTTGATTGTGGAGCCCATGATGTGCCGTGCTCGGAGAATGTCATTTTCTACTTAAAACTTGATTATAAGGATCCACTTGTAGGCGAGTCATTTATGCTATTCCTTACCTATGTTTAATGTCCCCTTGCATCTGTCTAGTGAGACGGTTAAGTCTTGCTGAGCCTTATGCTCACGTTTGCGCTTTAACGATTTTTGCAGGTATTAGTTTTATTTCTGCTGTTCAGGTTGTACATGAGACTCGTGTGTCGAGATAAATCTCATGTGAGCCACGGCGCTGCTGTATGTTCTTCGTGTTGCTAGTGAGAATCGTCCTAGGGCATGGACGTCTTCTCTCCTGCTTAGTTAGGTGAGATTATGAGTATGTATTTTCCGCTGCGTGTGTACTCCTGTTGTACACTCTTTTGTAAACTCTTCTTATTATGAAAGGAAAACTTTATATGTTTTGGTATCCTTTTTGTGTGTGTTGTTAGGTGCCGCATCGCACGGTACCACCCAATGAGATCCTCGGATGTGTGGACTCCGGTCCCCACAATGGTGATATCGGATCTAACTACACAAATGCTATAGATGAAGGCGACACGGGAGACCTACGTGATGCTATTGCTGCAGGCTTGGTGGGAGGATATTGATGATATTATCGTATAGATCATTTTGTATTAGATGCATGTATATTTATGTCAATTTTCCACTGATGATATTTTATTTTATGATTTAATGGACCTATGATACATTATTATTTTGTGTGTAAGAATGCTAAATAGTTTTTATTTTGTTAAAAAAATATAACAAAAAGTAACTCAGATTAAATACATATAAACATCAGAATAACAATATGGGCAATTCGGACATTTTACATTCTGTAACAGCAAACCAGCACATTTTTTTATGCAAATGGGCAGGTGTACTGCCTTTCCATTAAAGTAGAAGAAAAATGGATACAAAAAAGGTTTACTCTGACAACTTCAGTTGTTAGATTACAAAAACACCAGATAATAGCAAGGCAAAAGAGGATATTAGTTTACAACTTCAAAGAAAGCTTTTTGGGCCGTGAGGAAACCGTCGAATTCCACTTTTGCAAAACCTGCCACTGCTATCGCATCTTTTCTTCTCCTTGGAAAATTCTTATGTTTCTTTCCTTCCAAACATTCCACCAAGCATATAGGATCCCCACCAAGGTTTCTCTCCTCCTCTCTTTCACCATTTCTTTCATGGTCTGTTGTCACAAATCTGCAATCTTCGGCAATTCGGGAGTGAAGGTGCTCAAGTCCACCTGAAAATTGTACCACTGTCTGCACAATTATGTTATTTGTTTAATAAAGGGGCATGCAAGGAGGATGTGTCTTGCTGTTTCTACTTCCTGTAAGCATAACGGGCAACTACATTGCTATCCCAGCCACGTGTTTCAGGATTGTTTGCAGTTAGGGCTTCCTCATGAAAGAAGGTCCAACAAAATGTCAATACTTTTGTTTCAGCTCTTGCTCTCGATAGGTTTTTAGCTTGGAAAGGTGCTACCGTTCCAATGAAATGTGCCCGCTAAGCCGAATTAGCTGTGTATTCTCCTGTGGCCGTCCATATCCACTTTGACGTCATCTTGTAATTCCTCGTTTATGAAGGCAACACCTGGTAGGAGGTGCCAAATGGATATGTATTCCTGCAGCTGCTGCCCATCTGAAATTTGTCTTAAGGCTCTAATCCAATTCCCATTGGTTAATTCCTTAGCTACTGTTCTTTTTCTGAACCTGACCAATTTGAAAAGGTTAGGAGCTAAGTCTTTGAGTGCTGAATTTCCTAATCACCTGTCATGCGAGAAAGAGAGAAAGGTGCCATCTCCCAATGTAAACTCTACTGAGGCTGCGAAGAGATCTCTCTCTCTTTTTGTGCATGGCTGCTGCATCCCAGCCCACGGTTTGCTCCTCTGTTTCCAAGATTGCCACAGCCACCTGATTCTAAGTGCTGTGCAGAAACGCTCTAAATCTGGCACCCCCAGACCTCCAAAGTCTTTTGGTCTACATACCTTTTGCCTGTTGACTAGGCACATCCCCATTTTGTGCTCTGTCTTGTTATCCCTAGTCCATATGAATTTTCTTCTCAGTGTAGCACTAGAACAGTGGCGTGGTACATCACTGTTGAGGTGAGTACCGTTTTTGTTAGGAGAACTCCTCCTGCCTTCATGAGTAGTCTTCCTTTCCAACAATGCAACCTACTGTTTACCTTGTCTACGAAGTGTTGGAAGTCTTGTTTCCTTGGTTTCCTCATGTGCAATGGTAAGCCTATGTACCTGCATGGGAACTCTTTAATTTACCCATGGAAGATATTGGCCAGCTCTTGAGTTGTCTCATATGGTACATATAGTGGGTACATCTCAGTCTTTTCCATATTAATTTGTAATCCATATGCTCTTCCGAAGCATTCCAAGATATCCTTAAGGACCATCATGTCATCAATCGTCGAGATTAGCTAGTATGGCTGAATCATCAGCGTATCGGGATATGGCACCTTTTCTTGCTGATTTAGACACTTGCTGAAGGATATTCCTTTCTGTTGCCATTTGGAGGATCCTTTACAGCGGGTCTATTGCTAGGATAAATAGGAGAGGAGATAATGGGTCCCCTGCCTTAGTCCCCTCTTATGTTTGATTGTCCTCCCAGGTTTGCCATTGACCAGCACTTTAGTCGTTGCCGTGGAGAGGAGGATAGTGATCCATTCCCTTCATCTAGGACCGAAGCCTAGAGCTTCCAGCACTTCAAACAGAAACGCCCAACTCACAGAGTCAAAAAGCTCGGCTAATATCAAGAATGATAAAGATTGCAGGTTTGTTTTTGCTCTGGATTTCCTTTATCAAATTCTGCACAAACAAGAAGTTATCGTGGATGCTTCGTTTTTTCACAAAGGCGCTTTGGATTATCGACACAAGGTCGTTTATTATGGGTGCTAATCAGTTTGCCAGTATTTCTGAGAAGAGTTTTGCCATACTATGCAGTAAGCTAATGGGTCGGAACTCATTTATCTTAGAGGGATGCTCTTTCTTTGTTAATAGTACCATATGTGCCTTGTTTAGGAGGTTGAAATTCCCCCCTCTGAGCTGGGAGAGGTGGCTGATAATCTGCAGAATCTCTCCTTTTACTATCTCCCAACATTTTGTAAAAACGAGGCCTATATATCCATCGGGTCCAGGTGATTTTTCCTTGGGCATCACTTTTATTGCTCTGATCACGTCTGCTTCCTCAATGTCTCTGTCTAGGCTTTTTAGATCTTGTCTGACATAGCCCAGTTCCTCCCAGATAAGGGTCAGAGTTCTTCTTTCGTGGGATTCCAGCTGTTGTTCAAAGTGTCGTAACACTTCTTCTTCTTTGTCTTCCTTCTTTACAATAATGCCTGATTGAGTATCAAGGATTTTGATGAATTTCTTATTTTTCCTTCCATTTGCTGTTATATGAAAAAGTTTGGTACATGCATCTGAGGTACTGATGTTTGTCAGGAGTGCCCTTTGTCTTGCTCGAATCTTGTCAATTTCACTAGGCCTTGAAATTTCAATTTTACTTCTATCTGGAAGGCTTTTTCTTCCTCTGAAAGATTTCTCTGCTCTTCGGCTTCATCCATTCTGGCCATAATTTCTTTGCCGATGGCTATCTGCAATTTGATGTTACCTATTAAAATTTTCTCCCATTTTCTAAGTACCTTAGCTGTTCTTGCAAGCTTGATATGAAGTATTCTCATAGCGCTCGTGCTGTCTACTCCAGGCCTCCTGTACTGTGTCCATAAAGACAGGTAGGTTTACCCAGTAAGCTTCAAAACGAAACTGTTTAGGATGGAAGAATTCAGTAGTTCCTTGTAGAAGCAAAGGGGTTGGATCAGAGAGTGTAGATGGTAGTGCCTGTAAGTTTGAAGATGGAAAGATTTCCTCCCATTCAATGGTGGAGAAACATCTGTCAATCTTAGTCATGGTTGGGAAGTCTTGCCCATTTGTTCAGTTGTATTTTCTCCTGGGATTTAACTTGCTACATGCAGCCCACTTGTGGGTTCATTTATTTGGTCCAACACCTCTGGTGGAAAGCCAAGGTGGTGTGGAGAGGTGGCTGAGGACTTTAGTCCCACATTGCCCACCTAGATTGGTGTTTTCCAATATATATAGTGGCTCCTGTTGTGGTTCTCAACATGAGAATAACGAGAGAGATGAAGGTTGCTGCTACGGACACAAACACACACACATGATGTAGACGGTTCCTATGCACTACTAACAATTCATCTCTAGCAGTGGTGCCACAAAAGTTTGTTAATAGATTTTAGATTATACATATAAATCCGCAAATGGACGGAAACTATCGATGCTGCATTTTGAATGTAGCCTAGAGGGGGAGTTTGAATAGGCTTTTTGAACTTTTGTCGGACCCTGAAACACTTTACAAATAGATGAAATACGGGGAGGCCGGACTAGTCTGTTATGATTCAGACTAGTCTGTTGTGCGCGGACTAGAAGATCAAAGGAAATCTGTAATTCTGCTTCTAGGAATCTATGCAGCGGAAGTCAATTGACAAGTCAAGTGTATTGAGACAATGAAGCAGTATATTGCAATAATCAAGTTTCATACAAAGTTTCAATGTGAATTGTTCAATACTATGAAAACCCTAGAATATGATGAAAAGTAAACAAGAACACGCGATACACAAGATTTATCCCGAGGTTTGATCCCACATAGGGATCCACGTCCTCGTTGAAGAGTCCACAGAGGATCGGGTCTTAAATAACCCTTCCCTCGAGGGTAATCGCCATGGTGGCCGATCTTCACCACTAAGCTTGTTCAATAGGGCTTTCTCACACGTTGAGGGCTCCCCAATGATTACAAGAACAAACTCCACCAAACACACTCAAAAGATGTACAATAATCAGCGAGAGTGTGCGAGAGATCAAACCCAAGAGCTCAAGATCGTGTAGAACAAGTTCTCTCTTTTGTCCAATCCATAATCCTCAAAGATTTGATACTTTTAGATATAGAATGAGTGGATAGACGTATTTTGGGGCTCTTAGGAGGTGTGACAGCGCAGGGAGTCGAGAGATAGTGTTGTATGGCCTTACACCTCTATTTATATTAGGGTTTCCAAATGTTACCATTAGGGTTTGCAAAGTCCGAACTAGTCTGTGGCGTATACCGTACTAGTCTGGTGTGCGGTGTGTGGAAAACTCTAAGTGTTGATGGATACTAGACTAGTCCGTTAATGTGTGGATTAGTCTGATCTTAGTCAGAGAGATTTCACTCTAGTCCGGTGAGTATCGGACTTGTCCGGTGTCGTGGAAAACTGTTCAACTGAGGACAAGTCCGCACTTGGAGGACTTGTCCGATTTTAGTCAGAGGATTATTGGACTTGTCCGAAGAATATCAGACTTGTCCGGAGTGGTGCAGCTATGAAGTACTGCGAAGAAGTCCGTATCGAACTAGTCCGATTGTTATCGGATTAGTCCGCTCTTCCTGTGATTTGTGCAGTGAGTTTAATCTTTTGTTCACTTGAGGTCTTGGGGCATGTTTCTCCAACACACTTCGTACAGAATAATTCTAATCTTTTCAGCTCTTGAGCTCTTTTCCCTTTGGATCCTCATTCTCCTTTCTTTTTGCCCTTTCTTCCTTATTGCTTTAAAACCTGCGCTCATCTCAACAATTTTGTTAGGATCTCATTTGTTTGTCATTAATGAACCCAAACCCACAAGGGATGCCTAGATGCAGTTTCAATCTTCCCCGTTTTGGTGATTGATGACAACAAATTGAGACTACACAAATATGTTGAAAAATTCAGCTTTTCATAAAGTGTGCACATATGAATTTTGAGCAAAATAGTCAATGTAGAAGTAATACATATGTGGACTCTTTATGGTGGGGTGCAAAAATTATGTGTGTGAGCAATAATATTGATGTGAATGAGATAAGGAGCATAATCATAACATCATCAAGGCTAACAAGCACGCATAGCAGTTTTAAAGCATAAACCATTGATCATAGTACGACATAATCATCATTTCACAAGACATGTCCAAAAGCATGATGAGAGCATAATTTAGGTTTTACAAGATTAAAAGCATGAAAGAGTAGCAACAAAACAGAAAAGAGGAATAGAACTCTCTCTATATCTAAGTAATGCTACGACCTAAGACTCCCCCTCAATCTCTCCCCCTTTGGCATCAAAGCACCAAAAGGGAAGAGAAGGAGGGATCTACTTGTCATCACCACCTTCATCCGCACTGTTGGTCCTTTCATCATCTTCTTCATCACGCTGAGGAGGAGGATCAGAAGAACTACTTGTTGTGCCCCTTAGGCCAATGTAGGCAAGCTCAGATGGAGAGAGAGGTGGAAGCTCCGAAAAGTCAGAGTCATAGTCTTCAAGGATAACTAGAGATCCAACTGGCTCAATCTCCAGCTTTTGGCATATCGCTTTGACATTGTACTTCATGTATCTCATTTGCTCTTTTCTTGCCTTATTCATCTTATGAAGCTTCACCTCAGTTTTCTGGCAAGAACCAAATACAGCAGCCAAGTATTTCATAATCCCACTAGAGGACCCTTTGTGAGATGGAGGGCCCCTTCAGCTAGAGGGAGGTCTTGCCTCTCCTTGGGCTCTCCTAGGAGCCTCTTCACTTGATGCAGGTGAGGGAGCAGTTGGGATAGCATCTTGAGGCCGCTTCTGAGGCCTCAAAACAGTGTGCTCCACATCCTTCACAAACTCAATCCCTGTGACTTTCTCTATCATAAACATGATGTAGGTCGCATAGCCACAGGAGGAGTTTGGAGTGCAAGAGATGTTCACCATGTCATTCCAAATGTAGTTGAAGATGTCAAACTTCCTTCTCCTGCTACTGACTTTCATCAAGGTTCTCAAGTAACCTTGAACACTTCCTGCATCTCCATCTTTAGGGTCAATAGTCTTCCGATGCACTCGATTCAGGACAACGAAGAATGACTTCATGTTCTTGGTTGAGGGGGGTTGTAACAGAGACGAGTGTCATAGAGGAACTCCATCTTGTCCTCCTCCATAGGACTGCCATTATGGATCACAATCTCATTATTATCGGTGTCCTCAAGATGCAGCAACCTAGCAAATTCAACATAAGTGACTGTGTATTTGGATCCATGTATCATCTATGTCACTCTAGCTTCACCCGAGCTTGCAAAGTAACATGTTGCAAAGAATTGATCTATAACTTCATCGTTCTAGTCGTATCTAAAGAAAAACGTGTCCTTTAGACCATGCCTCTCTGCAGCCTCTACAACCTCATCCAAAGCATCACGACTCTTCCTTTCATAATAGTTTCAGTCAATCCATTGGCTGTGAACCACCGGAGTCTTCATATTGAGGTAAACATTGCTATAGTAGTCTGAGTGGAAGTGTTAGCAGCCACTTTCCCATTGTTGTAAGCATCAATCTTTCTGAATTTCCATGCCACATCACTGCCCATGCCATTAAATCTCTCTTTTGAGGAGTTCCAACTCCGTTGTCTCGGAGATGCCATCTTCGAGGGACCAATTGAGCCAAAGTAAAGCCCCTTTCCTTTGCCCTTGGAAGATGGTTTCTTAGCCGAGACTTTTTGCCTCACCTGAGGTGGAGTGGGTGAAGGCTGAGTAGCACGACCTTGCCTCTTTTTCGTGCGATCTGGCGTAACACGAGGCAAGAGCTCTTGATCCATCTCAGCCTCAAAGTTGGAGAGGTTCTCATTTCATGTCGACATCATCCAAATCCTTTGATTTGAGCAGTTGAAGGAGTTCTTGGTGTGGATTAGTCCATGGTCACCTAGACAGAAAATTATATGGACCTTTCGTATATATCTGTGGGTTCCTAAAAAGAAATAGGAGACAAAACACACAAATATTCTTGATGAATATGATCAGTAAATATACAACAATCAAACTATGACCACAATTCATCATGATCAAATAATTAACATAGTTTTTCGCAGAAAATAGAGAAAGATGATTTTTGAACACAATCAACTTGATTTTGAAGATGGCATACAGATATGCAAGTTTTCAAGCCACATTCCGAGCATCGAGGATATTTAGTTCATTTCGGAGCTCACAAAAGCATTTTTATCAAGTGGCTTGGTGAACATATTGGCTAGTTGTTTCTTAGTTTTGACATGGGAAATGGCTATGTCTCCTTTAATTTAATGATCTCTCAAAAAGTGATGTCGGATATGAGTGTGCTTGGTTCTAGAGTGCTCAACAGTGTTGTGTGCAAGTTTAATGGCACTCTCATTATCACAAAGGAGTGGAATACGGTTCATATTGTAACCGTAGTCCCTTAGAGTCTATTGCATCCAAAGGAGTTGTGCACAACAACTCCCGGCTGCAACATAATCCGCTTCGGCTATGGACAAGGCAATAGAGTTTTGTTTCTTGGAGGACAAAGAAACTAGGACCTACCTATAAATTGGCAAGTACAGGAGATGCTTTTTCTGTCTACCTTGCATCCGGCATAATCTGCATCGGAGTATCCAAAGAGATTGAATTTTGAACCTTTAGGATACCAAAGGCCTAGGTTGGTTGTATGAACTAAATATGTCAAGATCCTTTTTACGGCTATCAAATGACATTCCTTAGGATTGGCTTGAAACCTTGCACACAAACATACACTCAATTTGATATCCGGCCTAGATGCACATAAATAAAGCAGAGAGCCAATCATGGAACGTTATATCTTTTGATCCACATTAGGTTCATCTTCATTGAGGTCTAAGTGTCCATTTGTCACCATGGGAGTCTTTATGGGCTTCGCTTTGTCCATGCCAAATTTCTTGAGAATGTCTTGGGTGTACTTTGTTTGTCTTATGAACATTCCTTCCTTTAGTTTTCTCACTTGGAATCCCACACAGTATCTCAACTCTCCCATCATGGGCATCTCAAATCTATCTGTCATGATTTTATTAAATTCTTGAAAGAAAATTTTTGTTAGTTGAATGAAATATGATATAATCATCAAAGTGCTTGGTAAACAAAGTGTAATCAACTTTACCAATTTTGAAGCCATTTTAAACTAAAAAATCTCTAAGGCACTCATACCAAGCTCTAGGAGCTTGTTTAAGGCTATAGAGAGCCTTACACAATTCGTACACATGGTTGGGGTACTCTTGATCTTCAAATCCGGGCGGTTGCTCCACGTACACCTCATCCTCTATTGGTGCATTGAGGAATTCACCTTTTACGCCCATTTGATATAGCTTGACATCATGGTGAGTAGCATATGCAAGTAATATACGTATTGATTCAAGCCTAGCTACAGGAGCAAAAGTCTGGTCGAAATCCAAAACATTCGACTTGTGAATAACCTTTGTCCACACGTCGTGTCTTGTTCCTTGTTACGACTCCATGTTCGTCTTGCTTGTTGCAAAAGACCCATTTAGTGCCGACGTGTTGGACTTGTGTCTTTCAACAAGTTCCCATACTTCGTTCCTCTTGAAGTTGTTCAATTCTTCTTGCATCGCCATGACCCAGTCAGGATCTCTTAATACATCTTTAACCATGTATGGTACCAAAGAAGATACAAAAGAATAGTGTTCACAAAAATTAGCTATGCGAGATCGAGTTATCACTCCCTTTCGGATGTCATGCATTATGTTGTCGGCGGGGTGATCTCTTTGGATGCTTTGGTGAACTCTTGGATGTGGCACTTGTGGTCTTGAATCGTCAAGATCATCATCTCCTTCGTCTCCCCCTGGATAGTTGCCCTCATTAATGTTTTGATCACCTTGATCTCTTTGAGGTTGATCTTGTGTGGAAGCTCCCCGTTGATAATTTTACTCCACTTGTGGTTCATATTCTTCATTCGGATTTGGAGGTAGTGATTGTGGTCGAATATCGCCCAACGCCATTCTTCTCAATGCTTGACATGGAGCATCTTCTTGATCTAGCACACTTATCAACTTGCTCTACTTGAGAGCCATTGGTTTTATCGAACACTCGTCACGTGCTACTTCAACATGTCCTAAGGCTTTGTTGAAGAAACGATAGCCTAGGAGTTCGAATCATAGCCAAGCAAGAAACCTTCAGAATACCTCCAGTAGAAGCTATGTTACGATCAAAGAACAAATAGAATTTGTAGAGGAGGTTGTGACAAGACTTTTATCTACTTACAGCTCGGTGAGAAATGGCTTCAATCCTCGGCCAAAAGCTCGAAGAACAGAGGTGGTGGCTATGACACGAAACTGAGGTGGAGCTCGACGGTGACGACCACGGCGCAAGCAAGCAGGCAGCTCGGTGGCTTGCATGCCACGTCGCGATGTCGAGCGCCGCTGGCGTCGATCGGCAGGGACAGCTGGATACAGAGCACCTCCGTCGGTTCACTCGAGTATGTGAGGCTGACAGTGGGTCCCACCTTCTCTTATCCTCTTCCCTTCTCTGAAACATCAATTCTCCTACCAAACTTGATCCAAAAATTCCAGATTTTTGTGGAGAGGCTCCATTAAACATCTCTAACTTGATTCTCAATTTGGATTTTGAATTGGAACAAGTTCCATTTGGATTTCAAATTTGAATTTGAAATTGAATGAAATTCAATGGGGTCACTAAATTAAATAGCAAAAGAGTTTGAAAATTTGTGAAACTTTGGGAATAAGTCAAGCAAGTAATCCTGACCACGATGGTGTGTTCAAATCTTGATGTTCAAATAATTTGAACAGAATTCAAAATTTGAACTCTAAATATGGCTTGAATTTGCTAAGCGTCTCAATTAAAATAACAAATGGTCTTCAAAAATCTTGAAATTTGGTAGGAACTCTATTTGGAATATTATGAGGCAATGGAAAAATTTATGGCCTGAGATTTGAACATTTTGGCAGGGCCTCATTGTACAGTGCTATATTCAAATGAATTTGAATATAATTTGTATTGCGTTGTAATTTGCCCTGAAAATTTTTATTCAATAAATTCCAAAACTTGTAGAAAGATCACTTAAATTATTCTAAGGTCATTGGTGAAGTTCATCCCTTATGTTAATAAAATTTAAGAATGAGTGAACGAAAAATTCTTAATGATCTCATGTTCAAATGCACAACCACATTTGATCTTCATTATGGATGAAAAACAAATTGATAGTTGAATATAATGTTAAGGGAAAAACTGGGATTTTACATCATCATTTTTCTCGTACTCCACGAACATTTTTCTTTCTCCGTTCATGTGATTGGTGCATCCACTATCTAGCACTCATTTTGTTACACTTTATGAATAAGCCTGCAAAAAGAAATTATGTGTTGGTCTTAGGTACCCAAGCTTGCTTGGGCCCTTTGAGGTTAGTCACAAGTGATTTGGGCACCTACACATGAGAGTTGGAGTTCTCATGGCGTCGCCCAAAATATCTAGCATAAACTTTTGCATAACTATTTCTCATAAGTATATATGAACCATCAAAGGTTCTAAACAACATTTTTTGTTCATATGAGTTCACAGTGTTCAATTTATCAACGTTACTATGTTTTCCATCTTGGGAAGAGGTTACTTTAACAAAAGCAATGTGATCCTTGTTCTTCTTGTGGCTTCTAGTGTTTTGCTTTTAACCATAAGAATACCCAATGCCATATTTAACATTAGGAGGTCTTGTGACCGAGTATGCACTACGTGCATACTTGACCTTCTCCTTGTCAAATATGCCACTTTGGGAGGGATGCTTGTCTTTTGTCAACTTGGACTTTTCTTCCAAGTTGCTGTCATTTTTAGCACATGTACAAATAAAGATAGTTTCGGATTTGATGTGTTGAGAAGGTGAGCTTGAAGAGGATGAAGAACCACTTTGCTTGAGTTACTCAACTTGTTTTTCAATGATCTTGTTAACTTTGGTTAAGTTAGCAAGTTCAT
The DNA here is from genome assembly GCA_036927565.1 of Tuctoria greenei. Lineage (NCBI taxonomy): Eukaryota > Viridiplantae > Streptophyta > Magnoliopsida > Poales > Poaceae > Tuctoria > Tuctoria greenei. The sequence continues at coordinate 20,424,508 of JAYESD010000007.1, read as the reverse complement.
CCTTGATAGTCACATTTGAGTCTTTTAACTTCAAGAAAGCTTCCTTCCTTGAAGCTAACTCAAGTTCTAGTGATTCACTTTGCTCCTTTTCAAGTTCAAGGAACTTTTCAATTTTAAGATATTTCTCCTTTTGGAGAATGATCATATCTTCTTGGCGATTGACTAGCTCTTACTTATAACCAATTTTATCCATTAAATTTTCATTTTAGCAGCTGTCGTTTTATCTAAACCACTAAGCATCATTTCATCATCACTATAATTATCAATATAACTATAAAAATAAAGCAAGGAGGAAGGTTTAGTAGTGACCTTTATTTTTCCTTCCTTAGCCATTAGACACGTGTGGTCGGTGTCCTTCCATGCGCCAATGGTTGGGAAGAGAGTGGACTTCTTGGTAGGCTTCTTGATGGCTACGGTGGTCATCTCCTCTTCTTCTTCAAATGAGGACTCATCATTGGAGTCCGAATCCTTCCCTAGATGTGCTTGGCCATATTGCTTTTTTTCTTGAATATTTCTTTTGATGGCTTTTTTCTTTATTCTTCTTATTAGTGTCTTCATTTGGACAGTCCACTATGAAGTGATCATATTCTCCACAATTGTAGCATGCACGTCTCATCTTGGGTCTTTGTTTGTCCCTTTTCTTCCTTCATTTGAGCTATTACCCTTTCTTCTTCTCATCATCTTCTTGAACTTTTTCATGATCAAGATCATGTCTTCATCATTGACAACATTGCTTTTATCATCTTCCTCAAGAGCTTCTCGAGCTTGTTTTGATGCAGGCTTGCAAGTTGACTTTAGAGAAACTCCTTTCTTCTTTGATGATGTAAGGTCGGCAAGTTCCTTGACATGCTTGGCTTGCTTCTCCATCATTTCAAAGTTGATGATCTTGCCAAGAAGTTCGTCCGGGGTCATTTTATGATACCCTGGACTCTCTCTAATCATAGAGCAAAGTGTCACGTTGCAAAGTATGAATACCCTAAGAATCAATTTCACCACTTCATGATCTGTCTTTCTTGCTACCATAAGATCGAACTTTGTTGATAAGCTTCTTGAGTCTATTGTACATATCTTGGGGCGATTCACCATCTTCTATAGCAAATCTCCCCAATTCTGCTTCAGTCATCTCTATTTTTGCTTCTCCTACGTGATGATCACCTTCATGTGCGGTTTGGAGAGTATCCCGTATCTACATGGCAATCTCGAGTTCATCCACCTTGGTGAACTCGTCTCGGCTCAATGATGAGGTGATTACAGCTGCGGCTTGAGCATACCGATCAATGGCTTGTTCTTGACTTGGAGTTAGCTCTTCATCATTGCCCTATCTATCTCTGTACATACTATATGCCAAAGACTTGGGTTAAGAGATATAAGGTGCATTTTCATATTTTATCTCCATATTGAATAGTAATTTCCATCAAAGTAAGGTGCTTTGCCTAAAGGAATTGACAAGTAATGACTATTATTAGAATTTAAATGCTCATAGTCAAAAGGATATCGGGAGTAGTCTGTGTGACTACCCCCCTTTTTCTTCTCGTCTTCTTCTTCCCTTTTGGAGAGAGTGCCTTCTTCCATAGAAGGGCCTTGAGTTCGAGCATCTCCATATCATCATCATCATCCTCACAGTCTTGAATGGCATCTAGAAGTTTCTCTAGTTTTTGGTTCCTTTCATCATCACCCTTTTCGTTGTTGAGGCCCTTGTGTACATCGTTGAAGTCTGACATTGTCTCTTCGATCGGTGAGTCTCTTTTGAACAGTTTAGCTCTGATACCAATTGAATGTAGCCTAGAGGGGGTGGTGAATACGCTTTTTGAACTTTTGTCAAACCCTGAAACAATTAACAAATAGATCAAATATGGGGAGGCCGGACTAGTCCATTATGGTGCCGACTAGTCCGGTGTGCGCACACTAGAAGATCAAAGGAAATCTGTAATCCTACTTCTAGGAATCTATGCAACGGAAATCAATTGACAAGTCAAGTGTATTGAGACAATGAAACAGTATATCGCAATAATCAAGTTTCATACAAAGTTTCAATGTGAATTGTTCAATACTATGCAAACCCTATAATATGATGAAAAGTAAACAAGAACACTTGAGTTACAAGATTTATCCAAGGTTTGATCCCACACAAGGATCTACATCCTCATTGAGGAGTCAACGGAGGACCGGGTCTTCACTAACCCTTACCTCGGGGGTAATCGCCACGGAGGCCGATCTTCACCACTAAGCTTGTTCAAGTGGTCTTTCTCGCACTTTGAGGGCTATCCAAAGATTACAAGAACAAACTTCACCAAACACACTCAAAAGATGTACAATAGTCAACGGAGTGCACGAGAGATCAAACCCAAGAGCTCTAGATCGTGTAGAGCAAGCTCTCTCCTTTGTCCAATCCTTAATCCTTAAAGATTTGATCCTTTTAGGTTTAGAATGAGTGGAGAGATATGTTTTTGGGCTCTTGGGAGGTGTGATGGCGCAGGAAGTCGAGAGATGGTGTTGTATGGCCATACACCTCTATTTATATTAGGGTTTCCAAATGTTACCGTTAGGGTTTGCGAAGTCCGGACTAGTTCGTGGTGGACACCGGACTAATCCGATGTGCAGTATGTGGAAAACCCTAAGTGTTGATGGATACTGCACTAGTCCGTTAATGTGCGGACTAGTTCGATCTTAGTCAGAGATATTTCAGTGTAGTCCGGTGAATATTGAACTTGTCCACTGTGGTGCAAAACTGTTCAACTGAGGACAAGTCCACACTTGGAGGACTTGTCTGATTTTTAGTTAGATGATTATAAGACTTGTCCGAAGAATATCAGACATGTCCAAAGTGGTGCAGCTGTGAAGTACTGCAGACAAGTCTGTGCTGGAGGACTTGTCCTATTCCTTTGCAGAGAAATATCGGACTAGTCCGATGGTTATCGGACTAGTCCCCACTTCCTGTGATTTGTGCTGTGAGTTTAATCATTTGTTCACTTGAGCTCTTGGGGTATGCTTCTCAACTAAACTCCATACAAGATAATTCTAATCCTTTCAGCTCTTGAGCTTTTTTACCTTTGGATCCTTGTTCTCGTTTCTTTCCGTGCTTTCTTCACAATTGCTTTAAAACCTGCGCTCATCTCAACAATTTTGTTAGAATCTCATTTGATTGTCATTAATCAACCAAAATTCACAAGGGATGCCTAGATGCACCCTTCACACTTCCCCTCTAAGAGTATTCCCAAAGGGTGTCATTTATATTCTCCCAAAGGAAGGCTACATGGATATAAAGCAATCATCAAGTGGAGAGGCTATGTTGATCTAGGTAGGGTTCTACTAAGGATGGATAAATGATAGTTTGAGTAATGTGACACACACAAGAGCATTCTATCCTAAGGGGATAAATGAGGTTGAGGGGGACTAGGCTAAGGGTTAGGTAGAGACTCCTACTATGCTTCTAATATACATATACATAGCCTAAGTTAGTTACTAATGATCATGTCAATTATGAATTCTCATGCTAAGTGGATTGACACATCAGGCACGGGTTTACCGATAGCAATACTAGGACGACTCCCGCCAAGAGCCTATGGCATAGCCGAACATGGAGGATTACAAAGGACAGATAGGATTGTCACCACCTACTGCTTACCTCTTTGATCCGTGGGTCTACGAGACATTCAACGATACTCTCTATCCTAGGACCATGCTACCATATTAAGTATTTACCTTAGAAGCCTAGGCAGAAGACATCATAAGGCAATGAACTAAATCATCATTGAACCAATGTTAATTCACAGAACAAGTGATTCATGTTAACATAATCATGTCATAGCTATTTAGACTATAGCGGGGGTTTGTAGTGTTTATAATGATATAATGACAATGATATAGCATAATCATAAATACTACTCCTACCACATACATGGAATCCACAATCAAACATGAAATGCTTCAACCAAATATATGAACAATGGAAGACTAAAGATAACATCTTTATTCAGAGCAAAGTTACAAATACGAATAGGAATATAGAGGCCATATCTTTCCCGAATATGATTTGGGAAGAGACTCCTTCTACTCCTCTCCAAATTGTACTATGGACTAGAGACTCTCCTCTCTACAACCTATACTCCTCTAAACCTATGGAGAGTAGTGGATACAATGGATGAATACTCATGTGGTGTGTGTTGAAGTGAGGGGTGAGGGGTCCTATTTATATCTTGGAGAAGGGTCGGTTCGTGCAATCAAAAGTCAGTCACCCATTGCCTCTTCAAGGTAGGAGGAGCCAACATGTGCCGTTTGACCGCGTTTGGCGCCAGGACCTAGTCAGCAGACTAGGGGGGTGTGTTTCCTCCAGGTCTATGCCAAGTGGGTCCCACTGACTGGTATTGGTGCTACATAGTTGGATGGCCTCAGATACTTATGTTTGTGGGCCATTTGATCCATGTGGTGCCACATGTCATTGACTGATTGGCTAGAATAATATTTTGTAGGATACATCCCCTTGTTCCACTTTACTTTTTCATAGAATCTCTGCAGACCCTACTTTCTCCAAAGACAAGTGGAAATAGGTTAAATAGAAAGGTGATGTGTGCAAGAAATGACAATTCCTTCACATAATTGTGTATATTGACAGGTGAAATTAGTATAAAACAGTCGTCAACAAACTCCCCCAAGCTTATCCTTTGCTCGTCCCGAGCAAAGTCAAGATTTTATGTTGATGATCAGGAGTTGCTACTATGTTCTATTTTTCAAAAGTACCATATGCACAACAAAATACTGTAACTAGTATTGTAAAAATTGGCACGGTACTTCACCCATCTTAGATTATTATGGTGCTTATGGCGTCTGCTATTCATGGGTGGTTGAAAAATAGAACAACAAATGGAGCACACATAACCTAGAAATCAAGTTCACTAAAATTCCAGAGAGTTCATCTGACACTCGTTTCCGAAAATGAACCAAGCGTGATGCATATGTGTGCCTAGTATGTTTAACTCATGCACACAAGTGATTCACAAATGATAAACAGATAATTACCACAACACAATTTAAATAAGTACTTTTATTACATTATTCAAATAATCCTCGAAATACAGCTCTAATGATCATTAATGATAATACTACTGCAACGGAAATAATCTAATTAAGCAACTAAGCAAACCGAGCAAACTAAGCAAAAGGGATAGCGCGGCTCCAAGCAACACCACAGGCAATTCGATGACAGCACACAACCTACTACTTCTCATTATTCTCAGGATACTCCCAAACATCACCTGAAACTGTTGTTATGGGAATTGCAAGGGTGAATACATGTTGTACTCAGCATGTTTGGGAAAGTATGACATGTAGATTAAACAAGGAATGACAATAAACAATGGCTAATTGCATAAAAGTACATTTAAAACATATGAAAAGCATCCTACAATGTCTATGTGAATTAATACCGTCATACCCCGAGTAATTACCAATGTTGAGTCCATTACCACCAATTACCATTATATCGCATCCAACAATGATTATCCATTCAAATACCAAGTTCTTTACCATTATCATCGACCATATTTAATTATCACAACTCAAACCATAACCAATACCGTACTATGACCCAACCATAACCATCCCAAATCCCAAAATTTCTCTAATCATGTAGGTCATCCAGGTGCTCTTAACCGGGACCACGGCTATCATGATAGTTTTTAACACTCTATAGAGGTTGTACCATTTTACCAACATGTTCGTGAATTCATCACCCGTCGGCGACTAAAGAAACCTCCCTTATGACAATTACACTTCCTTAGGTGTATGGCCAAGAGATCACAAAATAGCCTTTACAAAAGGACTACCAACATATTCAGACCCACTATGGTTTCACCGGTGGTGATGTCCTCAACTGAGCAAATCCAACCAAGGGCCTCCTCTTGTGCCGTTCGGATCCCAGGGCAGTCCTGCCACTATTGCAAAGCCAACCGACTCTCATTCGCCACTCCTCCAAATGATCTGAATCAATGTAGGCAATACACCTAATTAATTGTCTAAGCCGCACCCATTTTTTCCTTGTGGTGACACTGTTGTCCTGGCTTATTGTTGCATGAACCGATCCTTAGAGCTAAGGCAAGCAAACCACCATATCGACCAACCCAGTCCACAAACCACGCTTGATTAGATCTCCCAAGTCCCATGTTACCAATTAACCATGTTCATCAATGCTCATCATCCTTTAGTTCATAATTAAGTCATTTGGTTGTTTTCCTATCCCAATTAATTAGACAGAAAAAAGGTAAAATACCTTCCCCACTCTCTACAACATATTCCAAGTAACAAGGATGGTCAAACAAGTCTAGTAAACACCTATAAATGGGTTTCCCATCAATTTGACAAGAGCATGCAGTTTTGCAAATAAAACATTAGAAAACGGGATCAAAATGATCAAGGACACTTGCCTTGCTCATGAGCTTGGTTACTGTCAAAAGCTTCAAAGTTCTGGTACTAGAGGTCCTCGATAGGACCGTCTAGCGCAACACCTTCTATTCCACGCAATAGACATACAAAAGAACCATTACAATCAATTAATGCTTATATAGTACTCGATATGTCATGACATGCATGAATAATGCAATTATGTGGTAAAACTTGTTAATAAGTTGCTATTAATGTTTGCTAACTAGTTACAATAGTTTCTAACATGTTTGGACAAGTCTAGAATTTATTTGAGTCATTTTCTATTTAATTCAGCACTAAATAGATTCAGATTCCGGATTAGTCTGCTGTCAGGGCCGGACTAGCCACCCTATATAGAATCTGCAATTTAGGGTTTTCTTGATCATCGAGAAGTGGGATTGAATTCATGTGGAAAAGTGAAAGTAGAGGGATAAAGAATTGGGTGCAACACTTGGATGTTGACGATTAGGGCTGGATGAGGACGAGTTGAGGGTGAATTGGTTATGAAGAACGAATAGTCGATGACGATCTTACTTGATTGATCCTCCTTCGTGTTCTCCTCCTCCTCCTTGCTGCTGGATCCTCTCTTGATGGTGGCTCCCACGAACTAGGGTTGAGGGTTTCATCAACTGTGGCAAAGAGATGGAAAGTTGGGATGGTGGGTCGTTTATATATAGGTGGAGAGCTAGGGTTTGATGTATTTCGAGTATAAGGTGGGTGGAGGCCGGGGTGGGGTCCACTTGGGCTCCTCTGAGGTTGGGCACGATGTTCTTGGGCCCCATTAAGGCAGTTACCCAAAAATCAATCATGGGGAAATGAAATAATCCGAGTGGAATTCAACAGGTCAGACTAGTCTGCATTATGGACCGAACAAGTCCATTTTGGAATAGAAACGAAATTGTACAAGTCCGGGGTAATAGGTCGGACAAGTCCGGGATGGCAAGAAAAGGTTTTCCAAACTGAAATTCAACAAGGAATGGACTAATCCGCTTGGACCACGGACAAGTCCGGACAACATCAGAGACCAAACCGGACTAGTCCGTGCAATGTGCCGGACATGTCCGGGCTCTGAAAGAAATTGAATTTCCTTAAGAAGAATAGGGTCACCAGACTAGACAGAAGTTATGGCTGAACAAGTCCGCACCATGACAATTTTAAATTTCTATTTTGTCCTAAATTCATTTTAATCTTGTTCCTTTTATTTTTCCCAGGGTTAAACATGTATAAGAATGTATGTCATGCATGATGGATGAAAATGAGGGTGTTACAAACCTACACCCCTTAAAATGAATCTCGCCCTCGAGATTCAACGCAGAAGGAAAGGGATAGAGAAATTCTTTCTTGAGTTCATCTTCTAGCCACCATGTTGCTTCCGATTCTACATGATGCTTCAATTGTACTTTGCACCATCGTATCACCTTGTTTCTTGTGACTCTCTCCTTTGTTTATATGATTTTGATCGGTTGCTCAGCATAAGTCAAATCGGCCTCTAATTCCAATTCTTCCATTGGCACTTGTTCTTCTGGTACCCTCAAGCACTTCTTGAGCTTTGAAATGTGAAACACATAATGAACATTGGAAAGATATGCTGGCATCTTCAACTTATATGATACTTCTCCACGTTTGGCCAAAATCTTATGTTGTCCTATATAGCGAGGTGTCCACTTGCCCCTAACATTAAAACGCTTATGACATCACATAGGTTATTCTTTGAGATACACATAGTCTCCTACTTCAAGGCTAAGTTTCTCTGCCTATTATCCACATAGCCCTTTTGTCTTGTTTGAGCAGCCCTCAAATTCTCTCGGTTTATCTGAACTTGCTTTTCAGCCTCTTGCAACACATCTGGTCCAAATACTTGGTTCTCTTCGATCTCATTCCAAAAAAAGGTGTCTACACTTCCTTCCATACAGTGATTTATATGGTGACATCTTCAACCTTTCTCGGTAACTGGTATTGTAGGAAAACTCAGCGTATGGCAAGATTTTGTCCCAGCTACATCCATGTTTCAAAGCACAAGCTCTCAACATATCCTCCAATATTTGATTTGTCCTCTCGGTTTGTCCATCGTTCTGTGGACGATATGCTGAACTAAAATTTATCCTTGTATCCATAACTTCATGAAGTTTCTCCCAGAACCTAGAGGTAAATTGAAAACCTCGGTCCGAGACTATCTTCTTCGGAACTCCCTATCAACACATAGTGTGCTCCATGTACAATTCTGTTAGCTTCGTGAGGGTATATGTGGTCTTGACAGGTATGAAATGAGCTGATTTGGTCAACCGATCCACAATGACCCATATTGTGTCATAGCCGGACTGGGTTCCCGGCAACCCAACTATGAAGTCCATATAGTTTTCTTCCCACTTCCATTTTGGAATCTTTAATGGCTGCAATAATCTAGCTGTCCTTTGATGTTCAACTTTGACTCGTTGGCACACATCACACAAGGCAACATACTCAGCTATGTTTTTTTTCATGTTGGCCCACCAATAATAGGTATTCAAGTCTTTGTACATCTTTGTACAGCCAGAATGAATTGAGGAAGGTGAGTCATGTGCCTCCTTTAATATAGTTTTCCGAATATGCTTTACGTTAGGCACAACAATCTGTTTCTCGAGCCATAGAGTACCTTGGTCATCCTCGTCAAATCTGAATTATCTCCCTTCTTGGGTCCGTTCTTTGATTTCTTGAATTTCCCCATCCTTGGTCTAGCCTTCTCGAATTTCTTGCTCCAAGGTTGGATTTAGCTACATAATCCCCATCTCATTCACAAACCCAAGATTCAACCATTGAAACTCCTTGCATAGCTCGGATGGCAATTCTCGAACCGTGAGTTGGTGGCTTACTTCTTTCTGACTCAAAGCATTAGTCACTACATTAGCCTTCCCTGGATGATAGTTGATTCCCATGTCACAATACTTGATGAGCTCCAACCATCTTCGTTGCCTCAAATTCAGGTCCGTTTGCGCGAATATGTACTGGAGACTCTTGTGGTCCGTGTAAATCTCACACTATGACCGAGAATGTAGTGTATCCATATCTTTAAAGCATAAAATATTGCTGCATGTTCGAGATCATGTGTGGGGTAATTCGGCTCCTGTTTCTTCAATTGCCTCTATGCATAGGCCTTCTTGCATGACCACACATCCAAGTCCTTGTCTTGATTCCTCACAATAGATATCAAAACTTCTGCTCACATCTAGCAAAACCAACACATGTGTTGTTGCTAACCTCTTCTTAAGCTCCTCAAAACTGTCCTTATAAGCTTGATTCCATTGGAACACTTTTCCCTTCATCAACAAATCAGTCATGAGCTTGGCTATGTTGGAGAAATCCTTGATGAACCGACGGTAATATCCAGCCATTCCCAGAAAACTCTTTATTTACTAGACATTCTGCGGTGGTTCCCCTTTAGAACATCCCTCACTTTTCCTGGGTCAACCGATACTCCTCCTCCCAAGATGATATGACCCAAAAATGACACTTTCCGCAACCAAAACTGGCACTTGCTGAATATGGCATTTAATTGGTGTTCCCTCTGTTTCTGCAATGTGAGCCTCAAATGCTATTCATGCTCCTCTTCACTCTTTTATTAGATCATGATGTCATCAATGAAAACTATCACAATCTTATCCAAATACTACATGAAGAACTTATTAACGAGATACATGAAGTATGCAGGTGCATTCGTCAATCCAAAAGACATAACAGTGTACTCATAAGACCCATACCGTGTCCTGAAAGTTGTTTCGGTTATATCTGATGGGCTAATTTTCATTTGGAAATATCCTGACCGAAGATCAATCTTAGAGAATATTCTTGCTCACTTCATCTGGTCGAACAGGTCCTCTATGCAGGGAAGAGTGTATTTATTCTTAACTGTCACCTCGTTGAGCGTCCGGTAATCCACACACACTCTTTGGTATCCATCCTTCTTATCTACGAAAAGCACTGGTGCTCCCCATGGTGAAGAGCTTGGGCGAGTGAAACCCTTTTCTAGCTGCTCCTGAATTTGCTTCTTGAGCTCTCCTAACTCCATAGGAGGCATCCTATATGGCCTCTTAGATATAGGTGCAATTCTAGATATTAATTCTATAACGAATTCTATGTCGCCATCGGGTGGCATACCTGGCAACTCATCTAGAAACACAACAAAAAATTCGCACACCACTGGGATCTCCTCAATCGCTGCACCATCTATTTGATTCAGCTCCACTTGCTTTTTTATCGTGTTGAGATGCTTCAAATTCTATGTTGACCCCTTCTTCATTTGTCAACTTCACCGTCTTTGTGGCACATTGAATTATCCCATTATGCTTCTGTAACTAGTCCATACCAAGTATTATGTCCAGTCCTTGCAAATCCAAGACAATGAGGTTGGCGAAGAAGTCTACCCTCTTATTCTAAGCCATACTTCTGGACATAATATATTTGTCCTCATCTCCCCTCCAGGAGACTTAACCAACAAGGTATACTTCACATGAGATATGGGAAAACTATACTTGGCAACATACTTTGATGCAATGAATGAATGTGATGCTCCATAATCAAATAACATAGTCACCGGGTTTGAGTTTGCGCGAAACATACCAATCACCACGTCATCCGCTTGTTGGGCTTCCTCCGTAGTAACATGATTCACCTTGCCACGAACAAAATTTTGCGGTCCACGGTTGCCTTGTGGCGCTCGTCCATTTGGTCTTGGGTTCTGTCTTAAAGCATTGTTCCCTTGACCAAGGCCTGACTTAGAACATTGATATGCAAAGTGTCCCACCTCACCACAAGTATAGCAGGACCTTGCTGCACCAGAATTGTTTGGACGGGCTTGGTTTTTGCATTAGCAGGAAAGTTGGTGTGGGGCGCATGAGGCATTGGAGGGTGAGGTGCTTGCATGGCGGGGCGTTGCTGCATAGGCTGAGCTAGGCGCGGTGGAATAGAAGCACGATATGAAGGAGCAGAGGGGTTGTAGTATGGCGCATTTGGCGGTGCAAGGCGGGGGCGAACATTGCTCTCTTGTGGCTGTCCTTGATACGACACCTTCCTCTTATTTCTGGCTCCATCTCATGAACCTTGTTATTAACCGCGATAGCTTTGTTCACAATCTTATGGAAATTTGCATAGTCACAATTATGCAATTGAACTTGAATTTCATTGTTTAGGCCTCTCATGAACAAATATTGCCTGCGGCTGTCCCGGTTGACATCCTCTGGAGCATACCTTGAGAGTTGAGTTATATTATTGAGAGACTCTCTCGCACTTGACTTTCCCTGCCTTATGTTCTGAAATTATATCCCCTTTAGGATCAAAACGCTATCCAGGACAAAGTGAGAACGGAAACTCTCCTTAAATTCAGCCCAAGTGATCCTCTCTTGATTTTCGTGGGTATTTTCATAGCGAGTCCCACCAATCCGCAGCTGCTCCACTAGCTGATGGGAAGCAAAAAGAACCATTTCCCTGTCATTGCATTGCACAATAGCAAGCAAAAAGAACCATCTCCATGTCATTGCATTGCACAATAGCGTGCTTCTTCTCCATAGATTTCAGCCAATCATCAGCTTCCATAGGATCATTGACTTGAGGAAAAGTGGGTGGCCTAGTCCTCATAAACTCTCCCAGTCTATTATGAGGTGGTTGGCGTTGTGGTGATGGAGGCATATGGGGCTGATTTTGTTTGTTGGCCTGCATCTGTCCCAAGGTTTGCATCACTGTCTGCATAAGTTGATTTTGCATAGCCAACAACAGTTGAAGGTTGACAGCCTTAGGTCCAGGTCTATTGTTGTTTTTTTGAGGTGCTCCATTGTTCTCCTCATTTTCATTGGCATCCTTTTGGTTGTGAGTCCTCGGCATATGAAGAAAGAGCAAGAGAGAAGAATTTAGAAAACGTCCCCAACTGTATGCATCAAGAGATATGAAACTAAGCAACTACCTGTACTAGCCTATGTGGACGTGGCAAACGCTAAATCATCCCACAATCCTCTACTGAGCACACAAGCAAACATTACATAGAAAACAGCACACCAAACAATACTCAACATTTCCTCGGTGTTCCTATGTGCTCAAAAGTGTCCATTCTATCTAGGTTGCGTCCTATGGTTAACCTGTCGCTCTAGTACCAACTTTTGACACCCAGTTCCGAAAATGAAGCAAGTGATGCATATGTGTGCCCATGATGTTTAACACACATACACAAGTGATTCACAAATGATAAACATATAATTACCATGACACAAGTTAAATAAGTTCTTTTATTACATTATTCAAATAATCCTCGAACTACAACTCTAATGATCATTAATGATAATACTACTGCAGCGGAAATAATCTAATTAAGCAACTTAGCAAACTGAGCAAACTAAGGAAAAGGGATAGTGCGGCTCCAAACAAGACCACAGACAAGTCGACGGCGGCACACAGCCTAGTACTTCGCATTATCCTCATGATACTCCCAAATATCACCTAAAACTGTTGGTGGGGGAATCGCAAGGGTGAGTGCATGTCGTTTCAGCAAGTGTGGGAAAGTATGACATGTAGGTTAAACAAGGAATGACAATAAATAATGGCTAATTGCATCAATGTACATTTAAAACATATGAAAAGCATCCTACAATGTTTTTGTGAATTGATCCCATCATACCTCGAGCAATTACCAATGTCTTGTCTATTACCATCAATTACCATTATATCTCATCCAACAATGATTATCCATAGAAATACCAAGTTCTTTACCATTATCATCGACCATATTCAATTATCACAACTCAAACCATAACCATAACCAATACCGAACCATAACCCAACCATAACCATCCGAAATCCCAAATTTCCTCTAATCATGTAGGTCATCAAGGTGCTCATAACCGGGAGCATGGCTATCATGATAGTTTTTAACACTCTACAGAGGTTGGACCACATTACCCACATGTTCGTGATTTCATCACCCATCAGCGACTAAAAAAACTCCCTTATACCAATTACACTTTCTTAGGTGGATGGCCAAAAGATCACAAAATAGCCTTTACAAAGGGACTACGAGCATATTCAGACCCATTAAGGTTTCACCGGTGGTGATGCCTTCGACTGAGCACATCCAACCAAGGGACCCCTCTTGTGCTGTTCGGATCCCTGGGTAGTCCCGCCACTATTGCAAACCAAACCAACTCCCATTCTCCACTCCTCCGAATGATCCGAATCAATGCTGGCGATGCACCTAATTAATTGGCTAAGGTGCACACATACTTGGCCTTGTGGTTGCACAGTTGTCCTGGCTTATTCTCGCATGAACCGATCCATAGATCCAATGCAAGCAAACCACCATATCGACCAACCCAGTCCACAAGACACGTTTGCTTAGATCTCCAAAGTCCCATGTTACCAATTAACCATGTTCATCAATGCTCATCATCCATTAGTTCATAATTAAGTCATTTGGTTGTTTTCCTATCGCAATTAATTAGAGCGAAGCAAAAAGGTAAAATACCCTTCCTGACTCTCTACAACATATTCCAAGCGACAAGGATGGTCAAACAAGTCTAGTAAACACCTATAAATTGGTTTCCTATCAATTTGGCACAAGCATGCAGTTTTGCAAACAAAACATTTGAAAACAGGATCAAAATGATCAAGGACACTTTCCTTGCTTCTGAGCTTGGTTAGGGTCAAAAGCTTTGAAGTTCTGGTATTGGAGGTCCTCGACAGCACCCTCTAGCGCAACACCTTCTGTTCTGCGCAAAAGACATATAAAACAACCATTATAATCAATTAATGCTCATATAGTACTCGATATGTCATGACATGCATGAATAGTGCAGTTATGTGGTAAAACATATTAATAAGTTTTTATTAATGTTTAATAGTTTCTAAAAGGATTGGACAGGTTTGGAATTGATTCGAGATATTTTGGAATTAATTCAGCACTAAATAGATTCAGATACTGAACTAGTCCACTGTTAGGGCCGGACTAGCCCGCCCTAGAAAGAATCTCCAATTTAGGGTTTTCTTGATCATCGAGAAGTGGGATTGAATTCACATGAAAAAGTGAAAGTAGAGGGAATACCACGTGTTTAGAGATCCAAAGATCAAGAATTGGTTGCAACACATGGAGCTTGACAATTAGGGCTTGATGAAGACGAGTTGATGGTGAATTGGTGATGAAGAACGAATAGTCAATGAAGATCTTGCTTGATTGATCCTCCTTCGTGTTCTCCTCCTCCTCCTTGTGGTTGGATCCTCTCTTGATGGTGGATCCCACGAACTAAGGCTAAGGGTTTCTTCAATTGTGGCAAAGAGATGAAAATTTGGGGTTATGGGTTGTTTATATAGAGGTGGAGAGGTAGGGTTTGATGGATTTTTAGTCTAATGTAGGTGGAGGCCGGGTGGGGTCCACTTCGGCTCCTTTGTGGTTGGGCACGAAGTTCTTGGACCCAATTAAGGCAATTACCCAAAAACCAAATGTGGGGAAATAACAGAATCCGAGTGGAATTCAACAGGCCGGAATAGTCTGCATTATGGACCAGACGAGTCCATTCTGGAACAGAAACAAAGTCGGACAAGTCTGGGATAATAGGTCGGACAAGTCCGGGATGGCAAGAAAAGGTTTTCCGGACCAAAATTCAACAAGGAACGGACTAGTACGCTTGGACAACGGACATGTCCGGACAACACTAGAGACCAAAACTGACTAGTCCATGCAATGTTCCAGACATGTTCGAGCTCCGAAGGAAACTGAATTTCCTAAAGAAGAATAGGGCCACCGGACTAGTCCGGGGTTATGGCCGGACAAGTCTGCACCCTAACAATTTTAAATTGTTGTTTTGTCCTAAATTCAATTTAATCTTGTTGCTTTTATGTTGCTTAGGGTTAAACATGTATAAGAATATATGCAATGCATGATGGATGAAAATGAGGGTGTCACGGTTCAATTTAGATTTTAAGTATCTCAATTTGATTCTCTCAGTCTCTCATTTATGTGTAAGTGAAATGTATCCTCACCAAGGCATTGTGCCTAAACTCATCTTACCTCCCTTATTTGCAACACATAATATTGCTAAGTCAAAAGAGTATGCCTTACGAGAATCAACTCAAAACAATTTTGATTCAAGACTTGATCATGTGTGATTGAATGAAGTGGATGTGGATATTTGAGATAACTCCCTTTTGAGTGGACTCTCTTGTTTTGCCAAGATGAAACATGGCTACTTTTTCTCTCTTTTTTTCTCATGCTTATGATGTAAGCATGCATTTTTCTTTTTCTTTTTCTTTTTCTTTTCTTGTAGTTGTGTCTTCTAGTCCCTTTTATGCAATAAATTTTGGAGAGAGTACTAAGCATGAATGATATGGAGTTTCTCTTTTTATTGTTGAATGGTGGTATGGTGGAAATTTGCTTACTTCTACTGTGGAAGTATAGCATGTGCAACTGAAGTCTTGAATTCAAAAGGTAATGAATGAAATCTTACATAGGTCTATACTAGTGTGACAAAGGTCAATGTGAAGATAAATAGCATATGCACAAGGTCTATAAATGGTAATGTATCATATGGCTTTGGTAGGTATTTCCAATCAAATGAGAGTAACTTAAATCTTTTAAGAATTTCTCCGGAAATCTAAGTTTCACTTTCAGACTAGGAATAGAAGCCCTATCACCATATCGCAACTCACAACAACTTAGAATGGATTAAGCTTTTGCTACCCATAATTTCCAAATCAAGGCAAAAGCAATTTTAGCCAACGAGAGCAATATGTTGGAGAGTAGTAAGTTGTAAATTAGGAACTTAAGAAAATTAAAATAGAGCAACTATTCATCGTTTGATCTATGTGAATTCCAAACCATTCTTACCGCATATCATTTATTTTAATTGAAAACAAATCTATCCTAATTATTATTTATATTTTTTTATATATGCGAGGGGTCGATACAATTTAACTCATGTGGGGGTCCTCCCCCAAGCTTGTCCTTCACTCACCTCCGTGATGAGGGTTGAACCCTTCATGTTGGAAGTATGCCGCGAGATCGGCTTGTTGTTGTTGTTGTAGCATGGAGTTGAGGTTGGGGAATTGAGCATCTATGTGTTCTTGCCAATCTTGGGTACCTTGGACATGCCCTTGGAGAGTGTTGTAGATGTCACCCATTCTCACTTCAAGCTCTTCCATACGTCTAGTGAGATCTGTCATTTCTTGGCTATAGTCATGATGTCTTCTAGCCGAAGAGGAATGACATCTTCTCATGGATGATGGAGGCAAGCTGCTAGAGCTTGATGTGGATAGGGGTGGCTTCCTTGTGGCACCTGGCCATCCATGCCAATACGGACCTTCAGTCTCATACGATGGAGGTTGAGTCCATCTGAGTGCAACACCCATTGGGTTCTCTTCCTCTTCGTACTCATTGTAACACACTCATTTTCATGCACAATGCATTCCATACATCCTCATACATGTTTAACATTAAGCCATGCAAAAAGCAACAAGATTAAAATAAATTGATGGCTAAACTAGAAATTGTAGTCCGTCAGGGTGCGGACTTGTCCGACCTCTAAACCGAACTAGTCCGGTATCCCTATCCCATGTTCGGAAAATTCAGTTTTCTTCAGAAGTGAAGACTTGTCCGGCCATAACCACGGACCAGTCCAGTGTCCCCATTACCATTCAGAAAAATTTAGTCTTCTTCAGAGCCTGGACTTGTCCGGCACACTGCACGGACTAGTCCATCGATGGATCTGATGTTTTCCCATACATGTCCGATTGCGAGCAGACTAGTCTGTTCTTATTGAAATTTAAGTCTGTGTAAATTTTTTTTTCTTTAACCCCCGACTAGTCCGACCATGCCAACCGGACTTGTCTAATTTCTACTCTATTGCTGAGCGGACTTGTCCGGTCCTACTTGTCCGATTTTTCCATCTGTTGCCAAACGGACTTTTCCGGTCCCTACCATAGACTAGTCCGGCCTTCGGAAACAAACTTAGATTTCTGTTATTTCTCCACGATTTGTTTTGGGGTAATTGCCTTAATTGGACCCAGGAACTTTATGCCCAACCTCAGAGGAGCCCAAGTGGACCCCACCACGCCCCCTACACGTCCCTCACCTGTAACCCTAGCTCTCCACCCCTTTATAAACAACCCAATACCCACACCTCTCCACCGTAATTGAGAACCCTTGCTGCCACTTTGGCCTTGTTGCAGACATCAAGAAGGATTCCAGGGGCAAGGGGGACGAGAGGAACACGAAGAATGACCAATCAAGATCGATCTTCATCGACTTTTCGACGAATTGACGTTCTTCATCAACTCATCTTCATCAACCGTAATCATTATGATCCAAGTCTCACGCCCAAATTTTGATCTTTGGATCTCTGAACACGTGTTATACCCTCTACAACCAAGTTTTCTTGCAAATTCAACTCCAATTCTTGCAGATCAAGAAAACCCTATTTTGCAATTTTTGGACAGGGCGGAATAGTATGGTCATGGTAGCAGATTAGTCCGGTGTCTGAATTTGAAAATTTCCTGAATTGAACCCAATTTGATCTAAATTAATTCCAAACCTGTCCAAATTTGTTAGAAACTATTGTAACTAGTTAGTAAACATTAATAGCGAATCATTAATAAGTTCTACCTCACAATTGCATTAATCATTCATATCATGGCATATTGAGTATTATATGAGCATTATTTGATTGTAACATTTGTTTTGCATGTTTGCCACTCGGAATAGAAGGAATTGACGTAGAGAGTGCTTTCGAGGATCTACAGAACAAGAATTTCGAAATCTTGGATCCAAATCAAACTCAGGAGCAAGGCAAGTGTCCTTAACCATATTGATACTATCTTAAAGGTTTTGTTTGCAAAATTGCATTGCTTGTGTCGAAATTGATGGGAAAACCCAATTGTAGAAGTTTACTAGTTTTGTATGACCACCCTTATCGCTTGAAATCAATATAGAGAGTCGGGAAGGGAATTTTACACTTTTTGCTTCGCAATGGACAATTTTGTTTGGAATCAATCAAATGGCTCAGTTGTGAACTTTTGAACACATGAATGATGAGCATTGATATTAATGACCCTTTAGCAACATGGTGCTTAGGGATCTAAGCAAGTTGGTTATGTTGAATGGGTTGGACTGTTTTTCGTTGTTTTGCTTGCTTTAGATCTAAGGAACGGTTCATGGAGCGACCATCCAGGATTTGCAGTGCTACCACAGGGCCAAGTATGGGTGCGGCTTAGCTGACTAATTAGTGTTTTGCTAGTACTATTTGCACCATTTTTAAGGATGCTCGGGAAAGGGATAGTCGGATGGGTTTGTAGAGATTGGTGGGACTACCCAGGGAGCCGAATGGCTCAAGAGGGGGCCTTGGTTGGATGTGCTCAATTGGAGACATCACCACTGGTGAAATCTTAGTGGGGTTCAAATATGATAGTAATCACTTCGTGAAGCCTATGTTGTGATCTCGATGCCACACACCTAAGGAAGTGTGAGACGACATAATTGAGATTCCATAGTCCTCAAAAGTTGTGGAAATCACGAACTTGTGGGTAAAGTGGTACAACCTCTGCAGAGTGTGTCTAAAACTATCATGATAGTCGTTCTCCTGGTCATGAGCAACCTGGACCCTCACATGATTAGAGTAAGGGACTTTAAATTTTGTTTAAGAGCTTGAATTGAATTGGGAATTAGTAATGGTTTATTAATTGACTTTGGTATATGGAATTGATGAAATTGAGACATATGAGCTGTTATGAGTTGAATATGGATTATTATTGATGATATTGGTTATTTAAGTTGAAATTGATGCTATTTGGGATATTTTGGGGAGGACCACACTTAATGATCATATAATTGCATCTTCAACTGTTTTATATGTACTTTTATGCAATTAGCCATTGTTAATTATCATGTCTTGCTTAATCTACATGTCATACTTTCCCACACTTGCTGATTACGACATGTGCTCACCCTTGCTATTCCCCCAGCAAATTTAGATGCATGTGACAATGTGGTGTACCAGGAGGTCTTTGAGGAGTTCTAAGCGCGCGTGTTACCGTCAAGCTTGCTTGTGGAGTTTGGAGTCATTAGTGTTTAGTGTTTTCCGCTGCAGATGTTTGAGTTGTATTTGATACTATTTGGTTTGTAATAAGGTTCTATTATTAGTATTATTAATCGAGACATGATTTATCTGTTTATCGTTCGTGGATCCCTTATGTATGTGTGTTAAACATCCTGGGCACACATATGCATTACGCTTGGTTCATTTTCGAAACCGGGTGTCACAAATTGATAACAGACCCGTGTTTGACCATTGGACGCATGCCTAGTTAGAATGGACACCACAAATCACTTAGGACTTCTTTCATATTCTAAATTTGCATGTTTTGTGCAATTTTGCCTTCCACTAGCTATATAAGTGAGAAAATTTTGTGCTTTTTGCTGCTGCTGCAATTTTTGCTATTTTTCCATCGTTTTGCGCAAATGCACATCCCGTCATCTTAATTTATGGCTGCTGCGCTGAAATTGAATTTTCCACTTTTTTCCCATTGCTGCTATGTCTTTTCTTGTCTCTTCTTGCCGAAATAGAATGTTCACTAGAACCTGTGTCCCACAGTTGCACCGACCATCACTTCACACACCAATGAACCATCCCATGTCCATTCGTGTAGATCGTTAGTGCTCGCATGGATTTTATGTGCTGATTGTATGATTGCTTGTTTGTGTGCTTGGTGTGCATTGTGGAGACGTCTAGTGTTTTGTCCACATCTGCACATAGTAGAGAGTTGTGGGATCCTTGTCCACATCCTCTAAAAGGGTTATTAGTATTAATATGGAATTGTTTAGTTACGCATACCTGATTCATATAGTTGGGGCGTTTCTTTCCAAAATCTAAATTCTTCCATCTCTACTATTCTTTCACCAACGGATGTCGAGGATCCGTAACTAAAACAATGCAAATGGAGAAAATAAGAACGATGAGGTACCTGAGAATGTGAACCTTCCCGGCTGCCAGACTTCTCCATCTTCTTGGGGTGTCGGCGTGGATGATAAGATGGGTTTTCCGCATAGATCAAATTCTTCATGAATGCAATGAGCGGATCCACCTTTGGAGCTATGATTTCGACCTCTTGAATGTGTTTAAGATTCGGCCCATACTTGATACGTTTCATGGAGCATTGCTCTAACTTTGTGTGAAAGTTAAACTTCTTGTCCTTGCCATTGATATGGAAGTGGATTTCTCTAGCTCCTACATCTATGGGAGCCTTTGCGGTGCTTAGGAACGGTCACCCAAGAATGAGCGGCGTATCCTTCTCGACCGCCATGTTGAGCACAACAGAATCCACAGGTATGAAGCAATTTCGGATTTTCACCGGAACATCTTCAACGATTCCCGGAGGATAACGGACTGAAGAATCAGCCAATTCGAGCTACATTGGTGTTGGATTAAGTTTCGTGAAGTTTAGCCGGTCGAAAACCACCTTGGGCATCACATTCACACTTGCTCCAAGGTCACAAAGGGCCTTGTCAAAGTGGTGAGCCCCAATCGAGCATGAAATTGTAGGACATCCAGGGTCCTTCAGCCAGTTGCCTCCTTGTAGAGAAATCATATTAGCACTTTCCACGGGAGGTTCGAGCTGTCCTAGCATCTTGCCATTCTCCACTGGAGGAACAACTGCTGCCAGTTGAGCCAACTGAGTTTCCAACATTTTGTTGAAACTCAATTGATTCTTGAAGGCTAAGGATAGTCCTTCAATCCTGGCGTTAATGCTCTCTAGGGTATTGTCATTGGCTGAAAACTTCTTGGATATAGCCTCGTTGATCTTCAACTAGCCAATGGCAAGTTCTCTCATGTTGGGTTGATTTCCATTGTTGCCATTGTTGTGGTACCCTTCTTAAAAGAATGGACGTGGTTTCCCGCACCCTTGACCTCCTGGATGATTGCCATTGTTGTTTCGATTTTTAGCTATGTATAGGGCACCCTCACGAGTTTCTGGGTAGTCATTGCCCAAATGGCCTATGTTGCCACAGACTTCACAAGTGATGTGAGAGTCTAAGGCATAGGCATTGCCACATACCTCACAATTGCTTTGTCCGTCAACCTTCTTCATAAGGAGGTCCAATGTGGCATCAATCGTGTCCACCTCCTTCAAGGTGTGCATACCTCACTATAAAGTATGGAGATGCTCGTCGCTTCAACCCATGTTTGACACCATCTTCTCAATCAAATATTGGGAATTGGGCACCATGAGTGAGAAGAAGGCGCCTCCAGCAGCAGCATCAACATGGTCACCGGTGGAAGGAATCAGCCCGTTGTAGAAGTTTTAGATGATGAGCCAGTCGTCCATCCCATGGTGGGGACAGGCTAGGATGTACTCTAGAAGCCTTTCCCAAGCCTTGGGAACAGATTCCTTGGCATCTTGCTGGAAGCTGGAAATTCTTCCACGTAGGGCATTGGCCTTGCCCAACGGGAAAAAATTGACGAGGAATGCGCCAGAACATTTCTCCCAAGTGTCTTCAGCACTTCAGTTCCCGTAGAACCACTGTTTCGCTCTCCCAAGAAGAGAGATCTGAAACAGCCCAAGACGTACAGCATCGGGATATATATCCTTGATCTTAAAAGTGTTGCAGATCTCAAGGAACTGTTGCAGGTGAGCACTTGCATCCTCGTTAGCCTTCCCACAAAATGGGTTGGCTTGCACCATAATGATAAGGCCAGTCCTGATTTCGAAGTTTACGTCTCCTGTGTTAATAGTGGACCCAATAGGCACATTGTTAGCAGAGGGAGCCAAAAACTCACAAAGGATCTTCTGTGCCATTAGCATTTCCATTGTTGGTGCAGTAACGCAGGCTTCCTTTGTCGCTTGAAGCTTCATAGGAGTAACAACACGAGGTCGATCTCTTGGAAGGAATTCAGGATTTTTATCAATGTATTCTGGCAAGTGGAAACCAGACATAAACTACCCTATTTTTACATAAAATGTGAAAACAAAGAAGGGTCATCCTACTAAAACCTACCAGGGTCCTATCTTATTTACTCAATCATGCAATACTTCGGCTACCTTCCGCGGCAACGGTGCCAGAAATGCTTGTTGACAGTTCCTACACACTACTAACAATTCATCTCTAGCAGTGGTGCCAAAAATGCTTGTTAATAGATTTTAGATTATACATTTTAATCCGCAAGCGCACGGAAACTATCAATGTAGCATTTCCCCTCTAAGAGTATTCCCAAAGGGTGTCATTTATATTCTCCCAAAGGAAGGCTAGATGGAAGTAAAGCAATCATCAAGGGGAGAGGCTAGGTTGTTCTAGATAGGGTTCTTGCAATGATGGATAAATGATAGTTGGAGTAGTGTGACACACGCAAGAGCATTCTATCCTAAGGGGATAAATGAGGTTAAGGGGGAATAGGCTAAGGGTTAGGTAGAGACTCCTACTATGCTTCTAATATACATATACATAGCCTAAGTTAGTTACTAATGATCATGTCACTTTATGAATTCTCATGTTAAGTGGATGAACACATTGGCCATGGGTTTACACCTAGCAATATTAGGATGACTCCCACCAAGAGCCTGTGGTATAGCCGAACGTGGAGGATTACAATGTACAGACAGGGCTGTCACCACCTACTGCCTACCTCTTCAATCTGTGGGTTTACGAGACATTCAACGCTGCTCTATATCCTAGCACCATGCTATCATATTAAGCAATTACCTTAGAAGCCTAGGAAGAAGCCATCCTAAGGCAATGAACTAAATCATCGTTGAACCAATGTTAATTCATAGCACAAGTGATTCATGTTAACATAATCATGTCATAGCTAATTAGACTGTAGTGGGGGTATGTAGTGTTTATGATGACATAATGACAATGATATAGCATAATACTAAATACTACGCCTACCGCATACATGGAATCCACAATTAAACAATAAATACTTCATCCAAATATATGAACAATGGAAGACTAAAGATAACATCTTTATTGAGAGCAAAGTCATAAATACAAATAGGAATATAAGAGCCATACCTTTTCCAATTAGGAATTTTGAAGAGACTCCTTCTACTCCACCCCTAATTTGACTATGGACTAGAGACTCTCCCCTTTACAGCCTATACTCGTCCAAACCTATGGAGAGTAGTGGATACAATGGATGAATACTAAAGTGGTGTGTATTGAAGTGAGGGGTGAGGGGTCCTATTTATAGCTTGAAGAAGGGCCAGTTCCTGCCACCTGAAGCACGCGAATCTGTCACCCATGACCACTTCAAGCCGGGAGGAGCCAACACATGGTGTTTGACCGTGTTTGGCGCCAGGACCTAGTGGGTCGACTAGAGGGGTCAGCCGACCTGGTCTTGGCTCCTTTTGCGTTGTGCTTTATCCAGGTCTCTGCCAGGTGCGTCCCATTGACTGTTAACTGTGCTACACTGTCGGATGGCCTCGGATACTTCTGTTTGTGAGCCATTTAATCCATGTGTTTCCACATGTCATCGCTTGATTGGCTGGAATGATATTTTATAGGGTCCATCTCCTTATTTTGTTCCAGTTCTGCATAGAGTCCCTGCATGCACTACTTTCTCCAAAGACAAGTGGAAATACAAAGGTGATGTGTGCAAGAAATTATATCTCCTTGACATAATTAAGTTATATTGACAGGTGAAATTGGTATATAACAACCGTCAACACACGCACACGCGCGTTTCTCGATTTTACGCATGTTTATCATGTGACTTGTGACTTGCGATGTTGCGCGTTCGCGTTGTGTCGAGTTGTTTTTGACGGTTGCTACCCACTACTATCAATTCATCCCTAGCGGTGGTGCCAGAAATGTTTGTTAATAGATTTTAGATTATAGATGTAAATCCGCAAGCGCACGAAAACTATTGATGTAGCATTTCCCCTCTAAGAGTATTCCAGAAGTATGTCATTTATATTCTCCCAAAGGAAGGCTAGATTGAAGTAAAACAATCATCAAGTGGAGAGGCTAGGTTGACCTTGCTAGGGTTCTAGCAAGGATGGATAGATGATAAATTGGAGTAGTGTGACTCAAACAAAAGCATTCTATCCTAAGGGGATCAATAGGGTAAAGAGTGACTAAGCTAAGAGTTAGGTAGAGACTCCTACAATGATTCTAATGTACATATACATAGTCTAAATTAGTTACTAATGATCATATCAATTACGAATTATCATGCAAAGTTGATTAACACATCGGGCAAGGGTTTACCCCTAGC
Organism: Tuctoria greenei; assembly: GCA_036927565.1. Classification (NCBI taxonomy): domain Eukaryota; kingdom Viridiplantae; phylum Streptophyta; class Magnoliopsida; order Poales; family Poaceae; genus Tuctoria; species Tuctoria greenei. The sequence continues at coordinate 20,399,876 of JAYESD010000007.1, read as the reverse complement.
AATACTAGGATGACTCTCGCCTAGAGCCCGTGGCACAGATGATTGTGGAGGATTACAATGGACAGATAGGGCTGTCACCACCTACTGCCTACCTCTTCAATCCATTGGTCTACGAGACATTCAACGCTGGTATCTATCGTAGCACCATGCTAGGATATTAAGTAATTACCTTAAGAGCCTAGGCACAAGCCATCCTAAGCCAATGAACTAAATCATCATTGAACCAATGTTAATCATAGCATAAGTGATCCATGTTAACATAATCATGTCATAGCTAATTAGACTATAGTGGAGGTTTATAGTGTTTATGATGATATATTGAGAATGATATAGCATAATCATAAATACTACTCCTACCACAAACATGGAATCCTCAATCAAGAAATGCTTCATCCAAGTATATGAACATTGGAAGACTAAAGATAACATATTTATTAATAATAAAGTCACAAATACAAATAGCAATATAAGAGCAATACTTTTCCCAATTGGAAATCTGGAAGAGACTCCTACTCCTCTCCTACTTGGACAATGGACTAGAGACTCTCCTTTTTACAGCCTATACTCCTCTAAACCGATGGAGAGTAGTGGATACAATGGATGAATACTCAAGTGGTGTGTGTTGAAGTGAGGGGTACTATATATAGCTTAGAGACGGGTCGGTTCCGGCCACCAAAAGCGCGCGAATCAGTCTTCATTGTGAACCGGGCACCACGGGGAGTCGACACGTGGAAGCGGGCCGAGTTTGGCGCAAGGAAGTGTTCGGCCGAACCCCCTAGTCGATCGAACAGAAAAGTTGACCAATTCTGGTGTGCTTCCTCGGGGTTACTTCAGAGCTGTCCCATTGACTGAAATAGGTGCTACACTGTTGGACGACCTCGGATACTTCTATTTGTGAGCCATTTAATCCATGTGGTGCCTCGTGGCATTGCCTGATTGGATGGAATGATATTTTATAGGATCCATCCCCTTGTTTCACTTTAGTTCTGCATTGAATGTCTGCATGCACTACTTTCTACAAAGACAAGCGAAAATAGGTTAAATAGAAAGTTGATGTGTGCAAAAAATGATACATACTTCAGATAATTGAGTTATATTGATGGGGAAATTGGTATATAACAACTGTTAACAATTGTGTTTCACCAAGCCTTTATTTTTTCTGTCACATATATGTTTTGGAATACTTCATCAAAACCTAGACTGCCAGGTCAACATGAGGAGTAATATGAGGCATGACTATAGACACATGTTTAATATGTGTCATGCCCATAACTGCCCACATTAGGTGCATGTTGAGGGATTCCAGGGGGCAGATTCCTGGAACTATGGCAGATCGAATATGAGGCGGTTGCTAATCCTATAGTATAAGGAGACGTCCTGTATACCAGAGAATGGAAACACACAAAAACTCGCCTCTCACAAACTACTCCGCGTCGCCATTTTTTGCCATGTTGTCCCTTCATCTGCTGTGCAGCGGATCAAGGAAGAACGATGTCTCTGAGCCGACGCCGGTTATCTCAAGACCTGCATGGGTGCCAGCGATCAGGTTTCTAGGAAGTGCGCTCGCATGACCACTCACGGCACTTCCTGCATCCTCTATATCTTCATCAGGTTCGTCAACTTCATTCTCTACTTCATAGTAGGACGATCTGTAAGTGGATCACTTGATCTATGGCTAATTCGATTTATTCGATATGCATTTTATTTGCATATAGTTCAATTCAATTTTGTGTAATACTAGCACTATTTATTTTGACTGCTAGTAGAACTGTTCTAGGTGTTTTTCTGTTTCGGATCATCATATTAATTGCATTCCATGTATATTTTACAAAAATCCAGAAACCTAAATGAATTAACATGACTGGAGATACTATGCATTAAAACTCGAGCGATTTGTCGGGGTGACAATTTTAAGAGATGGTAGACAGGAGTCAAGTTCTGGCTCATGACGATGAAGATCTGGCAGGTGATTTCCCTAGTTCTTCCTCTCACTGGGAGCTGAACTGTGACTATGATATGGACAATTCCACTTGTCTCGGCTGCCTATTGTCACTTTTGTCATATCAGCCATGTGATACTTACATGAACCACACCTCTGGAAAGGAACTATGGGACACCCTAGACCGCAAATATGCGGAATCAGATGTTGGACGTGAACTATATGTTAATGACCAGCACCACGAATACAAGATGGTTGATGACTGATATATTGTGGAACAGGCTCATGAGATCTAATTTCTGTTGGGAGAACATGCAAATTTTTATACGATCTTGCCTAACAAGTTCATAGTTGGTGGAATTATTACCAAACTGCATCCATCTTGGAGAAGTTTTTCCACAAGCCTTAAACACAAGAAAGAGGTTATGACAGTTGAAAGTCTGATCTCAACTCTTGATGTTGAGGAAAAGGCAAGATCCAAGGATGTGTCTCGTTCTATTCCATAGGAAGGCACTCCATCTAATGCCAAAGTGGTTGAAAGTAAATCTGGTGGTGGCAATAAGAACAACAAGAACTAGAAAGGGAAATCCAAACAAAACACTAGCTTTAAGAAGAAGAAGAAAGAAGACTTGACTTTCTTTGTGTGCGGCGAGCTTGGCCACATAGCCAGGAAATGCCGCAATAGAAAAGGCAAGAAAGGTGGTGGTCAGAAATCTGTGAATGTCACTATTAGCGAGGCTGGATGAAGGTCTGGATCAGGGTATGTTCCCAAAGTTTTTCTAGCGTGTCATTCCACTAATTGGTGGTCAGACACAAGAGCTAATGTGCATGTTTGTTTTAACTACATTTTTTTTTCTTCTTATCAGGCTACCGATAGTTGCTCCATTTTGATGGGCATTGGGTCCAAGACTGATGTACACGGAATTGGAAGAGTTGATCTTAAGTTGACCTTCGCAAAGACCTCTCTTCTAAGAATGTGCAACACATCCCTAGAATAAATAGGAACCTGATTAGTGGTTTTCTATTGTGTCATGATGGCTATAGGTTAGTGTTTGAGTCGAACAAATTTATTGTTTCGAAGTTTGGTGTATTTATCGGAAAAGTCTATGATAGCGGAGGTCTGTTCCGCCTTTCATGTGTTGAAGATTGTATTAATCTTGTGAACTCAGTTGCTTGTTCTAGTTCTGGATGCAATAGACGAGAGGCCATGGTTTGGCACTCTCAGCTTTGTCACATTATTATGATCGCATCATTAAATTGTCCAAACTTAATTTGATTCCGAAAATTCCTGTTGAGAGAAGATCTATGTTTCAGCGTGTGTGCAAGCTAAACAGCCACGTAAACCTTTTAAAAGTGTGGAAGAGAAGTGCTTGTCACTAGTAGATCTTAGTCACTCAGATTTGGGTGAAATGAATTAAATTTTGACTAGAGCGAGGAAGAAATATTTTATATCTTTCATTGATGATGCTACTAGATGATGTCATCTCTATCTTATTAAAATAAAATATGAGGCACCAGACCGTTTTAAAATCTATAAAGCTGAGGTAGAAAACCAACTAGAAAGAAAAATCAAACGTGTTAGGTCTAATAGAGGAGGAGAGTATCTTTCTAATGATTTTGGCGAATATTGTGCAGAGCATGGAATTATCCATGAGACAAGAGCTCCCTACTCACCCCAATCTAATGGAGTGGCTGAGCAGAAAAATTGAATACTAACGGACTTGGTTAATGCCATGTTGGACAGTTCGGGTTTATCCAACTTATGGTGGCGGGAAGACATTTTAAACGCATGTTTTGTGCTGAATCGAGTTCCATCATCCACGGGTGAAATAACCCCATATGAAGGATGGAAAGGAAGAAAGCCACCTCTCGGTTTCTTACGTGCGTGGGGATGTTTGGCCAAAGTTAAAGTGCCTAATGTAAGAAACGAAAAATTGGGACCAAAAACCGTGGTCTGTGTCTTTCTAGGATACGCACAACATAGTGCGGCCTATAGATTTTTAGTGATTAAATCTAAGATTCTTGATGTGCATGTTAACACCGTGACTGAATCTCATGATGCCACATTTTTCGAGACTATTTTTCTAATGAAGGATAGAGTTGCAGGTCATAGTGAGGCATCTACTAGTTTAACTCCTGATCCTTTTTTAATATCCTTACCATGTTCTTACACTAAAAATCCCATTGAGGAAGACAGTACAAATATTGCTCCTCGAAGGAGCAAGAGACAAAAGATTGAGAAATCCTTTGGTGATGATTTTATTGTCTACCTCATTGATGATACATCCCAAACATACTCAGAGGCATATGCCCCTCGATGTATATAATGATATGGAGTCCACTTTAACTAATGAGTCTTGGGAAATATGTGATTGTCCTGTTGCATGTAAACCTATTGGATGTAAGTGGATATTCAAAAATAAGCTCAAACAAGATGGTACATTCGATAAATATAAGGATGGACTTGTAGCTGAGGGATTTACCAAAGGAAGGCGATGATTTTTTGATACTTATTCACCTGTTGCTAGGCTAACCACAATTCGTGTGCTTGTTGCACTTGCTGCGTGTCATGATCTCCTCATTCATCGAATGGATGTGAAGATGGGTTTCCTAAATGGCGAGCTCGATGAGGAGATCTATATTAAGCAGCCTGATGGTTTTGTGGTGCCTGGGCAAGGGAACAAAGTGTGTAAGTTACGAAAATCCTCGTATGGCCTCAAGCAGGGACCAAAGTAGTGGCATGAGAAGTTCGATAGAACTATGACCTCAGCAGGCTTTGTGGTAAATGACACTGACACATGTGTGTACTATCGGTTTGGTGGGGATAAGGGAGTAATACTGAGCTGATATGTTGATGAGATATTAATTTTTTGGACTAGTATCGATGTGATAAATGATGTAAAATTATTATTGTCCCAAAATTTTTATATGAAGAATTTGGGAGTGGCTGATGTTATTCTAAATATCAAACTGATTAAGGGCAAGAATGAGATTACTTTATAACAATCTCATTGTGTGGAGAATATTCTGAGTCGATTTAGGTACTCAGATTCTAAAGCTTCACCAATGCCATATGATCCCAGTCTAAAGCTTCGCAACAGTAGAGGATAAAGGATTAATCAGTTGAGATATTCTGAGATTATTGTTTCTCTTATGTATCTTGCTGGTGCAACCAAACTTGACATCTCATTTGCAGTAAGCAAATTGAGCAGATTTACTTCCAATCCTAGAAGAGGTCACTCGTGCGCACTAGAACATGTAATGAGATACTTGAGAGGTACATCAACATATAGACTTCACTATACGGGGTACCTGTAACACCCTCATTTTCATCCATCACGCATTGCATACATTCTTATACATGTTTAGCGTTACGCAACACAAAAGGAATAAGTTCAAAAAAAATTATAATCATACAAGAAAGTAATAACCTGTTGTTGTGTGGACTTGTCCGGATTTGTACACCGGGCTAGTCTATCTAACTCTTTGTTGTTCTCCCTGGGTAGGGCGTACTTGTCCGATTTGGACCCCGGACTAGTCTGGTGTTGCTCTCTGTTGTCCTTCCGGACTTTTCCGTTAATGCTGTGGACTAGTTCGAGAATGTTTTTGATGTTTCCTAAGTCATACCCAGGACTTGTCCGGCCTAGCACTGGACTTCTGTAACTTCGATATACCCCCGAAAGGACTTGACCAGTTTGACCCTAGACTTATCAGTTCAACTTTCTGAATTTCAACGGACTAGCCTAACCCATAGCAGACTTGTATGGTGTGCCCAACTCAAATTCGGTTTTTCCTCCATGATATGTTATGGGGTATTTTTCTTAATTGGGCCGAAGATTTTTGTGTCCAACGTGTGTGGAGCCCATGTGGGACCCCACGCCGGCCTCCACCACCCTAAACTCGAAATCCATCAAACCCTACCACCTCCACCTCTATATAAACACCCCACCACCCACACTTTTCATCCCTTTGTCACAATTGATGAAGTCCCAAACCCTAATTCGTGAGATCTGCAGTCAAGAGGAGTGCACCACACCAGGAGAAGGGAAGGATGAAAGAGAAGGTTCAACCAAGATCGATCTTCATCAACTCATCGACAACATCATCAATTCTCCGCCAATTCTCCACCTTGCTTGGATCTAAGCATCATGATCTCGAGTTTCATCGAATTCTCGACCCTTGAGTTGTTGAATTCCTTGGATGTGCTCAGTTGGAGGCATCGCCACTAGTGAAACCTTAGTGGGTCTGAATACGCTGGTAACCCTTGGTAAAGACTATTTTGTGATCTCTTGCCCATACACCTAAGGAAGTGTAATTGGCATAAGGGAGGTTTCTTTAGTCGCTGACGGGTGACGAAATCATAAACTTGTGGGTAAAGTGGTACAACCTCTGTAGAGTGTGTCAAAAACTATCATGATAGTCGTGCTCCCGGTTAAGAGTACCTGGATGACCTACATTATTAGAGTGGAACTTGGGATTTGGGATGGTTTGGTCATGGCTATGGTTATGGTTATTGTTATGGTTTGTGTTATGATAAATGAACATGGTTATTGTTGAAAGTAAGAATCTGGTGTATGGATGGATAATTGATGATGGATTCATATTATGTTAATTATGTGCGATATGATGGGATTATTTCACATAGACACTGTAGGATGCTTTTCACATGATTTAAATGTACTTTTCAGGAAATAGCCATTATTATTATCATTCCTTTTTAAGCTACATGCCACTATTTTCCCACACTTGCTGAGTACGACACGTGCTCACCCTTGCAATTCCTCTACCAACAGTATTAGGTGATGTTTGGGAGTATCCTGAGGATAATGCGGAGTTCTAGGCTGTGTGCTGCCGTCAGCTTGCATGTGCTGTTGCTTGGAGCCGTGTTATTCCCTTTGCTTAATTGCTTAGTTTTGCTCAGTTTAGATTATTTCCGCTGCATTAGTTTCAGAACTATTAATAATGATCATTAGAGCTGTAATTTTGACGATTAGATGAATATAGTAATAACAGTACCTTCTTAATTAACTTATGTTGTGGTAATTTTCTGTATATTGTTTGTGATGCACTTGTGTATGTATGTTTAAACTCCTAGGCATACATATGAGTTGCACATGGTTCATTTTTGGAACCGGGTGTCACAAATTGGTATCAAAGCCACAGGTTGACCGTAGGATGCAACCTTGATAGAATGGACACTTTAGACCGCATAGGAACACTCAGGAAACATTGCGGCTTGTTTTGTGTGCTGAATGCTATGTAATGTTTTCTTGCGTGCTTGTGTGCTTAGTAGAGGATTGTGGGATGCGTCCACATTTACCACATCCATATAGGCTAGTATAGGTAGTTTCTTAGTTTCACATCCCTTAATGCATATAGTTGGGGTTGTTTTCTAAATTCTTCTAACTCTTGCTCTTTCTTCAGATGTCGAGGACTCGCAACCAAAGGAATGCGAATGTTGAGGAAGAGGTGAACAAGGGAGAACGTCACCACAACAATGGACCTGGACCTGAGACTGTCAACCTTCAGCAGTTGTTGACTATGCAGAATCAACTTATGCAGACTGTGATGCAAACCTTCGGACAGCTGTAGGCCAATAACCAGAATAAACCCCATATGCCTCCACCACCACCACCCCACCTCGTCATAATAGATTGGGAGACTTTATGAGGACTAGGCCACCAACTTTTGCTCAGGCCAATGATCCTATGGAAGCTGATAATTGGCTTAAAATCTGTGGAGAAGAAGCTCTCTATTGTCCAATGCTATGTCTGGGAGAAGGTTCTTTTTTCTTCCCATCAGCTAGTTGGAGCAGTTGTGCATTAGTGCGACTCGCTTTGCAATGCCCATGAAAATTAGGAGAGGATCATTTGGGCTGAATTCAAGGAGAGCTTCCATGCTCACTTTATTCCTGAAGGTGTTATGATCCTAAAGAGGTAGGAATTTGAGAACCTAAGGAAGGAAAAGTCAAGTGTGAGTGAGTATCTCAATAAATTCACTCAACTCTCAAGGTATGCTCCAGATGATGTCAACCGGCACAACCACAAGCAATAACTGTTTATAAGGGGTCTAAACAATGAGATTCAAGTACAATTACTCAATTTTGACTATGCAAACATCCAGAAGCTTGTGGACAAGGCCATTGTGGTTGAAACCAAGGTTCGTGAGATGGAACAAGACAATAAGAGGAATATGCCATATCAAGGGCAGCCGCACAGGAGCAATGGCCATCCTCGCTTTGCGCCACCAAATGCACCATACTACAACCCCTCTGCTACTGCATATCATGTTGTTATTCCACCGCGCCCAGCTCAACCAATGCAGCAACGCCCTGCCATGCAAGCGCCTCACCCTCCAATGCCTCATGCGCCTCGCGCCAATTTTCCTACTAATGCTCAACACCAAGCTCATCCAAAGAATTATGGTGCAGCAAGGTCATGCTATGCCTGTGGTGAGGTGGGACACTTTGCATCTCAATGTCCTAAGTTAGGCCTTGGACAAGGGAACAATGCTCCAAGACAGAATCCAAGACCAAATGGAGGGGCCCTACAAGGCAACTATGGATCGCAATATTTCATTCGTGGCAAAGTGAACCATGTATCTACGGAGGAAGCCCAACAAGCGGATGACGTGGTGATTGGTATGTTTTTCGCAAACTCTAACCCGATGACTATGTTTTTTTGGTTCTGGAGCATCGCATTCATTCATTGCATCAAAGTATGTTGCCAAGTATAGTTTTCCCATATCTCATATGAAGTATACCTTGTTGGTTAAGTCTCCTGGAGGGGAGATGAGGACGAATATAGTATGTCCAAAAGTAAGCCTTAGAATAAGGGGGTGACTTCTTCGCCAACCTTATTGTTTTGGATTCGCAAGGACTAGACATAATACTTGGTATGGACAGGTTGAGGAAGCACAATTGGATAATTCAATATGCCACAAAGACGGTGAAGTTTACAAATGAAGAAGGGGCCAGCATAGAATTTGAAGCATCTCAACACACACAAAAGTAGGGGGGGCTGAATCAAATGGACAGTGCAGCAATAGAGGAGATCCCGATGGTGTGCAAATTTTTGGATGTGTTTTCGGATGAGTTGTCAGGTATGCCACCTGATCGTGACATCGAGTTTCATAGTGATTTAATACCTGGAATGACACCTATAGCTAAAAGGCCATATAGGATGCCTCCTATGGAGTTAGCGGAGCTCAAGAAGCAAATTCAAGAGCAGCTAGAAAAGGGTTTCATTCGCCCAAGCTCTTCGCCTTGGGAAGTGCCAGTGCTATTCGTGGATAAGAAGGATGGATATCAAAGAATGTGTGTGGACTACCGAGCTCTCAACAAGGTGATGATTAAGAACAAGTACACATTGCCCCGTATAGAGGACTTTTTCGATCAAATGAAGGGCGCCCGTGTCATCTCCAAGATTGACTTGAGGTCAGGCTATTTCCAAATGAAGATTAGACCATCGGTTATACCCATAATGGCTTTTCGGACACGGTATGGGTCCTATGAGTACACCGTTATGTCATTCGGATTGACGAACGTGCCTGCATACCTCATGAATAAAGTCTTCATTGAATACATGGATAAATTCGTTGTATTGTCCATTGATGACATTGTGATCTACTCGAGGAGCGAGGAGGAGCATTTAAGGCTCACATTGCAGAAATTGAGGGAGCACTAATTATATGCCAATTCAGCAAGTGCAAGTTTTGGTTAAAGGAGGTGTCATTTTTGGGACATATCATGTCCGGAGGAGGAGTATTGGTTGACCCAGTAAAAGTTAGAGATGTGCTAAAATGGGAACCGCTGCAAAATATGAAGGAAATAAGGAGTTTTCTTGGAATGGCTGAGTTGTTGATGAAGGGAAAATCATTGCAATGGACTCAAGCTTGTCAGGACAGTTTTGAAGAGCTTAAGAAGAGGTTGACAACAACACCTGTGTTGGTTTGGCCAGATGTGAGCAAAAGTTTATCTATTGCGATGCATCAAGAACTTGGATGTGTGCTCATGCAAGAAGGTCAAGTGGTAGCTTATGCATCGAGGAAGTTGAAGAAGCATGAGCAGAACTATCCTACCCATGATCTTAAACCTGCAGCCGTAGTGCATGCTTTGAAGATATGGAGACACTACATTCTTGGACATAGGTGTGAGATTTACACGGAGCACAAGAGCCTCAAGTACATATTCACACAAACGGATCTGAATTTGAGGCAATGAAGATGGTTGGAGCTCATCAAGGATTGTGATGAGGGAATCAACTATCACTCGGGGAAGACTAATGTAGCAGTCGATGCCTTGAGTAGGAAAGGATTAAGTCACCAACACACGGTTTGGGAATTGTCATTCGAGCTATGCAAGGAGTTTGAACGGTTGAATCTTGGATTTGTGAATGATATGGGGTTAATGGAGTTAAATCCGACCTTGGAGCAAGAAATTCGAGAAGGTCAGACCAAGGATGAGGAAGCTCGGGAAACTAAGGAAAGGACACAGGAATGGAGAGAATTCAGATTTGATGAGGATGATCAAGGTACTTTATGGCTCGGGAGAAGAATTGTTGTGCCTAATGTAAAGTATGTTCGGGAAACGATATTAAAGGAGGCACATGACTCGCCTTACTCAATCCATCGCGTTTGTACGAAGATGTACAGGGACTTGAGAACATGTTATTGATGCGCTAGCATGAAAAAGGACATAGCTGAATATGTAGCTTTGTGTGATGTGTGCCAATGAGTCAAAGCTGAATATCAAAGGCCAGTTGGATTATTGCAACCATTGAAGATTCTAGAATGGAAGTGGGAAGAAACTGGTATGGACTTCATAGTTGGACTACCGTGCACCCAGTCCGGTTATGAGTCAATATTGGTTATTGTGGATCGGCTGACCAAATCAGCTTATTTCATTCCTGTCAAGACCAAGTATACCACTGCACAGTTAGCTGAGTTTTACATGGAGAAAATTGTGTGCCGACAAAGTGTACCCAAGAAAATAGTATTTGACCAAGGTTCTCAATTCACCTCTAGGTTCTGGCAGAAACTGCATGAAGCTATAGGTACAAGGTTAAATTTCAGCTCTGCATATCATCCTTAGACTGATGGACAAACCTAGAGGACAAATCAAATATTGGAGGACATGTTAAGAGCTTCTGCCTTGAAGCATGGACGCAGTTGGGACAAAAGTCAGCCGTATGCTGAATTCTCCTACAATATAAGTTACCAAGCAAGTTTGAAAATGTCACCATATGAAGCACTATATGGAAGGAAGTGTAGGACACCCTTGTTTTTGGATGAGACGGGAGAAACCAAATAGTTGGACCTGATGTGTTACAAGAAGCTAAAAAGCAAGTTCAGACAATCCACGAAAATTTGAGGGCTGCTCAATCAAGGCAAAATGGGTATGCAGATAATAGGTGGAGAAACTTAGCCTTAGAAGTGGGAGACTTCGTATATCTCAAAGTATCACCTATGTAAGGTCATAAGCCGTCTTATGTCAAAGGCAAGTTGGCACCTCGCTATATTGGACCATTAAAGATTTTGGGCAAATGTGGAGAAGTGACATATAAGTTGTAGATGCCAGCGCATCTTTCCGATGTTCATGATGTGCTTCATGTTTCGCAGCTGAAGAAGTGTTTAAGGGTACCAGAAGAACAAGTGCTAGTGGAAGAATTGGAATTGGAAGCAAATTTGACTTATAGCGCACAATCGGTCAAAATCTTGGAAACCAACGAGAGAGTCACAAGGAACAAGATGATTTGATGGTGCAAAGTTCAATGGAAGTGTCATACAGAATCGGAAGCTACTTGGGAGCTGGAAGATGACCTTAAGGGATAATTTCCATATCTCTTTCCTTATACGTTGAATCGCGAGGGCGAGATTCATTTCAAGGGGGGTAGGTTTGTAACACCCTTATTTTCATCCAGCATGCATTGCATACATTCTCATACGTGTTTAGCACTAAGCAACACGAAAAGAATAAGTTTAAAATAAATTATAATCATGGAAGCAAATAAAAACCTATTGTTGTGCGGACTTGTCCGGATTTGAACCCCGAACTATTCCAACTAACTCTCTGTTGTTGTCCCTGCTTAGGGCGAACTTGTCCGATTTGGGCCCTGGACTAGTACGGTTTTGCTCTCGGTTTTCCTTCCGGACTTTTCCATTAATGCAACGGCCCAGTTCGAGAATGTTTCTGATGTTTTCCTAAGTTATACTCTGGACTTGTCTTGCCTAGCACCGGATTTGTCCGTTCAACTTTTTGTAACTTCGATATACCTCCAAACGGACTCGTACGACTTGACTCCAGACTTATCCGTTCAACTTTCTAACTTCCAACGGACTAGTCCGGACCCTAGCAAACTTGTCCAGTGTGCCCAAGTCGGATTTAGTTTTTCCTCCACGATAAGTTATTGGGTATTTGTCTTAATTGGGCCCAAGAACGTCATGTACATCTCCTATGGAGCCCATGTGGGACCCACCCCAGCCTCCACCACGTTAAACTTAAAATCCATCAAACCCTACCACCTCCACCTTTATATAAACACCCTAGAACACCAACTTTTCATCCCTTTATCACAATTGAGGAAGCCCCAAACCCTAATTCATGAGAGCCGCCATCAAAAGTTGTGCACCGCAGCCAGGGGAAGGGAAGGAGGAAGGAGAAGGTTCAAGCAAGATCGATCTTCATCAACTTATCGACAACATCGTCAATTCTCCACCTTCCTTGGATCTAAGCATCAGGATCTCGAGTTTCGTCGAATTCTCGACCCTTGAGTTGTTGAATTCAAGGTAATTACCTCAGATCATCTTTAAACGTCAATCTTGGTCGCATAATTGAACTTAAACTATACTCTAGTTGGAAATCCGCCAAAAACCCTAGCCGAACGGACTCGTCCGGTTCCCGTGTGGACTAGTCTGATCGAATTTATGGTCCAAGGCGGACTAGTCTGGTCCCCATTATGGACTTCTCCGGCCACCTGAATTTGAAGTTGCTGAATTAATTCCAAATTGACTCAAATCAACACAAAACCTGTTCAAACTTGTTAAAAACCATTGTAACTTGTTAGAGGACATTAATAGCAACTCACTAACAAGATTTACCTCACAATTACATTGTTCATGCATGTCAGTGCATATTGAGTAATATATGAGCATTTATTGATTGCAATTTCTGTTTTGTATATTTGTTGTGCGGATTAAAAGGTGTTGCACCAGATGGTGCTGTCGAGGACCTCCAGTACCAGAACTTTGAAGCGTTTGACTCAAACCAAGCTCAAGAGCAAGGAAAGTATCCTTGATCATTTTGATCATGTTTCTAAATGTTTTGTTTGCAAAACTACATACTGGTGTCAATTTGATGGGAAACCCATTTATAGGTGTTTATTAGACTTGTATGACCATCCTTGTCACTTGTATTACACTGTACAGAGTCAGAAAGGGTATTTTTACCTTTTTTTCTTTGCTCTAATTAATTGGAATGGGAAGACGACTAAATGGCTCAATTATAATTTAATGAATTTATAGATGATATGAATTGATGAATATGGTTGATTGGTAATATGAGACTTGGAAGATCTAAGCAGGCATGGTTTGTGGAATGGGTTGGATGATATGGTGGTTTGCTTGCCTTGGATCTGAGGACCAGTTCATGTGAGAATATGCTAGGACAACAGTGCCATCACAAGGCCAAGTATGGGTGCGGCTTAGCCAATTAATTAGGTGTATTGCTAGCATTGTTCAGATCATATGGTGGAGCGGGGAATGAGAGCTTGTTGTGTTTGGAATAGTGGTGGGACTGCTATGGGATCCGAACGACACAAGAGGGGGCCATTGGTTGGATGTGCTCAGTTGGAGGCATCACCACCGATGAAACCTTAGTGGGTCTAAATATGCTGGTAATCCCTTTGTAAAGGCTATTTTGTGATCTCTTGGCCATACACCTAAGAAAGTGTAATTGGCATAAGGGAGGTTTCTTTAGTCGCCGACTGGTGATGAAATCACAAACATGTGGGTCAAGTGGTACAATCTCTGCAGAATGTGTTAAAAACTATCATGATAGCCGTGCTCCCATTGAAGAGCACCTGGATGACCTGCATGATTTTAGTGGAACTTGGGATTTTGGATGGTTTGGTCATGGTTATGGTTATGGTTATGGTCATGGTTTGTGTTATGATAAATGAACATGGTTATTGATGAAAGTAAGAATCCGGTGTATGGATGAATAATTGATGATGGATTTATATTGTGTTAATTATATGGGATATGATGGGATTATTTCACATAGACATTGTAGGATGCTTTTTACATGTTTTAATGTACTTTTCAGCAAATATCCATTATTATTATCATTCCTTGTTTAAGCTACATGTCATTATTTTTCTACACTTGCTGAGTACGACATGTGCTCACCCTTGCAATTGTTCCACCTACAGTTTCAGGTGATGTTTGAGACTATCCTGAGGATAATATGATGTACTATGCTACGTGATGCCGTCAGCTTGCCTGTGGTGTTGCTTGGAGCCGCACTATTCCCTTTGTTGAATTGTTTAGTTTCACTCGATTTAGATTTTTTCGCTGCATTAGTTTCAGTATAATTAATAATGACCATTAGAGTTGTAATTTGAGGATTATTTGAATATTATAATAGCAATACTTTCTTAATTAACTATGGTTGTGGTAATTTTCGCTATATAGTCTGTGATGCACTCGTGTATGTGTGTTGAGCATCCTGGACACACATATGCATTGCACTTGGTTCATTTTCAAAACCGGGTGTCACAGTAGCCAGTTGTACTAGAAGGGTATAGTGACTCAAATTTGATCTCAGATATTGATGAGATCAAAGCCACTAGTGGATACATTTTTCACTATTGGTGGTGCTGCTGTTTCATGGAGGTCTCGCAAGCAGACTATATTAACAAAGTCTATTATGGAGGCGAAACTTGTAGCACTTCAAACAGCCACAACTAAGGCAGAGTGGCTGAAACAACTCTTGATGGACTTGCCGTTGGTCGATAAACCTGTGTCTGCAATTCTTTTGCATTGTGATAATCAAAATGTGATCACAACTGTTGGCAATGGAAAATAAAATTAGAAGTCCTCAAGGCATGTGAAACGGCGAATCAAAACCGTGAGATATTTGAGAAATACGGGAGAGATTACCATTGTTTATATTAATACTAAAAGAAATCTTATAGACACTTTTACTAAGAGATTAGCACGTGCTGTAACTGAAGAAACATCAAAGTTAATGGGTCTGAAACCCACGTGATGTTATAATACAATGGTAACCCAAACTATTTGATTGAAGATACCATGAAGTATACCTTGGGAAAAACAAGTTGTATGGATAATTTGACAATACTTTTTATTACTCATTTCCATTAGCAGATGCGTACCCGCAGTACTGCATGGAAGGTTGACTTTAATGTCTTAATGTGTTATGAGGCCTAAATAGACAAGATATCGTCCTGTCGGTATACTTGTAAGAACACACCTATGTGAGTTTGACTGTGAGGTTGCAGTCTATGAGATGTGTGTAATCTCAAATAAACTCATGAACAGACACGGGAGCAGTGTGTAATGCTCCAACCATAGGCATGGCTTTAGGCAGCCTAGTATCAGTGATGCTTTCATGTGAAACTTGCTTATAAAAAACTAACAATTCAAGGTTGTGTTCATTGCAATGTTGCGAGTATGTGAATCATGGAATGCTAGGTGCAGCTCAACCCGTAACGGGTCTACACTGTAAAGATGGTATATCAAAGCGCAGAAATATTACTCGTAGACCTTGGCTTTTGGTGGGCATTGTTGGGATTTGGCCTGCTACGTGAAGCACACTTGTGGGCCCATTTATTTGGGCCAACTCCCCCGGTCGAAAGCCAAGATGGTGTGGAGAGGTGGCTGGGGACTTTAGTCCCACAATGGCCACCTAGTGGGTGTTCCCCAATATATATAGTGGCTTCTGTAGTGGTTCTCAACATGAGAATGATGAGGGAGATGAAGACTGCCGCTATGGACACAAACACACACATGCACACGCACGCATTTCGCGATTTTACACGTGTTTATCGCGTGACTTGTGACTTGCGATGTTGCGCCTTCGTGTCGCATCGAGTTACGTTTCACTAACCCTTTATTTTTTTGTGACATATATATTTTGGAATATTTCATCAATACCTAGACTGCCAGGTCAACATGAGGAGTAATTTGAGGCATAATTGCAGGCACATGTTTAATATCTGTAATGCCCATAACTACTCCCATTAGTTGCACATTGAGGGATTCTAGGGTGCGGTTTCCTGGAATTATCGCAGATCGAATCTGAGGCGGTTGCTGATCCTATAGTATAAGGAGACGTCTTGTATACCGGAGAATGGATACACATAGAAACTCGCCTCTCACAAACTACTCTGCATCGCTATTTTTTGCCTTGCCGTCCTTTCATCTGTGATGCAACGGATCAAGCGGGAGCGGTGTTTTAGAGCCGACACTGGTAATCTGAAGACCTGCATGGGTGCCGGCGATCAGGTTTCTGGGAAGTACGCTCGCACGGCTGCTCGCAGCACTTCCTGCATCCTCTACATCTTCATCATGTTTGTCAGTTACATCCTCTACTTCACAGCAAGACGATTTGTAAGTGGATCACTTGATCTATGGCTATTTTGATTTATTCGATGAGTGTTTTATTAGCATATATTTCAATTCATTTTCCTATAATACTAGCACTGTTTATTTTGGTTGCTAGTAAAACTATTCTAGTTGTTTTGCTATTTCGGATCATCAAATTAATTGCATGCCATGTGTATTTTACAGCATTTTCTACCATGTAAATATAGTTCTCGAAGTTGAAGAGTGTTTAGTGTGTTGCTAAATCTTCTCATGATGCCTCCATCCATTCTACCTCTTTTTTCATCTCCAGCCTTATAGATCACGTGGAAGTCTCCAACTATCAGCCATTTGTCACTTATTCTGTGTTTTATGGCCTCTATCTCTTGTAGGAATTCTAATTTCTGATGTCTCTCTTGAGGTCCATAAACTCAAGTTAGATGCCATTCTACCTCTGAGACCTATGTGTGTTGAATACATTGGCTATTATGATAAAAGTTTTAAATATTGCAAAACACCCTTCTCATCGAGGTTCGAGCTCTGACAAGGTCCAAAAATGGGTCCGACATGCTTAGGGTAGCTCCGGCAAGGTCCGATAATAAATATGTCTTGTTTTCGATAGCTCCAACAAGGTCTGACGTGAGGTCCGACAAACTTTGGCTAGGTCCGGCTCAAGGTCTGACTAGCTTTGGTAAGGTCCGGCGCAAGGTCCTGTTAGCTTTGGAAAGGTCCAGTGCAAGATCAAAGTGGTTCTGCTTTTAACTTGAAATCTTTCAAACTTGTTTTTTCTCTTATGGGAAGTTTTCTTAGTATTATTTTACTAAATTTTTTAAGTGTCACGGCTGTTTACGGTGGTTAATGTTTTGATATGGTTTGCAACATGCTTATGTGAGGTGCTCCACTTGGGCTCGCAAAGAATTGGTTATTTGCTCATGTGCAGGTGTTGCTTGAGGTCAAGATATGGCTGGTGATGGTATCCATTGAACCATTCTTAGGAAGAAGATGAGGTTCAACAACCATGTTTAGGAGGAATTGTGGTTGAGTTGATCGGGGGGTCACACATGATGTTTGGGTCAAGAACGATGCATAAGAAGGTATCATGGATGTTGTTGGAAGGTGTTTGCTTGTGTGCAAGGAGTGCATGGACGTGGAAACATGGTTCCAAGGCGTGATAAAGATAAGTGGACGTAAAGAATTGGTCGGAAAGGTCCAACCGGCTGGATATGCCTGAGGCTGCGGCTGAGGTGGTTATGGTTCGTTTGTGGAAAGTTCCGATTTGTTTTGGTTAGATTTCATGTGGATCATGAATTTTTGTTGTTTTAGCAACATAGAATACTTTCCTGTGGTGTTTGGAAGTATTAAGATTACTTTTATGTACGTATGAAAGAGTCTACAGCAGTTATGGAAACTTTCGGTTGAAACTGAGTAGGATTAGAGTCCTTGTTGTGATTGGGTTGGCCTTAGGGCTGGTTATAAATGCAAGGGTGACCAAGGCTCATGGTAAGAAAACTTTGGGCTGTTCCTCTTGTGATCTATTGAATAAAAATCGTAGTTTTAGAGGAGCTTTTGTGCCTTGTTCGTCTGACTTGTTTCAGACAAGTTTTTCTCGTCGAGTTTTTGCAAAGCATTATGCTGCTTTGGTGTTTTTATCATAACTCAAGTTTTACAGATGCAATTGATGTGATTCTTTTTGAGTTGTTTTCAGAACATGATTATATATCTTCTATGAAAATTTCACGATCATTGGATTTGTGGTTTCTAATCTACACAAGTTTATTTTCAGTGTTGCAGATCTATTTTTACTCGGGTAGAACAGATTGACCTTTGATTGATCTTTTGATCATAACTTGAGTTTGTTCTTGATGGTTTTTCGTGATTCTTGTTGTCATGTCTTCGTGACATGATTCTCTATAATATCTAGAACTTTTGTCATGGTTGAACACATTTATAATAGTTGCACACACGGTTTCTTAATAGATCAATTTTCTACTGAGGGATTTTCGTTGCTTCCGCTGAAAAAGTTCAAATCTACCATTCACCCCACCCCCTCTGGTAGCTTTTCACGTGCTCTTCGATCCTAAAATTGGTATTAGAGCCATGGTGCTCTCATTTTTGTGATTTGCACGTGTTTTTTGACTAATCATCATGGAGAAATACTCCGCAAAACCTTGTGTGTTTAGTGGCATTGATTTTCAGGTTTGGAAGGCACGTATGGAGACTTTCATCCAGGCGCAAGGCTTTGCAATATAGGAAAATGTGTACAAGCCTTGCGACGTGCCGCCAAACGATCATTTCAGGGCTGCGAACGTGAGAGATGTCGACAACAACAACAAAGTGCGCAACTTGATCATACAAGGATTGAATGAAAGCGACTTCACTCGTGTTGCACACCTCCAATAAGCGTACGATGTGTGGAAGGAACTTTGCGACTACCACGAAGGATCCAACACAATCAAGGGGGTAAGGCAAGATATATTCAATAAAGAATACATGCGCTTCGAGTTGCAATCTGGTGAGTCGATCAATGACCTATTTGCTCGCTTTAATAAAATTCTCAGCCACTTGCATAGTGTCAACGTTAATTTTTCAAATGCTCAGAATGCTAGGCAATTAATAATTGCATTAGACATGTCAATTTGGGAAATGGAAGTTAGATCTATTCATGAATCCACTGTCATGAGTACACTTACATTAGATATGCTATATTCTAAGTAAAAACTCATGAAATTGATATAATCTCACGTAAGAATCCCAACAAATTTTCATCATGTAGTACACTTGCTTTGCTATCTTCTCTAACCATTGAACAGATTGAAGAATTTCGAGAAAAGGAGTTGGCACTTCTCTCCAATCGGTTCTCAAAAGCATTGCAAAATGTGAGAACTAGAAGGAGAGGAAGTGGTGGTTCTCAACGATACTTTGAATGTGGTAAGACAGGCCATTTTCGTACAGATTGCCCTAACCTTTCAGGTCCATCTACCCATGATAAAAAGAAAAATAAGTTCAAGTCTTTTCTGGCATCAACAACAAGAAAAAAGAAGACTTTCACAAAACTCCATGTGGTGGACTGTATTCTCTGTGCTCTAGTAGACAACAACTTGAGCGATGTGGACTCTAGAAGTGATGAGGACGAAGACAATTTGACAACTATGTGTTTCTTAATGGGCACTCAAGATCAAGTATGGAGGAAGTAGAACACAACGGTGACGATGAAGAGGTATGTCCCACTTGCGAAGAAATGAGTGATGCTATTTCTCGTGCCACTTTCATACTTAGGAAAAAGGACAAAAAACTTAGGGACAATGTTGTTAATATTGAATCACTAGAATCTGAAACAAATCGTTTAAAAACTTTGATTCCTACTGATGATTCTTGTTCCTCATATGAGCTTATATATGAACAATTGTCCACTTTAAGAAGTGCACACACCTCCACACTTCATAAACATGAGTTAGAAATCGAAAAGAACAGAAAGCTTGTTGCACTTAATAATAAAAACTTGAAAGATGCTAGCTGTTCAACAATTGATTTACATTGTTCTAACTGTGATGATCTTAATTGTAGGATCGAAGAGCACGTGAAAAGATACCAGAGGGGGGGTGAATGGTAGATTTAAAAATCTTACGCAGCGGAAACAATAAAACCCTAATCCCTTCAGTAGAAAAACGATCTGTTAAAGAAATCGTGTATGAGACTAATCTAAATGTTTTTCACCGTGAAAAAGGTGATATATATCAGAGATAATCAAGTCACGAAGATAACACAAAAAGAATTACTCAAATCCGTCGAGAACAACTCAAGTTATGATCAAAAGATCAAACACTGGTCAATCTGACCGACCCAAGAAAAACAGTTTCTGGAGTGCTGCAAAGAAACTCATGTAGATCAAAACCACAAATCCAATGACCGTGAAATTTTGACAGATGATAGACAATCAAGTTGTTAAGACAACCCAAAAAGAATCACGTCAATTGGATCAGAAAAACTTGAGTTATGATAAAACCACCGACAAAAGGTAGTGCTGTCCAGAAACTCGACAAGTAAAACTTGTCTGTCGGTCGAACAAGGCACAAAAGTTACTTCAAACTATGAATTTTATTCAATAGAACACAATAGGAACAGCCCTAAAGTCGTGCATCTCGAGCTTTGGCCTTCCCTTGCTTATATAACCAGCCCTTAGGCCAACCCAATAAAACTAGGACTCCAATCCTACTCAGATCACGAATCCTAACTTTCCATAACTGCTCAAGATTCTTCTATACGCAGATAGAAGCAATCTTAAGACTTCCAAACATCTTAGGAACGTATCCCACATTCCTAAACAACTCAAATTCGTGACACACACGAAATCCTAACATAACCAACTCGATATTTCCATACCGAGCCATAACCGACTCAGCTAGCAGCCTAAGTCTTCAACCGATACGATCTGATCCTTCCGATCAGATCTTCCTTCCATAATCCGTCTCTAGAAGCATATTGCCACGTCATGCACCTCATGCATACGTGCGAACACCTTCCTTCGACCTTCATATGCACTGTCCTTGATTCAATCATCCTGTGCGACCTCCTGACCCGCTCAACCACAGTTCCTCCTGAACTTGGTTGTTGGAACCTCATCTCCTCCTGAGACTAGTCCAATGGATCCCGTCACCAGCCATGACTTGAACTCAAGCAACACCTGCACATGAATAAACAACCAATCTATACGAGCCCAAGTCCTCGACTTGACTCACGTTAGTTCCGAACACAACACCTTACGTGAGAACCTCACATAAGCATGTTGCAAAACCACAGTAGAAACAATATCAACCGTATCATCCAAAACGCACCAAAAACTTAGCAAATGAAAACTAAGAAATCTTTCCAATCAAGTAAAGCAAGTACGAGACATTGCAAATGCAAAGCAGAAGCACTGCGGTCAAGTTCCGGACCTTGCCAGAGCAACCCGGAGCTTGAGCCGGAGCTAACAAGAGCTAGAAGAACCTAGCGCCGGAGCTTACCAAAACTAGTAGATCCTGGATCCGGAGCTTATCAAAACTAGTCGGAACTAGTCAACCCAAAACCCGGAGCTAGACAAAGTACGTCGAAGCTTAGCATCCCGGAGCTAACGAAAATATGCCGGAGCTATCAAATATATGCCGGAGCTAAAGATAAAGCTCACCGGAGCTAACCAAAGCTGGTCGGACCTTACCAAGAAGTCGGACCTAGCATCAAACGTAACCGGAGCTACCCAAAGCAAGCCGGACCTATCGTCGGACCTTGCTGTAGCTCGGAGCTAGAGTCGGACCTTGATAAAAAGGTGTTTTGGTGATATTAAAAACTTTTATCATCAAAGCCAAGTGTATTCACTACAAGCCAATGTATTCAGCACACATAGGTCTTACAATCTCCCCCTTGATGAATGCATTGGCAACACCATTTAAAATTCCGAACATTGGCTTATTCAAATAAAAGTTTTGAAAACAATTTCTCACCTTTTTGTTTAAATAAAAAATAAAATGAGAAGGAAAAAAATATCCCATATTATCTCCCCCTTAACTTTCCTTATGCACATATTCTCTTCATGCTTATCTCTTCCTTTTTGAATGTGTGATTAATCTCTCCCCCTTTGACAATGTATTCAGCAAGGTAAAAGAGAAATTTTAATTTTTATGAGATATAAACAAATTATCTCTCCTTCTTTAGTTGTTATGAGCATATTATAACATATACATATAAACAAAGCTCACCCAAGTCATACTATCAAGTAACTTACACTATCACATCAATGAGATACATAATGTAGTGTAAGCCATGCTAGAAAGCAAGTGTGATTTTCAATTTTAGCAGGTCATGATCTCACAAACTCAACTATTTCAAAACCTGAAAGCATGACATTTGTTGCTGCATTTTATTATTTTTCAAAGCATAAATTTAGATAATATGATATTTGCAAGAGATTATATGCTCATCTGCCTTATTCTAACCAACCAAGCCAAGCCTATGTCATTTGACAATCAGAAGCTTAAGGACATGGTTTTAGTCATACACAACTTCTTCCAAGTTCATATCTAAGTGCAATGACAAGCCATCTCGAAAGAAGAAGTGCGATGCATGCATATTCTCTTGATCTTTTCTCAATTTATATTTGTTCATAAAAACTCAACATGTGAGTTGATTACTTGATAAATTCTTAATGATTAAAAGCATTTGTGAGCATGCAACAAGTTCAAAACAGCAAGAAAGTTCGACCATGACCAGATTTAGTGTAAGTAATTATTCCGATTACTAGACATGGCAAAAACTACAAAAAGTATAACACGAGTAATGTAGTAAGAACTTTCAGCATGTAAAAGGAATCACAAAGTCATATATGTATGAAATAATATGCTCATATTATTTTAATTTCAGATTCACACATAGACTTCCTAAGTTTCAAAAAACTCCCCCTCAATTTAAGCCATGAGGATGCATAACCCCTATTTCACTACGAATGTAACAAAAACGAGTGAAATCCAAAGGTTTTGTAAAAATGTCAGCCAATTGTTGTTCGGTATCTACATGGTGAAGCACAATGTTTCCTTTTTCAACATTATCACGGAGAAAGTGATACCTAATGTCAATGTGCTTAGTTCTAGAATGTTGCACGGGGTTTTTAGCAATGCAAATAGCACTAGTGTTATCACAGAACAGTGGAACACTATCTAGATCAACCCCATAGTCCTTAAGTGTTTGAACAATCCAAAGAATTTGTGAACAAGCACTAGCAGCAGCTACATACTCAGATTCGGCTGTGGATTGTGCAACTGAACTTTGTTTTCTAGAGGACCAAGCAACAAGAGAATTACCAAGAAAATGACAAGCACCGGAAGTACTTTTCCTATCAATCCTACAACCCCCAAAATCAGCATCCGAAAAAACTTTCAAAGAAACGATTGAGGAAGAAGGAAGAAAAATGCCAAATTCTTGAGTTCCATGTAAGTACCTGAGAATCCTTTTGACGGCTTGACGATGTGAAACACGTGGGGAAGCTTGAAACCGTGCACAAAGACATACGCTGAATTGTATGTCCGGTCTTGATGCTGTAAGGTACAAAAGTGATCCGATCATACTTCTATATTCTTTTTGATCCACGGATTCACCATCTTCATCAAGTTCAAGTGTTGTTGCTGTTCCCATTGGTGTCCAAAGAGGCTTGCTTTTGTCCATGTTGAAGCGCCTTAGGAGATCTTTGGTATACTTTGTTTGATGCACAAAGGTACCCTCCTTGGTTTGCTTGATTTGCAGCCCCAAAAAGTAAGTGAGTTCACCCATCATACTTATTTCAAATTCAGAACTCATCATTGCTGAAAACTTGGACACAAGATCATGAGAAGCACAACCAAAGATAATATCATCCACATACACTTGAACGAATAATGAGTCATTGCCATGTTTAAGCACAAAAAGAGTTTTATCAGCCTTTCCCATTGTAAACCCCTTTTCAAGTAAGAATGTTTTTAACCTATCATACCATGCTCTAGGGGCTTGTTTGAGACCATATAAGGCTTTGGACAGTTTGTAAACATGATTAGGAAAATCCGGATTTTCAAAACCTGGTGGTTGTTTGACATAAACCTCCTCATCTATGTAGCCATTAAGAAAAGCACTTTTAACATCCATTTGATATAGCTTAAAACCTTTAGATGCTGCGAAAGCTAACAAAATTCTTATGGCTTCTAATCTAGCGACAGGAGCAAAAGTTTCATCAAAATCTAGACCTTCAACTTGAGTGAAACCTTGAGCAACCAACCTAGCCTTATTCCTAATCACAACCCCATCCTCACTTTGTTTATTTTTATATACCCATTAAGTTCCAATTAAAGTGTGGCCTTGAGGTGGAGGTACAAGTTTCCAAACATTATTTCTTTCAAAATTTTCTAACTCTTCTTGCATGGCAATAATCCAAGATTCATTAGTGAGTGCGTGTGATATATCTTTGGGTTCAAAAGAAGCAACAAAAGCAGAATGAGCATGAGAGTTTGGATCGCAAAACCTGGACCGTGTGACTCGTTCATGCAAGCTTCCAATCATCTGTTGTGGGGGATGATCTTTGTAAAAACGTAGGGGAACAGATGTCTCACAAGCTTCTTTTTCATTAGGTTCATTGTAGATTGATGAGCTTGTGATTTGTGGACGATCAGGACCAGCAGAGGTGACAGCCGGAGCTTGTTCAATGTCCGGAGCTGGACACGTGTCAACTTCGGAACTACCAGGCAGTATCACCGGCTCTTCTTCATCTTCGAAAATACCCTCCCCCTGAGAATATGAATCTGGTCCTGCAACACCGGAGCTAGTACCTGGGCTAGCTTCATCAAAAGACACTTCACAAGTCTCCACAATTTTGTTAGTGTCAAGTAAAAGCACACGGTAGCCTCTAGTATGAGATGGATAACCAAGAAACATGCCATCATTGGATCTAGGTTCAAATTTATCAAGATTACCATGTTTCTTAACAAAGCATTTGCAACCAAAGACCCGAAAGTGTGTAACACTAGGCCTATGTCCAAACCGGAGCTCATATGGTGTTTTACCTAGCTTAGCACGCAAGAAAACACGATTTGAGACATAACAAGCGGTTGCTAATGCATCAGCCCAAAATTTCCTAGGGGTTTGATATTCATCAAGCATAGTCCTAGCCATCTCAACTAGGGTTCTGTTCTTTCTTTCTACAACGCCGTTTTGTTGAGGTACATATGGTGAAGAAAATTGATGATCTATTCTATTTTCAGCACAAAAGTGATCAAAGAATTGATTTTTAAATTCAGTTCCATTATCACTTCTAATTGCTTTTAATGATTCTGGGTGATCAATTGATAATCTAAGAAATAAAGTTCTAAAGTGACTAAAGACTTCATTCTTAGACGCCATAAAATACACCCAAGAATATCTAGAATAATCATCAACAATAACAAGAGCATACCATTTACCTCCGAAGGATTGAACACGTGAAGGTCCTACGGTGTCAAGATGCAAAAGTTGACATGGTTCAGTTGTCATGATCATTGTGAGAGGAGTATGTGAACCTGCAACCATCTTAGCATGTCTACAAGAAGAGCACACAATTTCTTTGTCCCCTTTAAGCTTAGGCAGCCCACGTATGCGATCAAGAGCACTAACACGCGTTAGGTGATCAAAGCCTACGTGACCAAGTCTACGATGCCAAAAATATAAGTCCTTTGAATCATTAGCAACTAGACACCTATGCTTAGAAGAAGACATATCAAAATCAGCTTTAAAAACTCTTCCAAACCGAGACATGTTAAAAATAAGCTCACTATTTGAATCTACAACTTTGCAGCAGTTTTTATTGAAAGTAATTTCTAGATTTTCATCTAGCAATTGTGAAATAGAAAGCAAGTTATATTTCAAATTTTTGACAAGTGCCACATCCTTCAAAGTGTAGTGATCATTTACTCTAACCGAACCCTTAGCAATTATAGGAGTTGAAGGATTATCGGCAAAAGTAACATTCTCTACACGTGACACAAAGGTGAGGGAGGAGAACCAATCTTTGTTACCGGTCATGTGGCGTGAGCAACCTGAATCCACAATCCAAATATTCTCCTTCCTCAAGCGTGTAACCTACATAGAAGCACAATACGCCGATGACTCAATACTGGGGTTAGTCAAAAGGCATTTAGGAATCCAGTACTGAGTCACGCGACGTGCACCAGGAAAAACACGCGAATGCTGAGATAAAACAGCAGGTTTATGAGTCAAAGATTGAGGTTTTCTTTTCTTAACAGTTGATTTAGAAGTTGTTACTTGTTTAGAGTGAAAACCGGTAGCTCCGGAGGTAAAAGCAGAAGGTCCGGAGGCAAAAACTGAAGCTCCAGAGGGAACAACAGAAGATCCGGTAGCTCTTGGAGCTATCGGAACTATCGGAGCTGCTTTTGCGGATTTCTTACCAGAAGGTCTGGAAGCTACCTTCTCAAATTTCTGACTCACTAAAGCAGGTTGTGTTTTTCTAATTGCATGAAAGTTATAAGATCTAGCAATTTTTCTTTCCTTTTTCTGTTGTTTAGCTAGTCTATAACAAAAGTCTATGACATGACCATCTCTACCACAGAAGGTACAATGAAATTTAACTTTGTGTTCATGTCTAGATGAGCAAGCAATATTTTTATTTGAAACCGAATGAGGCAACACTCCTGCAGATTTGAAAACCACTTCTTTTTGTTTAGGAACTGTTTGAATCAAACCACTTCCTAATGACCTTACAATTTTAGGTGGATGTGCCTTAGCATGAACATGAGAATCAAAACCTAAACCAGTTTTATCTTTGCTAGACTTGGAAGAATTCAGCAGCAAGTTTAGATTCTTATCCCCATTACAAAACCGACCTAGTGTCCTATTCATGTCATCAAGTTTCTTGGACAAGTCTAGGCAGTTTTCACATGAAGTTTTTCCTTTTAGTTTGCAATTGGAACAAAATTTAACTTCATGAGAACGTAAAGCATTGTTCAACATAGAAATTTCATTCATAGCATCTTGCAGTTTCTTATCAAGATTTTCACATGCAGAACAATGCAAGTCAATTGTAGAACAGCTAGCATCTTTCAAGTTTTTATCAATAAGTGCAGCAAGCTCTTTGTTCTTTTTAATTTCTTCATCAAGTTTATCTAGAGTGGAGGAGTGTGCACTTCTTAATGTGGACAATTGTTCATAGATTAAGTCACATGAGGGACATGCATCATCACTAGGAATCAAAGTTTTTAAATGGTTAATTTCAGATTCTAGTGATTCAATTTTAGCAGCACTATCCCTAAGCTTTTTGTCCTTTTTCTTGACAATAATAGTTGCACGAGAAATAGCATCACACATTTCATTGCAGGTAGAACATACCTCATCATCGTCACTGTTGTGTTCTGCTTCCTCCTAACTTGATCTTGATCTTGCTTTGCCCGCCATGAAGCATAAGTTGGCCAGATCATCATTATCTTCATCACTTTCAAAGTCTACATCACTTGAACTGAGCTCTTGAAGCGCGGTGATGAAGCTGTTGATCATCTTGCGTCCTATGGTACCTTTCTTCTTCTTGTTGGAATTTCCAGAGGAGGTCCGGATCTTGCTTTGTTTTTCTTCCCGGGTGGTCGGACCTGAAAGGTTAGGGCATTCTGTACGAAAGTGTCCTGTTTTACCACATTCAAAACAGCGTTGAGGTCCGGAGCTTCCTCTCCTTCTAGTTCTCACATTTTGCAATGCTTTTGAGAATCTAGTAGAGATGAGTGCCAACTCCTCTTCTGGAATTTCTTCGATCTGCTCCAGGGTTAGTGAGGACAACAAAGCAAGAGTATTGCAGGATGATGATTGGCCGAAGCTAGACATATCACGTTGTGAGACAAATGCAATAGACTTGTTTGGGTTCTTACGTGCTAGGATGTCAATTTCATGAGTTTTTAGTTTAGAATAAAGTACATCTAATGTAAGAGAACTCATGACAGTTGATTCACGAATAGATGTTACTTTCATCTCCCAAATTGTCATGTCTAATGCACTAAGAAGTTGTCTAGCATTCTCAGCATCAGAAAAATTTACATTGACACTACGTAAGTTGCTGAGAATTTTATTGAAACGAGCAAAGAGGTCATCGATCGACTCACCTGGTTGCATCTCAAAACGCATATATTCTTTCTTGAACATATCTTGTTTTACCTCCTTGATTGTGTTGGAGCCTTCATGATAATCACAGAGAGCTCTCCAAACGTCGTATGCTGATCGGAGGTGCGCGACACGATCAAAGTCGCTTTGAGTGAGTCCTTGGATGATCAAGTTTCGGGCTTTGTTGTTGTTGTCGACGTCCCGGAGGTTCGTGGCCGTGACTTGATCATTTGGTGGCACTTCATAAGGCTTATACACCTTCTCCCATATTGCAAAGCCTTGTGCCTGGATAAAAGCCTCCATGCGTGCCTTCCAAACCTGAAAATCAATACCAGCAAACACACAAGGTTTGACGGAGTACTTCTCCATGATGATTAGTCAAAAACACGTGCAAATCACAAAGATTAGAGCACCGTGGCTCTGATACCAATTGTAGGATCGAAGAGCACGTGAAAAGCTACCAGAGGGGGGGTGAATGGTAGATTTAAAAATCTTACGCAGCGGAAACAATAAAACCCTAATCCCTTCAGTAGAAAAACGATCTGTTAAAGAAATCGTGTATGAGACTAATCTAAACGTTTTTCACCGTGAAAAAGGTGATATATATCAGAGAGAATCAAGTCACGAAGATAACACAAAAAGAATTACTCAAATCTGTCGAGAACAACTCAAGTTATGATCAAAAGATCAAACACTGGTCAATCTGACCTACCCGAGAAAAACAGTTTCTGGAGTGCTGCAAAGAAACTCGTGTAGATCAAAAACCACAAATCCAATGACCGTGAATTTTGACAGATGATAGACAATCAAGTTGTGAAGACAACCCAAAAAGAATCACGTCAATTGGATCAGAAAAACTTGAGTTATGATAAAACCACCGACAAAAGGTAGTGCTGTCCAGAAACTCGACGAGTAAAACTTGTCTGGAACAAGTCGGTCGAACAAGGCACAAAAGTTACTTCAAACTATGAATTTTATTCAATAGAACACAATAGGAACAGCCCCAAAGTCGTGCATCTCGAGCTTTGGCCTTCCCTTGCTTATATAACCAGCCCTTAGGCCAACCCAATAAAACTAGGACTCCAATCCTACTCAGATCACGAATCCTAACTTTCCATAACTGCTCAAGATTCTTCTATACGCAGATAGAAGCAATCTTAAGACTTCCAAACATCTTAGGAACGTATCCCACATTCCTAAAAAACTCAAATTCGTGACACACACGAAATCCTACCATAACCAACTCGATATTTCCATACCGAGCCATAACCGACTCAGCTAGCAGCCTAAGTCTTCAACCGATACGATCTGATCCTTCCGATCAGATCTTCCTTCCATAATCCGTCTCTAGAAGCATATTGCCACGTCATGCACCTCATGCATACGTGCGAACACCTTCCTTCGACCTTCATATGCACTGTCCTTGATTGAATCATCCTGTGCGACCTCCTGACCCGCTCAACCACAGTTCCTCCTGAACTTGGTTGTTGGAACCTCATCTCCTCCTGAGACTAGTCCAATGGATCCCGTCACCAGCCATGACTTGAACTCAAGCAACACCTGCACATGAATAAACAACCAATCTATACGAGCCCAAGTCCTCGACTTGACTCACGTTAGTTCCGAACACAACACCTTACGTGAGAACCTCACATAAGCATGTTGCAAAACCACAGTAGAAACGATATCAACCGTATCATCCAAAACGCACCAAAAACTTAGCAAATGAAAACTAAGCAATCTTTTCAATCAAGTAAAGCAAGTACGAGACATTGCAAATGCAAAGCAGAAGCACTGCGGTCAAGTTCCGGACCTTACCAGAGCAACCCGGAGCTTGAGCCGGAGCTAACAAGAGCTAGTAGAACCTAGCGCCGGAGCTTACCAAAACTAGTAGATCCTGGATCCGGAGCTTATCAAAACTAGTCGGAACTAGTCAACCAAAAACCCGGAGCTAGACAAAGTACGTCGAAGCTTAGCATCCCGGAGCTAACGAAAATATGCCGGAGCTATCAAATATATGCCGGAGCTAAAGATAAAACTCACCGGAGCTAACCAAAGCTGGTCGGACCTTACCAAGAAGTCGGACCTAGCATCAAACGTAACCGGAGCTACCCAAAGCAAGCCGGACCTATCGTCGGACCTTGCTGTAGCTCGGAGCTAGAGTCGGACCTTGATAAAAAGGTGTTTTGGTGATATTAAAAACTTTTATCATCAAAGCCAAGTGTATTCACTACAAGCCAATGTATTCAGCACACATAGGTCTTACATTAATAAGAAATTGCATGATGCTATGAATAAATTTCTGTTTTGAACAATGCTTTACATTCTCATGATGTTAAATATTGTTCTAATTGCCAATTAAATGTATAAACTTCATGTTAAAACTGCCTAGACTTGTCTAATAAACCTGATGACATGCATAAGACACTAGGGCAGTTTTTTAATGCAAATAATAACCTAAACTTGCTGCTGAATTCTTCCAAATCTTGCAATGATAAAACTGGTATAGATTTGGATTCTCATACTCATGCTAAGGCACATCCATGTAAAATTGTAAAGTCATAAAGAAGTGGTTTGATTTAAATAGTTCCTAAACAAAAAAAAAAGTGGTTTTAAATCAGCAGGAGTGTTGTCTCATCCGATTTCTAATAAACATGTTGCTTGCTCATATAAACGTGCACAAAAAGTTAAATTTCATTGTACCTACTATTGTAGAGATGGTCATGTCAAAGATTTTTGGTATAGACTATCTAAAAACAGAAAAAGGAAATAATGCAAGCTAGATCTCATAACTCTTATGCAATATTTGTTGCACGTGCTAAATTGAAACTTAGAAACATGCAACATGCTGAATGAGTCAAAAACATGTAAAGTTTGCTCCCAAACCTATTGTTGTTCGTGCTACACATGTAACACATCGTAGGTAAGTAGCTGGGTATAATAATTCTCAAACTTTGGCTCATAAACCCGCTGTTTTATCTCAGCTTACGCGTGTTATTTCTGCTGGATGTCGTGTGACTCAATACTGGATTCCTAAATGCCTTTTGACTAACACCAGTATTGAGTCATTGATGTATTGTGCTTCTATGTAGGTTACACGCTTGAAGAAGGAGAACATTTGGATTGTGGATTCAGGTTGCTCAAGCCGTATGACTGGTAACAAAGAAGGTTCTCCTCCCTCTATTTTGTGTCATTTGTAGAGAATGTTCCTGTTGTCGATAATTCTTGAACTCCTATAATTGCTAAGGGCTCGGTTAGAGTAAATAATCACTACACTTTGAAAGATGTGGCACCTGTCGAAAAATTTCAAATACAACTTGCTTTCTGTTTCATAATTGCTGGATGAAAACTGGAAATTATTTTCACTAAAACTTGTTGTAAGGTTGTAGATTCAAATAGTAAGCTCACTTTTAACATGTCTCGGTTTGGAAGAGTTTATAAAGCTGATTAAGATATGTCATCCTCTAAGCATAGGTGTCTAGTTGCTAATGATTCAAAAGACTTATATTTTTTGTATCGTAGAGTTGGTCACATAAGCTTTGATCATCTCACGCGTGTTAGTGCTCTTGATCGCATAAGTGGGTTGCCTAAGCTTAAAGGGGACAAAGATATTATGTGCTCTTCTTGTAGACATGCTAAGATAGTTGCACGTTCACATGCTTTTCTCACAATGACCATGACAACTGAATCTGGACAACTTTTGCACCTCGACACAGTAGGTCCTTCACGTGTTCAATCTTTTGGAGGTAAATGGTATGTTCTTGTGGTTGTTGATGATTATTCTAGATACAATTGGGTTCACTTTATGGCATCTAAGAATGAAGCTTTTAGTCACTTTAGAACTTTATTTCTTAGAATATCATTTGATCACCCTAGATCTTTAAAAGTAATTAGAAGTGATAAAATAATTGAATTTAAAAATCAATCGTTTGATCAATTTTGTGCTGAAAATGGAATAGACCATCAATTTTCTTCACCCGATGTACCTCAACAAAATGGTGTCGTAGAGAGAAAGGACAAAACCATAGTTGAGATTGTTAGGACTATGCTTGATGAATATCAAATTCCTAGGAAATTTTGGGCTAATGCAATTGCAACCACTTGTTATGTCTCAAGTACATCAGTACTTACGTAACACTTCAGTACTAGTCGTATATGGCCACCTTTCACAAGAAACCCGAACGCTGAACCCGTCTCACCTCCGCGAACAGAAGGTCTTCGCACGGAACACCTCTGTGCCTGCCGACCGATTTACACCATATTGTCCTCATCCCACCCCTATCGATGGTGAGTTAATTGCATCGACATCCCAATTATCGAGTTACGTCAGTTTACTGGAGTCTATATATCCAGTATGTCGCCGGTACAAGTCAAGCTTGTCCAAGGGGCCGCATACAGACGGGCCTTAATCGACACAGGCAGGGCTATGTGACCGAGACTCCAATTCTCGTTGCTTCCTATCCATCCCCTGCCCGGTCTCAGATTCATTATATTAAGCCATTGTCTATCTAACCAATCATGTGAAATATGTTCTACATCTCTCGTGAGTAGATTCCAGCTACTCGACTTCTACCGGATCACCTACAACATTAGCATAACAGTTCTACACGTCGAGCTATCAAACTACCCAATTAACCAATGGGATTGTGGGTCATGCATCTGGAGTATTCAAGCAACCTGAACATAATGCACAATATCAACTGAAGACGTAAATGAATAAAACTGGAAAACTTTGAAAAGCTCTTAAATGCAAAAATGGGCTTGCCTTGTTTGCAACTCTATAACAATGTTAGTTGTTATGGCTTGGTCTTCCTCCGGAGAATCTGCCATGGAATCTTGAAGTTGGAACTCCTTGGCATTCTCCTCCAAGAAAAACTTCTCGTTGATCACCTATCGTCACATTCCTATCGACATGATATGCATATAAGTAATTAAGGCAATCTAATTATGGACTCGACGAGTTGCAAAAGCCTTAAGAAGAAGAGGCTTGACTAGGAAGATTAGATATGTCTCAGATGGATGGAGAAACTATGGATAAGTCAAGTGTTCATAGTAGTGTCTAGACGTGAATCGAAAGGTGCAATGCAAGCAAATGCAATGCGATTATTCACATAACACTTGGATCTATGTCACTCGAGATAACTAAGGCTGACTGGTGTGGTAGTGTTGGACTGAATGGTGTAAGAATGACTAAGGAATCAAGGGGAGCATTGAAAGCTTAAGGCATGAGTGAACTGTGCAACAAGAGGTCATGACTCAGAATGCGACAAATGAAGTTACACAAACTCATTACAGAGTAAACCTAATTAAGTGACAAGTAGGTTTGCAGGGTTCTGAATTAGGATGAATCGATGTGAAACCCTAGCGACAATTGGAAAAGAAGTGAGATCGGCATTGCTTGGACTCAAAGAGTCATCACAAGCACTGCTAACCAGATGTGAGTACCAAGACAACATTCAAATGACTTTTAGGTAAAGTAGTTTCTACGACAAGCTTCTCGAGCATCGTTCAAGTGCTTACATGACGACACTAATGTAGTGTCTTCTGCAAGATCGTCCAGGTGAGCTTGGTAAGCTACTGGGACTTGAACATGATGCGAGACCTTGCCGTGACGGCATGCTTTGCCGTCTCGAGAAGATTGGATTAGCGTGGTCCACATCGACCCAGACTTGTCAACAGTGGTGAACAGACTCCCGAACACCACCTCTTGAGTCTCAAGGTTAGTGATGTCGACTCGGTCACCGACAAGTGACTCAACGACCTTGCCAGCTATGAATAGGCACATCTAGGTAAGAAATTACTCGGATGGTTAGGAGGCGTCATCGACTCAACCAAGAAACTCTTATCCAAGGTTCCCCTTGGTCTAGTTTTCCTTGTCAGTCGCAACGTTGAAGCATTACTCAACTACAGGTCATCGGTGATCACCAACATCCGTGGTTTGACCTAGAAGTCATTTTATCGAGCACCTAGGCTATACCTAGGACTCGATCACCCTCACATCGACTAAAAGCTAATTTGGCTTGACAACCATTTTTATGAATTATTCCTAGTGTTTTTCTGGAATTTATATTAATCAATAGCAGAGTTCCTTACTTAAACTATCATAAGAGTGGTTACTGGAGTTGTACTTTGTACTATAGCTCATATATTTATAAAGGAAGTTTGTGGAGAAAATTTGAGAATTTCCCATGAAATAATGCTCATGAGATAAATTTTCAAAGGTTTATGGAAAGGAATTTATGCCACCATTTTCATAGGATTTCATGCCAAGACATCTGCTCCATTGCAAAGTAGGGGTTCCCAGGAAGCTAACAAAATTTCTTTCACATTTTAGGAGCTTTCTAGGAATTTATGTGATTTTTACAATTTTGGACCAGTTTCTGTTTTTCTTTTCGATTGGGTAAATCAATTACAGCAGCTGGGCCCACGAGATTTAAACTGACCGCTCAGGAAGAGGCCACACATAACCATTGACTGAAAAGGATATAGCCACACTAGATCCTAAGTCACAAAGAGTCCGGGTCAGGTGTGAAAGAGAAGAGGCTGACAGCTGGGGCCCAGCCTGCTGGTTCTTCTTCAACCTCAGGACAGGAACACAAGGGCGCCAGGTCAGTAGAAATTCGTGAGCGTTCCCATGCGCACAGTTTACTTAAGGCAGTGGGACGAAGTGGAAGCGAATCCAAGGACCCGGGAACATCCTTCGGGCAACATGGCTGAGCTCGGCGACGGCCAGAAAAGTAGCAGCGATGGCGGCGGCGGCGGTGAACTCGTCGGCCTCGGTGGTACAGTGCCGAGATGAGATTTCAAGCTCTAGAAATGGTCTTGGAGCATCCATGAGGCACGGGGAACCAAATTGTGAACTCAAATCGGGCTGACATTGACTAGAATTATAACCTCACCGGTGGAGCTAGGGTTTCATGGCCACCGGTGGGGAAAACTGTTTCCTGGGGCCGAGACTTGTATCAATTTCAATGCTAATTGAAGCAGAAGGTTCGTGGAGTTATAAGGGAGAGGTTCTCTAATTAAAACGACGGGATTTGCTTCGTGTAACGGAAATTAGATTGATGCAGTTTCGGTGTTCGAGAAAAAGGCCGAGAGCAAAAACTGAAATTCGATGAAACCAAGCGAGGAAACGAATAGCGAGGTCAGGAGAAGGAAAGACATGTTGTTGCAGACCTTTTCACGTGCTTAACCGGTGGGGAACGAGCTTGAGTTGTCGGGGCATCGAGGATGCGCCATGGCTGCGAGCAGAGCGGGCGCTCTGTGCGGGTGCGAGCAGCAGCAAGCAGAGCAGAGAAGGGGCGCCCGCGTGCAGCATATCGTGGCTTCGGCCAGGGCTGGGACACGGCCCAAATGCGGACGGCACAGCACTTGCAGAGGCGCGGACACGGAGAGCCTTGTGCTGAGCAAGGAGGTAATCATCGATGCCCTGACTGTGAAGTGCACACGCTGAGACACGATAGGGATGGATGAGTCGGTCATGGTCTAATATTTTGGTTGATTACACTGGAAGAAAGAGATGGTGTCGAGCAAGCTGCTCCGTGGCGCATGCGCTGCGCTCGTGGCGCTCTGGGAGAGGAAGAAGAAAACCTGCCCGATGTTGCTGACTGATGAGTGGGTCCCACCCTTGATCATATCCCCTCTCCCTTTCAAACAATGAGTAAAAAAAATGCCCTAAAATAAGTCAAAAGTGACAGGGTGAGTGAAGCCAAAAGTATATTCAGATTGGACTTTTTTCTAAATTGATTTTGAGTTCCGAATTAAATTTTGAATTCCACTCTTTATGTAAAGAATTGCACTAAATTCACCTGCTGAATTCTCATTGATGACATTATAATTTAATTTTCTACATGAAATTTGAATTATCGTTTTATGTGTTTAATCAAGTTTCCTTTTCGCTTTTTGAGGTTAAATTTGAAATCCTTCTTTTATAATCCTTTTTCCATGAAATCAGTACTAACACTCCAAGAGTGTTTAAAGTTTTAACAAGTTCATAATTTAACATCATTGGTTAGATACTATACTTCATGTAAGTATGAATCTCTAATTTAACTTAAATTTAATTTTATTTAAGTTCGCATTTTTCGCATTTTTGTTCTTTTCAAATGCGGGCTTTTACAATCCTTCCCCCTTAAAGGAATCTCGTCCCGAGATTCTAGCGAATAGAATAATGGAAACGATTAGGAAACGATTGGTAAAAGAGGGTCATTGACTAAGGACCATGACAATGCCCTTAAAGTCTTGGGTTCTGCAGGATAGTGACTACCTTAAGACACCTCGTAGAACTCCAAGATTTGCTTTTGGTGACTGAAGCCTTCAGATTGATAATCTTGATAGGATGCGCGACATGATGATACCACGTCGTAAAGTCTTTACTTCTTTCACTAAACTTCTATCACTGTTCTCTTACACTGATATATATCTTGTCCTGTCCTAGTCTTGACTTGATGAATCAACATTGCTCTTTTCTTGTCTAGATTACATCGATAGTTTAAAACTATCCTTGTATTGATTCTTGGCTGCATGCTTGGTTTTGCATAGATCCTTACAACTTCATGTGGTATTTCCCTTGACATGAGTTAAGATGATTTACGAGGTTAAACAACAATTATTAACCTCGTTTGATGTTTAGTGAACCATAGGATCCCTTAGCCGTAGCATAAGAGTTGCAAAGCACTCAACACTATTATGTGAGTAAAACAGCAGGAATACTGAAGATATGGTGACTACAAGGTTTTTGGGTATATCAACTTCTTCAAACAATAGAAATAGAAGATGAAGACTCGTCGCGGTGGCATATGAAGATTTACGGATTTAGTATCCTCACATGCTCCCAACACAGCAAAGAACTCAATCATATGGTAACTACAAGGTTATCCAGGTTACCATATACCAAGTCAAGAACTTATAAGAACTTCAAGGAGTTTCGCGAGGTTGATAATCAAACTGAACCTTTGCGAGTAATGAGAATCAGAGATAGTACAAGGTTGATCATCTAACCGGTGATCACACGATGGAGAACGGTATAATTGCAACAATCAAAGCACATGAACCTAAACAAGTCAAGGATGGAAGTTCAAGTGTTTGTTTAGTTGCAAGTGAGGTTGAGTAATCGGTTGCCCAAGTATTACTCAATGAAAGTTAGATCAACAATGTAAGAAATCATGTAAAGATGGTGAAATGATCGTAGTCATTAGACACCTTAGAATACTTTGAATGGGGTACACAATCTTGCTCTAAATTTTAGTATTACTATGCATCCTATCATTGGTGTTTCATTATTAATGATGCTTCATGATGCATCGCATGGGTTATGGTGCAATGCCTATGCACATGGTATGGTGCAAATGGTGCATATGTATGGTGCAAATGGTGCATATGTATGATGCAAATGGTGCACATGCACGGTGCAGTAGCTTTTATAGTTTGAGAAAGACTAAATGAACCACGCACACACAACTCAAGAACTAAATCATGATTTGCAAGGCATGGATACCGTGGTCGTGAAAGACACTCAAGGAGTAGCGTTACTTTCATGACTCGACCGCAGTTAAGGAATTCATAACAAAACAACTGACAAGGAATGTGGGAAACATACCACGTTACCTCGACCTTTTGAAAGCTTGTACATGTACTACTCCACTTGATTGTATCTTCATCAGAAGAAAAACAACTAACTATATGTCGAAGGTTATCCCTAAACACCTGGTCGAGATCACTAGATCCATCTCTAGTGATACTTCACTTAACCTTCGCTTCAATCAGTCAGGAGGAACGGATATCCTTCTTGATCACTTTAGTGGAGTTGAAGTCACACTCTTCTTAGAGTAACTCGATCTGGTGATGGATGTTGGATCCCCTTAAAGATGTAATCTTAATTGATCGCCTTCTTGTTGACACGACTCGTTGTAACCAAGGTTGATGGTTGAACACGACCATTACTTGAGTGCTCACCTTCCCCCTTAAAGTTTTGAACCAGGATGTCAAAGCGTACTTCAAACAATCATCGTGGGAAGATGAGATGCAACTCGAGTATTTGCGACCTGCGTTAAACATCACAAGATGTGATGTGGCAAGTCACATAAATCAAACACTAGTATGTCTATCCAAGGAAAAGGGCCTCAAATGAGTTAAACACTCTATTCAACTTGGTAATTAGTTGAGTCCTAACTCTTGGTTGGTTATGACACTCCTCGAATTGAAATCGAGAGCCGAATGCCTAATAAAAACCAAAATGTTCAAACTGGCCAGGCTATGGTGACAAATGACCAGTCTGGACTCATACTCGATTTTGATCCAGTTAATGGAAAAATCAGATCTTCAGGTGAATAAAAAAGTTAAAGTAAACTTGAAGACCTTTCCCAAAAGTATTTTTTTGCCTCTAGATCATCTCTGGTTTGCATGTTATGCTATTTTAAAATCAGCAGAATTTTCTGCACTTTCAGCAGAACCTGCTTAAAAAATAGCAGTTTCGATCTAAAGTTTTCAGGCTGTTCTGATGGAAATCTGGATATATTCTTATTTATAAAGTTGTATCCAATGTAATAAGATTTCCAGAATGTACTTACTTGTCTTCATATCAGTTCTGGTTTAAAAGATATGAATTTTTTAAGTTGGGTAAAATTTCAGCATTCAGAATTTGAATTCAGTTCAGATTGACCACTCTGCATTCAAACTCGATTTGGAATATGTAGATGACCGATTCAGGTGTGGAGCCAGTTGCAAAAATTGTAGATGACTCTCTATCAATTCCAACGGTTACTCGCACGACACCATTAGATCCAGGGTCTGCCAGTTATGGATTAAATTCAGAGGTGTACAGATTGCAGTCCAGTTTGGGTGTGCCTGGACAGTCTCTGCGATTATCCAAATTCACCCACATAGAAAAGAATTTTGGTCTTGAGATGAATAGAGAACTTGTAAAGTACTTCCAAAACTTTCCACAGAATACTTACTTGCACTCGTAGCACTTCTGGTTGAGAAGATATTGCATTAGCAAGTTGACAGTTTTTTTTTTTGAAAATTTGGACAGCACCTCCATTGTTTAATGCTGATTTTGTCCACAATTTTCAGATATACAAATATCAACTTTTGCAAAAATAACACATATAAAACTGGTTGCATACATTCTCAGTATTCTATAATGTAAAACCCGAATCTAATCGATGAGTCTACTAGACATTACGATCCGAACAGTAACTGAATATATAGCGGTCCATATTCTGGACTGTTTCGACACCTTAAACGATACTTCGATTTAGACTTGGTTATTTCGAGTTTTAGCCTTTGTGTTGAACAGGAAGTTGATAGAGGACTCTTTAGGATTTCCAGGAATGTATAAATATGCCTAAGTTGCATTTGTAGTTTAGGAGTTATGGGTGTTCAAAGTTCAGAATTTTTCTGGCTGTTTCAGATAGCACCTGTATACATGTACTATCTTCAACTCCAGTTTCTAATTAGTTATATACTGAATTTGAGGTAACACTGAATAACAAAGTTGTAGAATAGCTCTTCCCCTTTCGAGAAATGTATCATAATGGAATAGAATAGCTTTCTACAAAGAGTTATGACAAAAATTCATATGCTGTCTTACAAAGTTTCAGAACAGCAGCTTAGTTAGAGGGGATTTTCACCACTTACAATGGTCTTTTGGCTTGGGGATCATTAGAAAATTTATAGAAGACTTCAATAGATTTCCAAAAAGTATTCATTGGACTTCATAGCCCTTCAGGTTGAAGAGATGTGGATTTTCAAAGTCAGGTCAAATTCTGTTAGAAAACAGAACTCAACGGCTTCGAAACACAAGAATTGGAAACAAACTCAAATTTCGAAACTTAGCTCAAAACTCAAGTCCGATAGCTAGAACTTGCTTCACAGCTAATCATCAGCTTTGGAACTAAATGGAACTTGAAAGAGAACATGATGACCTTCTCATCCATAGCATATCACTATGGATCTTCATGCTTAACCAAAATCTCACTCCGGCGAAGTCGAGCTAAACTCTTCCCAGGAATAAAGAACTTTGGTTCAGCTACTCTTGAAGAGAAACATTTTCTATTGTCCATAAGATACCAGCAACTGATACTTGGACTTAATATGAATATGAAGCCATTTCTTTCGTGGCGGATGGTCAAAGTATCAAATGTGATACTGATGGTACTATGTTCCTTACCAAAGAAAAGTCTAACCCAGTATATCCGGATACGTCTATAGGTGGTCCTAATATCGATCACTCACAAACGTTTGCTACACGGTTCGCTACCGGAGTTAGTGTACCTACAGAAGACAAACAATCCCCTTTCACACCTTCACAACTCAAGGCGGCACGGGGAAACACGACAGGAAGTCATAATAATATATATAATCAAAACTAAATGCATATGACTCTTGTGTGAGTCGCCCTCGAGTGAAGTCATGTCTCAAGGTACATGGCTGTACTACGTCTATACAGCAAAGACTCCCGCACGAACCAGCTTATACACACTCGAGCATATGTGTTTCGCATGCTCCCATAGAACATGAATAGTTCTAGAGATGCATACTATCGGGTTATACACCACCCGACGGGAGCTCCCACTAATTTTGTGTCATGCTAGGGTACCGTGTGTCATATTTTCCCAGAAACATGAATAATTTCAGAGACTCATATTGACTTTCCGTGCTAAGCTACGGAAATATCACATACCACATCTCGTATGCAGAGCTTACCGAGATTGATCTGCTCTCGATGGCGTACCTTACCTCTTACCTTGAAGACAAAGCGTCGTTACAGAATAATATAACAAGTAAGTTAGTTCACCACCTTTATAACTTATACTAGTAATAGTCCTTAATGGACATATAGCTAATCCTCACTCAACTACTTCGGAGTTTTCGAAAATAGGCTCTTTTCGAGCGTGCTATTCCCAATGAAGCTCTGATACCATGTCTGTGGGGACCGATGTCCACATATCCGAGGATCTCATTGGGTGGTGTCATGCGATGCGGCACCTAACAGCACACACAAAAAGGATACCAAAACATATAAAGTTTTCATTTCATAATAAGAAGAGTTTACAAAAGAGTGTACAACAGGGGTACACACGTAGCGGAAAATACATAATCATAATCTCACCTAACTAAGCAGGGGGGAAGACGTCCATGCCCTAGGACGCTTCTCACTAGCAACAAGAAGAACATTCAGCAGCGGCAAGATTCACATGAGATACATCTCGACACCTCGAGATCTCATGTACAACCTATACAACAGTAATAAACCTAACACCTGCAAAAATCGTTAAAGTGCAAATGTGAGCATAAGGCTCAGCAAGACTAACCCGTCTCACTAGACATATGCAAGGGTGAATACTAAGCATAGGTAAGGCAAAGCATAAACGACTCGCCTACAAGTGGTTCATTATAATCATATTTTAAGTAGCAAATGACATTCTTCAGGCATGGCACATCATAGACTCCACAATCAAACAAGAAACGCTTTGCCAATGATATGATGTGCCAAAAGCACATAATGCTTTTACTGCTAAAGTATGGAAAAACTATAAACTTTTAATTGCACTATCTCTAAGCCAAGAAAGGTTGCAAAGCAATTATAATTCAATATATCATATTCTTATGACTTCTTCAGTATTTACTACATCACAACTCAGTGAACAAGTGGTACTCCATTAACGCGAGGGACGGTGATTGCAATCAGGACACACCCGGACACCACGACACATACGCACATTTGAAAGTGTTAGCGAGTACATCAGTACCTACATATCACTTTAGTACTAGTCGTATATGGCCACCTTTCACAAGAAACCCGAACGCCGAACCCGTCTCACCTCCGCGAACAGAAGGTCTCCGCATGGAACACCTATGTGCCCGTCGACCGATTTACACCTTACTGTCCTCGACCCACCCCTATCGATGGTGAGTTAATGGCCTCGGCATCCCAGTTATCGAGTTACGTCAGTTTACTGGAGCCCATATATCCAGTATGACGCCGGTACAAGTCAAGCTTATCCAAGGGGCCGCATACAGACAGGCCTTAATCGACACAGGCGGGGCTATGCGACCGAGACTCCAATTCTCGTCGCTTCCTATCCATCCCCTGCCCGGTCTCAGATTCGTTATATTAAGCCATTGTCTATCTAACTAATCGTGTGAAATATGTTCTACATCTCTCGCGAGTAGATTCCAGCTACTCGACTTCTACCAGATCTCCTACAACATTAGCATAGCAGTTCTACACGTCGATCTATCAAACTACCCAATTAACCAATGGGATTGTGGGTCATGCATCTGGAGTATTCAAGCATCCTGAAAGTAATGCACAATATAACCTGAAGGCATAAATGAATAAAACTGGAAAACTTTGAAAAACTCTTAAATGCGAACTGGGGTTTGCCTTGTTTGCTACTCTATAACAATGTTAGTTGTTATGGCTTGGTCTTCCTCCGGAGAATCCGCCATGGAATCTTGAAGTTGGAACTCCTCGGCATTCTCCTCTAAGAGACACTTCTCGTTGATCACCTATCATCATGTTCCTATCGACATGATATGCATGTAAGTAATTAAGGCAATCTAATAATAGACTCGACGAGTTGTAAAAGCCTTAAGAAGAAGAGGCTTGACTAGGAAGATTAGATATGTCTCGGATGGGTGGAGAAGCTATGGATAAGTCAAGTGGTCATAGTAGTGTCTAGACGTGAATCAAAAGGTGCAATGCAAGCACGCAGTGCAATTATTCACTTAACACTTGGAGCTATGTCACTCGAGAAAACTAAGGCTGACTGGTGTTGCAGTGTTGTACTGAATAGTGTAAGAATGACTAAGGAATCAAGGGGAGCATTGAAAGCTTAAGGCATGAGTGAACTGTGCAACAAGAGGTCATGACTCAGAAGGCGACCAATGAAGTTACACAAACTCATTACAGAGTAAACCTAATTAAATGACAAGTAGGTTTGCAGGGTTCTGAATTAGGATGAATCGATGTGAAACCCTAGCGACACTTGGAAAAGAAGTGAGATCAGCATTGCTTGGACTCAAAGAGTCATCACAAGCACTGCTAATCTGATGTGAGTACCAAGACAACATTCAAATGACTTTTAGGTAAAGTATTTTCTACGGCAAGCTTCTCGAGCATCGTTCAAGTGCTTACATGACGACACTAATGTAGTGTCTTCTGCAAGATCGTCCAGGTGAGCTCGGTAAGCTACTCGGACTTGAACATGATGCGAGACCTTGCCGTGACGGCATGCTTTGTCATCTTTAGAAGATCAGATTAGCGAGGTCCACATCGACCCGGACTCATCAACGGTGGTGAACAGACTACCGAACACCACCTCTTGAGTCTCAAAGTTAGTGATGTCGACTCGGTCACCGGCAAGTGACTCAACGACCTTGCCAGCTATGAATAG
This sequence comes from Tuctoria greenei, assembly GCA_036927565.1. Classification (NCBI taxonomy): domain Eukaryota; kingdom Viridiplantae; phylum Streptophyta; class Magnoliopsida; order Poales; family Poaceae; genus Tuctoria; species Tuctoria greenei. The sequence continues at coordinate 20,356,304 of JAYESD010000007.1, read as the reverse complement.
GAACATCTAGGTAAGCAATTACTCGAATGGTTAGGAGGCGTCATTGACTCAACCAAGAAACTCTTATCCAAGGTTCCCCTTGGTCTAGTTTTCCTTATCGGTCGCAACGTTCAAGCATTACTCAACCACAGGTCATCGGTGATCACCAACATTCGTGGTTTGACCTAGAGGGCATTTTATTGAGCACCTTGGCTATACCTAGGACTCGATCACCCTCACATCGACTAAAACCTAATTTGGCTTGACAACCATTTTTTTGAATTATTCCTAGTGTTTTTCTGGAATTTATATTAATCAATAGCAGGGTTCCTTACTTAAACTATCATAAGAGTGGTTACTGGAGTTGTACTTTGTACTATAGCTCATATATTTATAAAGGAAGTTTGTGGAGCAAATTTGAGAATTTTCCATCAAAGAATGCTCATGAGATAAATTTTCAAATGTTTAATGGAAAGGAATTTATGACACCATTTTCATAGGATTTCATGCCAAGACATCTGCTCCATTGCAAAGTGGGGGTTCCCAGGAAGCTAACAAAATTTGTTTCACATTTTTATGAGCTTTCTACGAATTTATGTGATTTTTACAAGTTTGGACCAGTTTCTGTTTTTATTTTCTATTGGGTAAATCAATTACAGCAGCTGGGCCCACGAGATTTAAACTGACCAATCAGGAAGAGGCCACACATGGCCATTGACTGAGAAGGATATAGCCACACTAGATCCTAAGTCACAAAGAATCCGGGTCAGGTGTGAAAAAGAGAAGGGGCTGACAGCTGGGGCCCAGCCTGCAGGTTCTTCTTCAACCTCAGGACAGGAACACATGGGCGCCAGGTCAGTGGCAATTCGTGGGTGTTCCCATGCGCGCAGTTTACTAAAGGCAGCGGGACGAAGTGGAATCGAATCCAAGGACCCGGGAACATCCTTCGGGCAACATGGCCGAGCTCGGCGACGGCCAGAAAAATAGCAGCGACGGCGGCGGCGGTGGTGAACTCGTCGGCCTCGGTGGTACAGCGCCGAGATGAGATTTCAGGCTCTAGAAATGGTCTTGGAGCTTCCATGAGGCACGAGGAACCAAATTGTGAACTCAAATCGGGTTAACATTGATTGGAAATATAACCTCACCGGTGGAGCTAGGGTTTCGTGGCCACCGGTGGGGAAAACTGTTTCCTGGGGCCGAGACTTGTATCAATTCCGATGCTAATTGAAGCAGAAGGTTCGTGGAGTTATTAGGGAGAGGTTCTCTAATTAGAACGACGGGATTTGCTTCGTGTAATGGAAATTAGATTGATGCAGTTCCGGTGTTCGAGAAAAAAGCCGAGAGCAAAAATTGAAATTCGATGAAACCAAGCGAGGAAACGAATAGCGAGGTCAGGAGAAGGAAAGACAAGTTGTTGCAGACCTTTTGTCATTCTTAACCGCTGGGGAATGAGCTTGAGTTGTCGGGGCATCGATGATGCGCCATGGCTGCAAGCAGAGCGGGCGCTCTGTGCGGGTGCGAGCAGCAGCAAGCAGAGCAGAGGAGGGGCGCCCGCGTGCAGCATGTCGTGGCTTCGGCCAGGGCTAGGACACGGCCCAAACCCGGACGGTGCGGTGCTTGCAGAGGCGCGGCAACGGAGAGCCTTGTGCTGAGCAAGGAGGTAAGCATCGATGCCCTGGCTGTGAAGTGCACACGCTGAGACACGATAGGGATTGATGAGTCGGTCATGGTCTGATATTTTGGTTGATTACACTGGAAGCAAGAGATGGCGTCGAGAAAGCTACTCCGTGGCGCATGCGCTGCGCTCGTGGCGCTCTGGGAGAGAAAGAAGAAAACCTGCCCGATGTTGCTGACTGACGAGTGGGTCCCACCCTTGATCATATCCCCTCTCCCTTCCAAACAACGAGTAAAAAAAATGCCCTAAAATAAGTCAAAAGTGGCAGGGTGAGAGAAGCCAAAAGTATATTCAGATTGGACTTTTGTCTAAATTGAGTTTAATTCCGAATTAAATTTTGAATTCCAATCTTTATGTAAAGAATTGCACTAAATTCACTTGCTGAATTCTCATTGATGACATTATAATTTAATTTTCTACATGAAATTTGAATTATCGTTTTATGTGTTTAATCAAGTTTCCTTTTCGCTTTTTGAGGTTAAATTTGAAATCCTTCTTTTGTAATCCTTTTCCTTGATATCAATACTAACACTCCAAAGAGTGTTTAAAGTTTTAACAAGCTCATAATTTAACATCATTTTTTAGATACTATACTTCATGTAAGTATGAATTCCTAATTTAACTAAATTTAATTTTTTTAAGTTCGCATTTTGCATTTTTGTTCTTCTCAAAATGCGGGCTTTTACAGTGGACGTAAGGAATTGGTCGGAAAGGTCCAACCGGCTAGATATGCCTCAGGCTGCGCCTGAGGTGGTTATAATTGGTTTATGGAAAGTTTCAAGTGTGTTTTGGTTAGATTTTGTGTGGGTCATGAAGTTGAGTTGTTTTAGTTACGTTCCTATGGTGTTTGGAAGTTTTAAGATTGCTTCAATCTGCGTATGGAAGAGTTTTGAGCTGTTATGGAATGTTTCGGTTGAAACTATGTAGGATTAGAGTCCTAGTTTGAATTGGGTTGGCCTTAGTGTAAGTGCATCTAGGCATCCCTTGTGGGTTTTGGTTGATTTATGACAAAAAAATGAGACTCTAACAAAATTGTTGGGATAAGCGCAGGTTTTAAAGAAACTAGGAGGAAAGCTCAAAAAGAAAGGAGAATGAGGTATCAAAAGGAAAAGAACTCAAGAGCTGAAAAGAATAATTTATATTATATGGAGTGTGTTGAAGAAACACACCCCAATAGCTCAAACAAAATATATCTCACTCACTACACAAAAATCTGCATTTTCGGACTAGTCCGATGTCTAGTGGACTGGTCCGATAACTCTCTCACTAAAGACAAAAAGTCCCCCAAGTGCGGACTTGTTCCACACTTTGAGGATTAGCAAATGATGAAATCTTTGAGGATTAGCAATTGATCAAAGGAGAGACTTGTTCCACACGATCTTGAGCTCTTGGGTTTGAATCTCTCGCACACTCTTGATGTTTATTGCATATATTTTGAGTGTGTTTGGTGGTGTTCGTCATTGTAAATTTTGGGGAGCCCTCAACTCGTGAGAAGGCCCCTTGAACACGTTGTTTGCCCTTTGTGATTAGTGGAAGGGAATCGGCCTCCGTGGCGATTCGACAAGGGTAGGTTTGGTGAAGACCCGGTCCTCTATGGACTCCTCAACATGGATGTAGGTTTCCTTCATGGGAATCAAACCACGTGATAAAAGACTCACCGCTCTATTTGTTTCATTGCTCATCATATTCTAGGGTTTACTTAATCTAGTGTAACTTACATAGAAATATTGATATTAAAGTTAATTTTTGACAAACTTGATCATTCTAGTCCAGCATACTAGACTATTCCGCACAGTACTAGACTAGTCCGATCTCTCTGTATTTGATCAATTTGTTATGTGTTTCGGGATCCGACAAAAGTTAAAAAAGCCTATCCCCCCTCTAGGCTACATTCAATTGGTATCAAAGCCAAACTCTTCAAAAGAGACTCGCCGTTCGAAGAGATGATGTCAGACATCAAGGACGCAAACAAGAACTTCAACAAGGAGAAGGGTAATGATGAAAAGACACAAAAGCTGGAGAAGCTCCTCGACGCCATCCAAGACTGTGAGGATGAAGATGAGGAGATGCTTCAACTCAAGGCACTCCTACGGAATAAAGCACCTTCCCAAAAAGGGAAGAAGAAGATCGACAACGAAAAAAAGAAGGGGAGTAGTCACACCGACTACTCCCGATATCATTTTAACTATGATCGTTTGAATTCCAATAATAATCATTACTTATCAATTCCTCTAGGGAAAGCAACTTTCTTTGATGGCAATGATTATTCAATGTGGAGACAGAACATGAAAATGCATCTCATATCTCTTAATACAAGTTTGTGGCATATAGTGTGTACAGTGATAGATATCCTGGATGATGATGAAGAGCTGACTCCAAGCCAAGAGTAAGCCATTCATCAAAATGCTCAAGCTGCAGCCGTTATCACGTCATCACTGAGCCGAGATGAGTTCACCAAGGCAGATGGACTCAAAATTGCTAAGGAGATATGGAACACTCTACAAACTGCACATGAAGGTGATCATCATGTACGCGAAGCCAAGATTGAAATGATTGAAGGAGATTTGGGAAGATTTTCCATAGAGGAAGATGAATCACCACAAGATATGTACAATCGATTGAAGAATCTTATCAACAAAGTCCGAGCATATGACAGCAAGAAGTGGAATTATCATGAGGTCGTAAAGCTGATTCTTAGAGCATTCATGCCTCCTAATGTGACTCTTTGCTCGATGATTAGAGAAAGCCCTGGGTATCAGAAGATGACCCCAGACGAACTTCTTGGCAAGATTATCAACTTTGAAATGATGGAGAAGCAAGCCAAGCACTTCAAAGAAATTGCCGATCTTAACTCGTAAAAGAAGAAAGGAGTTGCTTTGAAGTCAACTTGAAAACCCATATCAAAAGAAGCTCAAGAAGCTCATGGAGAAGATGACAGCGATGATGAAAGCAGTGACATCGATGAAGAAGACATGATCTTATTCATGAAGAAGTTTAAGAAAATGTTGAGAAGAAGACAAGGTGGTAGCTCAAATGAAAGAAGACATAGGGACAACCAAGACCAAAAATGAGGCGTTCTTGCTATAACTTTGGAGAGTACAACCATTTCATAGTAGACTGTCCTCACGAGGAAAATAAGAGGAAGACTAAGGACAACAAGCCTCAACCTAGGAAAATGCTCTAGAAGAAGAAGCAATATGGACAAGCTCATCTAGGGAAGGAGTGGGACTCCAATGATGAGTCCTCATCCGAAGAAGAGGAAGAGATGGCTACCATAGCTATCAATAAGACTACCAAGAAATCCACTCTATTCCCAATCATGGGTGCATGGAAGGACAATGATAACACATGTTTAGTGCCCAAGGATGGTAAAAGGAAGGTAATAACTATATCTTCCTCCTTGCATTATCTTACTAGTGGTAGTAATAATTATAATGAGGATGATAGCATTGATGGACAAGAACACATGCTTAGAGGTTTAGACAAGAAAACTGCTGCTAAGATGAAATTTCTAATGGATAAGCTTGTTGATAAGGAGGAGCTAGTTGATTATCAAGAAGATATGATCATCCTCCAAAAGGAAGAATACCTTAATCTAAAATCTTCTTGAACTTGAAAAGGAGCGAAGGAAATCACTAGAACTTGAGTTAGCTTCAAGCAAGGAAGCTTGATTGAAGTTAAACGACTCAAATGCCACCATCAAGAATGAACTTGCTAACTTGACCAAAGTTAACAAGATTCTTGAGGTACAAATTGAGTCACTCAAGCAAAGTGGTTCTTCATCCTCTTCGAGCTCACCTTCTCAACTGATAAAGTCTGAAACGGTTATTGCTTGTAAATGTGCTAAAAATGACATTAACTTGAAGGAAAAAGCCAACCTTTACAAAGGACAAGCAACCTTCCAACAGTGTCATGTTTGACAAGGAGAAGGTCAAGTATGCACGTAGTGCAAAGTCGATCACAATACCTCCTAATGACAAATATGGCATTGGGTATTCTTATGGTGAAAAGCAAAATGCTAGAAGCCACAAGAATAACAAGGAACGCATTGCCCTTTCTCAAGGGAAACTCCTCTCGAGTTAGAAAACTTAATAATTTTGATAAGATTAACTTTGTGAACACATATGAACAACAAGTTTTATTTAAAACATTTTATGCTTCATATGTACTTATGAAAAATAATATTGGAATAGTTTATGCCAAACACGTTGGGTCGTGCCATGGGAACACCAAGTCTCATGTGTGGGTTCCCAAATCACTTGTGACTAACCTCAACGGACCCAAACAAGCTTGGGTACCTAGAAGCAAGGCATACTTTTTTTTGTAGGTGTACCCCATCCAATGAATTCAAAAAGGTGTTTGAGAGGCACAAACTAAATGATTGGAGGAAAAGAAAATATTCATGGGGTACAATGAAGATCAAAGCTCATTTCCACTCATACTATCAACACAAGTACTCAAGATGTACAACAAGTGGAGGACAATGATCAAGGGGGAGCTTCCACACAAGATCAATCTCAAGATAATCAAGGTGATCAAGACATCAATGAGGGCAACTATCCACGGGGGAAGAAGATGATAATCATTAAGATTCAATACCGCAAGGGCCACATCCAAGTTTACATCAAAGCATCCAAATAGATCACCCCGTCAACAACATAATTGGTGATATACAAAAGGGAGTAGTAACTCGATCTCGTATAGCTAATTTTTGTGAACATTACTCGTTTGTATCCTCTTTGGAACCACATAGGGTTGAAGATGTATTAAAGGATCCGGATTGGGTGGTGGCGATGCAAGAAGAATTGAACAACATGAAAATGAAAGAAGTGTGGGAACTTGTTGAAAGACCCAAGTTCAACGTCGTCGACACTAAATGGGTCTTCTGCAACAAGCAAGATGAACACGGGGTGGTGACAAGGAACAAGGCACGACTTTTGGCCAAGTGGTATTCACAAGTCGAAGGTTCGGATTTCGACGAGACTTTTGCTCCCGTAGCTAGGCTTGAATCGATTCGTATATTACTTGTCTATGCTAGTCACCATGATTTCAAGCTTTATCAAATGGACTTATAAGGCGCCTTCCTTAATGGACCGATCAAGGAGGAGGTGTAAGTGGAGCAACCCCCCAGGTTTGAAGATCAAAAGTTCCCCGACCATGTATACAAACCGCGTAAGTCTCTCTATGGCCTCGAACAAGCTCCTAGAGCTTGGTATGAGTGCCTTAGAGATTTTTTGATTGAAATTGACTTTAAGATTGGTAAAGCTGATTACACCTTGTTTTCTAAGAATTTTGATTATTATCTATTCATTTGCCAAATCTATGTTGATGATATTATATTTGGTTCAACTAACAAATCTTTTTTTCAAGAATTTAGTAAGATTATGATAGATAGATTCGAGATGTCCATGATGGGAGAGCTGAGATGGAATTCCATGTAAAGCAACAAAAGGACAGGACATTCATAAGCCAAACAAAGAACACTCAAGACATTCTCTAGAAGTTTGGAATGGACAAAGCAAAGCTCATAAAGACTCCCATGGTAACAAATGGACACTTGGATCTCAATGAAGATGGACCGAACGTGGATCAAAAGGTATATCGCTCCATGATTGGCTCCTTACTTTATTTATGTGCATCTAGGCCTGATATCATGTTGAGTGTATGTTTGTGTGCAAGATTTCAAGCAAATCCTAAGGAATTCCATTTGATAGCCGTAAAAAGGATCTTGCGATATTTAATTCATACACCCAACCTAGGACTTCGGTATCCCAAAGGTTCAAAACTCAATCTCATTGGATACTCTGATTTAGATTATGCCGAATGCAAGGTAGATAGAAAAAGTACCTCCGGTACTTGTTAATTCCTAGGTAGATCCCTTGTTTCTTGGTCCTCCAAGAAACAAAATTCCATTACCCTATCCACGGCTGAAGGGAAGTATGTGGTAGCCGGGAGTTATTGTGCACAACTCCTTTGGATGCGACACACTCTAAGAGATTACGGTTACAATATGAGCTGTATTCCACTCCTTTGTGGCAATGAGAGTGAAATTAAAATTGCTCATAATCCTGTTGAGCACTCTAGAACCAAACACATAGACATCCGACATCACTTTTTGAGCCTCAATGGAAGGAGACATAGATATTACCCATGTCAACACTGAAAAACAACTAGCCAATATATTTACCAAGCCACTTGATGAAAAACGCTTTTGTGAGCTCCTAAATGAACTAAATATCATTGATGCTCAGAACGTGGCTTCAAAATTTGCATACCTGTATGTCACCTTCAAAATCATCTTGATTGTGTTGAAAAATCATCTCTCTCCAATTTTCTCTGAAAAACTATGTCAATTACTTGATCTTGGTGAATTATGGTCATAGCTTGATTGTTGTATGTTTACTGATCATATTCATCAAGAATATTTGTGTTTTTGCCCCTTATTTTCTTTTTAAGCACCTTCGAATATATACGAAAGGTCTATATACATTTCTGCTGGTGACCACGGACTAGTCCGTAGTTACCCCGGACTAGTTCGCACAATGTAGACTAGTCCACTAAGATTTCTTATAATCCAGACTAGTCCGGTCAGCCACGGACTAGTCAGCTTTTTCGACTCCACAACCCTAGGGCTGGTGCAACCCTAATCTCCTTCCTCCTCACAACTCCTCTCACGTTCTCTCTCCTCACTCATGTGCTCCCAAGGCGATTTGGCAAGTTCTCCATCAAATCCACTGATGTTTTGGTGGGATTTGATCTCCATTGCAAGGGGATCGAAGACCACGGACTTGGCCGCATCAACAACTCCTACAACGCCGCGAATCAAAGGATGTGGTAAAATTTCTCTCCAAACTCTAGAACCTTCTATTTTCCCTTGTTCTTTCTCAAATAGCCTAGTTCCTCCTACCAATACATGCTACCTTGTTGTATTACAACTACCTTGCTCCACTTTTGTATTGAGGAACTCCATTATCCTGTTAGTTAGGGTTCGAGCAGCTGAATATCGGACTAGTCTGTTATCAGTGCGGACAAGTCCGATGTTAGCTGAACAAAACCCTATTCTTCTTCAACTCAATGATTCTCCTTGCCACCAATCCCTATCTATGTCATGTATAACCTTCTTGTCAGGACAATGTCGAGCTCGAACAAGGACATCTCTGACTTCGAGGCCGAAATGGATCAAGAGACCTTGCCTCGCATTTTGATGGGTCAAGCCAAGAAGAGAGAAGATCGTACCGCTGACCCCTCGCCCACCCCACCTAGGGTGATGCGAAAGGTTCTGGCCAAGAAACCAGCTTCAAAGGTGAAAGATATGGTTGGTCCTAGCTTGGCGGCTCCACGCCAAACTAAGGGAAAAGGCAAAGGAATTGCTTCCGACCCGATTGGACCCCTCGAGATGACTGCTCAAAGACGGGGGATTAGGGAACCCTCCGAGAAAAAGTTCAATGGTAAAGGAAGTGATGTGGCTTGGAAGTTGGAGAAAATTGATGCTTATAGTGGTGTCAAAAAGGCAGTTGATCCTAGATTTTGGAGCAACATCCTCAACCAAGAACATGAAGCCCTTCTTATTGGTTCTTAATAGAGTGCTCCGGAAGACCATTGCTCCAAAGGATGGAGATGCAGGGAGTGTCCCAGGTTACTTTAGAACCTTGATGAAAGTGATTAGCAAGAAGAAGAAGTTTGACATTTTTGACTACATCTGGACGACATGGTAAACTTCTCGTGCACCCCTAATCGCTCTTGTGGCTATGCATCGTACATCATGTTGATGATAGAGAAGGCCACAGGGATCGAATTTGTGAAAGATGTTGAGCATACAACTTTGAGGCCTCAAAAGCCTCCTCAAGGTGTTCTCCCAATAGCTCCATCTCCTGTTTCTAGTGAAGAAGCTCCGAGGAGAGCTGAAGGAGATGCAAGGCCATCCTCTAACACCAGGGACCCTTCTCACAAAGTGTCTCCTAGTGTCATTATGAAGTACTTGGCTGCCATCTTTGGTTCTTGACGCAAAGATGAAGTGAAGCTTCACAAGATGGACAAGACATGGAAAGAGGACATGAGGTACATGAAGTAAAATGTAAAAGCCATATGCTAGAAGCTGGAGATTGTGGTTGTTGGGTGTCCAGTCATCTTAGAGGACTCAACTTCTGACTTCTCGTAACTTCCACCTCTATCTCTGTCCGAACATGCCTACTTTGGCATTGGGGGCACGACGAGTGGCACTCATGCTCCTCCTCCTCCTTAGCCTGATGATGAAGACGACAAGAGGACAGACAGCGCAGAGTGAGCCTGTGAGCATGAGTAGATCCCTCCTCTCCTTCGTTTTGGTGTCGTAATGCCAAAGGGTGACAGATTGAGGGGGAGTCTTAGGTCCTAGCAGTAGGTTGAGAGATGAGAGCTCTATTTGTGTTTCTTTTGGTGCTATAAGACTTTTGGTGCTGTAAGGCTTTTATTATGTTCACATTATGCTTCTGGACATGTTTGTGGTAATACTTTGAAATGATCTATGTCTATGCTCTAAAATTGAAAAACATATTTGATAATCTTGATGTTGTTATGATTATTCCATCTACTTCATTCAAATCACGATTATTACTCACACACACATAGTTTTGCATCCCTATATAAAGAGTGCACATATGCCATATGTCTACATTGCCTATGTGGGGACCAGAGTCCACACTTTACACGAATCGTATTGGGTGGTGCCGTGCAATGCGACACCCAACAACACACATGTAAAGGAACATGCATTACATAAATCAATTGCTGAAATTTACAAAGATGTTCAGTTTACAAACAGTTTATATAAAAATAAACTACAGTGGAAGATAAGATTACAACTCTCGTACTCAAGTCTAATAAGCAAAGGAGAAGCCGTCTAGCCCACGGACGCTCCTCACTAGCCACGAAGACCAAACAACAGCAACATGGTTCCGACTTGAATATATCACTCAGAGAGTCCCGAGTCTCATCGGACAACAATAATCATAAGCACATATGTTAGTATGTGCAAAACAACTTATATAGCAACCTTGAGCACGAAAGCTCAGCAAGACATAACCGTCTCACCTAAACATGAAACTCTACATGAGGGTAAAGACATAAACATAGGATGGCAGATTTGCATAATGGACTCGCCTAAATGTGGGTCCTTATTTTCAGATTTATAGCAGCAGCTTAAACCTTTTGCGAGGCAACATTGTAACTCAACAAGCAAACAAGAAATGCTTCATCACGATGCTGCATGCCCAAGGCAGAAAAATAAATTTAGTGAGCACTATACTAATACATACAACATAACAATACCCTGATAATAAAATGTTCATAACAGCAGCAACTAATTCTCATCTCAAGTGCAAGTATTACTACGTCACAACTCAGTGAACAAGTGGTACTCATATCCACGAGGGACGGTGATTGGAATCAATGATACCTGGAATAAGCGACATGTACGACCGTACTAGAACTCGCATCGGTGCACTCCACGGACGTCGTATGCAGCCACCTTTCTCAAGTTCCACCCAAGTTGAATCGATTCAATCATCTAGGACAGTATTCCAACTCACGGTGCACCCTTCTGCTGTGAAGATGTAGTGAGCGAGTTTCCGTCTACTGTGCTGCGGCCGAAAGCCTGAGGCGATCGAAAAAGTCTCAACAAAAGCTTCCCAAGGTACATCGGTTTCTTGGACCCCATACATCCAGTATGACTTCGGTACAATTCAAACTTGCTCAGCAGGGCGGCATATGGATCGGTCCTTAACCGACACAGCCAGGGCTACGCACCCAAGACCACGTCTTGCTGCATCCTACGCCCCTGCCCGGTCTCATTTTTAGATTACTACTTCATTCTATTTGAACCAACCCCGTGTGAAAAAGTCCTAGCCATGCGAGTAGATTCCAACCACTCGACTTCTAACGAATCCTATACTACATTTAGCATAGCATAATCTACACAATTACTTAACAACTAACCAAATACTTCATAGGGTGATCTGGTCATGCAAGTGGATTTTCAATCACCATAGCCCTAATGCTCAATACTCATCCTAGACATACGTGATACAAATCAAAATTTTGTAATCGCGCTTAAATGCTATCTGGTGCTTGCCTGGTTGAGAGACGGTATCAAATTTAATCTCCAGAGGGATGACTTCAAGTAGCTTTAGGATCCTCTTGAGCTCGGCAACTAATCGATATGCAAAGAATTATGCAAGTTATTCAATGCCGGTATTATGTTATAGCTCAAAGGAAAGACAGTTAAGTATATGAATTTGAGCCCAATGGTTCTGGAAATTTTACAGGGGACACTAGGTACTTTGGATGACGCACTGGTCAAAATTGGGATCAATTCAAAGAAATTACTATTGTATAAAATTCAATGAACCTAAACACTCCCCAGAATTTTGAGGAAAAATATGTAGCTTTGACATGGCCAAAAGTTGGTTTTCTATTTATAGGAGATCAAGAGAGACTCGACAAAATTGGTTTCACAATTTATAAGCATTATACTGTGAGATAATGAATTTAGAAATTTGGATAAATTTTTTAAAATGTTTCTGGACATTTTGGAATTTTTAGGTACATAGAGCTTGGAAACACAATTTGGCTATTCAATTGAACTCCAATGCAACTGAAACCTTTCCTGGGACTCAAGATAATTATTCGGAATGATGTGGACAAATTTTAGAATTTTTTAATGAATGGAGCTCCAGTAATTAATTCCAAAGGAATTTTTATTCATGGAATTATTGAGGATAATTTATGGATTTTCATACAGATCCATGTGCACCAACTGAAAGTATAGAACATCCTGGTTCCATAAAATTTTATTTGGGAATTTTTGGACAAGTATTTTAGGAGCTATGGATTTTCAAAGCTGGGACCAAATCTGGAATAAAATTCCATGGGGAAAACATTTGAATAAAGGGCCGGGCCCAAAGGTTTAAAATGGGCCAATCGCTGGGCGGCAACATGAAGGGTTACTGTGTTAACCGTGTGGTCATAAACGATGTGGGCACCGGAATCCCGAACTCCAAGGATCTCATTGGGTGGTGTCGTGCGATGCGACACCCAACAGTATGCAAGAAAAGAACGAGAACAAATTACAATACCAAGTCTTTATTTAAAAGCACAACGGAAGTTTTACAATAGTAACTAAAGGAAAGAGAACTATACATCATAGCTACGCTCTCGGCACTAGCTATGCAAAAGCAAAGTCATCCATGCCCTGGACACTTTGCACTAGCAGCACACAACTTACGGCAGCGTGCAGGGTTCCCACTCGGCTATAAACCCTGGAGGGGGTGTAGCCTCGTCATTGAACCCGTCATCAGTCGTATAATCTGCAAAAACTTGTTAACTGCAAATGTGAGCTTAAGGCTCATCAAGACTAACCCGTCTCACTAGACATAAGCAGAGGTGAATACTAAGCATAGTTAAGAAATAGCATAAAGGACTCGCCTGCAAGTGCATCCTTATATTCATATTTTAAGTAGCACATGACGTTATTCAGGCACGACACATCATAGACTCCACAATCAAACAATAAACGCTTTGCCGATGATATGACATGCACAAAGCACATAATTCTATTACAGGTAAAGTATGGGGAAACTGTAAACTTTTAATTATACTATCTTTAAGCCATACAAGGTTGCAAAGCAATTGTAATTCAATACATCGTATTCTTCGGACTTGTTCAGTATTTACTACGTCACAGCGCAGTGAACAAGTGGTACTCTATTACTACTAGTGACGGTGATTTGCAATCAGGGCTCACCCGGAACAACACGACAAAAACGCACTTTTGGAAATGTCAGCGAGTACTTACAACAGTACCTACGTAACACTTCAGTACTAGTTGTATATGGCCACCTTTCACTAGACACTTGAATGTCGAACTGGTCGATCCGTCACGAGCAGGAGGTCACTGCGTGGGGCGTACTCTGACGTGCCCACCAGCTCATTTACACCTTGCTGCCCTTAACACACACCTATAAAAAAACGGAATGCCTCGACAAACTAGTATCAAGCTACGTCAGTTTACTGGAGCCCATTTCTCTAGTATGTCACCGTTGCATTTCAAGCTTGCCCAGCAGGGCCGCACACAAAACGGTCCTCAATCGACACAAGCAGGGCTACGCATGTGAGACCACGTCTCGCTGCATCCTACACACTGCTCGGTCTCAATTTCATATCCATAAACCATTTTTGATTCCAATTCCTCCTGTGTGATAAAATTCCTATCTCACGAGTAGATTCCAACTACTCGTCTTCTACCAAATTCCTATGAGCATAAGCATAGCAGTTTCTACTCAACGGGTCATAGACCTACCCAAGACTCCATTGGATCTGTGAGCCATGCAAGTTGATGTCAAACACCTTAAACATAATGCACAATCACCTGAAGACGTAAGGTGAAATGAAAACTACAAATACACTATAAGGAACTTAAATGCAAACCAGGGCTTGCCTGAATGCGAGTTTGAGTCTACGTTAGTTTTTGGCAGTAGGATTTCCAAAGCTTCCGACTGCTCCTCGATTTCAGCTACTACACGATATGCATATACTATATATGAATGACTTTGAAAATAATTAATATGATCAAAGTTATAACTTCATATCTTAGGATAAAAATAAGATAATGGTCTTAATTGGCTTTGGGACTTTTATGGTAGATACTAGTGACTAGAGAGAAGACTGTTGCAAAGAACAGGAGATGATCAAGGAAGTTTGTTGTTCTTAAAAATTATGGTAAGCAATAACCTTCACTAAATTTTTGGTTGAAATTTTGGAGACCTATCATGGCTACCAGTAGTTGTATCATGTAGAGGGGGTCTCACTGGTTCTAGGAAAATTTGTTTCACTATTTTCTAAGCTTCTTGCAGGGAGAAAATGATTTTATAAGTTTGGGGAAATTTCTGAAATTGAATTTTGTATTTTTATAAGTTTATAACTACATATAGATTTGGAATACTGATCAACCCAGTAATTGAATTCCAATTAACTTGAAATTTTTACTGGAGATCAAGTTTATTAATAATAGTGTTCCGTCCAAATTTGGGAATTTTCCAATTAACAGAACTACAAGAATGAATTCTATAAGCACTTTGTTATCTGAATTATGGAGAAATTTCTATGGATTTTCATACTTGTCCAAGTGCACAACTGGAAATTATTCTCCATGCTGGTTCAAAATTTATTTGGAAATTTTTGGACAATTCTACCGGAAGTTATGGATTTTCCAAGTTTGGTTAATTACTGGAATTATTTTCAAAAGGGAAACACTTAAATAATTCAGCCGGGCTCACTGGTTTAAAACCATCCAATCGCAGCAGGGCCGCACCGGGGGCTATGAGGTTAACCGACGCAGCCGCACTGGATCCTCGGCCACAACCGTATCTCGAAGTGACTGACATGTGGGCTCCACGGCTTTCTTCAACCTCGGGCTGGCGCTCGCGCGCGGCGGCGCCCACAGCGGTAGCTCGCTGGCGATCTCGCCGCCGGTCAAACTGTTGCGCCAAACATGCCAAGACTTGCCGTTTGGGGGTTTTCGGGGGCGCTGAGCATGTAGGTGAGGTCAACATCGGCTGAAACGGACCGGAACAACCCATGCGACGACGGCGGCGGCGGTGAGAGCTTGGGCCTGCTTGAACTTACTCAACTCAAGCTCAAACAGCTCGGGAACTACTCCAAAAGCTTTCTGGGACATCAAGGATTAAGAATATAGACTAGGGAAAGGAGGAAACGACCGCGAGATATGGGCTTGACGATGAAGCACGGTTTTTCAACCGGCGGCCGTGAAATTTCGAAATCTAAGGTGCTCGGTTGATAACTTTTGGGCCCCTTGGGCAGGGAGTTGCGCTAGGATATATAGGAGCTATCTACTAACGAGATTAATGGATGATTGCAAGAAAGAAACAAATTTAAGCACGAAACCTTGCTGTTCTATTGAAAAATGATTCGGTTGTCGAATAAGAACTCGAGCTACACTTCATGTGATCGGCTTAAATTTGGTGAGCATAAACTAGAGAGGGTTGCGAACCTTTTTGCTTAAAGGGTCGAGACTGGAAACGGCCTAGAACCGGAGCTCGACTGTGAGGCAGTGAAGGTTTTCGGCGGCTCCCTCGACGACGACCGAAAAACTTCGAAATACTTCCAATAGAAGCTATGTCACGATCAATGACCAAATAGGATATGTAGAGGAGGTTGTTACAAGACTTTCATCCACTTACAGCTCGGTGAGAAACGACTTCAATCCTCGGCCAAAAGCTCGAAGACCAAAGGCGGCGGCTATGGCGCGAAATTGAGGTGGAGGTCGACGGTGATGGCCAGGGGGTGGTATTATAGGCATAGAGGGGCGAGGGGAGCTCGCCACGGCGCAGGCAAGCAGGCAGCTCGGTGGAGCTTGCATGCGTGCGGTGTTGAGCGCACCCGGCGTCGATCGGCGGTGACACCGGATACAGAGCACCCCAACGGTTCACTCGAGTATTTTAGGCTGACAGTGGGTCCCACCTCCTCTTATCCTCTTTCCTTCTCCGCAACATCAATTCTCCTACCAAACTTGATCCAAAAATTCCAGATTTTTGTGGAGAGACTCAAATAAATATCCGAAACTTGATTCTGAAATTGAATTTCGATTTGGAACAAGTTTCAATTGAATTTCAAATTTGAATTTTAAATTGAATGAAATTCAATGGGGTCACTGAATTAAATAGCAAAAAGTTTCAAAAATTGTGAAACTTTGGGAATAAGTCAAGCAAGTCATGTTGACCGTGATGGTGTGTTCAAATCTTGATGTTCAAATAAGATGAACAGAATTCAAAATTTGAATTCTAAATATGGCTTGAATTTGCTAAGCGTCTCAATTAAAATAGCAAATGGACTTCAAAAATCTTGAAATTTGGCAGGAAGTCTATTTGGAATATTATGAGACCATGGAAATATTTATGGCCTCAGAAATGAATATTTTTGACAGGGCCAAATGTACAGTAGCACATTCAATTTGTAACTAATTTGAATATATATTTGGTACTGCATATTAATGACCTTGCAATCTCCATTCCAATAATTCCAAAATTTGCAGAGAGGTTAATAGAATTAATATATTATTATTTGTGAAGTCCATTCCCCATGTTAATAAAATTTAAGCATGAGTGGAAGAAAAGATTTGATGAGATCAAGTTCATAAGCATAGCTATAATTGATCTCCATTAGGGTTGATAACCAACTTATAACTGAACTTCATATGAAGGAAAAAGTGGGATTTTACATTCCTCCCCCCTTAAAAGAATCTTGTCCCGAGATTACAAATGGAAGGATAAAAGGAAAAGATATAATGAACATATGCCACTAACAAGTACGGATAGTTTGTTCTAAGATATTCCTCCCTTTCCCACGTTGCTTCATCAGCGGTGTGGTTTCCCCACAAGACCTTGTATAAATGCAAGGTGCGGTTTCTTGTGTACGAGTCTTCTAATCAACTATTTGGGTTGGATGCACAGAGAAAGTAAGATCTGGTTGGAGAGCTTCCAAATCCTCCATACGGACTTCCGTCGGGGCCTTGAGATATTTTCTTAACTGTGAAATGTGAAACACGTTGTGGACCCCTGAAAGTGGCACTGGCAGCTCTAGCCGATAGGCTACAGATCCACATTGCTCAATTATTTCAAATGGCCCAATGAAACGTGGAGCTAGCTTCCCTTTTACTCCGAAGCGATGAATCCCTTTCATTGTGGATATACGAAGGTAAACGTGATCTCCAATATCAAAGTGAAGGGGTCAACGCCATTTGTCCGCATAGCTTTTTTGATGAGACTGAGCGGCATTGAGGTTGGCTTGAATAACTCGTACTCATTCTTCGGCCTCACTCACCAAGTCTATACCATATATTACTCGTTCACTGGATTCACACTAGTTCAAAGGTGTGCGGCACTTCCGGCCATAAAGAGCTTCATATGGTGCCATTTGGATGCTCGTCTGATAACCATTGTTGTACGAAAACTCCGCCAATGGTAGATGATGATCCCAATTCTTACCATGGTGAATGGCACAGGCGGGGAGCATATCCTCTAGCACTTGGTTTACTGGTTCCATTTGACTATCAGTCTGTGGATGGTAAACTGAGCTTCGAATCAACTTGGTACCCAAAGATGCGTGGAGCTGCTCCAAATTCGAGCAACGAACAAGGTTCCACGATCTGATACGATAGTGCAGCGTACTCCGTGTAGGCATAGGATCCTGGCAATACACAACTCTGCATATTGTCGTGCCACATATTTGACATTGACTGGAATAAAGTGAGCTGACTTGGTGAGTCGGTCGACTATCACCCAAATCAAGTCATGCTTGCGAAAGGTGAGAGGTAATCAACAATGAAATCCATGCTAATGTCGTCCCATTTCCATGCCGGTATGCTTAAAGGTTGTAGCTGTCTGGCTGTCTTTAGATGGTCAGCTTTCACCAACCGACACGTATCACATTCGGATACGTACTTCACTATTTTCCTCTTCATCTGAGTCCACCAAAATTTCTTCATGAAGTCTTGGTACAATTTGTTACTTCCCGGATGAATAGAATACTTGGACAAATGAGCTTCGTCCAAAATCTTCTTCCGAAGTCCCACATTGCAGGTCACCACGATGTGGTCTTTGAACCAGGTGGTACCGTCATCGTCACATCAGAAACACTTCATCTCCCCCTTCTCCATTCTTTGGCGAATATGTGATATGCTTTGTCTTTCTTCTTAGCCTCCACAATTTCTTCCCTTATGGTAGGAATGTGAGCTAGATTGTAGAGCACCCCATACGGAACCAAGTAGAGACTCAGTTCTTCTTCCTCTATCAAGGTGATAGAAAGGTTATTGACATGGGACATGCGACTTAGCGCATGTGCAACTACATTTGCATTTCCAGGATGGTAGTGGATCTCAATTTCATAGTCTTTTATTAATTCCAACCATCTTCGTTGTCGCATATTCAAATCCTTCTGGTTGAAGATGTACTTCAAGCTTTTGTGATCGGTGTAGAGATGTACTAGGTTGCCCCATAGATAGTGTCTCCACATCTTTAATGACAGTACCACGGCAGCAAGCTCAAGATCATGAGTTGGATAATGCTGCTCATGGTTCCGAAGCTGCCGTGATCCATAAGCGTTCACTCTTCTGTCTTGCATTAATATGCAACCCAAACCAATCCTAGATGCATCACAATAAACATCAAAAGACCTGGTTGTGTCTGGTTGTGCTAATACTGGCGCTGTTGTGAGGTGTTTCACTAATGCATGAAAACCTTCCTCTCATTCCTTTGTCCTTGCATATTGGTTTCCTTTCTTCAGAAGTTTCGTCATCGTTTTAGCTATCTTGGAAAAACATGGAATGAACCTCCGATAATATCCTGCTAAACCCAGGAAGCTTCGAACTTCATGCACAGACTTTGGAGACTCCCATTTGAGTACTTGTTTAATCTTGCTTGGATCAACTGCAATCCCATTAGCAGAGATGATGTGCCCTAGAAATGGCACTTGGCTGATCCAGAATTCACATTTGTTGAACTTGGCGTACAACTTGTGGTCTCGCAATGGCTGAAGCACGATGTGCAAATATTGTGCATGTTCTTCTTCGGATTTTGAGTACACAAGGATGTCGTCGATGAAGACCACGACAAACTTGTCCAAATCTGGCATGAACACCGAATTCATGAGATACATGAAATGAGTCGGTGCGTTGGTCAATCCGAAGGACATGACAAGGTACTCATACAATCCATACCTCGTCGAGAATGTTTTCTTAGGTATATCCTCTGGTCGAATCCTGATTTGATGATATCCAGAGCGAAGATCCATCTTTGAAAATACCCGTGCACCCACCTATTGGTCGAACAGAACATCGATACGTGGTAGTGGATACTTGTTCTTGATCATGACAGCATTGAGTGGACGATAGTCCACACATAGTCTCAACATTTTATCCTTCTTTTACACGAAAAATGCAGAACGGCCCCAAGGTGATGAACATGGACGAATGAAACCCTTGTCCAAAAGTTCCTTCATCTGCTCTTTCAGTTCTGCAAGTTCCCTAGGTGCCATCTTATACGGCTTTCTTGAGATCGACACTGTTCCCGGTACAAGTTCAATCTTAAAGTCGACATCTCTTTTTGGTGGCATGCCAGCAAGATCTTTGGGAAATACGTTTGGGTACTCACATACTACTGGAATGTCTTCAAGTTTACAGACCTCGGTGTTATAAATAGTTGGATTCACGTGGATATTACTCTCAAGAGTGAGAGTTTGGGAAGAGTGGACTGGAGAATTTAGATATATCCTCCGTGGAATGATGTCTATAATAGCACAGTTGTATTGCAACCATGCCATCCCTAAGATGATATCTAACTTCTGATGTTCTAGAATAATGAGAGAGATAGGGTATATGTTCCCACCCAGGTTAAGAGGTACCCTATGGACCATTTTATTTGCTACTACTTTCCCTCTTGGAGAACAAATCATATATGGTGTTTTTGTGGAAAAGATAGGCAACTGATATTGAATGACATAAGACTCGCTAATAAAGTTGTGAGAAGCACTAGAGTCAAAAAGGATGACTACGGGATGACCAAAGAGAGAGAACGTACCCGTGAGTATGGGTGCGCCTTCCGGAATGTCCTCTATGGCAAGGTGGTGGACATTGCCAGTTCTGGTGGCTAGCTTCATAGGTTGGTTTGCTCCCTGGTATGATGACTGTCCTCCGCTTTGCAGGCAGTCGTTGGCGAAGTGCCCCGTACGTCCACACGTGAAACACGTGCACGGGGTCTGACTAGCACGGAAAGGAGGACAAAATCCCGGTGCACGCGGTGGAGGTAGAGGTGCATGCCGAATCATCCCTTGTTGTTGTTGTGGGCGGAAACCAGCGTTGTTGAACGGGCGACCACGAAACATCGGTGGTCGCGATGGAGGCTTCCACCTCTGGCCGGATGGTGATCGGTACACCATTCGGTACTTCTGAGGAGCACCCCCTCCGCTGCCCTGCGGAGCACTCCTTTTCTTCTTGTCGGAGAACAGCTCCCTAGTAGCGTCCTCCTGCACGATCACGGTATTGACAATGTTGTTGAAGCTGCCGCTGTTGAACAAGGCAAGCTTGTCCTTCATCTTGGGGTTCAAACCCCGATAGAAGTATTCACGCTTCCGATCATCAGTACTCACTTCGTCCTGAGCATATTGGGCCAAGTGTTTGAATGCCTTGGAGTACTCGTAAGCGCTCCTTACTCCTTGCTTTAGCTCCAAGAACTCTTGAAGCTTCCTCAAAACACCGGGATGAATGCTGAACCAAAGTCCGTAGTAACCCAGTTTGCTCGTTGCGTGAGCTGAGCACTGCGGCGAGAACCTCTGCTAGACTCCTTGGAAGTTTAGGAGGTGGTGGTGGAGGAACTTGTTGCTGTGGTGTCGCAGCTGGCTCCTGGGTCGGAGATTCGTCCTCACGACCACGACTTGAACCTCCCATTTCAGGCGTCGAGCGTGTACGCACCATTCTGCATCCATATGACTTAAAACAGCACATGTTTTCTTTTCCTTCATCCATTTCATATTTAGTAGAGCAAATATTGACAAGGGAATAAGTGCATAACATTCACATATATTGATAAAGTACAAACTTTATACAAGATATATTATCTCATGACCAAGTTACAAGAGTGAACTCCAAAACGACGGACTCCCAATACGGAAGTGCATCTCTATCATACTTGGTCCCCATGAGATGTCATACACATCCTTTCATTCTAGATATACCCACTACAATTCTTAATATGATACAAATATGGCCACAAAATAAACACGAGCAACTAAGAAACTATATGTTGCCCCGTGATGGCAGAAGTATTGCTCCACCCCGCTTCGATACGTCCTATTCGACGTACTCGAGTTCCTCGGGATCTTCTTCTTCCTCTTCGTCATTCGAAATTGGTGCCACCGGTGCGGTTGCTGGAGCAAGAGTTGCTACCTCACCCACCATTGATGATGTCACGACAACTAAAGATTTCACATCAGCCTGAAGAAGAAACATCCCTAAGTATTCCAGTTCTTTTTGTGCATTATCGCAACAGGCCTTCCAATCCTGAGTCTCCCCTCTAGATTGATCCCTTTCTTGAGTCACCTCACTGAACTGTTCATCCAACAGTTGCACCTCAAGGTGACTTGCTTCCAACGCGCTTTCCGCGTATTGTGTTTCCATGTGAGCCTCTGATCGAGCTTTAACAGCCTGGTGCCACATATTCTCCATTAAGTTTATACATAGATTGAGAGGAGCAATTGTGTCCCTAAGTGAGTCATTGGTCCCCTCAAAGTGATCTCCTCAAATCAGAGCTTACTACAGGTGACTCATCGTTCTTCCAAGGCTAGCATGCTGATCAAGGCTCTCTTGACATGCTGATGCTGCAAATGATGCTAAAATCATCTTGGGTACTTCTTCAGTATGTCCATATGCTACAACCATCCGACTTGCCCACTCTTCACCGGCTCTACCATCGACTGGAAAGAGCGTGAATGGAATGTCTCCCGTAGCACGATAATGAAGTTTGCAAAACCTCACTATGGAAACACTCGCGGCATAACACAACGTGTCTTCCAATTGAACGCCTTGCACTTGGATGGAGAAAGGAGCCCATCCAATATCCAATGGAGCAGTAGGTACATCGACATAAATGGTGCATCTTGCCACACCTCCGTCATCGATCTCCTTCCCCTAATAGTCCGGTATTTTGTGATACCCGAACTGTTGAAGCATTGCTATCAACAAATACGGAAAATCCTTCAGAAGAGCACACTTCGTGAACACCCATCCGTTTGGTAAAAAAATCATCGAATCCGCCATCTGTGGAAAAGGTACTGGAACAATGAGAAGGTTTCCAACCCCCATTAGTTTAAGAAAATTTAAAACTGGAGTTGTAATCACAGTCTATTCCAGCTGACCTTCCTGTATAAATTCACAATTTTCATACAGGAAACGTCAGAACCAGATGTTGGGTTGAATACAAAAGTTGTAGTACACTTTAAAGCATTTTCCGATTGTACTCATACAGCTTCAGGTGAGCTAGGAAATAGAATCTATACAGGTTTAATGTTGACCCAAATTTTCTGGAAATTTTGACAGAACCTCCCCTGTATATGTGGTGATTTCCACAATTTATACAGGTATATCATGACAATATATTGAGGTAATGACAAAATAAACATTTTATAACATCAAGTTAAAAATCCAGAAGTAAAAGATTTTGGCCATGAAACATTTGTTATATAGGTATAGTGTGCTAATTCGAAACTATGTGCCAACTGTTTCAAGTTCTGATCTGCCAGAACCAAGTTTGCAACCATACGAATTAAACACAGCTAAACCAAGATTTGGGCCACGAGTGCAACATGAAGTTGATAGAGGACTTACTAATATTCCCAGAAATGTATATATATGACCATGTCACTATTCTGGATCAAAAGCTAGATCTATATTAACTTGACAGATGAACTGACTGTTGTTCAACAGCAGCCCTGCAGTTCACTGTTTTGAGCTCGAAATTTGAATTGCCTCAAATTCGAATCAGGAAAAACTTTAAATAACAAAACTGTAGACCTCCTTCTAACCTTTTCAGATATGTATCACAATAAGGCAGAAGATTGCAAAAATACAAAGACCGGTATAATGGTAGGGTCATCTGGAGCAGTTTTATCATACCCCAAATTTCAACAGAGTATCAAGCTTTTCTGCCTTAATGGTCAACAGAAAAGTTGTAGAGGTCTTCGAGAACTTTCCATCCATATAGCATAACCCTATGTTCAATCCTAACTAAAACAAGATTACAACCTGGCGAAGTTGAGCAAACTTTAGCTAGAAATCAAGAATCTTGGTGCTAACCCAATGTCGAATCGAAACTCATTTTGCGGAGTCCACACCTACCAGCACCTGATAGTTAGAATTTCCAAAACATAATGCATCGATTCTGTCATTGGGGATGGTCAAGTATCAAAGTTGATACCGACAGTACTATGTGTCTCACCAATGAAAATATTTAACCAGTATTTCTGGATACGTTTATAGGTGGCCCTAGTATCGTTCACTCGCAAACGTGTTCTACATGGGTCGCTACAGTAGTCAATTATGCTGAAGACAAATAATCCCCTTTCACACTTTCACACCTCAAGGGCGGCACGGGGAAACACGACAGCCAGTCACAATAATATATCTGAAAGTAAATGCATACGACTCTGGTGTAAGTCGCCCTCGAGCGAGGTCATTTCTCGTGGTACATAGATGTACTACGTCTGTACAGGAAAGACTCCCACATGAATCGGCTTATACATGCTCGGGCATACGTGTTTTGCATGCTCCCATAGAACATGAATAGCTCTAGAGATGCATACTATCGGGTTATACACCACCCGACGGGGTCTCCCACTAACTTTGAAGCACGATGTGGTACCGCGTGTCATAGGTTCTCAGCAACATAGAAAGCTTCAGAGACTCCTATTAACGTTTCCGTGCCAAGCCACGGAAAAATTTCCATGCTACCTCTCGCATGGTGAGCTTACTGCAATTGATCCGCTTACGGTGGCGTACCTTACCTCTTACCTGACGTCGGAGCGTCGTTACAGAATTTATAACATATAAGTTAGTTTATCACCTTTGTATCTTATACTAATAATACTCCTTATAAGGGCATATAACTAATTCCTCACTCAAATTCTAATTTTTGAAAATATGCTCTTTTCAAGTACACTATTTCCAATGATGCTCTGAAACCATGTTTGTGGGGAGCGGAATCCCGACCTCCAAGGATCTCATTGGGTGGTGTCGTGCGATGTGACACCCAACAGTATGCAAGAAAAGAACGAAAACAAATTACAATACCAAGTCTTTATTTCAAAGCACAGCGGAAGTTTTACAATACTAACAAAAGGAAAGAGAACTATACATCATAGCTACGCTCTCGGCTGTCACGCCCGGTCATCGAAAAGATGAATAGACGCTAATCACATGTACGCCAGGATCAGTTGAATCGTACATGTGTTGACGAAAGTGAAATATCATTACATAGCCATGTTCGAGTACATAAATAGTCTTACAATATGACCTGAAGGTATACAAATACACACCACAAACCTATTTACATCATCTTAAACAATTCACATAGTCCAAACTACAGCGGAAGACTAAATAGACAGATAGAACTCCATCTCCACAGGCAGTCGCGCGAAGGAACGCCAGCCTAGACCAAGTCCTCCGGGTTGACGAAGAAATTTTCCGGTGCTGCTTCTTCTTCATATTCTAATAGAAAAGTAAACGCTTGAGTACATAGAGTACTCAACAAGTGTGGGAAGAGGATGATATGAATGGCTAGAACAAGGATAGGCCAATTATGGCTTAAGCACTATGCTTAGAACCTAACCTTAGCTTTCAATTATCAATATCATAATTCAAGAAATAATCCAACACATATTAATGATAATAAATGTAACTTGAATCATATATAACCACCATTTCCCAACCATAATCTAATTATGAACTGGCCCCAAGCCACTCTTGTCCGTGAGCACGGCTGTCATGACAGTTTTACCAAACCTCTGCAGAGAGTGTACCCTTTACCTACAAGCAATGATTTCATCCCCTGTTGCCACGTGAACTGAGCAAACCTACCTGCATGCCCGTGGTATCTAACCACATTGCACACTTCCTTTGGTGTGTGGCCAGGAGATCACTACATGGTCTTTACAAAGGTACTCCCGACTAGTACTAGCCCAATGAGGTTTCACCGCTGAGGTATTCCCCGAGTAACCCTCCACCTCAGAAGCCCCTTCTTGAGCCATGCAGATCCCAGAGCAGTACCCCTGCATCATCCCCCGCACCTTCCAACTACTAGCAATTCATCGGGAGAAACCTAATTAATTGACCAAGCCACCCCATCTCAGTCTCGTGGTGGTACTATCAAGCTTAGTGGCTTCCTCCATAAATTGGTCCTTAGAATCCGGTGATGCCAAACCCAATCGCGGGTCTCGTGCAAACTGCACCATGGCAAACCATCCAACCACCAGATTCCTATCCACTACTATTGTGTGACCATCATGAATAAAGTAACCATAAAGCATAATATATCACATTTGTATGAAATCCCATTCCCAAAGTCTAAGCATGGTTAAGCATAATTAAAACCTATCTACTTCCCAACCCAAATCAGGTGACAAGGAATTATGTGGAATAAGGCATGTAACATGAAATAGGACATCATTTTATTTAGCATGTATCTAACTAAAATCCTAAAATTTGTACAAGATGGTCAAGGGCACATGCCTTCTTCGAAGACCTGGTTGTTGCTGAAGTCTTGGTCTTGGAGATTAAAGTTGGGGTCGTAGTACGACTCTAAATATATTGCCCAAGCATGGTAAAAAAAGAATAAAAGATAAATAAGTAAAGAGCACACAATACATGGCATCACAACATACACATAAGCATAAAATTTGTATACTAATGCGTCCCTATGAAGCATTTATTATTTTTCATAGCCAAAATATGCATTTAATATTTATTTTACATTTCCAAGATTTATTTATGGGCTAAAGTCATTTTTATTGAATTTTTCCATGGACAAAAAATATTTTAAACATTTTTAATAAACTTTCTAGGGTCAAAATATATTTTATGTGCACTTGATGATTTTATTACAGAATAAAAAGAATTTACACAAATTTTCCTACTGTTTGTACAATTATATACCACTTTTATCTATTTTCTACAAATTAAATACTCCTATAAACAATTTTTAGCAATTAAATAAAACATCATGGGCTAGCAGGTAATTTCCCTATACTGAACAGGGACTAGAAACATGATTCCACCAATTTCCAGGGGTTAGATTGCTTATTTATTTGATTAAATCAATTTTCAGAGAGTCCAGGGGTTAGATTGCTAAACCTAGGGGCTAGATTTGAGTTCTAGAGAAATCCTGGGGTAGCCCGCAAGATTCCAGTGGCCTCAGTGTAAATGCAGGGGCTGGAAAATAGAATTGAATGCGGGCCGTTGATTTTAAAATGAACGCGCGAGATTTTATTATGGAGAACCGTTACTGCGATCTAATATAGGCCGTCGGCCTCAAACCAATGGCCGAGATGCGGCCACGTCGCCCCGGCGACGCTGGCCACGCGCGCGCAGCCCTGCACGGCGCCCAAGGCGGTGACCTTGCCGGAGTTGGCCAAACCGGCCCAAAACTTGACTAATCAATGCGCATTCTACACTAAACAAGAGAGGGAAGGGAGTGGAGTATACCTCGGGGGTTTTCGGGGCTTGAAATCGAGTGTAGATGAGTCGGCGACGAGGGGCGACGGTGGTTGGAGTCGGCACCTGTCGAATCCGGTGAAGCCCCGACAGTTCTCCCGTGCAAGCTTGTCCGTCGTGCTCCTGGGTGCACGGCGAATAGGTCAGAGGGGAGAGAGGGGTGAGGCGATCGCCGGCTAGTCGTGAACGCGCGTGTCTTACCGAGAATGGCGGTTGGCTACGGTTTGAGCGCAGGGAAGAAGATAGAGAGGGGGAAGGCGATATTTTATATGGGAAATGCATGCGGCGGTTGTCAACGCATGCGAAGGGCGGTTTCCCGGGGTGAATCGGTGTGGGGGAAGTGGTTGGAGGGGGGGTGTGCGGCGTGGGCGCTGGAAGGAGAGGGAGGCGGCGATTGCTCCCTGGAAGGGATGACAGGTGGGTCCCTAGGGCAGAGAGAGAAAAGAAGGGGGTGGGCTGCTGGGCTGCGGGAGAGAAAGGGAAGAGATGGGCCGAGGGTGGGAGATTTGGCCCAATAGGGGTTTTATTCTTTTTCTTTTTCCTTTTTCATTTTCTTTTCTTTTGATTTGATTTCAAATTCAAATTTCAACAAATTCTACTCGTTTGAATTCAAACTTCACACAATAATGCACACACACAAATGCACTTTGATTTGATCAATTTTATTTACATCAACTCTACCCCCCTTAAAAGGAATCTCGCCCTCGAGATTCGGACGTCCTAAGAGAATAGGTGAGGGAATTCGGCCTTGAGATCTTCTTCTCTCTCCCATGTTGCTTCTGCCTCTGAGTGATGTTTCCATTGCAATTTACACATGCGAATGACTTTATTTCTGGTAACCCTTTCAGATGTCTCCAGTATCTTGGCGGGCTGTTCCACATAGGACAAATCTTCTTGTACATCAAATGCTTCCATCGGTAATTGTTACTCAGGCACTCTCAGACACTTCTTAAGCTGCAACACATGAAACACATTATGTACATCTGACAAGTGCGGCGAAAGCTCAAGCTGATAAGCCACTTCACCTCATCGATCTAATATCTTGAACGGACCAATGTAGCAGGGTGACAATTTGCCTCTTACCTTAAATCTTCTCAACCCTCTCATGGGTGAAACTTTCAGGTACACATAATCACCAACCTCAAATGTTAAATCACGCCTTCGAGTATCCGCATTACTCTTCTGTCTTGTTTGGGCTGCCTTTAGATTCTTCCGAATTTCTTGTACTTGTCTATCAGCCCCCTTTAATACATCTGAACAAAAAACTTGACTTTCTCCAGTTAGATTCCAAAACAACGGTGTCCTACATTTCCACCCATACACTGCTTCAAAAGGAGACATCTTCAAACTGGCTTGATATTGTTATATGAGAATTCGGCATATGACAAATTCTTATGCCAACTTTGGCTATTCTTTAAAGCGCACGCTCTCAACATGTCTTCTAATATCTGGTTGGTGCGTTCTGTCTGACCGTCAATCTGGGGATGATATGCCGAGTTAAAATTTTAGCGAGTATCCATTGATTCATGCAACTTTTGCCAGAATCTTGAGGTAAATTGAGTGCTTCGACCTGAGATGATCTTCTTAGGAACTCCGTGTAAGCATACAACCCTGGAGATATACAGTTCAACCAATTTGGGACTATTGTAGGTTTCCTTCACAGGAATAAAGTGGGCAACTTTAGTCAAACGATCCACTATAACCCATATAGAATCATATCCAGATTGTGTCCTTGGTAGTCCCACAATAAAATCCATGCTGATTTCTTCCCACTTCCATTTTGTCACATTGATTGGTTGCAATAACCCTGTTGGTCTTTGATGTTCCGCCTTAATCAATTGACATGTATCACATATGGCCACATATTCTGCTACATCCTATTTCATTCCATGCCACCAATATCAATCTTTAAGATCTTGATACATCTTCATGCTTCCGAGATGAATGGAGTATGATGAGTAATGGGATTCCCTTAGTATCAACTCTCTAATCTCCTTTATATCCGGAACACAAATCCTCTTTCCAAGCCATAGGGTTCCTTGTTCATCCTCGATAATGTTCAGAGCTTTCCCTTTCTTCATTAATTGCTTGATCTCCTTGACCTTCTCTTCATTCTTTTGTCCTTCTCGTATATCATTTTCAAGATTTGAATCCACTTCCATAGCAACTGCTTCATTGCTAGACACTAGGCATAAGTTTAATCTTGCAAACTCTTCATATAATTGGGGTTGAAGAGCTTGTACTTACAAATTATTGCAATGTCCCTTTCTACTTAGGGCATAAGCGACCACATTAGCTTTCCCCAGATGATAATTGATTCCCACATCAAAATCATTTAATAACTCCAACCAACGACGTTGTCTAAGATTAAGATCTGGTTGTGTGAATATGTACTTCAAGCTCTTGTGATCCGTGTATATCTTGGTTCTTTTTCCCATTAAGTAGTGTCTCCATATTTTCAATGCATGTACAACAGCTACAACTTTAAATCATGGGTTGGATAATTCCTATCATGTTTTCGAAGCTGTCTTGAAGCATAGGCCACAACATGGCCTCCTTGCATTAAGACACATCCTAAACCATGACCGGATGCATCACAATAAACTACAAACTGCTTCTGCATATCAAGCATCACCAATACTAGCGCACTGGTTAACCTCTTCTTCAGTTCGGCAAAGCTCACTTCACATTCGGGGGTCCACTTGAAAGCAACTCTTTTCTCAAGCAACTTGGTTAGTGGTCGAGAGATCTTTGAAAATCCCTCGATGAGTCGATGGTAATAACCAGCCATGCCCAAGAATCTTCGTATATCATGTACACTCTCAGGTGTTTCCCATTTTAGAACATCTGCCACTTTGCCTGGATCCACTGCTATACCTCCTTCTGATATGACATGTCCAAAAATGATACCTCCTTGAGCCAAAACTCACACTTACTAAGCTTGGCATATAGCTGATGTTGACAAAGATTCTGTAGAGCCATCCTGATGTGCTCCTCATGCTCTTCTTCAGTCTTGGAGTAGACAAGTATGTCATCAATGAACACCACTACAAACTTGTCCAAGTACTCCATGAATACCTTGTTCATCAGATACATAAAATAGGCAGGAGCATTGATCAATCCAAATGACATAATTGTATACTTATATAGTCCATATCGAGAGACAAATGCAGTCTTGGGAATGTTTGAAGGTCTAATCTTCAGCTGGTGATAACCCGAGCGAAGATCAATCTTAAAGAATACACACGCTCCCCTCAACTGATCAAACAAACCTTTGATCCTTGGTAGTGGGTACTTATTCTTGATTGTTACCACATTTAAGGCACGGTAATCCACACACAACCTATGTGTACCATCCTTCTTAGGTACAAATATAACTGGTGCTCCCCAAGGCGATGAGCTAGGACCAATATATCCTTTCCCCAATAACTCCTCAATATGATCCTTTTGTTCAGCTAATTGTTTAGCATCCATTCTATACGACCTCTTATATATTTGGGCCGTTCTAGGTACTAACTCAATGATAAACTCGATCTCTCGATTAGGAGGCATACCTGGTAAGTCATCTGGAAATACATCTGGAAACTCACTCACAACCCTGATGCCTTCTGTACTCTCAGGATGGTTGAGTTGTACAATTGACTCTTGTGTCTGATCTGGCCTAAAATCCACTGTAGTGCCATCTGGATATGTTAAGCAAACTTTCCTGGTTGCGCAGTGAATGACTCCTTGATTCTTGGTTAGCCAGTCCATTCCAAAAATAATGTCTAGTCCTTGTGAATCCAGTACTATCATCTTGTCCACAAAGACTACCCTCCTTATATTTAGACCCACATTAGGGCATACATGCCTTGCTACCATCTCTCCTCTAGGACAATTTATTACCATTGCCCGACTCAAGAATGTAACTATCATGCCATGTTTCTTTACAAAATCTTTGGATACAAAAGAATGGGTAACACCCGAATCAAACAATACCGTGGCGAGGTGTGAATTAGCAGGAAACATACAAATCACCACGTCAGGTGCTTCTTGAGCTTGCTCCAATGTCACATGGTTGACACGTCCAGGTGGGTTCTGCTGCTTCTTTGGAAAATTGTTGGAGTAGTGTCCTAGTTCTCCACACTTGTAACACTGAACTCCTGCAGCATTGTTCTGGCCCTTGTTACCTCCTGGTTGGTTCCTCGGTGGTTGACCATTGGGATGGTTAGTTGGTGCTGAAGGGCGAGCGGGTTGCATCTGCTGGCGAGGGGGTTGCATTGGTTGGCGTGGAGGCTGTTGTTGCTGGCGCATATGCTGGTTGTAGGGTGTGGGTGGCCTGTAGTTGGAGTTTGGGTACCTCTGTCCCGAGTAGGAGTTCATAGGGCGAGTCATGGGTGTTGCAGGCTAAGGGGCAAAACAAGGGCTAAATTTCTACTAGGGCATGTCCTAGAGCCAACTTCCTCTTCCTGTCATCATCGTCCAGCTCCTTGTTGGTCCTTTCTACCTCAAAAGCCTTGTCAACCAACTTCTGAAAGCTGCTATAGTCACTGGAAGACATGGCAAACTTCAACTCCTTGTCAAGTCCATTCTTGAAACGGAACTGCTTCATGGAATCCGTATCCACATCTTTCGGTGCGTAGCGAGATAATTGTGTGAATGTGTTCAAGTAGTCCTTCACAGTCATACGACCTTGCTTTAACATGAGAAACTCCCCACGCCTTGCTTGGACTTCTCCTTCAGGCACAAAGTGATTACGGAAATTGGTCTTGAATTCTTCCCAAGTGATATTCTCCGGGTCTGATGGGCTTCAGTGAAAGCAGTCCACCAGTCGGCTGCATGTCCTTGGAGTTGGTGAGAAGCCAACAGTACCTTCTCCCTTCCTTCACATTGAAAGAACCTCAAGTTGCTCTCAACTGTTCGAAGCCAATCATCGGCATCCATTGGCTCACTAACTGTGGCAAAGGTGGGTGGATGGGTGTTAAGAAAATCCCTTAGGAAGGACCTGGGTGAAGAAGGTGGTGGTGGTGGAGGGTTGGGTGGTTGTGGTGGTGCTTGCTGCATATTAGTGACTATCTGGGTGAGGTTGTTGAGCAGTTGGGTTTGAAGGGCCATCATTTGCTGCATCTGCTGCGCTGCTGGGGCTCCTCGAGCACCCCTACCCATCCATCCTAGCAATCCTCCAAATTCATCATCTTGGGGCACAACACCCCTTCCAGGAACTCTGCCTCTACCAGCCATCTGTATAAGAAGTAACTGAAACTTTAGGATAATAGATGAGATATAGAAGGGTACGCTATGGTAAACGGTCCCAACTACATGCATGAAGGGGAAAATATATATAGCAAGAAAATCCATTAATAAACTAGTGTGGATGTGGACAGGATGCTAATGCATTCCACAACTCGCACAACACACTAACAAGCTTATATACAAATGACGTGGATGTGGGCAGGATGCCTAGGCATTCCACAACTCACATTGCACACACACACAACATGAAGAAAACTACTAATACAATACCATAGATAACACAACTCAAGACTTGAGAGGGCGTAGCTACACACTCTTACATACTAAGGGTAGGTGTATCGAGTCGTCTAACAGGGTAACAAGTCTACTCGTGCTCGTCGGGGTCCTCATCGGAGTCCTCCTCGGTCTCCTCCTTCGGGTCCTCTCCCAATTTCACGGTTGAGTGCTCACGACAATCCAGAGAGTCTGGGTCCTAGGGCTCAGTGTTCGAATCGTACTGAGGAGAGTTCAGGTCAGCTGCAGTTATCCTCCCGTAACGTCGGCGAAGCTGCTCGAAGCGGTCAACGAGCTCCTTACTGTCCTGAAGCTCCTGCTGACAACGCTGGAGTCATGAAGACAACTCCACAATGTCGTCAACAAGCCTCTCGCTCTGAGCGAGGTACAGAGTCCCCTCGACGTCACGTCCAGTGAAGTCGACTGTGCCACTAGGGCGTTGAGGGGTGAACGTGTGCTCCGTGCGCTCGAGGCGGAACCTGTGGGCGTGACTCCAGTAGGTAGTCGCCTCCCACGTAGCATCCTCCTCAGCAGCACGCAGGTAGCTCCTCCAAGCCGGAGAGTAGTGTGAGTGCAGCAGCTTCGAGTCGTAGTAGATCGACAGCTGGGTAGTCCACTCCAGTCCACCAGTAGAGGGTACAAAGATCCTAGTAGTGTGGTAGACGAAGCGGACACGATACTCATGATACCCCGCAACACGAAGGAGAGAGCGAAGACGGGTATGCATCCTCGATGCAACACGTCCAGAAGAGATCAGCACTGTCTCCCAGCTAGGCGTGTGAGGTGCGGAGCGACTGGCTAGGGCGTGTTGAGGAACACGACCCCCAGTCGACTTGCGTGCCGTCTGCTTGGTGCGCGCCATCTACAAACATTTGAAAAGGAGAGAGTGAGATCAATAATCAATAAATTAAGTTAGAATAAAAACAATAGGTACCGCAAGGTAAGAAACACAAGGAATGAGGGGGAAACACAAAGTTCTGGAAATACTATTTTATAAGAAAATAGTATAGTCCTTATTCTTGACCATTTCTAACTAGGCTTGCATCCTACGGGCAACTTGGCTCTGATACCACTTTGTCATGCTCGGTCATCGAAAAGATGAACAGACGCTAATCACATATACGCCAGGATTAGTTGAATCGTACATGTGTTGACAAAAGCGAAATATCATTACATAGCCATGTTCGAGTACATAAATAGTCTTACAATATGACCCAAAGGTCTACAAATACACATCTCAAACCTAATTACATCATCTAAAACAATTCACATAGTCCAAACTATAGTGGAGGACTAAATAGACAGATAGGGCTCTATCTCCACAGGTAGTCACACGAAGGAACGCCAGCCTAGACCAAGTGCTCCGGGTTGACGAAGAAATCTTCCGGTGCCACTTCTTCTTCATATTCTAATGGAAAAGTAAACGCTTGAGTACCCGATATGCCTGGGTACTGACAGTGGCCCTTGGGTCTACCTTGGCGGGAGGAGACGAGCCCGAGGGTGGAGCCCTTATCCTGCTTTCCCGCGCAACCTTTTAATTTTGTCTTGATCAGTCGAAGCGGTGCACTCCTCTGCTGCCATGACCATGCGTCCCTCTCTGGTTGAGGGGTCGTGGCGATGGGATCTATGATCGCTGCGACATTACCGCGACGGTTTCCAAGGCGCCTGCTGTATTTCTGCTGCTTTCACTTCTGTCTTTGTAGGATCGAAGAGCACGTGAAAATCTACCAGAGGGGGGTGAATGGTATATTTAAAAATCTTACGCAGCGGAAATAATTAAATCCCAACTCCTTCGGAAGAAAAATGATCTGTTAAAGAAATCGTGTGTGAGACTAATCTAAACGTGTTTCACCATGACAAAAGTGATATATATCAGAGAGAATCAAGTCACGAAGACAACACAAGAAGAATCTCTCAATTCCGTCGAGAGAAACTCACGTTATGATCAAAAGATCGATCAAAGGTCAATCTGTCCTACCCGAGAAAAACAGTTCTGGAACGCTGTAAAAAACTCGTGTAGATCAGAAACAACAAATCCAATGACCGTGAAATTTCGACAGATGATAGATAATCAAGTTGTGAAGACAACCCAAAAAGAATCACATCAATTGGATCTGTAAAACTCGAGTTATGATAAAACCACCCACAAAAGGTAGTGCTGTCCAGAAACTCGACGAGTAAAACTTGTCTGGAACAAGCCAGACGAACAAGGCACAAAAGTTCCTTCAAACTACAAATTTATTCAATAAAACACAAGAGGAACAGCCCCAAAGTCGTGCACCACGAGCTCTGGCCTCCCTTGCTTATATAACCAGCTCGAAAGCCAACTCAACTAAAATCAGGACTCTAATCCTACTCCGATCACGAATCGAAACTTTCCATAACTGCTTAGGACTCTTCTATACGTAGATAGAAGCAATCTTAAGACTTCCAAACACCCTAGGAACGTATCCCACATTTATAAAACAACTCAAATTCTTGACCCACACGAAATCCTATCATAACAAACTCAATACTTTCCATACCGAGCTATAACCAACTCCGCCGCAGCCAAAGTCATCAACCGATACGATCTGATCCTTCCAACCAGATCTTCCCATACATAAACCATCTTCGGAACCATGTTGTCATGTCATGCACCGCATGCATACGTGCAAACACCTTCCTTCGATGTCTAGTAACCTTCATATGCACTGCCCTTGATTCAATCATCCTGCGCAACCTCCTGACCCGCTCAACCACAATTCCTACTGAATTTGGTTGTTGGAACCTCATCTCCTCCCTGAGACTAGTCTAAAGGATCCTGTCACCAGCCATGACTTGAACTCAAGCAACACCTGCACATGAATAAACAACCAATCCGTACGAGCCCAAGTCCGCGACTTGACTCACGTTAGTTTCGAACACAACACCTTACGTGAGAACCTCACATAAGCATGTTGCAAAACCACAGTAAAACAATATCAGCCATATCAACCAAAACACACCAAAAACATAGCAAAAGAATACTAAGAAAACTTTCCAACAATGTAAAGCAAGTTCGAAACATTTCAGAGTATAAGCAGGAACATTGCAATCAAGCTCCGAACCTAACCAAAGCTAACCGTAGCTTGTGCCAGAGCTTACCAAAGATAGTACAACCTAGCGCCGGAGCTTACCAAAGCTAGTCGGACCTAGCGCCGGAGCTAACCAAAGCTAGTACAACCTAGCGCCGGAGCTTACCAAAGCTAGTCGGAACTAGTCATCCCAAAAGTCGGAGCTAGAAAAACATGTCGGAGCTAAGCAACATAAGACGGACCTAGCAAAACATATCGGAGCCTAACAAAGACATGTCAGAGCTTTCAAAGACATGCCGGATCTAAAGACAAAGCTCACCGGAGCTACCCAAAAACATGTCGGATCTAGATAAAGAAAGTCGGACCTATTGTCGTACCTTGCAGAAGCTCAGAGCTAGAGTCGGACCATGCTAAAAAACGTTATGGCAGTATTCAAAACTTCTATTGTCAAAGCCAATGTATTCAGCACACATAGGTCTCACAATCTCCCCCTTGATGAATGCATTGGCAACACCATTTAAAATCCGAACATTGGCATGAAAAGTTTTGAGAACAATTTTCCCCCTTTTTGAAAATCAAATGAGATAGAAATAAATTTCTCCCCCTATACATATTTCTCCCACTTGCATAATTCACCATATTATCTCCCCCCCTTTAACAATGTATTCAGCAAGGTTCAAAAGAGAAATTTTAATTGTTATGAGCATATTATAACATATACATATAAAACAAAGCTCATCCAAGTCATACTATCAAGTAACTTACACTATCACAGCAATGAGATACATAAAGTAGTGTAAGCCATGCTAGAGATCAAATGTAATTTTCAATTTAAGCAAGCCATGATCTCACAAACTTAACTATTTCAATACATGAAAGCATGACATTTGTTGCTGCATTTTATTTTTCAAAGCACAAATTTAGATCTGAGGATATTTGCAAGAGATTATATGCGCATCTGCCTTATTCTAACCAACCAAGCCAAGCCTATGTCATTTGACAATCAAAAGCTTAAGGACATGGTTTTAGTCATACACAACTTCTTCCAAGTTCATATCTAAGTGCAATGATAAGCCATCTCAAAGGAAGAAGTGTGATGCATGCATATTCTCTTGATCTTTTCTCAACTTATTTTTGTTCACAAAAACTCAACATGTGAGTTGATTACT
Source organism: Tuctoria greenei (assembly GCA_036927565.1). Taxonomy (NCBI): domain Eukaryota; kingdom Viridiplantae; phylum Streptophyta; class Magnoliopsida; order Poales; family Poaceae; genus Tuctoria; species Tuctoria greenei. The sequence continues at coordinate 20,319,614 of JAYESD010000007.1, read as the reverse complement.
TGATTAATTATTTATGATTAACAACACTTGTGAGCATGCAACAAGTTCAAAACAGCAAGAGAGTTCAACCATGAACAGATTTAGTGTAAGTAATTATTCCAATTACTAGACATGGCAAAAACTACAAAATGTATAACACGAGTAATGTAGTAAGAACTTTTAGCATGTAAAAGGAATCACAAAGTTATATATGTATGAAATACTATGCTCATATTATTTTAATTTTAGATTCACACATAGACTTCTCAAGTTTGAAAACTCCCCCTCAATGTAAGCCATGAGGATGCATAACCCATATTTCACTACGAATGAAACAAAAATGAGTGAAATCCAAAGGTTTTGTAAAAATGTCAGCCAATTGTTGTTCGGTATCCACATGGTGAAGCACAATGTTTCCTTTTTCAACATTATCCCGGAGAAAGTGATACCTAATATCAATGTGCTTAGTTCTAGAATGTTGCACAGGGTTTTTAGCAATGAAAATGGCACAAGTGTTATCACAAAACAGTAGAACACTATCTAGACCAACCCCATAGTCCTTAAGTGTTTGAACAATCATAAGAATTTGTGAGCAAGCACTAGCAGTAGCTACATATTCAGATTCGGTTGTGGATTGTGCAACTGAATTTTATTTTCTAGAGGACCAAGCAACAAGTGAATTACCACGAAAATGACAAGCACCGGAAGTACTTTTCCTATCAATTCTACAACCTCCAAAATCAGCATTGGAAGAAGCTTTCAAAGTAACGGTTGAGGAAGAAGGAAGAAAAATGCCAGATTCTTGAGTTCCATGTAAGTACCTGAGAATCCTTTTGACGGCTTGACGATGTGAAGCACGCGGGGAGGCTTGAAACTGTGCACAAAGCCATACGCTGAATTGTATGTTACGTCTTGAAGTCGTGAGGTACAAAAGTGTTCCGATCATGCTTCTATATTCTTTTTGATCCACGGGTTCACCATCTTCATCAAGTTCAAGTGTTGTTGCTGTTCCCATTGGTGTCCGAAGAGGCTTGCTTTTGTCCATGTTGAAGCGCCTTAGGAGGTCTTTTGTATACTTCGTTTGATGCACAATGGTACCACCTTGGTTTGCTTGATTTGCAGCCCCAAAAGGTATGTGAGTTCTCACATCATACTCATCTCAAATTCTTGAACTCATCATAGCTGAAAACTTGGACACAAGATCATGAGAAGCACAACCAAAGATAATATCATCCACATACACTTGAACGAATAATGAGTCATTGCCATGCTTAAGCACAAAAAGTGTTTTATCAACCTTGCCCTTGGTAAACCCCGTTTCAAGTAAGAATGTTTTTAACCTATCATACCATGCTCGAGGGGCTTGTTTGAGATCGTACAAGGTTTTGGACAGTTTGTAAACATGATTAGGAAAATCTGAATTTTCAAAACCTGGTGGTTGTTTGATATAAACCTCCTCATCTATGTAGCCATTGAGAAAAGCACTTTTAACATCCTTTTTATATAGCTTAAAACCTTTAGATGCAGCAAAAGCTAACAAAATTCTTATGGCTTCTAGTCTAGCAACAGGAGCAAAAGTTTCATCAAAATCTAGACCTTCAACTTGAGTGAAACCTTGAGCAACCAACCTAGCCTTATTCCTAACCACAACGCCATCCTCACTTTGTTTATTTTTGAACACCCACTTAGTTCCAATTAAAGTATGAGCTTTAGGTGGAGGTAAAATTTTCCAAACATTACTTCTTTCAAAATTTTCTAAGTCTTCTTGCATGGCAATAATCCAAGATTCATTAGTGAGTGCGTGTGATATATCTTTGGGTTCAAAAGAAGCAACAAAAGCAGAATGAGCATGAGAGTTTGGATCGCAAAACATGGACTGTGTAACTCGTTCGTGCAAGCTTCCAATAATCTTTTGCGGGGGATGATCTTTGTAAAACCGTAGGGGGAAAAATATCTCACAAGCTTATTCTTCTTTATGTTCATCATAAATTGATGAGCTTGTGATTTGAGGATGATTTGAATCAGCATTGATGGTTTTCGGTGCTGGTTGAGAATTAACATCCGGAGCTGAACCAAAGTCTTTAGCTGCTGAATTTTTGGGCAGCAGCTCCAATTCTTCCTCATCTTCAACGAAAATGCTCTCCCCCTACGGATATGGATCTGGACCTGCAATGTTTGAGCTAGTACCTGGGATAGCTTCATCAAAAGACACTCCACAAGTCTCCTCAATTTTGTTAGTGTCAAGTAAAAGCACACGGTAGCCTCTAGTATGAGATGGATAACGAAGAAACATTCCATCAATGGATCTAGGTTCAAATTTATCAAGATTACCATGTTTCTTAACAAAGCATTTGCAACCAAAAACCCGAAAGTGTGTAACACTAGGCCTATTTCCAAACCGGAGCTCATATGGTGTTTTACCTAGCTTAGCGCGCAAGAAAACACGATTTGAGACATAACAAGCGGTTGCAATTGCATCAGCCAAATATTTCCTAGGAGTTTGATATTCATCAAGCATAGTCCTAGTCATCTCAACTAAGGTTCTGTTCTTAGTTTCTACGACACCATTTTGTTGAGGTACATATGGTGAATAAAATTGATGATCTATTCCATTTTCAGCAGAAAAGTGATCAGAAGATTGATTTTTAAATTTAGTTCTGTTATCACTCCTAATTGCTTTTAAAGATTCTGGGTGATCAATTGATAATCTAAGAAATAAAGTTCTAAAGTGACTAAAAGCTTCATTCTTAGACGCCATAAAGTAAACCCAAGAGTACCTAGAATAATCATCAACAATAACAAGAACATACCATTTACCTCCGAAGGATTGAACACGCGAAGGTCCTATGGTATCAAGGTGCTAAAGTTGACCCGGTTTAGTTGTCATGATCATTGTGAGAGGAGTATGTGAACCTGCAACCATCTTAGCATGTCTACAACAAGAGCACACAATTTCTTTGGCCCCTTTAAGCTTAGGCAGCCCACGTATGCGATCAAGAGCACTAACACGTGTTAGGTGATCAAAGCCTACGTGACCAAGTCTACGATGCCAAAAATATAAGTCCTTTGAATCATTAGCAACTAGACACCTATGCTTAGAGGAAGACCTATCAAAATCAGCTTTAAAAACTCTTCCAAACTAAGACATGTTAAAAATAAGCTCACTATTTGAACCTACAACTTTGCAGCAGTTCTTATTGAAAATAATTTCCAGATTTTCACCTAGCAATTGTGAAACAGAAAGCAAGTTGTATTTCAAATTTTCGACAAGTGCCACATCCTTGAAAGTGTAGTGATCATTTACTCTAACCGAACCCTTAGCAATTATAGGAGTTGAAGAATTATTAGCAAAAGTAACATTCTCTACACGTGACACAAAAGTGAGGGAGGAGAACTATTCTTTGCTATCGTTCATGTGGCGTGAGCAACCAGAATCCACAATCCAAATGTTCTCCTTCCTTAAGCATGTAACCTACATAGAAGCAAAATACATCAATGACTCAATATTGGGGTTAGTCAAAAGGCATTTTGGTATCTAGTACTGAGTCACACGACGTGCAGCAGGAAAAACACGCGAAAGCTGAGATAAAATAGCAGGTTTATGAGTCAAAGTTTGAGGTTTTTTATTCTTAACTACTGACCTATAAGGTGTTACTTGTGTAGCACAAAAATCATTAGTTCGGAGGCAAAACCAGAAAGTACGGAGGTAAACATTGAATGTTTTTTACTCATAACAGCAGGTTGCATGTTCCTGGCATTCGGTTTAATATGTGTAGTAAATGTTGCATGAAAGTTATGAGATCTAGCTATCATTCTTTCCCTTTTGTGTTGTTTAGCTAGTCTATAACAAAAATCTATGACATGACCATCTCTACCACAGTAGGTACAGTGAAATTTAACTTTGTGTTCATGTCTAGATGAGCAAGCAATATTTTTTTTTTGAAACTGAATGAGACAACACTCCTGCGGATTTGAAAACCACTTCTTTTTGTTTAGGAACTGTTTGAATCAAACCACTTCCTAATGACTTTACAATTTTAGGTGGATGTGCCTTAGCATGAGCATGATAATCAAAACCTAAACCAGTTTTATCATTGCAAAACTTGGAAGAATTCAGCAGCAAGTTTAGATTCTTATTCCCATTACAAAACCGATCTAATGTCCTATGCATGTTATCAAGTTTATTGGACAGATCAAGGCAATTTTCACATGAAGTTTTTCCTTTTAATTTGCAATTGGAACAAAATTTAACTTCATGAGAACGTAAAGCATTATTCGATATTGAAATTTCATTCATAGCATCTTTTAGTTTCTTTTCAAGATCATCAAAACTAGAAAAATGCAAATCAATTGTAGAACAAGAAGCGTGTTTTAAGTTTCCAATGTCATGTGCGGCAAGCTTTTTGTTCTCTTCAATTTCAAGTTCAAGTCTATCTAGAGTAGAGGATTGTGCAGTTCTTAATGTGGACAATTGTTCATAGATTAAATCACACGAGGGACAAGAATCATCACTAGGAATCAAGATTTTCAAATGGTTGATTTCAGATTCTAGTGATTCCATTTTAGCAGCATTGTCCCTAAGCTTTTTATTATTTTTCTTAACAATAATAGTTGCACGAGAAATTGCATCACACATTTCATTACAGGTAGAACATACCTCATCGTCGTCAGTGTTGTGTTCTGCATCCTCCTGACTTGATCTTGATCTTGTTTTGCCCACCATGAAGCACAAGTTGGCCAAATCATCTTCATCTTCGTCACTTCCAATGTCCACGTCGCTTGAGCCAAGTTCCTGGAGTGCAGAGATAAAACTGTTCACCAGTTGGCGACTTGTAAAACCCTTCTTCTTCTTCTTATCATTTGTTGAGGAGTGCTTCGTCCTTGATTGTTTTTCTTCTCGGGAAGTAGAACCTGAAAGGTTAGGGCATTCTTTACGAAAGTGTTCTTTCTTACCACATTCAAAGCATCGTTGAGGTCCGGAGCTTCCTCTCCTAGTTCTCACATTTTGGAATGCTTTTGAGAACCTAGTAGAGAGAAGTGCTAGCTCCTCTTCTGGAAATTCCTCGATCTGCTCTGGGATTAGTGAGGACAACAAATCAAGAGTATTGCAAGATGATGATTGGCTGGAGCTTGGCATATCACGTTGTGAGACAAATGCAATAGACTTATTTAGGTTCTTACGTGATAAGATGTCAATTTTATGAGTTTTGAGTTTAGAGTAAAGCACATCTCAAGTAAGTGTACTCATGGTAGTAGATTCACGAATATAAGTAACTTTCATCTCCCAGATTGACATGTCTAATGCACTAAGAAGTTGCCTAGCATTTTCAGCATCAGAAAAATTAACGTTGACACTATGCATGTTACTGGGAATTTTGATAAAGCGAGCAAAGAGAAAGTTGCATCTCGGGGTTGCATGTATTCTTTCTTGAACATGTCTTGCCATACCTCCTTGATTGTGTTGGATCCTTCGTGATAGTCACAAAGTTGTGCAACGCGGTCGAAGTCGCTCTGAGTGAGCCCTTGGATGATCAAGTTTCGGGCTTTGTTGTTGTTGTCGACGTCCCGCAGGTTTGTAGACGTAACTTGATCGTTAGGTGGCACTTTGTAAGGCTTGTACACCTTCTTCCATATTGTGAAGCCTTGCGCCTGGATGAAAGCCTCCATGCGTGCCTTCCAAACCTGAAAATCAATACCAGCAAACACACAAGGTTTGGCGGAGTATTTCTCCATGATGATTAGTCAAAAACATGTGCAAATCGCAATGACTAGAGCACCGTGGCTCTAATACCAATTGTAGGATCGAAGAGCACGTGAAAATCTACCAGGGGGGTGAATGGTAGATTTAAAAATCTTACGCAGTGGAAACAATTAAATCCCAACACCTTCGGCAGAAAAACAATCTGTTAGAAAAATCGTTTGTGAAACTAATCTAAATGTGTTTCACCGTGAAAAAATGATATATATCAGAGAGAATCAAGCCACGAAGGAAAAACAAGAAGAATCACTCAAATCCGTCGAGAGAAACTCAAGTTATGATTGAAAGATCGAACAAAGGTCAATCTGTCCTACCCGAGAAGAACAGCTCTGGAACACTGCAAGGAAACTCGTGTAGATCAGAAACCACAAATTCAATGACTGTGAAAAGATGATAGATAATCAAGTTTTGAAGACAACCCAAAAATAATCACATCAATTGGATCTGTAAAACTCGAGTTATGATAAAACCACCGACGAAAGGTAGTGCTGTCCAGAAACTCGATGAGTAAAACTTGTCTGGAACAAGTCGGACGAACAAGGCACAAAAGTTTCTTCAAACTACAAATTTTATTCAATAGAACACAAGAGAAACAGCCATAAAGTCGTGGACCACGAGCTCTGGCCTCCCTTGCTTATAAAATCAGCTCGAAAGCCAACTCAACTCAAATCAGGACTCTAATCATACTCCGATCACGAATCGAAACTTTCCATAACTGCTCAGGACTCTTCTATACGCAGATAGAAGCAATCTTAAGACTTCCAAACACCTTAGGAATGTATCTCACATTCCTAAAACAACTCAAATTCATGACCCACACGAAATCTTATCATAACCAACTCGATATTTTCAATACCAAGCCATAACCGACTCTACCGCAGCCAAAGTCATCAACCGATACAATCCGATCCTTCCAACCAGATCTTCCCATCCATAAAACATCTTCGGAACCATGTTGCCACGTCATGCACCACATGCATACGTGCAAACACCTTCATTCGACGTCCAGTAACCTTCATATGCACTGCCCTTGATTCAATCATCCTGCGCGACCTCCTGACCCGCTCAACAACAATTCCTCCTGAATTTGGTTGTTGGAACCTCATCTCCTCCCTGAGACTAGTACAAAGGATCCTGTCACTAGCCATGACATGAACTCAAGCAACACCTGCACATGAATAAACAATCAATCCGTACAAGCCCAAGTCCGCGACTTGACTCATGTTAGTTCCGAACACAACACCTTATGTGAGCACCTCACATAAGCATGTTACAAAACAACAGTAAAACAATATCAGCCATATCAACCAAAACACACCAAAAACTTAACAAAAGAATACTAAGCAAACATTCTAACAATGTAAAGCAAGTTCGAAACATTTCATAGTATAAGCAGGAACATTGCGATCAAGCTCCAAACCTAACAGAAGCTAACCTGAGCTTGTGCTGGAGCTTACCAAAGCTAGTACAACCTAGCGCTGGAGCATACCAAAGCTAGTCGGACCTAGCGCCAGAGCTAACCAAATCTAGTACATCCTAGAGCCGGAGCTTACCAAAGCTAGTTGGAACTAGTCATCCCAAAAGTCGGAGCTAGAAAAACATGTCAGAGCTAACCAACATAAGTTGGACCTAGCAAAACATATTGGAGCATAACAAAGACATGTCGGAGCTATCAAAGACATGCCAGAGCTAAAGACAAAGCTCACCGAAGCTACCCAAAAACATGTCGCGTCTAGACAAAAAAAGTCAGACCTATTATCGAACCTTGGAGAAGCTCAGAGGTAGAGTTAGACCTTGCTAAAAAGACGTTATGGCAGCATTCAAGACTTTTATTGTCAAAGCCAATGTATTCAGCACACATAGGTCTCACAGTCTTTATGGGAACCGCTGGGTTGCCTTCTTAGGCGGAGAACGGCCCGGGCCAGTTTTCCTGACGGGGGACCTGGGCCCATTTGACATGGATGCCGTGGTACGAGCCATTGATTCGGACCTCGTTAAAATTTACACGGTACTCCCAAACACTACTAAGGTTCTTAAAAGGGGTACCTTTGTGCACGATGGAGGTTCCTTCCTCCCGCACGCCCCAAGGATTCGATCCTTCATATTCCTCCTTGAGCATCTACCCACCCTTGAGGTTCTCAACCCCTGCTCAAATGAACTCAGCTCATCCTCCTTCCCGGATGGAGGATGTCTCTCCTGTGAGGCGGCTTTTTAGCTAGGAGGACAAAGAACAACGAGATTTAATCCGTCCCAACTCCTTGCCACTGGAGTTTGAGGAGAAGGACATCGTCTTCTTCCAGGCGTACGCTTACTCTGGGTTCATCCCTCCTGTTTCACCATTCCTGATGCCATCCTGGAAGTCCTTGGGCTTCAGCTTCATCACCTGTCGCCGAACTCTCTGGTGGTGGCGGTGGTGTTCTCACATTTCTGTGACATGTTCGTCATGGTGTATCCGAGCGTACTGGTGTTCCAGCAGTTCTTCGTGCTGAGGCAGACCGAGAAGAAGAACAAATCCAACTTCCTCGGCGGCTACTGCTTCCAGCATCGGGCCAACAATCCTATCAAGTACATCACACCACTCTCTTCAGTGAAGTGGGCTGATTGGAGGAAGGACTGGGTGATCGTACAAGTCGACACCCACGATCGCCTGGTTATGCCCGCCGGATAGGTGACGATCAGGAAGGAGGCCTGGTAGAAGCGGCCGATGTTGGAGCAAGCCTACAACCCGGTGATGTAGAGGATCGAATTCTCGGCGGATCTGATGGCGGACTTCGTCCGTCGACGCCTGGCCCCCTTCAGCACCATTGTCGTCCTGCATGGCTCTACTTCGGGCTACAGGATGGCACCCAGTTGGTGTGGGGTCGCAACACAGAGACGACCCCGAAAGAGGTGCTCGACGCAATGTCCAAGGCCTGCGGTGACTTGCTGTCGGAGGATGTCTTCAACTTCCCACATGCCTGCCCACCGCTTTGCACGGATTAGGGCCTTCGTACGAAGGTTCTGAAGGAGATGCCCGACCTGGGCGTGATCGGTCTCGCGTCGCGGCAGGTTGGTGATGAGAGCAGGATCTTGGCTATTGTCGACTCTTCGAAGGAGTCCACACCTTCTTTAGGCTCCAAAGCTTCCAGGGCGAAGGAGGCTCCCGCTGTCGGAGGAAAAGGCAAGGCACCAGTCCCTAACGCAAGCAAGGGGAAGGCATTGGTCCCCGACACAGGCAAGGGGAAGGCCCTAGTGGTCGAGGTCATGCTGGAGAAACGCCCTCGGTCGCCACCGAGTGTGTCAGAGGCACCTCTGGTCGGTGTGGCAGAGGTACCTCCTGCCGTCATGGCAGAGGAAATGTCGAACTCGGCTCCAGGGGCTGAAGGCCTGGCCTCCACTACTGTTGAGCTGGCGGGTGGCTCCTTGAGTGATGGTGGCGTTGCTACTTCGGGTGGCACCGCAACTTCTTCTCTGCCTTCGGGGGCATGATCCCCAGTACTGGTGGCCTCTCCTTCACCGCTACGAGAGGAAGAGGTCCCTGAGATGATCACCGGGCGGCCTTCCCTGACTTCGGCGCAGCCGAAGTGCCTCTCCTAAGTCATGGACTTGACGCAGTCCAGCATCCTTCATGTGCAGTCCAATCAACCCGAGCGCAGGAGGCTCTTGCCGCAGAGTGGGAGAAGTTGCGTACCGAGGGCGAGTGCCTCCGAGGCTGGGAGGATGTTCTGGGGTCCAGGATCGCCGAGCGAAGGCAAAGTACCAGAAGGAGAGCAAGGAGCTAGAGGTGAGGCACCGCTTGGTGAGGGCTTCAGACGCCTTGACCCAGAAGATTCTAGTTGACGCCTTCGCTGACACCCGCCTGTGCGCTCTTGCAGCCGATCGAGAGGCCCTGAGTCGCCAAGAAGCCGCCATTGTGAAGAGGGAGGGTGTTGTCACCGATCAAGAGGTGGCAGCGTAGGTGATGATGGCCTGAGCTGAGGCCGATTGAGATAGGCTACAGTCTCACCTCGAAGACCTTGAGCTCCGGAAACAAATTTTGTGCGGGATCGGGCGCAACACTTGGCTGAGCGTCAGGAACTCCTCCTGCATGATGTTGACGTCCAAGCCCGGGAGCACGAAACTGGGCGTTGTATTCGGGAGCTTGATATGCAAGAGCGTTAGCTGAATCAGCATCTGGAAGCCAAGGGTAGGGCTGCAGCGGAGACGGTGGCATCCCGTGTCTTGGTGTGGTACCAGAGCCGATATCTCGACCCACCATTGGAGCTTGTTTTTAAAGGCCCTGTTGCGGAGCGCGGGGCGACAGTGGCGGCAGAGGTCAAGGAAGCGCCAAACATGTCGTAATGCAATTACGCCGGGGCTGAGGCTGGTAGCTCGTCTTTGCATATAGGGTTTACCGCTTTGTACAGATTCCTTAATGAATTTGAATTTGTGTTTTGCTTCTTGCCCTGCCCGTGCCTCTCAACTGTTGTTCTGAGGCCTTAGTTGCACAAGGGTTTGCATAAACTTTTTTGAGCCCGCTAGCTTCTGAGAACCAACGGCCGCACAATTGATATGGCCGAGGTGTTGCTCATTGAGTTCCTGCCTATAAAACCCCCTTAGAGGCCCCTTGGTCGATGTGGTTAGTTGGTTGGGCACATCTACCATTAGATTTGCAGGATGTCTTCAACGTGCCCCCAGTGCAGCAGGGGAGTTGGGGTGTCGGTGTGCCACTAGTTGCCAGAGCTGGGCGCTTAAGCATCACCCACCATCGTTGTTTGAGGCATCAATGGCAGACCCCTTGGGAGGTGCCGGAGCTGGTTGCTCTGGTGTCGCCCACCATCGTCTTCTGAGATGTCGATGGTAGGCCCCTTGGGAAGTGCTGGAGCTGGCTGCTCTGGCATTGCCCACCATCATCGTTGAGACGTTGACAATAGGCCCCTTAGAAGGTGCTGGAGCTGGGTGCTCCGGCATCACCCACCATCGTTGTTGAGATGTCGACGACAAGCCTCTAGGGAGGTGCTAGAGCTGGGTGCTCCTGCGTCGTCCACCATCATCATGGAGTCATCGACCGTAGGCCCCTGGTATACAGGTTATTGCAAGATAACCCAGATAGCAACAATGCGATGCATGAGAGTTTACTCACTTATCTGTGCTTGGTGCTGTCGTTGACATCCTGGGACGTCAACGGCAGGCCCCTTGGAAGATGCCGGAGTTGGCTGCTCCGGCGTCGTCCACCATCGTTGTTTGAGACATCGACGGCAGGCCCCTTTGGAGGTGCTGGAGCTGTGTGGTCCAGCGTCGTCCACGTTCATCGCAGAGTCATCGATGGCAGGCCTCTTGTATACAGGCTATCGGAAGAGAATCCTGTTAGCAACAAGTGCGAGGCAGGATAGTTTACTCACTTATCCAAGCATGGTGCTATCATTGACGTCTAGGGGCGTCGACAGCGAGCCCCTTTGGCATCTTTGTTTGAGACGTCGACGACATGACCCTTGGGAGGTGCTGGAGCTGGCTGCTCCGGCGTCGCCCACCAATGTCATTGAGATGTCAACGGCAGGCCCCTTGGGAGGTGCCGGTGTTGGGTGCTACATCGTCGTCCACCATCTTCGTAGAGTCATCGACGACAGGCCCCTGGTATACAGACTATCGCAAGAGAACCCAGATAGCAACAAGTGCGAGGTAGGAGAGTTTACTCACTTATCCGCACTTGGTGTTGTCATTGACATCCTGGGGCATCGACGACAGGCCCCATGGGAGGTGTCGAAGCTGGCTGCTCCGGCGTCACCCACCATAGTTGTTTGAGACGTCGACGGCAGGCCCCTTGGTAGATGTTAGAGCTGGCTGCTCCGGCGTCACCCACCCTCATTGTTTAAGACGTCAATGGTAGGCCCCATGGGAGGTGTTGGAGCCGTGGGCTCTGGTGTCATCCACCGACGTCACAAAGTCGTCGACGGTAGGCATCTGGTATACAGGCTATCCCAAGAGAATCCTGTTAGCAACAAGTGTGAGGCAGGAGAGTTTACTCACTTATCCACGCTTGGTGCTGTCTTTGACATCCTGGGACGTCAACGGCAGGCCCCTTGTGAGGTGTCGGAGCTGGCTGCTCTAGCGTCACCCACCATCAACGTTGAAACATCAATGGCAGGCCCCTTGGGAGATGCCGGATCTAGCTGCTCCGACGTCGCCACAATCGTTTTTTGAGATGTCAACAGCAGGCCCCTTGGGAGGTGCCGGAGTTGTGTGCTCTAGCATCGTCCACCATTGTCGCATAGTCATTGACGGCAGACCCCTGGTATACAGGCTATCACAAGAGGACCCTGTTAGCGACAAGTGCGAGGCAGAAGAGCTTACTCACTTATCTGCGCTTGGTGCTGTCGTTGATGTCCTGGATGTCAAAGGCATGCCCCTTGGGAGATGTCGGTGCTGGCTGCTCCAGCACCGCCCACCATCTTTATTTCAGACATCGACGACAGGCCTCTTCAGAGGTGTGAGAGCTAGCTGCTCCGCTGTCACCCACCATCATAGTCGAGACGTCGACGGCAGGCCCCTTGGGAAGTGCCAGAGCTGGGTGCTCCAGCATCATCCACTGTCGTCATGTAGTCGTTGACGGCAGGCCCCTAGTATATAGGCTATCGCAAGAGAACCCTGTTAGAAACAAGTGTGAGGCAGGAGAGTTTACTCACTTATCCGCTCTTGGTGCTAACGTCGATGTCGTGGGGCGTCGATGGCATGACCCTTGGGATGTGCTGGAGCTGGGTGCTCCGGTGTCGCCCACCATCATTATTTGAGACATCAACGGCAGGCCCCTTGGGAGTTTCCGGAGCTGGCTGCTCTGGCATTGCCCACCATCGTTGTTGAGACGTCGACAGCAGGACTCTTGGGAGATGTCGGAGCTGGCTGCTCTGGTGTCGCCCACCATTGTTGTTTGAGACGTCGACGGCAAGCCCCTTTGGAGGTGCCAGAGCTGTATACTCCGGCATCGTCCACCATCGTCGTAGAGTCATCGACGGCATGCCCCTTGTATACAGGCTTTTGCAAGAGAACCTTGTTAGTGACATATTAAAGGTAGGAGAGTTTACTCACTTATCCGCGCTTGGTGCTGTCGTTGACGTCCTGGGGTATCGACGACAGGCCCCTTGGGAGGGGCCGGAGCTGGTTGCTCCGGCGTCGCCCACCATCATTGTTTAAGACATCGACGGCAGACCACTTGGGAAGTGTTGGAGCTGGCTGCTTCGGCGTCGCCCACCATCGTCGTTGAGACATCGACAGCAGGCCCCTTGAGAGGTGCCAGGGTTGGGTGCTCCGTTGTAGTTTACCATCGTCGTAGAGTCATCCACGGCAGGCCCTGGTATACAGGCTATCGCAAGAAAACCCTGTTAGCAACAAGTGCGAGGTAGGAGAGTTTACTCACTTGTCCGCGCTTGGTGCTATTGTTGACGTCCTAGGGCATCGACGGCAGAACCCTTAGGAGGTGCCGGACCTGGCTGCTCTGTCGTCACCCACCATCGTCGTTGAGATGTCGACGGCAGGCACCTTGGGAGGTGCCAAAGCTTGGTGCTCTAGCACCATCCACCATCGTTGTAGAGTCGTTGATAGCAGGCCCTTGGTATATAGATTATCGCAAGAGAACCTTGTTAGCAACAAGTGAAAGGCAGGAAAGTTTACTCACTTATCCGCGCTTGGTGCTGTCATTGACATCCTGGGGCGTCGACGGCAGGCCCCTTGGGAGGTGATGGAGCTGGCTGCTCCGGCGTTGCCCATCATCGTTGTTTGAGACGTCGATGGCAGGCCCCTTGGGAGGTGCCGGAGCTGGCTGCTCTGGCGTCGCCCACCATCATCCTTTAGATGTTGATGGCAGGCCCCTTGGGGGATGCCGGAGTTGGCTGCTCCGGTGTCGTCCAACATCGTTGTTCGAGACGTCGACGGCAGGACCCTTGGGAGGTGCCTGACCTATGTGCTCTGGCATCGTCCACCATCATCGTAGAGTCATCGACGGCAGGCCCCTACTATATAGGCTATCGCAAGAGGATCCTGTTAGCAACAAGTGCGAGGCAGGAGAGATTACTCACTTATCCATGCTTGGTTCTTTTGTTGACGTCCTGGGGCGTCGACGGTAGGCCCCTTGGAGGTGCCAGAGCTGGCTGCTCCGTTGTCGCCAACCATCATTGGTTGAGACGTCGACGACAGGCCTCTTGGAAGGTGCGAGAGCTGGCTGCTCCAGCGTCGCCCACCATCGTCATTAAGGCGTCGACGGCAGGCCCCTAGGGAGGTTCCGGAGATGGGTGCTCCACCGTCGTCCAACATCATCATGTAGTCATCGACGTTAGGCCCCAGGTATACAGGCTATCACAAGAGAACCCTATTAGCAACAAGTGCGAGGCAGGAGAGTTTACTCACTTATCCGCGCTTGGTACTGTTAATGATGTCCTGGGGCATCGACGGCAGGCCACTTGGTTTGTGCCAGAGCTGGCTGCTCCGGCATCGCCCACCATTGTAGTTGAGATGTCGACGGCAGGACCCTTGGGAGATGCCAGAGTTGGCTGCATCAGCGTCGCCCACTATCGTTGTTTGAGACGTCGACGGCAGGCCCCTTGGGAGGTGCCAGAGCTGTATGCTCAGCATCGTCCACCATCATCGCAGAGTCGTCGATGGCAGGCCCCTGGTATACAGGTTATCGCAAGAGAACCCTATTAGTAACAAGTGCGAGGCAGGAGAGTTGACTCTCTTATCCACGCTTGGTGCTGTCGTCGACATCCTGGGGCGTTGACGGAGGGCCCCTTGGGAGGTGCCGGAGCTGGCTGCTCCGATGTCGCCCACCATTGTTCTTCGAGACGTCAACGGCAGGCCCCTTGGGAGGTGCTGGAGTTGGCTGCTCCGGCGTCGCCCACCATCGTCGTTGAGACGTCGACGGCAGGCCCCTTGGGAGGTGCTGGAGCTGGGTGTTCCAGCATAGTTCACCAGCGTCGTAGAGTCGTTAATTGCAGGCCCCTGGTATACAGGATATTGCAATAGAACCCTGTTAGCAACAAGTGCGAGGCAGGAGAGTTTACTCACTTATCCGTGCTTGGTGCTATCGTTGATGTCCTGGGGCATCGACGGTAGGTCCCTTAGCAGGTGCCAGAGTTGGCTGCTGTGGCGTCGCCCACCATCGTTGTTTGAGATGTCGACGGCAGGCCCCTTGGGAGGTGCCTGAGCTGGCTGCTCCGGCGTCGCCCACCATCGTCGTTAGGACGTCGATAGCAGGCCCCTTGGGAGGTGCTAGAGCTGTATGCTCCAGCATCGTCCACCATCATCGCAGAGTCGTCGACGTCAGGACCCTGGTATAGAGGTCATCACAAGAGAACCCTGTTAGTAACAATTGCAAGGCAAGAGAGTTTACTCACTTATTCGCGCTTGGTGTTGTCGTTGACGTCCTGGGGCGTCGACGGCAGGCCCGTTGGGAGGTGCCGGAGTTGGCTGCTCTACGATCACCCACCATCATTCTTTGAGACGTCGACGGCAGGCCCCTTGGGAGGTGCCGGAGATGGCTACTCCGGCATCGTCCACCATCATCGTTGAGACATCGACGGCAGGCCCCTTGGGAGGTGCCTGAGCTAGATGTTCTGGCGGCGTTCACCATCATCGTAGAGTCGTTCACGACAGACCCCTGGTATACAGGCTATTGCAAGAGAACCCTTTTAGCAACAAGTGAGAGGTAGGAGAGTTTACTCACTTATCCGTGCTTGGTGCTATTGTTGACGTCCTGGGGCATCGATGACAAGCCCATTAGGAGGTGCCGGAGCTGGCTGCTCCGGCGTCGCCCACCATCGTTGTTTGAGACGTCGACGACAGGCCCCATGGGAGGAGCCAGAGCTAGCTACTTCGGCATTGCCCACCATCGTCGTTGAGACATCGACGGCAGGCACCTTGATAGTTTTTGGAGTTGGGTGCTCTGACATCATCCACCATCATCGTAGAGTCGTCGACGGCAGGCCCCTGGTATACGGCTATCGCAAGAGAACTCTATTAGTAACAAGTGCGAGGCAAGAGATCTTACTCACTTATCCGCACTTGGTGTTGTCCTTGACGTCCTGAGATGTTGATGGCAGGCCCCTTGGGAGATGCTGGAGCTGGCTGCTTTAGTGTTGCCCACCATCGTTGTTTGAGACGTCGGCGGCAGGCCCCTTGTGAGGCGCCGAAGCTGTGTGCTCTGGCGTCATCCACCATCATGGTAGAGTCGTCGACGGCAGGCCCCTGTTATACAGGCTATCGAATGAGAATCCTATTAGCAACAAGTGTGAGGCAGGTGAGTTCACTCACTTATCGGTGCTTGGTGCTGTCGTTGACGTCCTGGGACGTCGACGTGAGGCCTCTTGGGAGGTGCTGGAGCCGGCTGCTCCGGCGTCGCCCACCATCGTTGTTTGAGATGTCGATGACAGGCCCCTTGGGAGGTTCTAGAGATGGCTGCTCCAGCGTTACCCACCATCGTGTTGAGACATTGACGGCAGGCCCCTAGGAGGTGTCGGAACTAGGTGCTCCGGCATCATCCACCATCGTCATTGGGACATTGACGGTAGGTCCCTCGTGTTGGGGCGATTTGTCTTGCACATAAAATAAAAGTAGGGGTGTCTAGTTTGCTCACTGGTTTACCTACTCCGCTCCCTTAGCTTTGTCATGCATTGGTATCCTGACTGACGCATGAGGCTTGGTTAATTTGGTGTGTTTGTGCTCCAAGGTCCGGCTCCCGCCATCCTTAGGTTGTGACCTTTCTGGCTTCAGTACTTGGCCGTAGCACTGGGAAGCAGGGTGTGTCTGCTTAGGGTACGCGACCAGGCTAAGCAGTTTATACCCCCTGGAGCTCCTGCTTGGCGTAGGCCTATCCTGCAAAAACTACTGGCGTCACAGGGTCCTAATGATGAAGGGAGCTGGAAGAACCCTTTGTACACTGTAGGTTCCTCAAGTGGACCCGCCTGTGTCAGGACTGCATGACTCCTGCATGGGTGAGTTAGAGTGTACAACTATGCATATTAAGGTAATACGCCATAACAAGCCTAGTGTAGAATGATCATAAAATTAATGCGTAATTAAATGAACAATGTTTTAAGATGTTTTTATGTTAAATAGTGATTCATTTTTATCCGATTTCATAGGGAGGAAAGGATTTTACAAAAGTGGGTGAAAGCATCTAGGCCCCCATGAGGTACGGTTTCGGTGATTAATGACAACCATTGGATTTTACTAATGAATCTGTGAATGCAAGGTCCCCACATTCACTCAATCAAATGAAATCTATATGTCATTGGAGACCCATATACAATCACTTTATGAGATCAAATCAATGATATGAAGACAAGAAGTGAAAGCTCTTATGTCAAAGTCATTCAACCACAATTGATGACACTTAATGCTTGACAACCATCAGAAGCACATTTCCAACAAAAGTCTAAGAAGTCAATCGAGCAAGACACAAAAGAATCACTTAGAAACAACTTGAAGCAAACAAAATCAACTCACCGGATCAACCGATGATTTCTGAGAACAACACATCGGTCTAGGTTGTTCAGCAGAAGAAGACCTCAGAACAAAGCACTCACCGGATCATCCGATGTTAAGGGCTCAACTACATCGATCCATCAGTACAGTTTGCAATATCCTTGGACCAAGTGTAGCACCGGATCATCCGATGTACAGAAATATACACATCGGTCAATCACTCCAGTAAGCATCAAGTTTGAGTCAATTCTGGAGGAAGAGCCACCAGATCATCCGATGAGAAGAAAAGTGCAACATTGGTCTAACAACGGTCATACCTGACACACTGACGTCAGCTAAAGTAAACTTGACCGATGATAAATAAAGGGGAGACATCAGATCATCCAGTGTTCGCAGAAAAGTTCTGTCAGCCTACTTTTCCAACGGCTATTTCGGGGAGGCTGGCTATAAATACCCCCTAAACCGGTCATTTCGATAAGTCTTGATCACCAGACATTCTCAACACATCCACAAGCGTTCAAGACCAAGAGCCATCACTTCTACATCATTTTCGACCACCTACACACCAAGCGATAGGCAAGAACTAGCTAGAGAGAGAGCTTGTGTGCCTCCATTCTGGGTGAGTGGAATCTCTAGGATAGTGAGAGCCTCAAGGGAGTGCCCCTTGGTGTTTGTAACTGTGATAGACTTCCGGAGCTTGCCAAGGCGTTTGTGGAAGCCCGGAGGGTCGAAGTTGTACAAGGCTTGAGCTCCACCATGCCGAGGTTGGCAAACGGAGAAGAATAGTGGAGATCCCTCGTCTCGGTGACTTGGGTGTGGCTATACCCTTTGGTGGGTGCCACAAAGTGGATGTAGGAAGATCTTGACGATCTTGCCGAACCACGGAATAAATCCTCGTGTCTCCTCGGGAGTTTGCATCCTCTTCCTCTCCCTTACATTTATGCATTTTATATTCCGCGAAGTTGCTATTTACTTCAATGCATAGATAGTTTGCGTAGGGAATTGGGCTTTTAGGAATTAAGTTTTATTGTTTAGATTTTTCAAAAGAAGCCCAATTCACCCCCCCTCTTGGGCATTCGATCCTTACAATTGGTATCAGAGCCAGGTTGCTCATAGGATCATTCTAGCTTCACCGCTAGAGAGTTAAAATGGCCAAGGTTGGGGGTTCGGTTCCTATCTTCGAGGGCAAGAACTTTGCCTATTGGAAAGCACGCATGCACGCTTATCTAGAGGATATTGCTCCCGAAGTATGGGAAGCGACCCACGCGGGGTTTGGAGAACACAATTATGTTGGTGATCAAATTAAATGGGATGCTAAAGCTATGAATGCAATCTATGAATGTATTAGTCAAGATGTGTTTGCTAGGATTGCTAGTAAAGAAAAAGCTTGTGAAATTTGTGCTTGCTTAATAGAGATTCATGAGGGCTCTTCTCGAGTCAAGGAACTTAAATATCACATGCTTAAAGCAAAATATGATGAATTTAAAATGCTACCTCATGAAATTGTTAATGAGATGTTCTCTTGCTTGAATGTGCTTATTGAAGAAATTAATGCTCTTGACATTGCTTCTCTTGGCAAGGGACTCATCAATCGCAAGATCCTCATGCTCCTTCCCAAGCCAAAGTACAACATCATCAACTCCATGCTCCAAAAAGAGTCTCTTGACCACATTGAAGTTTCGGAGCTCATTGGAGAAATTCACGCTCATGAGATGAGTGTGGTTGGGATGATGGAGCAATCATGTTCAAAAACAATTGCTCTAAAGGCCTCCACCAAGAAAACAAGCCTCAAGGAGAAGAAGGTGGTTGAGCCTAGCTCGAGTGAAGAAGAGCAAGCATCAAGCGAAGATGATGATGATGAGCTTGCGTTGATGATGAGAAAGTCCTCACGCTTGAACTCCAAGATTACTAAGAAGGGATACACATTTGATCCCAAGAAGAAAGCATTTCTACCAAGAACAGATGATCACAAGACTTGCTACAATTTTGGTGATCAAGGCCACATCTCCTATGATTGTCCAAAACCGGACAAAAGAAGAGAGAACTACAAGAGCAAGCATCGCAAGCTTGAAGAGAGTGAAGATGATGAAGAAGAGGCCAAACCCAAACCAAGATCCTTTGGGAAGAGGAAACATGACAAGGGCAAGAAGGCAAGATTCTTCCCAAAGAAGAGAAATGGCCCACAAAAGGTGCTCATGTGTGAGGCAAATGAATGGGTCACCGACGAAGAAACAAGTGATGAAGAGAGTGAAGCGGAAGAAGAAAGCTTGGCCGGCCTCGCCATTGCCAACAATTATGACTCACCTCTTCATCCACCGCCCATGTGCCTCATGGCAAAAGGTAACACCAAGGTATGTGATGACTCTAGCGATGATGAGCTTTCGCCCAATGATTTAACTTCTTTAATAAATGAATATCACACTATCATTAAGAGGGAAAAGAGTAAGGTTAAGGATCTTGAAGGAACTCGTGCTAAGCTTGAGAGTGCTAACCTTGATTTGCTTGACAAGTATGAAAGCATACTCAAAGAGCATGACACGATCAAATCCCATGTCAAGCATGTTGAGGAGGATAAGGCTCAAATCAAGCTAGATCATCATGAGCTTGACTTAGCCCACCAAGCACTCTTGGGAAAGCATAATGAGTTAATCCAAGAGCATCAAACACTTAACCTTGCTTATGAAGTGCTTGATCAAGAGTTAAAAACTATGAAGAAACAAACTATTAATGATAAGATATCCATTACTTCTCATGCCACTAATGTCTTGCACAAGTCTTTGCCTTTGAAAGAAAATGCTAGGAAGAAGGACTTGTTCGAAGAAATTGAGAGTCTCTGCACTAGTGTGGCTAGACTTTCAAAAGGAGAAGTCAAGCACAAGGAAATCCTCTTCCAACAAGCAAAGGCCTTCAACAAGAGAGGACTTGGATCCTTCCCGATTCCTAACAAAGGAATGGTGCCCTCACCGGAGCTAAGAACAAGCTTCATCAAGGAAGTTGGTCTTTATTGCCAACATTGCAAGGTCACCGGTCACCACACAAGGGAGTGTCCTCTTCCTAACCGACCTTCTCCAAAATTGCCTACTAACTACAAATCTACTTTCAATGATCATTACTATATCTTGAGTAAAGTACATGGCATGGTGAAGGCAAGGTTCATTGGCAAAGACATGAAGGGCATGAAGGGAAAGCTCCCCAAGCAACTTTGGGTCCCAAAAAGACTTGTATCACACATACAAGGACCTAAGTTGGCTTGGGTGCCTAAAGTCAAAAATTGAATTCATGTGTGTAGGTGAACTACAAAGCCGGAGGAAAGCATTGGGTACTCGATAGCGGGTGCACTCAACATATGACCGGCAATGATGGTATGTTCACCACCATAG
This sequence comes from Tuctoria greenei, assembly GCA_036927565.1. NCBI lineage: Eukaryota > Viridiplantae > Streptophyta > Magnoliopsida > Poales > Poaceae > Tuctoria > Tuctoria greenei. Next base: position 20,299,067 of record JAYESD010000007.1, on the reverse strand, counting down.
AAAACCCCGACAATCATGAACAAGTCACATTTGGTGATAACTGTAAGGGTAAGGTAATTGGGTTAGGTAAGATTGACATTTCAAATGACTTATCTATTTCCAATGTTTTGTACGTTAAGTCACTTAGTTTTAATTTACTTTCTATTGCACAATTACGTGATCTTGGACTAACGTGCACATTTAGCAAAAATGATGTTGTTGTGAGTAGTGAAACAAGCCAAGACATAGTCTTCAAAGGATTTCGGCATGGACATTTGTACCTAGTGGAATTCTCCAACAAGAATGCTAGCTTGACCACTTGCCTTTTCACTAAGACAAGCTTGGGTTGGCTATGGCATCAACGCATAGCGCACATTGGAATGAGCAAACTCAAGAACTCATTCAAGCTTGGGATGGTGACTGGCGTGAAGGATGTCACATTTCAGAAGAACAAGATTTGTAGCTCTTGTCAAGCCGGGAAGCAAGTTGCTTCTTACCACCCAATGAAGACAATGGTGTCAACCTCCAAGCCACTTGAACTACTTCACATGGACCTCTTTGGACCGTCCACATATCAAAGCCTTGGCGGTAACCTCTATATTGTCTCGTTATAGTTGATGACTACTCTTGCTATGCTTGGACTTTGTTTCTAGGTGACAAGAGTGAAACTCCGGAAGTGTTCAAGACCTTCGCCAACCACGCTCAAAGGGAATTTCAACTTCCCATCATCAAGGTCCAGAGTGACAACGACACCGAATTCAAGAACTACAACATTGGGGAGTGGTGTGACCGTGAAGGCGTGAAGCATTAGTTTTCGGCCACATACACCCCTCAACAAAAGGGTGTCGTTGAAAGGAAGAACAGGACTCTCATCACTCTTGCACGAGCAATGCTTGATGACTATGGCACATCGGAGAAGTTTTGGGCCGATGCAATCAACACAGTGTGCCATGCCGCAAATAGGGTCTTCCTCCATTGACTACTTCAAAAGACCCCGTACGAGCTTATCATTGGGAGAAAGCCCAACATCTCCTACTTTCGAGTCTTTGGGTGCAAGTGCTACATCTACCGCAAGAAAAGGCTCGGTAAGTTTGAAAGAAGATGCGATGTTGGTATATTTCTTGGTTATGCATCAAACTCAAAAGAATATCGAGTATTCAACCAAACCTCCAGTTTAGTTGAGGAATGTTGTGATGTTGAGTTTGATGAATATAATGGCTCCCAAGAAGAGAGTTTTGGTCATGATGAAATAGATGATGAGCCTCTACAAGAAGCCATGATGAACATGACCATTGGAGACGTCAAGCCTAAAGTTGAGGAGAGCCATGATCAAGGGGGAGCTTCAAGTTCCAACATCAACACCTCCATGGCGCCTCAAGTTGACGAAGAAGAGAAGGATGATCCATTTCCAACTCAAGACTCACATGCCACACAACATCAAGAAGAAGAAGAAGAAGTCCATGATCAAGTCCAACCACAAGAGGAGCAACACGCATCACCATCGCCAAGTGCTTCACAACCACTTATGAGGCATGGACGCATCTCCAAGGCGCATCCGATGGACCAAATAATTGGAAGTCTGTCAAGGGGTGTAAGTACACGTTCTCGCCATTTCGCTTTATTTTGTGAGCACTACTCGTTTGTTTCATGTGTAGAACCCAGTCACATTGACGAAGCACTCCAAGACCCAAATTGGGTGATGGCCATGCAAGAAGAACTCAACAACTTCATCCGCAATGAAGATTGGGTGTTGGAGGAGCGACCCAAGGACAAAAACATCATCGTAACAAAGTGAGTATACCGCAATAAACAAGACGAGAACGGCGTGGTGGTCCGCAACAAGGCCAGACTTGTGGCCAAAGGGTTCTCACAAGTTGAAGGACCAGACTTTGGGGAGATATTTGCCCCGGTCGCCCGGCTAGAAGCCATCCGTATACTCCTTTCTTTTGCTTCACATCATAATATTAGGCTTTATCAAATGGATGTGAAAAGCGCCTTTCTTAATGGTTACATTAACGAGCTTGTTTATGTTGAACCACCTCCCGGGTTTGAAGATCCGAGGAATCGTAATCATGTGTATAGGTTGCACAAGGCGCTCTACGGGCTCAAGCAAGCACCTAGGGCGTGGTATGAACGACTACGGGATTTCCTTATCATGCAAGGATTCAAGATCGGGAGGGTGGACACTACACTCTTCACCAAAGACATCAACGGAGATTTGTTTATTTGTCAAATTTATGTTGATGATATTATTTTTGGTTCAACTAACGAAGCTCTTAGCCATGAGTTTGGCAAAATGATGTCTAGGGAATTCGAGATGTCAATGATTGGAGAGCTCAACTTCTTCCTAGGATTCCAAATCAAGCAACTTCAAGAGGGGACCATCGTCTATCAAGAGAAGTACACCAAGGACCTCTTGAAGAAATTTGAGATGGGAGATTGTAGCTCAAGAAGCACTCCAATGGCAACAAATTGTCATCTCGACGCGGATAAGGACGGTAAACCTATTGATCAATCTAACTACCATTTTATGATTGGTTCATTGCCTTACCTTACCGCATCTAAGCCCGATATCATGTTTAGTGTATGCTTGTGTGCTCGCTTTCAAGCGGCACATAAAGAATCGCATAGGAAGGCGGTCTTTAGGATACTTCGGTATCTTAAGCATACCCTTAGTGTGGGCTTGTGGTACCCTAAAGGTGCAAAATTCCACCTCTTGGGATACTCGGATTCGGACTTTGCCGGATGCCGCGTGGATCGCAAGAGTACCTCCGGTGGGTGCCACTTGCTTGGGCGTTCCCTAGTTTCTTGGTCTAGCAAGAAGCAAAATTCCGTCGCCCTGTCCACGGCGGAAGCGGAATACATTGCGGCCGGTGCATGTTGTGCCCAAATTCTTTATATGAAGCAAACCCTTTTGGACTTTAGTATTAAACATGGTTGTGTACCTCTCCTTTGTGACAATGAAAGTGCGGTTAAGATAGCTAAAAACCCCGTTCAACACTCCTGCACTAAGCACATTGATATTCACCATCATTTCTTGAGGGACCATGAAGCTAAGGGAGACATCTCATTGCGAGGTGTTAGGTCCGAAGAACAATTGGCGGATATCTTCACTAAACCACTAGATGAGAAAACTTTTTCTAGGCTAAGAAGTGAATTGAATGTGCTAGATGCATCAAACGTCATGTAAGTTGCCATGATCATGTAAGAATGCATATCATATAGGTCTTGTCTAACTTTCAAAGGATAGGGGTGAGCAAGGGTTAGCTTGGGATGGAGGTTCTTTTGGGTTTTCCCAAGGCTTGGAGAGTGGCTCTCCCTGAAGAAGCCTTTGAAAGGTTCAAATTTGGCAAGATAGATTTACTTTATGTCTTGCATGATGCTTGCCATATATACATGCACTCATATTTAAATTTCTTACATTTTAAAATGTTTGGCTTTGCATACGGTAGATTGTCACAAAGGGGAACCCATCTCATGAGAAAGAGACTTGTTTGAAATGCAATATCTCAACTCATATGTGGTGGAAAGAACAAAATATTAGGTGCGTTAATGCCTAGAGGAACATGCTTTAAAGAGATAGAAGTCTTCATACTCTAGCTCACAAAGCATGGGTCTTACATTTTATTTGGATGTTTTCCTCCCTATTTTTCTCGGTGTTCCATTTTCTTTAAGGCCTAGTCAAGTTATTGGCACATTAGTTTTTTGAGGGGTGAGGGGTTGCCCAAAAAAGTCCTAAGACATGTGTTTCTCTTTGTTTGTTTGTTTGGTCAAAGGACATATATGGGATGTTGCTGTTTTGTAGTAATCGGATTCTCCGATGCTTAGGCCAGACCATCATCGGATCAGTTGGTGTTCAAAAGCCAAGGGTCAGTTCAGTCAGTATCTCAAATCATCTCACGCATTCACTTGGAAAAACATCGGTCGATCCGGTGTTCAAAATTATGGAACTGTGATGAATTCCACCGATGATATTCCCTTTCACGTCGGTCTATCCGATGCCAACGGTACCTTTTTGAATACCCTTACTGTGACATTCGACCGATGCTATCTCTTTGCACGTGGGTCCATCCGATGTCAACGGCACCGCCTTGAATACCCTTACTGTGCCATTCGACCGATACTTCTATCGTTTCTACACCGGTCCATCCGATGTTAAATGTCTCGGCTAGGGTTTGAGACCCACTATTTAAACGGCCGTTCACTTTCTTCTTTTTCTCTCTCCCGTTCCCGACGCCGCCACTCACCTTCCATCGCTGCCGCCTCTCTAGACCTACGCCACCGCCGCCCTCCGGCAGCCGCCGCCGTCCTCCGGCCGCCGCTGCCGCACCACCTCAACCGCCGCCGCACCACAGCCGCCGACACCACTCACCTCCACCGCAACCACCACCGCTGCTCCACCAAAGCACCGCCGACCACCGCCCGTGCACCACCACCGCCCACGCCCCACGCACAGCCTCACCTCCGTGGTGCCTCCCTCTACTGTTGCCGATGCTAGGGTTTCCCGGCCCCGTCAATCGTCGCGTCGCCGTTCCGTGCGTTCAACATTGACGACTTCGTTCACGCGCATTGCCTCATTGCAATGGCTCGCGACAAAAAGAACAAGGGCAAGGCCATTGCGGAGCCGACCGCAAAGAAGCAGAAGCTATCCAAGGAGGAGAAGAAGGCGTTGATGGCTGCTCGCGCTGCCGAGGAGCGAGAGCGTGGCCGAAGAGGATCTTTGAGGATCCGTGAGGCTCGTCCGAGGCAGCCTCCCGTGATCGATGAGTCCGAGGCCGAAGAAGAGCCGGAAGTGCCACTCGTTCGCCGGCGCTCAACCAGGACCCGTGGGGGTCATCCGCCGGCAGCACCTCGTTCACGACTGTCAGCTGCCGATCGTCGTGAGGACAGAGAGGCCTAGAGAGCTATCTACGAGATGGACACCACCGTCCACGTTGGTGAAGGTGTTCGTTTGACTGATTACCGGAAGATGAAGGCCAAGCAGCTCCGAAGACTCAGATGGATTGTGTTGCTTGAGGAGTGGTACCCGCAGCCCAGAGAGGCTCTAGTGGACAGTCATTTCTGGATTGTGACACAGGCGTCACTCTACGAGACCCACAGACGCCGCGGCCAAAAGTTATTCCAGCATAACTTTCTGGATTGGGATCAGCTTGCCCTGGCAGCAGAGACAGAGATTTGCCCATACTTTCAGAGGTACAGAGGACTGGTCCACCTGATGTCCTATGAGAAGAGTGCTTATGTGGAGGATTGGGTCCGCGTGTTCTACGCTACCCTCTACGTCTCTGAGGGTCGCAGGTTGATTGACTTCATGTTCATGGGACAACACCATCACCTGATGAGACAGACGCTTGCACAGCTGCTGGGAGGGGACCTGCATGACACTTGCGTGCATGAGAGAGTGTATGGTCAGGCAGACCCACCGAGGAGGCCGCTCACTCGAGGAGTGGCACCACCACTGGAGGAGATTCGTTCTCTGTTTGGTTTGACTTTCTCTCCAGACCAGCCAAGGGTACCAGCTCTGCTGACTCCAACTGCGTGCACAGTGCACCTTGCCTTGCGCCGCACTCTCTTGCCTAGGTCCAGATACCTAGAGGGGTTCACCAGTCTACAGCAGACTCTCCTGTTCTACATCATGAACGGGGTGGAGTTCGATATAGTGGACGTCCTCATATGCGATATGGAGAATGTGATCACCGATGGAGTGGGCATGATGAGGCAGCATGTATATGGTCACTGGATCAGCTACCTGCTCTCTATGATGGTTCCTGAGGAGTCTGCCGTGCGTTCGTCTCACTGACGAGAGTGTCACACGGTTCAACCACTACCGAGCTCCAGCTCCTGGAGACCACCGCCTTGGCCGTCCAGTCGAGTGTCAGGTTCGGGCTCGACTATCCGAGGAGGACTGGTCGGATCTGGAGAAGAAGGATGAGAGGCTAGCTGAGGCAGAGGCTCAGGGTGAGGACCTACAACACATATGGTCCGAGAGTGACACGGATGACAGTGTCGAGGAGTACTTCCCTCCTCCTCCCTCACCCAGGTAGCACGACGCGGAGGCTGGAGGCTCTACATTGCCACCCTCTACTCCTCCTCCCGTCACAGAGGCACAGGTTTCTCAGCCGTCCGAGCTCACATCCCTCCTACAACAGATGGTTGAGCAGCAGCGCTTGGACAGGCTTGCAGCTGAGCAGGCCCGAGCGGAGCAGGCCGCACGTCTTCTGGAGCTCCAGCAGCAGCAGGAGATGCAACATCAGATCTCCCATGAGAGGCGTGAGACGCTGACTGGCTGACGGGGCTCATAGACCAGATGCACCAGCGCTCCCTCGACCAGCAGCAGCAGACGCAGCAGGCGATGATGGGCATCCTGGGGTTGATCACCAACCTCTACACCCAGACCGGGATTGCCCTCCCGTCGCAGCTGCCAGGAGTTGCTCCACCACCACCTGTCCTTGCTCCAGGTGCCGCTCCGGTGCCGACTACGCCGATCCCTTCGTTCAGCATGTCTCCACTGCTGGCACCCGGCGCACCGATTCACTCTCCCCTGCCGGCGACGACGCTGTTCCAGCAGATGCCAGCATCCGTCGTCAGTGCCCCCTTGCCAGCAGCTCCTACCCAGCAGGCACCGACGACGGCTCCTACGTCTCCGACAGCTCCTTCCACCTCTACTCCAGGCAGCAGCTCTGACGGCAGCACGCCCGACGGTGACCAGTTTGTCATCGCGCCTAGTACTCAGGGTCCTTAGGCACTCGAATCCCTTTTTGGTGTCTTGATGCCAAAGGGGGAGAAGAGTTAGAGAGTCAGGGGGAGGGTTGTTTAGAGGGTTGCTTAGTCTCAGGGGGAGTCTGTTTCTCTATCTTTTGTAATTTGGTTGGTTGTTTAGAGGGTTGCTTAGTCTCAGGGGGAGTCTGTTTCTCTATCTTTTGTAATTTGGTGCTTATCTTTTGTAATTCGATGTTTTTGCTACTCATTTGGTGTTTATTGAGTACTCTTATTTTATTAATCGATTGAGCTTATTTGGTGCCTATCTTATGATCACTTATTCACTTGAGTTATTATTTGATTGAGCGTTCAAATTTTAAGTGTAATAATCTTGTATTCATTGCATATCCTCTTAAGTTTCGTACTATCAAATTCATTACTATTGTGCTTTAATTGTGTAAGTGCATCTAGGATATCCCTTGTGGGTTTTGGCTAATGACAACCATTGGATTTTACTAATGAATTTGTGAATGCAAGGTCCCCATAATCACTCAATCAAATGAAATCTATATGTCATTGGAGACCCATATACAATCACTTTATGAGATCAAATCAATGATATGAATACAAAAAGTGAAAGCTCTTATGTCAAAGTCATTCAACCACAATTGATGACACTTAATGCTTGACAACCATAAGAAGCACATTTCCAACAAAAGTCTATGAAGTCAATCGAGCAAGACACAAAAGAATCACTTAGAAACAACTCGAAACAAACAAAATCAACTCATCGGATCAACCGATGATTTCTGAGAACAACACATTGGTCGAGTTGGTTCAGCAGAAGAAGAAGACCTAAGAACAAAGCACTCACCGGATCATCCGATGTTAAGGGCTCAACTACATCCGTCCATCAGTACAGTTTGCAATATCCTTGGACCAAGTGTAGCACCGGATCATCCGATGTACAGAAATATACACATCGGTCAATCACTCCAGTAAGCATCAAGTTTGAGTCAATTCTGGAGGAAGAGCCACCGGATCATCCGATGAGAAGAAAAGTGCAACATCGATCTAACAACGGTCATATCTAACACACTGACGTCAGCTAAAGTAAACTTGACCGATGATAACTAAATGGGAGACATCAGATCATCCGGTGTTTGTAGAAATGTTCTGTCAGCCTACTTTTCCAACGGCTATTTCGGGGAGGCTGGCTATAAATACCCCCTAAACCGGTCATTTCGATAAGTCTTGATCACCAGCCATTCTCAACACATCCAAAAGCGTTCAAGACCAAGAGCCATCACTTCTACATCATTTTCGACCACCTACACACCAAGAGATAGGCTAGAACTAGCTAGAGAGAGAGCTTGTGTGCCTCCATTCTGGGTGAGTGGAATCTCTAGGATAGTGAGAGCCACAAGGGAGTGCCCCTTGGTGTTTGTAATGGTGAGAGACTTCCGGAGCTTTCCAAGGCGTTTGTGGAAGCCCGGAGGGTCGATGTCGTACAAGGCTTGAGCTCCACCTTGCCGAGGTTGGCAAATGGAGAAGAATAGTGGAGATCCCTCGTCTCGGTGACTTGGATGTGGCTATACCCTTTGGTGGGTGCAACAACGTGGATGTAGGAAGATCTTGACGATCTTGCCGAACGACGGAATAAATCCACGTGTCTCCTCGGGAGTTTGCATCCTCTCCCTTACATTTATGCATTTTATATTCCGCGAAGTTGCTATTTACTTCAATGCATAGATAGTTTGCGTAGGGAATTGGTCTTTTAGGAATTAAGTTTTATTGTTTAGATTTTTGAAAAGAAGCCCAATTCACCCCCCACTTGGGCATTCGATCCTTACAGAGGGCAACAACTTGCTTCCGGCTGGTGAGGAGGGAAGGGTGTACATGCTTAGGGTACGGAATAAAGCTAAGCCGGCTGCACACCCTGGGCTTGGTCCTCCCGGTGCCTGGTTGTCCTTAGTGCTTCTCATATGTCCTATGAAAGCCTTTACGCTGTCCTACTTATTATTTACAATAGGGGTGCCAGAGTCTCTAAGGCAGCTGCGACGACAGTTGGCAGCTCCCAAAGGGGTGATGAGCGAGCATCCCTACTTCCTGCCCCTGCCGCCCGACTTGCAGGGTGTCTTAGTAGTGCTGGGGCTGAGCTCGGCAGCTTTGACAGGGATGTCGGTGTTGCCGAAAGGCTGCATTCAGTGCGTAGTGGGTGCTCTGCGGTAGCGTAAGCTTCGCGGAGGCTGACTTGATCCAGCACCACCCAAGGTGGGTGTCGGGTCTGCTGAGAAGGCTCGGAGCTGCTCTAAGGCGAGCACCCCAGCGGTGATGTCCCCACAGATCTTGAGGATGCCAGAGGGGGTGGGCATCTTCGGGATGAGGTAGTCGTAGTGGGCCACAACCATGAATCGGTATAGGGCTGGCCTGCTTGTCGGTACCCAGCATGTCGGGTACCCTCGCGCACAAGATAGAGCCGCCTAGGTACCTCGCCTCATTGCAGGGATAGGGTCTGAGTGAAAGTGCATCTAGGATCCCCGTGGGTTTTGGATGATTGATGATGACAATTAAGTAACTAATGAGCTAAGTGATCTTAAGCACAGGTGTGGACTCAATTGGAATCACAAACCCTCAAAAAGGAAAAGGATGGAAACGGCGGTGTCGACTTGAAAAGTAGAAACTAGGGTTTCTAGCATGTCGAGTTTAGACTAGCCGTATATGTGAGGGTGTGTGCGTAAAGTGCATTGAGATCAAGTTGGGATCTCAAAGCGGTTTAGAGATCAAAACCCAATGATAGAAGAGTGGTAGGTAGTCTGGCAAGAGTGGCGGGACTAGTTCGTGTTGGTGGTCGGACTAGTCCTCTCCTTGCCGGCCTAGTCGGTTTTCAGGCGGACCAGGAGGTTCTGACTAACTTCGGATTAGTCCGTAGTGGGACAGACTAGTACGGTGTAGTCATAGAGTAGGTTTTTGGGACTATGTCGCAAAACTCCAGACTTGTTCGTTTTTGGCCGGACCAAGAGGTCCTGACTGAGATCATACTAGTCCGCTTTGGGTGCGGACAAGTCCATGTCTGTGAGAGCTAGGTGCTTTAGCGACTATGTCTGGGAGGCCGGACTAGTTCGTGGTCTCCGGACTAGTCCGTTTTCACACGGAGCAAAAGGTTCTGTGTGAGATCGGACTAGTCCGGTTTGGACCGGACTAGTCCGCTATGAAGTGACCATTTGAATTTGGTTTTGGCGAGTAGCGTGACAATTGCCGCGCAGTGTGGCAGTTGGCAGGGACGTCAGGGGTTCCAAAGGCCTGACTAGTCCGCCCATCTGCTGAGGACAGCAGTATGGGCATGGATCCTCTATAAATAGAGGACCCCCAGGTTCATTTGAACTCTCTCGAAACCCTAGCACCGTCATGTCAAACTTTGAGCCTTCTAAAGCCTCCTTCTTTTCTAATTTCCCTAAAAAAGTAGTTCTTCTGTGGATTAGGGTTTGGTGAGTTGAAGAAGAGGAAGAACACCGCTATTTGGCTCTCGGTTTGATCTCTTGCACTTGTTGAATCTTTGCGATCTGTGGCCTGAGTTGTTATTTGTGATCTGTGATCATATTTGTGGTGGGAGCCTCGGATTGTGAGAAGCCCCAACGAATGTTGAATTCACCCTTGTGATTCTGGAGAACCGGTTTGGCCCTTGTGGCAAACTCGGTGAGGGAAGGGTTGTTGAACCCGGTCCTTCATGGACTCCTCAACAGGGACATAGATTCTTGTGTGGGATCAAACCTCGAGATAAAATCCTTGTTTCCCTTGTGTACTTCGCATTCATTTATCGCACATTGCTTCTAGGGTTAGCTTTATCATTTTTCGTTCATCGTTTTCATTTCACTGTGATCCTTAGCTTCATACTTGCTACATAACTTGTTAAGGTTCACTAAATCATCCTAACACTTTTCGCATCACGAAAATCCAACTAAAACTTCTTAGAAACTCTTTTTAGGTTTTCCCTGCAGGTGGGCCGGACTAGTCTGCCCGTGGACCGGACTAGTCTTCCCCCTAAGTACTGATTTCATGTTATTAAGTCATTTCAGGTCGATTAGCCTATTCACCCCTCCCCCCTCTAGGCAACTTTCAATTGGTATCAGAGCAGGGCTCCACACAAAGAGTCTAACAACTCGGAGATGAGATGGCCGCAATGGGGAATGACGAAGTCTCGTCCAATGAGGTCCAAGCATCCCATGAGGAGATGGTTGTCTACCAAGACAAACCAACTGATGATGAAGAGACTCACCAGCTAAAGGCGAAACCTCGAGAGAAGTTGAGGATTCCAAAGGTTGACTCCTCAACCTCTACAATAGGTTTGAGTCAATTCTGGAGGAAGAGCCACCGGATCATCCGATGAGATGAAAAGTGCAACATCGGTCTAACAACGGTCATATTTGACACACTGACGTCAGCTAAAGTAAACTTGACCGATGATAACTAAAGGGGAGACATCGGATCATCCGGTGTTCACAGAAAAGTTCTGTCAGCCTACTTTTCCAATGGCTATTTCAGGGAGGCTGGCTATAAATACCCCCTAAACCGTTCATTTTGATAAGTCTTGCTCACCAGACATTCTCAACACATCCACAAGCATTCAAGACCAAGAGCCATCACTTCTACATCATTTTCGACCACCTACACACCAAGAGATAGGCTAGAACTAGCTAGAGAGAGAGAGCTTGTGTGCCTCCATTCTGGGTGAGTGGAATCTCTAGGATAGTGAGAGCCTCAAGGGAGTGCCCCTTGGTGTTTGTAACTGTGAGAGACTTCCGGAGATTGCCAAGGTGTTTGTGGAAGCCCAGAGGGTCGAAGTTGTACAAGGCTTGAGCTCCACCTTGCCGAGGTTGGCAAACGGAGAAGAATAGTGGAGATCCCTCGTCTCGGTGACTTGGGTGTGGCTATACCCTTTGGTGGGTGCCACAACGTGGATGTAGGAAGATCTTGACGATCTTGCCGAACCACGGAATAAATCCTCGTGTCTCCTCGGGAGTTTGCATCCTCTTCTTCTACCTTACATTTATGCATTTTATATTCCACGAAGTTGCTATTTACTTCAATGCATAGATAGTTTGCGTAGGGTGGTCTTTTAGGAATTAAGTTTTATTGTTTAGATTTTTGAAAAGAAGCCCAATTCACCCCCCTATTCGGCATTCGATCCTTACAATTGGTATCAGAGCCAGGTTGCTCATAGGATCATTCTAGCTTCACCGCTAGAGAGCTAAAATGGCCAAGGTTGGGGGTTCTGTTCCTATCTTCGAGGGCAAGAACTTTGCCTATTGGAAAGCATGCATGCGCGCTTATCTAGAGGCTATTGCTCCTGAAGTATGGGAAGCGACCCACGCGGGGTTTGGAGAACACAATTACGTTGGTGATCAAATTAAATGGGATGCTAAAGCTAGGAATGCAATCTATGAATGTATTAGTCAAGATGTGTTTGCTAGGATTGCTAGTAAAGAAAAATCTTGTGAAATTTGGGCTTGCTTAATAGAGATTCATGAGGGCTCTTCTCGAGTCAAGGATATTAAATATCACATGCTTAAAGCAAAATATGATGAATTTAAGATGCTACCTCATGAAAATGTTAATGAGATGTTCTCTCACTTGAATGTGCTTATTGAAGAAATTAATGCTCTTGACATTGCTTCTCTTGGCAAGGGACTCATAAACCGCAAGATCCTCATGCTCCTTCCCAAGCCAAAGTACAACATCATCAACTCCATGCTCCAAAAGAGTCTATTGACCACATTGAAGTTTCGGAGCTCATTGGAGAAATTCACGCTCATGAGATGAGTGTGCTTGGGATGATGGAGCAATCATCTTCAAAAACAATTGCTCTAAAGGCCTCCACCAAGAAAACAAGCCTCAATAAGAAGAAGGTGGTTGAGCCTAGCACAAGTGAAGAAGAGCAAGCATCAAGTGAAGATGACGATGATGAGCTTGCGTTGATGATGAGAATGTTCTCACGCTTGAACTCCAAGATTACTAAGAAGGGATAAACATTTGATTACCCTGGGTACCATATACCCCTTGGGATTGCAAAGATCTCAAGGGAAAGTCATCCACTTGATTTGAAGACCTTCAGAGGCCCACATGTCAGACATGTCCGGACCTGCTTCTTTAACATGGAAAGTTGTGATGTTGAGTTTGATGAATCTAATGGCTCCAAAGAGGAGAGTTTTGGTCATGATGAAATAGATGATGAGCCTCTACGAGAAGCCATGAAGAACATGACCATTGGAGACGCCAAGCCTAAAGTTGAGGAGAGCCATGATTAAGGGGGAGCTTCAAGTTCCAACATCAACACCTCCATGGCGCCTCAAGTTGACGAAGAAGAGAAGGATGATCCATTGACAACTCAAGACTCACAAGCCACACAACATAAAGAAGAAGAAGAAGTCCATGATCAAGTCCATCCACAAGAGGAGAAACACGCATCACCATCGCCAAGTGCTTCACAACCACTTATGAGGCATGGACGCATCTCCAAGGCGCATCCAATGGACCAAATCATTGGAAGTCCGTCAAGGGGTGTAAGTACACGTTCTCGCCATTTCGCTTCATTTTGTGAGCACTACTCGTTTGTTTCATGTGTAGAACCCACTAACATTGAGTAAGCACTCCAAGACCCAAATTGGGTGGTGGCCATGCAAGAAGAACTCAACAACTTCATCCGCAATGAAGTTTGGGTGTTGGAGGAGCGACCCAAGGACAAAAACGTCATCGGAACAAAGTGGGTATACCGCAACAAACAAGACGAGAACGACGTGGTGGTCCGCAACAAGGCAAGACTTGTGGCCAAAGGGTTCTCGCAAGTTGAAGGACTAGACTTTGGGGAGACATTTGCCCCAGTCGCCCAGCTAGAAGCCATCCGTATACTCCTTGCTTTTGCTTCACATCATAATATTATGCTTTATCAAATGGATGTGAAAAGTGCCTTTCTTAATGGTTACATTAACGAGCTTGTTTATGTTGAACAACCTCCCGGGTTTGAAGATCCGAGGAATCCTAATCATGTGTATAGGTTGCACAAGGCACTCTACGGGCTCAAGCAAACACCTAGGGCGTGGTATGGACGACTACGGGATTTCCTTATCATGCAAGGATTCAAGATCGGGAGGGTGGACACTACACTCTTCACCAAAGACATGAACGGAGATTTGTTTATTTGTAAAATTTATGTTGATGATATTATTTTTGGTTCAACTAACGAAGCTCTTAGCCATGAGTTTGGCAAAATGATGTCTAGGGAATTCGAGATGTCAATGATTGGAGAGCTCAACTTCTTCCTTGGATTCCAAATCAAGCAACTTCAAGAGGGGACCTTTGTCTATCAAGAGAAGTACACAAAGGACCTCTTGAAGAAATTTGAGATGGGAGATTGTAGCTCAAGAAGCACTCCAATGGCAACAAATTGTCATCTCGACATGGATAAGGACGGTAAACCTATTGATCAATCTAACTACCGTTCTATGATTGGTTCATTGCTTTACCTTACCGCATCTAGGCCTGAAATCATGTTTAGTGTATGCTTGTGTGCTCGCTTTCAAGCGGCACCTAAAGAATCGCATAGGAAGGCGGTCTTTAGGATACTTCTGTATCTTAAGCATACCCCTAGTGTGGGCTTGTGGTACCCTAAAGTTGCAAAATTCCACCTCTTGGGATACTCGGATTCGGACTTTGCCGGATGCCGCGTGGATCGCAAGAGTACCTCCGGTGGGTGCCACATGCTTGGGCGTTCCCTAGTTTCTTGGTCTAGCAAGAAGCAAAATTCCGCCGCCTTGTCCACGGCGGAAGCGGAATACATTGCGGCCGGTGCATGTTGTGGCCAAATTCTTTATATGAAGCAAACCCTTTTGGACTTTGGTATTAAACTTGGTTGTGTACCTCTCCTTTGTGACAATGAAAGTGTGGTTAAGATAGCTAAAAACCCCGTTCAACACTCCCGCACTAAGCACATTGAGATTCGCCATCATTTCTTGAGGGACCATGAAGCTAAGGGAGACATCTCATTGTGAGATGTTAGGTCCGAAGAACAATTGGCGGATATCTTCACTAAACCACTAGATGAGAAAACTTTTTCTATGCTAAGAAGTGAATTAAATGTGCCAGATGCATCAAACGTCATGTAAGTTGCCATGATCATGTAAGAATGCATATCATATAGGTCTTGTCTAACTTTCAAAGGATAGGGGTGAGCAAGGGTTAGCTTGGGATGGAGATTCTTTTGGGTTTTCCCAAGGCTTGGAGAGTGGCTATCCCAGAAGAAGCCTTTGAAAGGTTCAAATTTGGCAAGATAGATTTACTTTATGTCTTGCATGATGTTTGCCATATAGACTTGCACTCATATTTAAATTTCTTGCATTGTAAAATGTTTGGCATTGCATACGGTAGATTGTCACAAAGGGGAACCCACCTCATGAGAAATAGACTTGTTTGAAATGCAATATCTCAATTCATATGTGGTCGAAAGAACAAAATATTAGGTGCGTTAATGCGTAGAGGAACATGCTTTAAAGAGATAGAAGTCTTCATACTCTAGCTCACAAAGCATGGGCCTTACATTTTATTTGGATGTTTTCCTCCCTATTTTTCTCGGTGTTCCATTTGCTTTAAGGCCTAGCCAAGTTATTGGCACATTAGATTTTCGAGGGGTGAGGGGTTGTCCAAAAAGTCCTAAGACATGTGTTTCTCTTTGTTTGTTTGTTTGGTCAAAGGACATATATGGGATGTTTCTGTTTTGTAGTCATTGGATTATCCGATGCTTAGGCCAGAACATCATCCGATCAGTTGGTGTTCAAAAGCCAAGGGTCAGTTCAGTCAGTATATCAAATCATCCGACGCGTTCACTTGGAAAAACATCGGTCGATCCGGTGTTCACAATTCTGGAACTGTGATGAATTCCACCGATGATATTCCCTTCCACGTCGGTCTATCCGATGTCAACAATACCTTTTTGAATACCCTTACTGTGACATTCGACCGATGCTATCTCTTTGCACGTCGGTCCATCCGATGTCAACGGCACCGCCTTGAATACCCTTACTGTGCCATTCGACCGATGCTTCTATCGTTTCTACATCGGTCCATCCGGTGTTAAATGTCTCGGCTAGGGTTTGGGACCCACTATTTAAAAGGTCGTTCACTTTCTTCTTTTTCTCTCTCCCGATCCCGACGCCGCCACTCACCTTCCATCGCCACCGCCTCTCTAGCCCTACGCCACCGCCGCCCTCCGGCAGCCGCCGCCGTCCTCCGGCCGCCGCCGCCGCCGCAGCACCACTGCAGCCGCCGCCGCCACACCACAGCCGCCAATGCCACTGTCCTCCACCACAACAACCGCCCCCGCTCCACCAAAGCGCCGCCGACCACCGCCCGTGCACCACCACCGCCCACGCCCCACGCACAGTCTCACCTCCGTGGTGCCTCCCTCTACTGTTGCCGAGGCTAGGGTTTCCCGGCCCCATCAATCTCTGCATCGCCGTTCCGTGCGTTCAACGTTGACGACTTCGTTACACGCATTGCCTCATTGCAATGGCTCGCGACAAGAAGAACAAAGGCAAGGCCATTGCGGAGCCTGTCGCGAAGAAGCAAAAGCTATCCAAGGAGGAGAAGAAGGCGTTGATGGCCGCTCGCGCCGCCGAGGAGCGAGAGCGTGGCCGAGGAGGATCTTTGAGGATCCGCGAGGCTCGTCCGAGGCAGCCTCCCGTGATCGATGAGTCTGAGGCCAAAGAAGAGCTGGAAGTGCCACTCGTTCGCTAGCGCTCAGCCAGGACCCGTGGGGGTCATTCGCCAGCAGCACCTCATTCACGACTGTCAGCTGCCGATCATCGTGAGGACAGAGAGGCCCAGAGAGCTATCTACAAGATGGACACCACCGTCCACGTTGGTGAAGGTGTCCGTTTCACTGATTACCGGAAGATGAAGGCCAAGCAGCTCCGAAGACTCAGATGGAGTGTGTTGCTTGAGGAGTGGTACCCGCAGCCCAGAGAGGATCTGGTGGACAGTCGTTTCTGGACTGTGACACAGGTGTCACTCTACGATACCTACAGACACCGCGGCCAAAAGTTATTCCAGCATAACTTTCTGGATTGGGATCAGCTTGCCCTGGCAGCAGAGACAGAGATTCGCCCATACTTTGAGAGGTACAGAGGGCTGGTACACCTGATGTCCTATGAGAAGAGTGCTTTTGTGGAGGAATGGGTTCGCGTGTTCTACGATACCCTCTACGTATCTGAGGGTCACATGTCGGTTGACTTCATGTTCATGGGACAGCACCATCACCTGACAAGATAGACGCTTGCACAGCTGCTGGGAGTGGACCTGCACGACACTTGCGTGCATGAGAGAGTGTATGGTCAGGCAGACCCACCGAGGAGGCCGCTCACTGGAGGAGTGGCACCACCACTGGAGGAGATTCGTTCTCTGTTTGGTTCGACTTTCTCTCCAGACCAGCTGAGGGTACCAGCTCTGCTGACTCCAACTGCGTGCACAGTGCACCTTGCCTTGCGCCGCACTCTCTTGCCTAGGTCCGGATACCTAGAGGGGTTCACCAGTCTGCAGCAGACTCTCTTGTTCTACATCATGAATGGGATGGAGTTCGATATAGTGGACGTCCTCATATGCGATATGGAGAATGTGATCACCGACGGAGTGGGCATGATGAGGCAGCTTGTATATGGTCACTGGATCAGCTACCTGCTCTCTATGATGGTTCCTGAGGAGTCTGCCGTGCGTGACCATCTCACTGACGAGAGTGTCACACGGTTCAACCACTACCGAGCTCCAGCTCCTGGAGACCGCCGCCTTGGCCGTCCAGTCGAGCGTCAGGTTTGGGCTCGACTATCTGAGGAGGACTGGTCAGATCTGGAGAAGGAGGTTGAAAGGCTAGCTGAGGCAGAGGCTCAGGGTGAGGACCTGCAACACATATGGTCCGTGAGCGACACGGATGATAGTGTCGAGGAGTACTTCCCTCCTCCTCCCTCACCGAGGCAGCACGACGCAGAGGCTGGAGGCTCTACAGTGCCACCCCCTACTCCTCCTCCCATCACAGAGGCACAGGTTTCTCAGCCGTCTGAGCTCACATCCCTCCTACAACAGATGGTTGAGCAGCAGTGCTTGGACAGGCTTGCAGCTGAGCAGGCCCGAGCGGAGCAGGCCGCACGTCTTCTGGAGCTCCAGCAGCAGCAGCAGCAGGAGATGCAGCGTCAGATCGCACGTGAGAGGCGTGAGGACACTGACCGGCTGACGGGGCTCATAGACCAGATGCACCAGCGCTCCCTCGACCACCAGCAGCAGACGCAACAGGCGATGATGGGCATCCTGGGTTTGATCACCAACCTCTACACCCAGACCGGTATTGCCCTCCCGTCGCAGCTGCCATGAGTTGCTCCACCACCACCTGTCCTTGCTCCAGCTGCCGCTCCGGTGCTGACTACGCCGATCCCTTCATTCAGCATGTCTCCACTGCTGGCTCCCAGCGCACCGATTCACTCTCCCCTGCCGGCGACGATGCTGTTCCACCAGACGCTAGCTTCCGTCGTCAGTGCCCCCTTGCCAGCAGCTCCTACCCAGGAGGCACCAACGACGGCTCCTACGGCTCCGACAGCTCCTTCCACCTCTACTCCAGGCATCAGCTCCGACGGTAGCACACCCGACGGTGACCAGTTCGTCATCGCGCCTAGTACTCAGGGTCCTTAGGCACTCGGATCCCTTTTTGGTGTGTTGATGCCAAAGGGGGAGAAGAGTTAGAGAGTCACGGGGAGGGTTGTTTAGAGGGTTGCTTAGTCTCAGGGGGAGTCTGTTTCTCTGTCTTTTTTAATTTGGTGGGTTGTTTAGAGGGTTGCTTAGTCCCAGGGGGAGTCTGTTTCTCTATCTTTTGTAATTTGGTGCTTATCTTTTGTAATTCGATGTTTTTGCTACTCATTTGGTGTTTATTGAGTACTCTTATGTTATTAATCTATTGAGCTTATTTGGTGCCTATCTTATGATCACTTATTCACTTGAGTTATTCTTTGATTGAGCGTTCAAATTTTAAGTGTAATAATCTTGTATTCATTGCATATCCTCTTAAGTTTCATACTATCAAATTCATTACTATTGTGCTTTAATTGTGTAAGTGCATCAAGGATATCCCTTGTGGGTTTTGGCTAATTGATGACAAACATATGAGATCCTAATGAAACTGCTGAGATGATTGCAGGACAAACAAGTGAGACATATCGGTGCACACAAAAAGGTGAAAAATGAAGTGGTGTTCAAAGAGGGATACTTTGATGAAGCTCGGAAGACCAAAATAGATTTGAATGTATAGGGAGTGTATGAAAGACACACTCCAAGAGCTCACAACTTTGCGCGAGGATAGGGGATTAAAATTAACATAACTTTCACAAAGCACCGAACTAGTCCGATCATGGACCGGACTAGTCCGTTCACCTTTCTGGAATCACACTCACAAGGAGACCGGACTAGTCCGTGCATCCACAGGACTAGTCCATTGATGTTTCTGGAGTCTCTCATACTGAGGGACCGGACTAGTCCGATCATGGACCGGACTAGTCCGTTGAACTTTCTGTAAAATCCCTTTTGTGGAGATCGGACTAGTCCGCGGACTAGTCCGATGAACTTTCTGGAGTCATCATTACACAGTACCGGACTATTCCGAGGTTGGACCGGACTAGTCCGGCAGACTTTCTGGACCTCAAAACATGTTGAGACCGGACCAATCCGGACTTGCACCGGACTAGTCCGGTGTTAGGGTTTTTTAACGGGTAGCTTTTGGAAACCCTATAAATAGATGATCCACGACTTTCCCATAAAAAGACACGTCGAATATTGAAAAAGGAGCAAACCCTAGCGCCGCCACTCAGTCCCAAGAGCCCAAAACACATCTCCCCACACATCTAAAGTTCAAAAAGAGTGAAATCAATTGAACACTTGGATTCGGGATTGGGAGATCGTTGTTCTTTCATCGCGGGCTCTTGGGGTTTGATCTTTCTACACTCATACTCTGCATTGTAATACTTTTGAGTGTATTTGATCACTTGTTCATTGTAATTTTCGTGGGAGCCCTCAACGTGTGAGGTTGCCCCACAAACATGGTGATTACCCATGATAGTGGAATCAAGTCGGCCTTCGTGGTGACTTGAGGAGGAAAAGGGATGGAGACCCGGCTCTGTGTGAGCTTCCTCAACGAGGACGTAGATCTCGTTGTGAGATCGAACCTCGGGAAAAATTCTTGTGTCTCGTGTCTCATTTACTTTAAATTTTTTTCATTAGATCACTTGAGTGCTAAACATTAACTTAAGGCAATTTGAAGTTACACCTGCATTCTTAGATTAATTTCAAGTATAAATATCAGTTGTTCTGAATTCCGCTGCTAAAGAAATTTAATTTCTCAATTAACACCTGATCAACACACATACTTCTTGCACACCGGACTAGTCCGCCCACGCAACCGGACTAGTCCGGCCAACCAAGTTTTTGACTATTCTATTAAGTGTGCAGGAAATTCAAAAGGCCTATTCACCCCCCCTCTAGGCCACATTCAAATTGTTGTGTTGTCATCAATCACCGAAAAGGGGGAGATTGAAAGCATCTAGGCCCCCATGAGGTACGGTTTCGGTGATTAATGACAAACATTGGATTTTACTAATGAATTTGTGAATGCAAGGTCCCCATAATCACTCAATCAAATGAAATCTATATGTCATTGGAGACCATATATAATCACTTTATGAGATCAAATCAATGATATGAAGACAAGAAGTGAAAGCTCTTATGTCAAAGTCATTCAACCACAATTGATGACACTTAATGCTTGACAACCATGAGAAGCACATTTCCAACAAAAGTCTAAGAAGTCAATCGAGCAAGACACAAAAGAATCACTTAGAAACAACTCTAAGCCAACAAAATCAACTCACTAGATCAACCGATGATTTCTGAGGACAACACATCGATCGAGTTGGTTCGGCAGAAGAAGAAGACCTCAGAACAAAGCACTCACCGGATCATCCGATGTTAAGGGCTCGGCTACATGGGTCCATCAGTACAGTTTGCAACATCCTTGGACCAAGTGTAGCACCGGATCATCCGATGTACAGAAATATACACATCGGTCAATCACTCCAGTAAGCATCAAGTTTGAGTCAATTCTGGAGGAAGAGCCATCGGATCATCCAATGAGAAGAAAAGTGCAACATCGGTCTAACAACGGTCATATCTGACACACTGACGTCAGCTAAAGTAAACTTGACCGATGATAACTAAAGGGGAGACATCGGATCATCCGGTGTTCGCAGAAAAGTTCTGTCAGCCTACTTTTCCAACGGTTATTTCGGGGAGGCTGGCTATAAATACCCCCCTAAACCGGTCATTTCGATAAGTCTTGATCACCAGACATTCTCAACACATCCACAAGCGTTCAAGACCAAGAGCCATCACTTCTACATCATTTTTGACCACCTACACACTAAGAGATAGGCTAGAACTAGATAGAGAGAGAGAGAGAGCTTGTGTGCCTCCATTCTGGGTGAGTGGAATCTCTAGGATAGTGAGAGCCTCAAGGGAGTGCCCCATGGTGTTTGTCACTGTTAGAGACTTCTGGAGCTTGCCAAGGCGTTTGTGGAAGCCCGGATGGTCGAAGTTGTACAAGGCTTGAGCTCCACCTTGCCGAGGTTGGCAAACAGAGAAGAATAGTGGAGATCCCTCGTCTCGGTGACTTAGGTGTGGCTATACCCTTTGGTGGGTGCCACAACGTGGATGTAGGAAGATCTTGACGATCTTGCCGAACCACGGAATAAATTCTCATGTCTCCTCGGGAGTTTGCATCCTCTTCCTCTCCCTTACATTTATGCATTTGATATTCCGCGAAGTTGCTATTTACTTAAATGCATAGATAGTTTGCGTAGGGAATTGGGCTTTTAGGAATTAAGTTTTATTGTTTAGATTTTTGAAAAGAAGCCCAATTCACCCCCCCCCCCCCCTATTGGGCATTCGATCCTTACAGAGGGCAACAACTTGCTTCCGGCTGGTGAGGAGGGAAGGGTGTACATGCTTAGGGTACGGAATAAAGCTAAGCTGACTGCACACCCAGGGCTTGGTCCTCCCGGTGCCTGGTTGACCTTAGTGCTTCTCATATGTCCAATGAAAGCCTTTACGCTGTCCTACTTAATATTTACAATAGGGGTGCCAGAGGCTCTAAGGCAGCTGCGACGGCAGTCGGCAGCTACCAAAGGGGTGATGAGCGGGCATCCCTACTTCCTGCCCCTGTCGCCCGACTTGCAGGGGGTCTGAGTAGTGCTGGGGCTGAGCTCGGCAGCTTTGACCGGGATGTCGGTGTTGCCGAAAGGCTGCAGTCAGTGCGCAGTGGGTGCTCCGCGCTAGTGTAAGCTTCGCGGAGGCTGACTTGATCCAGCACCACCCAAGGTGGGTGCCGAGTCTGCTGAGAAGGCTCGGAGCTGTTCTAAGGCAAGCACCACAACGGTGATGTCCCCACAGATCTTGAGGATGCCAGAGGGGGTGGGCATCTTCGAGATGAGGTAGTCGTAGTGGGCCACAACCATGAATCGGTATAGGGCTGGCCTTCTTGTCGGTACTCGGCATGTCGGGTACCCTCGCGCACAAGATAGAGCCGCCTAGGTACCTCACCTCACAGCAGGGACAGGGTCTGAGTGAAAGTGCATCTAGGATCCCTGTGGGTTTTGGATGATTGATGATGACAATTAAGTAACTAATGAGCTCAGTGATCTTAAGCACAGGTGTGGACTCAATTGGAATCACAAACCCTCAAAAAGGAAAAGGATGGAAACGACGGTGTCGACTTGAAAAGTAGAAACTAGGGTTTCTAGCATGTCAAGTTTAGACTAGCCGTATATCTGTGAGGGTGTGTGCGTAAAGTGCATTGAGATCAAGTTGGGATCTCAAAGCGGTTTAGAGATCAAAACCCAATGATAGATGAGTGGTAGAGTAGTCTGGCAGGAGTGGCGGGACTAGTTCGTGTTGGTGGTCGGACTAGTCCTCTCCTGGCCGGCCTAGTCCGTTTTTAGGCGGACCAGGAGGTTCTGACTGACTTCAGACTCGTCCGTAGTGGGACGGACTAGTACGGTGTAGTCATGGAGTAGGTTTTCGGGACTAAGTCGCAAAACCCCAGACTTGTCCATTTTTGGCCAGACCAAGAGGTCCTGGCTGAGATCATACTAGTCCGCTTTGGGTGTGGACAAGTCCAGGTCTGTTAGAGCTGAGTGCTTTAGAGACTAAGTCTGGGAGGCCAGACTAGTCTGTGGTCTCCAAACTAGTCCGTTTTCACACGGAACAATAGGTTCTTTGTGAGATCGGACTAGTCCGGTTTGGACCGGACTAGTCCGCTATGAAGTGACCATTTGAATTTGATTTTGGCAGGTAGCGTGACGATTGCCGCGCAGTGTTGCAGTTGGTAGGGACGTCAGGGGTTTCAAAGGCCTGACTAGTCCGCCCATCTGCTGAGGTCAGCAGTATGGGCTTGGATCCTCTATAAATAGAGGACCCCCAGGTTCATTTGAACTCTCTCGAAACCCTAGCACCATCACGTCAAACATTAAGCCTTCTAAAGCCACCTTCTTGTCTACTTTCCCTCAAAAACTAGTTCTTATGTGGATTAGGGTTTGGTGAGTTGAAGAAGAGGAAGAACACCACTCTTTGGCTCTCGGTTTGATCTCTTGCACTTGTTGAATCTTTGCGATCTGTGGCCTGAGTCGTTCTTTGTGATTTGTGATCATATTTGTGGTGGGAGCCTCAGATTGTGAGAAGCCCCGACGAATGTTGAATTCACCTTTGTGATTCTAGAGAACCGGTTTGGCCCTTGTGGCAAACTCGGTGAGGGAAGGGTTGTCTAACCCGGTCCTTCGTGGACTCCTCAACAGGGACATAGATTCCTTTGTGGGATCAAACCTCGAGATAAAATCCTTGTGTCCCTTGTGTACTTCGCATTCATTTATTGCACATTGCTTCTAGGGTTAGCTTTACCATTTTTTGTTCATCGTTTTCATTTCACTGTGATCCTTAGCTTCATACTTGCTACATAACTTGTTAAGGTTTACTGAGTCATCCTAACACATTTCGCATTACGAAAATCCAACTAAAACTTGTTAGAAACACTTTTTAGGTTTTCCCAGCAAGTGGGCCGGACTAGTCTGCCCGTGGACCGGACTAGTCTGCCCCCTAAGTACTGATTTCGTGTTATTAAGTCATTTCACGTTGATTAGCCTATTCACCCCTCCCTCCTCTAGGCAACTTTCAATTGGTATCAGAGCAGGGCTCTCCACAAAGAGTATAACAACTCGGAGACGAGATGGCCGCAATGGGGAATGACGAAGTCTCGTCCAATGAGGTCCAAGCATCCCATGAGGAGATGGTTGTCTACCAAGACAAACCAACTGATGACGAAGAGACTCGCCAGCTCAAGGCGAAACCTCGAGAGAAGTTGAGGATTCCAAAGGTTGACTCCTCAACCTCTACAACAGGTGGCACGACCCACTACAACCAACATGGCTACAACTATGAACGCCTTGTCTCCAACAACCACTACCTCTCCATCCAATTGGGGAAGCCTCCCCAATTCAATGGAACCAACTACGGGATGTGAAGGCACAACATGAAGATTCACCTCATGTCACTCAACCCTTCATCGTGGCAAATTGTGTTGACCGGGGTGCATATCCCAAAGAATGAGGAAGACATCACTCCGGAGCAAGCCGTGCTCCTTCACCACAATGCCCAAGCGGCCAGAGTGATCATCTCGTCTCTCTCAAGAGATGAGTTCAACCGGGTAGATGGACTTGAGGTGGCCAAGGATATTTGGTACACCCTCAAGATGGCTCATGAAGGCAACCGAGTCGTGAAGGAAGCAAAGATTGAGCTCATTGAAGGAGAGTTCGGGAGGTTTGCCATTATGGATGGTGATTCTCCCCAGAAGATGTACAACTGCTTAAAGCTCCTCATCAACAAGAGTAGATCTTATGGCTGTACCAAGTGGACCGACCACGAGGTGGTGAAGAGGATGATTCGGGCATTCATGCTAGAAACATATCTCTTTGCTCAATGATACAAGAAAGCCCGGGGTTTGCTCAAATGACCCCGGAGGAGGTCCTAGGAAGGATCATCAACCAAGAGATCATGGAGAAGGAGGATCTCTTCTACAACAACCTCCAAAGGTTCACCGCCTCGAAGATGAAGGATGTGGCACTCAAAGCAACATCCTCCTCAAAAGAGCAAAAAGAAAGTGATGAGGAGAGTCTCGACACCGATGAGGAAGAGGCCCTCTTCATTAAGAAATTCAAGAGGATGATGAGGAGAAGGAAAGGAGGATACAACAACGAGAGCAAGGGCAAGGAAAAAGCATGGCCCAAAACAAAGAGACCTTGCTACAATTGTGGCGAGTACGGGCACTTCATTGTGGATTGCCCACGTGAAGAGGGCAAGAAGAAGAAGGAGGACAAGCCTCAAGAAAAGAAGTTCTTCAAGAAGAAGAGGACCTCCGTTCATGCTCACTTGGGGCGAGGAATGAGACCCTAACAATGAGTCTTCCTCCAAAGATGAGGAGAAGGTGGCAACCATAGCCATCGGGAGGAGCTCCAAGGGAAGCAAGCATTTCCCCAACCTCAACGACCACAATCCAACATGACTCATGGCAAAAGAAGGAAGGAGAAAGGTTACTTCTCACTCATCCTCCTCCATATCTTCCCGTGATGAATTTGATAGTGCTAGTGAAAACGAACACATGCTTAAGGATATAAGTAAGAGCACTTTGCGTAGAATGAAATTACTCTCAGATGAAATCTTTGAGAAGGAGGAGCTCATATATAGGCAAGAGGACATGCTCATCCATGAAAGAGGGAGATGTCAAGAGCTTATTGAGCTCCTTGAGCATGAGATAGAGAAGAGCAAGGCATAATAGCATGAACTTGCTCTAAGCAAGAAAACTTGCTCAAGTCTTTAGGAGACTAACATTGGGCTCAAGGACGAACTTGGCAACTTGGAAAAAGTTAACAAGATCCTTGAAACTCAAGTTGAGTCCCTCAAGACTAATGTATCCTCTTCCTCCACAAGCTCATCCTCCTCAAAGGTTGCATCCTAAGTAATCTCCACTTGCAAATGTTCAAACTAGATCCTTAAATTAAAGGATGAGCTTAAGTTGACTCAAGGCAAACAAGCACCTAAGGGTGCCATGTTTGAAAAAGAGAAGGTGGCGTATGCACGAAGTGCATACACCAAAACAAGACATCTCTATGTCAAGGATGGTCTTGGTTATACTAGAGTTGGAAAGCAAAATCCTAAAACCTCCCAGTATGGCAAAGACTTGATTGTCTTTGTCAAGGGAAGCACATCCCCAACTAAAATTGGGAAGAACCTTTCAACTAGCAATAAAATGCCTAAAACTAAACCGCATCCTCCCTTTCATGATTTGGATGCATCTTATGTTCTAATGAGGAACAGGTATGGCAAAGTCTTTGCTAGATATGTTGGGCCACTCCGCAAGAGCCCTAAGCCTTGCATGTCGGTGCCCAAGTGCCTCACTACTAACGTCAAAGGACCCAACTCCGCTTGGGTACCTAAAAGGAAGGCATAATCTTGTTTTGTAGGCATACTCCTCCGACGGATCGAAATGGGTGCTTGATAGTAGATGCACCAACCCACATGACTAGACAGAGGAAAATGTTCGTGGAGTATGAGCAAAAGATGATCGAAGTGAAGGGATCTTCTTCGGGGACATAGCCGAGGGAAAATCCTTGGCTCTGGTAAATTCATTATTTCCCCTCAACATTGACTTTCTCATGTGTTGCATGTTAATTCCTTAGACTATAACCTAGTGTCCATATCACAACTATGTGACAAGGGTTATAATTGTGATTTTACTAATGAGGGTGTGAGCGTCCTTAAAAGAAGGGATAACTCAATCGCTTTTAAGGGTGTGCTCAAGGGAAAGCTTTATCTTGTGGATTTTGCCACGGATAAAGCTCAACTCGACACATGCTTAATCACAAAAACCAACATGGGATGGCTTTGGCATAGAAGGCTAGCACATGTTTGTAAAAGCCCGCTTTTCGAAAGAACAAAAACACAAAAATGTGAACTTAAAATTTTTTGAAAGTGGACTTGGAAATCCAAACTCATATGAACCATATGAGTTAACCAATGTTCACTAAAATAGGAACTT